>JAHTLZ010000129.1:70891278-70916926 GCA_023846285.1 Phrynocephalus versicolor | reverse complement strand
TTTTGCAGCCTTATGATGTGGACATGACCCTTGGAGAGGTGAAGTCCACCACTTGTTTGCTAGATTCTTGCCTATTCTGTCTGATAAAAGCTGTCAGAGAGGAACTAGCCAAGGGGGTTCAAGGGGTAGTGAATGCCCCCTTACAGCAGGGGAGAATCCCTGCTTGCCTAAAAGAAGCAGTAGTGAGACTATTATTTTTTAAAAAAACATGGATCCCACAGTACTGAATAATTACTGGGCAGTTTCTAATATTCCATTTTGGGGCAAGGTTCTGAAGTTGGTTGTGGCTTCCCAGCTCCAGGGGTTTCTGAATGTGAAGCATTATCGAAATCCATTTCAGTCTGGCTTTAGACCTGGTTATTTATTTATTTTTATTGATTTTTGAGTATTTTTACCCCTCCTTTCCCCTTGGAAAAGGACCCAAGGCAGCATATAGTAAGGAAAGACAATATACAATCCATTACAATTAAGATATAGTCAGTTTGAGAAACAGGGAATTGAGGGGTATCTTATTCAGTTTGAGAATTGAGGGGTATCTTACAACATTAGAAGGCAACATAATAACACAATGTCAATGTAATCACACAGGGAGAGATATAAACAGAGTTCTAACTAGTTATAAACACAAAGTCTGTGTAGCCATGTATGGTCAATTCATATAAAGATACAGTAGTTAATCCTCCATTCAGGGAAAGCTTGCCTGAAGAGAAAGGTCTTTGCCTGTTTCCTGGGCAGAAATGGGGCAGTCCTGACCTACAGTGGGAGGGTGTTCCAGAGTCTGGGTGCAGCCTCCGAGAAGGCCCTTTCATTTGTTCCCACAAGATGTATCTGTGAGGGTGGTGGGATGGAGAGAAAGGCTTCTCTGTTAAGCAGTGGAGCTGCTTAATAGGGGTGTAATGTGATCTTTGTAACCTGCCACAGTCAGGAATCTGGCTGGCAAATTTTGGATCCATGGAAGTTTCCTGAGGCTTTT
This sequence comes from Phrynocephalus versicolor, assembly GCA_023846285.1. Taxonomy (NCBI): domain Eukaryota; kingdom Metazoa; phylum Chordata; class Lepidosauria; order Squamata; family Agamidae; genus Phrynocephalus; species Phrynocephalus versicolor. The sequence continues at coordinate 70,915,953 of JAHTLZ010000129.1, read as the reverse complement.
TATCAGAAATCCCACATAGAGCGCATTACAGTAGTCTAGCCGAGATGTCACTAGGACATGTGTTACCGTTATGGGACAGAGATGTCTTTGGTCACCTTGGTGGATGACCTGTGCTGAGAACTGACAGGGCGAGTGAGTCCAGCTGGTTCTGCTGGACCTCTTAGTGGTTTTCAGTATCATCAGCCATGTATCCTTCTTGGCCATCTATCTGGGATGGTACTTGGATGCACTTTTTTACAGTGGTTTTGGTCCTTCCTGGAGGGAAAAACTCAAAGGGTGGTGCTGGGGTACTCTGGCTTGACATCCTGGCCTTGGCCTGTGGTGTCCTTCAGGGTTCTGTTTTGTCCCCTATTTGCTATTTGACATTTATATTGAACTGTTGGTAGAGGTTGTCCACAGTTTGAAGGTTCTGTGTCATCAGTACATCGAGCTCTCTCTCTCTCTCTCTCTCTCTCTCCTTTACATCTAACTCCAAGGAAGCTGTCTTGGTTCTAAATCACTGGCTGGCATCAGTAATGGACTGGATGAGGGCAAATAAACTGAAACTTAATCCAGACATGATAGGTGCCCCTGGTCAGTCAAAAACCAGGTCATGGAATAGGGTTGCATCCTGTCCTGGAAGAGGTTACACACCCTCTGAAATACATACAGCTTTGAGTGCTCTTGGACTAATTCCTGTGCCTGGATGCCCAGGTTTCAATGATTACCAGGAATGCCTTTGCACAGTTAAAACTAGTGTGCAAGATATGCCTGTTTCCTGAAAGGTCTGACTTGGCCACAATGAAACCTGCCCTAGTAGTTACTTACATCCAAGCTGGATTACTGAAGCACGCTATACTGTACATGGGGCTGCCTTAGGAAAGTCTTCGGATACTTCAAAGGGTTTAGAATGTTGTAGCTAGATTGCTAACTGGGACATGCTACAGGGAGCATATAACTCCCCGGTTGCAGCAGCTCCATTGGCTACCCATCTGTTTCCTTTCAAAGTGCTGGTTTTAACCTATAAAGCCCTAAACAGCTTGGGTCCAAGCTACCTAAATGACTGCATTTCCCCATATGAGCGTGCCTGGGCATTACGATCATCAAGCGATGCCTTTCTCTTGGTCTCATCACCTTTACAGGTGTGTTTTGTAGTTACTCAAAACAGCCATTTCTGTTGCTGCCCCCAACTCTAGATTTCACTGCCATGTGAAGCTAGGCTGGATGTATCTCTGCTGTTCTTCTGCAGGCAGGCAAAGACCTTTTGGGGAGAATGGTGGGATAGAAATATTTTAGAGAGAGAGAGAGAGAGAAGGATTTAAATGCATGTAGTCTGGGGTGGGCACACTCTTATGGTTTTGAAGTCTTGTATATAAATGGTTTTTGTTTTTCAACTTGTTTTTTTCCTGTTTTTTATTTTAAAAGTTTGGATTGTAGTGAGGACTTCTTAGCATCTAGCAAAGTAAGTACAGGCTTTGGGAATTTTTAAGAAGCTTCTTGAATACTTTATAAAACTCTAGTTCTAAACCATCTGCTCCTGGTGTTTTCCCAATTTTCAGCTTGTTTGTAATGCCCTCTATTTCTTCCTCTGTAATTAATTGATCCATTCTATTTCTATCCCATTTTTGAACTTGCTTTTTAAAATTATCCTTTACATACTTTTGATTTTTTTTGCTCCTAAAGATAGGTTATTGCTAGTATATAATTTCTTTAACAAATCTTGAGAAGCTTTTAATTTTAACTTAATTTTATTACATTGCCTACCTTTTTGTGTCCTTCATTATATCAGTGTACAGTGGATTTCTTGTTTTTTCTATAACTGCATTACCTCATTGTAACCTATGATCACTCAATGTAGAAAACTTACTCCTTATGATCAGTTACTTAGAAATGTCTTAAGTGCATTTATTCTAGTATTCAAAAAGATGGAATCTTATTTCATTACAGTGGATTTTTGAAGTTAAAGTAATGCAGTGTGTATAATGTTTAATGAGAAGAGGCTCCATATCTCTACAGAGTTGGTGGGAGGGTGTCCTATTTCTTTTCCCCCATGCATCTTATGTGAAAAGAGTCATCTTTCTCTTCAAACTGTCCTGAGGAAATAGGAAGAGAAATTAATGTTTGTTCTTTCGTTTTCAACTGTATGGTGCAAATTGATAAAAGAGCTCTCTCCCATGTGTCTTCTACCCTTGCTGTATGATTTGGGTACGGGAACGTGGTGTTCATCTCACCTTTTACAGAACTGTACATTTTGAACAAGGTTGCTGCAGTGTCAGTCACTGTTTCTGCAGCAATCTGAAGTTAGAGGACCCTCTTGGCAGAAATTTGGATGTGATGGACAACTTCTGCGAAGGAAGCTTGCAGTGGCTGAGGAATGGTTGTTGTGTATACAAGTGTATACATTTACACGTGATGCAAAGAGCATATCTAAGTAGAATATTATATTCCTAATAGGTATGAGCAACAAGGACATCTGTATACAGCACATGACCAATTTAATTTATTGTCACAATATGTGGTAATGGCTATGAATTCAGAGTTGCAAGATGAGGTGAATACTGCTAACTTAAATGGCATTAATAGGGATTTAGATTCACAGAGAGGAGGTCTGTTTTTGGCAAAGTGGAGAATTCAAATGGCGAATGCCACTGAGCAGTAGGTGTTGGGGAGCAAAACTGGGAAGTCTTTTGTTTGTGTTTAGTTTCTGAGCTTTATGAAGCCATATGGTTGGCCCCAATGAGAAGCAGAATGTGTATTCAGGAGGGTTGCTTTCTTACATTGTATCAAGTATATCCCATGGATATTGACTCTTGGAGAGCTTTCTTGCATTCTGTACTAAATGTTCTACACAGTTCATCTTCCTGTTACTGGGCATAGGGGCTACTAGCTAGTTTTGCAGTGATCTGGGATCTTTTGGGACATGGGGTAAAAAATCCTATACTGTATTAGGGAAATGCTTTCTTAACTCTAGTCTGCAGGTAACCCAAGCAGTGCCATATTGAGAGTTTCTAAAATTGGAGGAAGGAAGCGATTTATTCCTTCATAATCTAAAAAATAAGGAATCTTATTTTTCAAACCATTTCTAGTCATCAGGCAGCTAGTCAAGTGTGTATATGGCTACAAATTGCATTTTACTATTGACACATTAAAAACTTAGAGTAAAATTCAGTTGTTAATCTCAAGCAGAGCAGATTCCGCAGCCAGCTACCTAAACCATGATGTGGACATGGACTTCTAGCCAGCTAATTTTGTGAGTTCTGGCATTTTGTGTGTACAGTATTTGGTCTATGGGCCCCCAGAATGAATCATCTGAGTTTTCATTATTTCTTCTGCAGAAATTTGTTTTGATATACAAGTGCTTTGGTTTACAACATGTTTCTAGAACATATTGTACTCATAAACCATGGTATTACTGTACAGTATATGTGAAACCCTTTACATAAAGTCCTGTAGAAAATACCTTTTTAAATAGAAGAAATTGTATGCAGCTTTTAAAAGAGTAAAGTAGCAGAGATATTTTGAAAACTTTAAAGAAGCCAGCAAAGAACATTTATAGTGCCTTCAGAACTAATGAATTTTATTTTTAGTATGAGCTTTCATTGACACAGTTGAGTTATTCAAATTCATAGAATACAAGACACAGGCTTATTTGAATGAAATATGGTTATATTGGGGTGGAAGATGACAGTTTATGGTTAACATTAGTCATCAACTCTTGCAGTACTACTTTGTATAAAAGTGCTGACAAGAGTAAGATCAGTTAGCCTCTGGCATATTTAGAACTATGTTTTTTCAGCGGTAAACAGAAGTAACTTTTTTATCTAGGCCCTGTTGAAAAATCATTCATGCTGTATAAAATGGAGTTGTAATGTGCATAGAACTACATGGATGAACTGATCTATATATGTTAATGAGGTTAAAAAGTCTCTGCCTTTTGGGGGGGGCATAGGGATGTAGAAATGATATTTATGTTCAGATGCTTCCCTTCAGGTTCTGCCTTTGAAATTTTATGTTCAATTATAGCTATCCTGAGGTTAGAGACAGAGTGTCCAGATTATCAGTCTTCTCATTTTTAAAAAGGTGTTCGTATAAATAGTTGCCTAGGATATGACATTGAGAGATGACATGTACATTCATTGTGAAACTAAATTGTAATCAAGGAAGTTCTGACTTACTACCAATGTTCATCAGGGGCATAGCACCAGATGATGTTGTGACTTCGGTGTTTTGTTTTGTTTTAAATAATGTAACACAGTGGCAACATCTAGGCTTGCAACAACTAGGTTTTAATTGTTTTCAGTGGGACTTAGGTCAGATTAATTTGGACCTAACCTATTTAAGTGCAAGCAACTTTCCTGAAAAAACACAAGAGATTTTTACAAGAATACCCCATCTGTAGTACTTTTGTTACTACATTTTATGAAGCAAAATAGAATCATTGACAGCTGCAAAGTTAGAAGTGTTATGAGTGTTTGTGGAGTATTTAGTGGTTCAACAATAACACATAACTGCTTGGTTGTTGAATCACTTAGAAAAATCATCATGGCTCATAGGAATTTGTCTCGTCTCCGGTATAAATTTACTGCTATGCTGGTGATTTCAAAAGAAATTTATTCCTCTTTGCCAACACAGTTGTAAGCACCATGTGAAAAACACATTCAAAGGGTTTTCTGGCTCTCTAGAGCTTATTTCAGATACAGTAAGACCCTCTCCATTTGTGAGATCATTATCCACGTATTTACTTATCAACTGCCTAAAAATATTAACAATAGCCTTCAGAAATATGTATTTCCAGAGTGTATTTAACAGAACTTGCCCCTAGAGGAAGCCGGAACGCATGCAATACAGTATCTAGCTTTCAGTTCATTATTAGGTTTAAATATATTGCTAAGATTTGATAGGCTTGTTCAGTGTTGGAGTTGATTGCTTAAAACTAGGGATGGGTGCAAAATGGAAAAATTGAGTTTCGTTTCATTCCCCTGTGATTTATTTCATTTTGTAAGAAATTGTTTTTTTTTAAAAATGTATGAAATGAACCAGGAATGAACCAATTTGTTACTCTATAAAACAGGTCCCTTGGTCTTAGAGGAACCAAATTTGGTGGATACCTTCCTTGGACTCTCCCCTTTAAGCCCTCCAGATTTGGAGAGATTTGGGGTTCAGGTGGCCAAGTTATTCAACGTCAAAGGGGGTGCCCACTGGAAAAAACATTTAGAATTGAAAATAGTGGTCACAGGCAACTTGCAGCGGGGAAATTACAGTGGCACTTCCTCAGTCTCTCCCCTTGCAGCACCCCCAATTTGGAGAGGTTTGGGTTACAAGGAGTGGAGTTCTTGAGCTACAAAGGGGCTGCGGGGGGGGCTTAATTGAAGGAGTGTGGATCGGTGTGCTGAAGGGAAGCTGTCAATTAAACCTTAAATTGTTAGAGCGTACCAGACATACTCCTTCCATTAAGCACCCCCACTTCCTTTGGAGCTTAATATCTCTGCCTCCATAATAATCTCTGCCCTCAGAATAAGATTTTTAAAAATATTCAGTGGAATATTACTGATCTCAGGTGTGCAAATGGTAGGCTTCTCTTCCCCAAGCGATTTTAGGGGATCCCTTGAAATTTGGAAAATTTAGGGTTTCTGGGAGCAGAGATATTAAGCTCCAAAGGAGGTGGGGGTGATTATGCTTAATGAAAGGAGCATGTCCAGCACACTTTACCAATTTCAGGGTTAATTGACAGCATCCCCTCAGCACTCTGATCCACACTCCTTCAATTAAATTTTCCCCACAGGCCCTTTTGAGCTCAATTACTCTGTTCCCTGTACCCAAAACCTCTCCAAATTGGTGGTGCTTCGAGGGGACAGCTTGAGGAACCTCCAAATTTGGTGCCTCTAGGACCCAGGGGAGGCACTTTACAGAGAAACAAATTGGTTCGTTTTAAACTAAAAAAACCCGCTGGCTTGTTTTGTTACTAACAAAATGCTTCTTCCCTCGTTCGTTTCATTTAATTATGTAACAAACCGACAAATCAGCATTTCGTTTTTCGTTTGGTGCCCATCCCTATTTAAAACTACTAATTGTTTGTTAGGATATGGGATAATGGAAATGTGGAAAATAGCCTGAAATATTATCTATCAAGTCAATTAAAAATCATTGACTAATATATTGTTATATTATTAGCTAATATATTGTTAAGACCAGTTAAGACTATTGTTAAGCTAGTTCAATATCTGACAAAACTAGATAGGCCAGTCTAATGTAGAAGTTTGTATTTGGATCATCTAAAGATACTAACTAAATATTAGGCTATGGGAAATGGAAATGTGCAAACCAGCCTGAAATGCTAATTTGTTAAACCTTTAAAAGAACCATGGTAGTCAGGCAAAGACAGGAACTTCTATATGCAATGCAAAATTGAGGGACCAAGATGCAACACTGCCTTTTTTATCAGCCCATTAAGCATTTGTTTTAGTTGTGCAAGGCTTTTGAAATTTGGTAATTTCTAGAAGAGTAGATAATAGAGATGGGCACGACCAGAAAAAATTACGTTTCGAGTTGTCGTTTGTCGGGACGGACCCGTTTCGGGTCGTTTCCATTTGTCACGGAAATTTCCAAAAATTTGTCGTTTCCGTTTGTTGTTTGTCGTTTGGGTTGGGGTTTGGGTAAGTGGGCTCTGGGAGGCACCTCTCTGGGTGCCTCTGAATTGACCCACTAAGAAGGGAAGGGATGGGAAGCGTAACGCGTAGCCGTCGTGCATACCATTCATTAATTACATTGTTGGTTAGTGTGACAGAGGAACCTCGTCGGTGCTTCTCTGACTCACTAAGAACATTTTAGGTTTGGGGGTTAGTGTGACAGAGGAACCTCGTCGGCGCTTCTCTGACTCACTAAGAAGGAAAGCATACTGGCGTACAGGTTACGCTTAGGGAGGGAGTGGGTCTGGAGTTGGAGGCACCTCTCGATGCATCACTCTGACCCACTAAGAAGGGAAGTGTACTTGTGTATGAATCTGGGTTAAGGTTAGGGTTAGGGTAAGGGCTAGGCTTAGGGTAACGGTTAAGGTTAGGGTGGGTTAGTGGGCTGCACCTCTGGTGCCTCTGGCTCACTAAGAAGGACAGTGTACTGGCGTATGGGTTCGGTTAGGGTTTGTGGGCTTTTAATGCCCTCTCTGGCACACCCAGAAGTCTCAGTCAAAACCTGGCCATGCGATTGGTGGAATGGCTCCAAAGATTTGCACGGTCCCATCCCATGGCAAGCCCATCATTGCGCGTACGCAGGTGTAAAAAAATAAAAATAAAAATAAAATCAATGGAGATGTTTTATTGCAAGAAAAACCCACTGCTGCTACTATAAAAAAATCAGGCATTTAAAATACCTAATTTTCAAATGTTTCTGTGGTGCATTGGTGGATTTTTGGACCACGATTTAAAAATAAATATTGTGGTCGCCATTTTGGATCCCCCCCACCGCATGGCAAATGGAGATGACGAGGATGCCCCCCCCAGCCTGGTACCAGTCCAGCAGCCCAGGACAGGAGGGGGGAGGCCGGGGACCCCCCGCCAGAAACCACCCCTCTCTGGTAGGTGCCCTCACTCAGGCAGGCATATTTTCGCCTGCTTTTATGGCCGGCGGGAATGGGGGGGTGTATTTTTAAAACTTTTTTCTGTGCTGCTTGGCATTGCGCGATCGCCGCGATGCCATGAACGACAACGACAAATCAGACCCAATTTATCTTTATCGGGTCGGGTTCAAGCTGGAGCGGAGTAATTCTCGTTACCATTCCTCGTTACGTAACAGAAACGACGAATGGAAACGGAAACGAGGATTTCGCCGAGTCGTGCCCATGTCTAGTAGATAAAATACACTTGGTTGATGATATTTACCATATTTTAAATGCTGTAGACTAGACAGACTAGTCTTACATTGTATTTTACTTTTTGTGTTAGATGAAAACAGATAGATTATGGTTGGGATACATTTACTATATACTGAGTTAGTCAAATATATTTTAAGCCGATAAGTTAAATGAAGAATTAAGTACTGTACTAGGAACGAGAATATTGTTAATAATATGCAGGCTAACTCAAGATTGTATTGTTATTTTTATTGTTTGCACTAGATGAAAATAGAGATAAGTACAGATGGATGTAATATTGATGGGGGAAAAGAAGGCAAGCAAATATGAAAGTATGGAAACAAGCTTGCTTACGACAAGAAGGGAAATATGAATATCTGGGCTGAAATATAGGGAAAATAATTATTTTTGATCTATGTAATAGGGCAGTAGACAAGCAGTGCATTTTTTTTAATTTGTTAGGTTTAGAAAATAAAAATAAATTACATGTTAAAAATATCTAGTTTTTAATTTTAATACCTTTACAGTTTTTCAGCATCCACTTGGTGGGGTCTTGTGATAACAAGGGATTGCGTTTACTTTGGGTTCAGTTAGATTTTACCATCCCATACATCTAAGTCTGATTACTTTCTTGTATTGTTCTCAAGAGTAAAATGCATTATCTGTGTCACTGGAATGGAAAGTACTCTTACATTGTTATTCCAGGAGACATTATGCTGATTGGATTTAGAATATGATTTCATTAGAAACTCCTATTTTTTCATCCTATGGCAAGAGAACTGTAAGAAGTATCCTCTTTTGGTTGCAGTTGGTGTGATCAGGTGTCCAATCTGTCGTCAGGAATGCAGGCAAATAGACTTGGTAGATAACTACTTTGTTAAAGACACATCTGAAGCACCCAGCAGCTCTGATGAAAAATCTGAACAGGTATGAGACATTTCTTTTCTCTTTGCAATGCGATTTGTTCATCACTTGGTGGGAAATAAAGGTTTTTCCTGATTTCCCATTTCTAATGTCAAGGCTTCAGCTTTTGACTTTCCCCCCTGCTTTTGTAGGTGTGCACCAGCTGTGAAGATAATGCTAGTGCTGTTGGTTTCTGTGTGGAATGTGGAGAATGGCTGTGCAAAACGTGCATAGAAGCCCATCAAAGAGTAAAATTTACTAAGGATCATATGATCAGAAAGAAAGAAGATGTCTCTTCAGGTGAAATCTATTTCTAACATTAAATTTAATATATGATTATCATGTATAGTTACAGCTAAACATTGCGGTAGGCTGAAAATCTGTGTCTTTAAGTTTTCCTTTTCCTTTTCTTTTTTTCTTAAAGAAAGGCTGATGAACGGCATGCACTCATTTTTTAACTTAACTGGAAAACAAAGGTTTCATTTTTTGGATGAATCTTCATATCAACAGACTATGCAATGCTTAGGAGAAAAATATTTCAGATGAAACAGGCTGGTCAGCTTCCACATGTGCAAAGAGCACTCATGTCTGTCCATGCACTTTGATGGCTGATCCAGCATCTGGCCATCCGAAAATGTTGTTCTTGGTAAAAATGCTTGTTTCTCCTGGACCTCCTCCCGCCCCGCCCCCCGAACCCCTGTGGCCATAATGGTTAAGACAACATAAGAGGGAGAAGAGGAGCTGCTAGGAGTGCAGGAGCACTAGTGGCAGAATTCGTTCTGCACTTCATAGAGGGCATAAGGTTACTTTCTGATCCATTTTAAAAATAATAATGACCATTGTTGAACTGGGTTCTTCAGAAATAATGCAAAAAGTATGCATCTCCATCAAAGATTGAATTTGACAGACAACTCACAAACATAGCATGGTGGTTAATAGAGATGAGAAGGCCTAGGGGAAAAAAACAGGAAAAAAAGGGGGGGATGCTTTTTCCTTTTTTCCCCCGAAGCCTTTTTTGTTTTTTCTGAAAAATTGAAAAAAAGAAAAAGAAAAAATGATTATGGGATGCTTTATTTTAACATGGTGAATAAAATATTTTATTTATTATTTCAGTTTGGGCAAACCTTCAATTTTTAGAAGTCCATAATAATTGTGATAATAACAGACAACAGAGTAGCTGCAGAAGCCGAGACTGAAACCGATACTGATAGTTACAACTCAGAAAATGATTCTGCTTAAATGTCATGTCCATACATTAAAATGTGGTCCCACTCCCTTTTATACACTTGACCCATCTTCATATATTTTTATGAGAATTTTTTTTAATTCAATACTGTGGAGAGGAAATATAAATAATTGTTACTTCTGATTTTTTTTTTAAAAAAAATTTTTTTGTCTCTTCCACATGAACTAGTAAAGAGTTCAGGAGATTGTTGCTCCATTTGTTATAAAAAGTTCTGTTTGTAATAATTGTTTAGATAAACTATATTTTTAATATGCTAGTTTTGATAATTTTATGCCAAGTCAAATTGTCCCTAGTCATACTTTATGTTCCTAAAGTGACACAAATTAAATGACTTTTTAAATGACTTTTAATGTGGAAAAGAAAAAAGTGCTAAAGTAGCTATTTTTTTAATTTTTCTGATAATTTGTTTTTTCCAGAAAAAATCTAGAAATTTTATATCTCTAGGGGTTAATGCTGAGAACTGTCAATGTCTACAAGTACAAAAAGAGAGGCCTGTGGTGCAGTGATTAAACTGCAGTACTGCAGTCAAACTTCTGCTTATGACTTAAGTTCATAATTTGGGTAGCCTGTTCAAGCCTGACTTAGCCTTCTGTTGTTGTGGGGTCAGTAAATAAGTATCCAGAAAACTGGAGGGCAGTTAGTAGGAGACCTCCAGTTTATCCTCCACATTGGTTTCACTTCCCCCTGGTCCGAACTGGCTCATTTGATGGGAAATGTCTCTCTCTATGTGAAAGTCACACCTCTGCAGCCAGTGTGGAGGATAGACTGGAGGCCTCCTACCAATCTTCCTCAGACTGCAGAAGTGACATGGATGAGCAGTGAATTGTTTTGACCTAACAAGAAAAGAAGTCCAGTTGCCGTGACTCAGTGTCTGGATAACCTCCCCTGAATGACTGAGAATCTTCACGGGCATGCTGCAGTTTAACTACTACTCCCCAAGGCTTAACAGTTTATATGCTATGAAGATCTTTTGTTTCCCTTTCTGCATCTGACCTTGTTCCATCACTAAAATTCAGCCAAAATGTATGGACTAGAGACTATTGTATCCAGTATTTCTTTGCCACATTTTCCTCCTCCTCTTTCTAATGCCTCCATCGTGTCAACATTTATATATAATGGTCCACAGAACAAAAGAATGGTCTTCCTGTTAGTATCTTGTTGGTGGCATATAAATACGTAAAATAATATCTTTGATATGGGAGCATCAAATGTACCAGGTTTCTTTTAAATTATCACATTCAGAGCACATCATTGCTTAGACAAGGAGTGTGTGAACAGGGACTGCTAGCATTCAGAACTGGAAATTTCATCCATATTAAGCTAACCGGGAGGCAGAATGCAATCCCAGCGAAAAGAGGTGGGAGGGAGGTTGGGGATGGAGCTGTGTGGTGTTCCAAGCCAGCAATCATGCCCTCACCATCAAAACTAGACCATGGAATTGCCCCAGTCTCAGATCTGGTCCCTTAACTAGTAATTTTGGTCAATCATTACAATAATTGCATGCCATCCAGTTCTTTCTAACTTATGACAACATTTTCCAGGGGTTCCTAGGTATGGAGTACTCAGAAGTGGTTTACTGTTTTCTTCTTCTGAGAGCCCTCTGGGACTGTGCAGGCAAATTAAGGAATCGAATTCCCAACCCTTGGCTCTGCAGCCATGTGCTCCCATGTTCCTGAGCTAAATAAATCTTCCCAGAGCTTAATTTTGATCCTGAGACTGACTCAAAGTCATATGTGTTTTGTAATTCAAATATGTCTTTTTTAAACACAGAATCTGTAGGAGCATCTGGTCAGCGACCTGTATTTTGTCCTGTGCACAAACAGGAGCAATTAAAACTTTTCTGTGAAACTTGCGACAGACTGACGTGCAGGGATTGTCAGTTACTGGAACACAAAGAACATAGGTAAAGACACCAGTCACTTCCTACACTGCTTCTTCTCTCAGTAGATTAGTTTTTAAAATTATTATGGTACAGCAACTTTTACTATGAAATGTTTTTCTTTTTGACAAGTACAGTAATATTGAAATGATGGTACTTCAGGTTTTGAATTTGTATTCTAATGAAGATTAATTGACAAGTAAAATTAAGAGAACCATTCTCTGGTAAAACAAATGTTAGTTGATTAATCATGCGAGTTCAGGTTGACTAATTGCATCAGTGCATATTTCTATATGTATAAAGTAGTGTTTTTAGAGGACTCAGGGACATTTTTAATTTTAGGTGATGCATGAGGTAGATACTAACATTAAGGAATGGTATTTTGTCTGGCACAGTGGTAAATGTGTCTTCTAAGATGTCGCCAGCATGTGAGAAGGAGTCATTATTTTAAAAAAATAACATTCTAAAATATATCATCCAATTAAACTTTTAGATTTGATCAGATGTTCTTAGAGAAATTAAATATTGAAATACTTGAAATTGAGAAATGTTTATGGTAGTTTTGTCTTTAGTGGTGTTTTGTTGATCAGCTCTGATAAATAGAGTGAAATAAAGGTAGCCACAAGTTGGAAATGATGGCTTATCACCAAATCTTTCACGGTTTAGACTTTAAATGGATTAAGGAAATTGCTGGAAGAGAGTGAACTACAATTATCTGATAGTTGTTTTATTGGTGTTGGCACTTTAACCAGGACTTTTCTATTATATTAGTATTGAGTTTTAATTGGGTTGAATTGAATTTTAATTGATTTAGAGAGAAATATGTGAAAAACAAACCTTATGCTTAATGCCCAGTTTGGCAAGGGGTGGGGGGGAACCTGAGTCCTATTTTTGCCAGGAGACAGCAGGAACAAACTGTTAATCTCCTCTCGCTATACTGAGAAAGCTTTATCCAGGAAGAGCAAGCTATGCTGTGTGCATGGTATGCACTATCTGCTGCTCCTGCCTTACCCGTGTTCCCCATTACATAATCTGTTTTTCCCTTCAGGGAATACTAAGACCAGAGACTGAAACTGCTTCCTCTGGAATCAGGTGTGTGAGTTTGGGTGAGAGCTGAGAAGAAGAAAAATCACAAAACACGAACATCCCATGAAAGAGAGGACTGCACAGTTGGCAGGAGATAGAAGAGGGACTAAATAAAGCGTAGACAGTAAAGGAAGGAAGCCCGAGGGATAGTGGGAAAAGCTAAAAGTGGTGTTGTGTGGTGGGGAGAAGCTAGAGGGGCAAAGAAGGGAAGTATGGGAAGCAAAAAGAGAGAGAGAGAGAGAGAGAGAGAGAGAAGATCTACACATGTGAGACTGATAGCAGTTCTTGGCTGTCCTCCACTTCCTCATTGCTGCTGGCATCTCTTTTGTAGTTTCCATCTAAAATTACCAAGGAGCATTGACTCCCTGAGTCAAATTGAGATTGAGTTGGACAGTAAATTTGATGGGGGAAGCAGCATGTGTTTTTACTCAAAGAATTGCTGACCCTAGTTATGCTAAAGCTCTGCTTTCTCTTCCCTGCAGCTATCGACAGCAGTTTTCTTGTGGTTCCCTTATCCATTTACATGGCTGCTCACATATGCCTCTGATTTAGATTTGCTTTAGAAAAGTAATCTTTTTCTGCAAATCTAAATGTTGAACTGTCAAATATATTTTGGGGCAAAGCAAAGGTTCTCTTTTTTCTCCTTCCCTTTAGACTGCAGGAGGAAGTGATTTGTGGTAGAATGTGTTTGAGTGGGTTGGTTTTTGTTTTAAACTTCAGTGGATGACAGTTACTCTTAAGTATTAAGGTGAATCCTTACCTCTGATTTATATTTTAATCCCTGAGCTTGTTCTGCGAGTGCCATGTTTCACAATGGAGCTAAAATGGTTTATCCGAATTTACATTGCAGTGAAGCACCTTCCCCTGAAATATGAATGTTTTAAGTGAAGTGGATCTAGCAATTATATTTTGACAACTGGCATCTTGATGTGCTGGATTTCTGGCAGGGATAGAGAAGTTGGAATGACATGCATATTAAGGATGATCATATTAAATATTAAATTTTGTGGACATTTTGCAATAGATGGTACTGGGACAATTCGAGCTATTCACTCCGTAACTGATAGTTCAGAATAATTTATTATTGCTGTTTACATTTGTATCTCATAGTCCTGGCAGTGAACATGGCATACGTGGCTCTTCCACTAATTTTTGTTGGACTGCATCCAAACTTCAGAAATAGGTCATGTTGAGAGAAACTGGCTGAAAGATGCAGAATTTGTTTTGTTTTGAAGAAATTAGAGCTTGAGGTCCGTTAGGAGCAGCAACAAATGAGAACAGTTTACTGAAGGTACCATTGCAAAGTTTGGCTCTTGTGACATCACATTTGGCCTTTCCCTTTTCCTGAGATTTTTATCCCTTAAATTCAGGGAGTGGGAAACTGCTTATCTAGCAACCCTAGGTGGAACTTTACAACTTCTTTGTGGCATCTGTGAATACACACGAAAGGCTCTCTTTGCACCTGTGCGAAGATCACCAGCATTCTTGAAGCTCAGTATAGTATAGGACCTTCTCCTCTCAGTGTGTATGATCCTTTCTACGAAGCTCGGCAAAATCGAAAGTACTCTATTACTCCCTTGTTCTATTTTTATTTTTTATTATACTTCTACTTATTTTTCTTTAATACTCCTCCCCTCCAGCTTACAACCATAACTTTTTTCTTCCCTTCCCTTCCCTTCCCTTCCCCCCAGTTCACCATTTTATGGCCTCCAGGGGATTGTTTAAGAGGTGTGTGGTCTGCCCAAATAAGATTCTTATTCAGTCGGCCATGATCTTTGCCTCTATTGTTTGGGAGACCACCGCAGCCTTCTCAGTGCCCAGACTGTTAAAACCACCTTGGCAGGTTACAGCATATCTCTGGGAAAAATCCCTACTGCCCATGGAATCTCGGGACCAACCTGAGTGTGCCATCCTATTGACTTCTCCGCAGAAGCAACAGAAGTGGAAGCCTTCTCAGGTGCTGAAAAACATTGAGAAAAAGAAAAAGAAACTGGCTCCCTCAACCTCTAAAGTAGCATTGAAAGCCTCCAGGGCTATTTCTATCCCTGTTCTACCAGCCCAAGATCCCTCTCCGGCACCAATGGAACCACCTTGAGAGCATGGCCACCTTCCATGTCATCAACTCCCAGCGCCATCTCCTGTATCCAGCCATCTAAGCTGGAGAGACAATGAAGCACTGACAGTTGTGCATGCGCCTTTGCAAAGCCCTGGTATATCACCAGGCTCGCACCAAGAGACTATTTCCCAGCCGGTCAAGCTCAAACATCCTCTGCACCGAGCTCCAACGTCTAAGCCGCACATTGATTCCCGACATCAGGAAGAGGCTCCAAATGTCTCCCCAATACCTCGACATCAAACCAAACACCTAAAGTGTGTTTGACTCCATGATGAACCTCGACATCATAACGTCTCTCCGATTTCTCCTAAACCAGGAGTGTCCAAATTTCGGTCTTCCAGATGTTTTGGGTCACAACTCCCAGAATTCCAAGCCTGTGTGGCCAATGACAAAGGACTGTGGTCAAAAACATCTGGAGGGCCAACGTTTGGACACCACTGTCCCAACGATCTCGACATTAAGATCAGGAATGTAGGCATTGAGCCTACTATGTCTCCTTCCCTGTCATTCAGAAGTGCCACAGATTCCATTAATCTACGACTACTCAGGCAGCCAGGCAGCCTTCAACATCGAGGAGAAATCATCCTTAGGATATGTGAGTTGTTGTCAATGTCATGTGGTGTCAAGCCACTTCCAATTTGTTCCAATGATATGAATTAATGTTTTCCAAAGAGTCCTGTAGTTCAGGGATCCCCAACCCCTGGTCTGCGGCCTCTTACAAATGGTACAACGCCAGCACCCAGCAAGGTTTAAGGTGTGTGCCCCAGTGGATGTCCACACTTCTTCCCCCACTGCATGGGTTCCCCCATGCACCTATTGCAACCTGAACGGTCATGGTCAGACCTTATATTTGGAGATGTGTCTTGCAAACTTGTGTACCTCTTGCACAGGGGGTGTTGTTCCGTGCCTGCAGGGAGGGGCCATCTTGTGTGTGTGTGTGTGTGTGTGTGTGTGTGTGTGTGTGTGTGTGTGGCCCCCCTATTGCAGGCACACGCTGGGACCCAATACTGGTCCATGAGACCAAAACATTGGAGACCGAAGCTAGACTGCTAATCTTGTAAACTAAAGATGGTGGCTTACTTTGCTGAATCAGTCCATCTCATTTTGGGTCTTCTTGTTTTACTTTCATCTTTGTTTAGCATTATTACCCTTTCAAATGAGCTTTGCTTTTCATTATGTATCTAAAGTGCAGATTAGTCATTGTAGTTTCCAGTGAAAATTTGATCTGACATCAGTATTTCTATCTTTCTGGCAGTTTGTGGTGCTATAAAGCTGTCCTCAAACATCACATTATGAATAAAGTGGGTTTACTCCCTGTCACCTTTCTTGACTGTTTGGATTTCACATCTGTTTATATAACTAAGAACACCAACGAGTAGAACATATTGGCTTCTATCTCCAGGAACAAATACATGTTCATCATATCCTCTGTGATTCACACATATGGGTTCCTCTGTACCTATGGAGACACTCTTCAGGAAGATTCCAGAGCCTTGTGGTGTTGCTTCTCCCTAGCATGCATGTCACACCTCAGTTCCCTCTCAGCTGCTGCTGCTAAGGGAATGTTGGGAAGTTTTCGAAGCAGTCCTCATTTGGATTGATGATTAAATCAAAGTGCAGGAAAAAATCAACAATAGCGATTTCTTTATTTTCAGTACTAAAGTTATACAATTCTCCTGAAGTCATTATTTTTGGCCTCTTAAAATTTAGCTCCTGCTGCTGCACCTATTTTTTTTTTTACCTTATCAGTAGTTGTTTCAAATTATTGCTGTTTCTGCTAGTAATATGGTGGCATTAAATTGCAAGTCTTAAATTGATGTTTTTCAATCAGTTCTCCTGTCTCTCAATTGAATCTATTTAAAATCTAAAAAGACAACAGAAGTAGCATATTTTTGTAGCTCATACCAGCTTTCTGGCTTGTATCAGTATCTGCTGACATCTGTAGCAGTGGCAAGCTTGTTTCTACGAAAGTTTACCTGATTTTTCCTTCTTTGTATATGTATAAACATAAGTTCTTTATACATTTCTTCTATTGTGAAACTTATGAAACATGTGGAGATGAAGCATTTTGAGATCTGAAGATTGTTCCTTTCATATATATAAGTTACCAATCTATTATTATGAATTTCCCATATTGGTTTTCTTTTGCAGTGCCCTCTAGCCAAGCATTTTACAAATAAACCAGGTTGATAATGTTTTAACTCTGGAATTATGATACCATCATTGAGAATTAGTTACTGCAAATGTCTTTTAAACATGCCTGGTATTTGCAGAGTTGCAGTTTTCCCATTGGGAAGCACGGGTTTAATCTATTGTATCCACTTACTGTCATTTACCTCCTTCACCATTAATTGTGTGTTGTTTTCTGATTTAAAAAGATACCAGTTTTTGGAAGAAGCATTTCAGAATCAAAAAGGTGCTATTGAGAATCTATTAGCGAAGCTCCTTGAAAAGAAGAATTATGTCAATTTTGCTGCTACTCAAGTGCAAAATAGGTAAGCAATGTTCGGTTTTAATCTAAAGTAACACCTGGTGAGTTGGATTACAGAACTTCTAAAATTTTATCCTCTGGTGATAATGGTAGTCTTATGTACTGATCTATCAGACAAAATCCACATGTAAAAATAGGTTTCTGTAAGTTTATACGCTATGTCAAACACACAAAAAACAGTTCTGAGAGGGACAGTAGCATGCATCTAGCAATATTCACACACTGTATGTTGAAGTGTGTTTCATTACTCCAGGCATTGCAGCACTTCACAGTGGCAGCAATACCTCTAGTAGGATAGATAGGTATCTATAGGAAATTGCTACCTGGGTGATAGATGAGCAATATATTGTATTGAATAACTGGAATATCTAGCTTCCAATAAATGATTTATTTTAATTAATGTTTACTCCTTCTAAATTATTCCTAAAAAGCAGTGAAAGCAATAGGAAAAACATTTAATAAAAATGAAACAGAAGTATCTAACATGTTGAAGAAAATTTAAATGTAAATGGATATTATATATTGGAAAAGGAAATATTTTAAGTTTCTTTTGCAAGAATGAATGTAAGTGGTGTTTTAATACATCATTATGTAGCAGCCTCAGTCTTTTCAATGTTGAATTTTCATTTATCTCTTCCAGGATAAAAGAAGTAGAAGAAACAAACAAACGAGTAGAACAGGAAATCAAAGTGGCAAT
Organism: Phrynocephalus versicolor; assembly: GCA_023846285.1. NCBI lineage: Eukaryota > Metazoa > Chordata > Lepidosauria > Squamata > Agamidae > Phrynocephalus > Phrynocephalus versicolor. The sequence continues at coordinate 70,897,710 of JAHTLZ010000129.1, read as the reverse complement.
TTTTACTCTCATTAATGAAATCAATAAAAAGGGAAAGTTTCTCCTACAGCAACTTGAGGTACATTAATTTAAGAAAAGACAGAAAAGAGTTTTGCACAACACTTAGAGATCTTTGCTTGTGGGTGCTACTTAAATTTTTTATATTGATCAGTAATCATGTCTATCTCTGCTCCCAAAGAACCACAACTCCCAGAAAATATTGCAGCAGTTTCCTTTTGCTTTGTTTTTTTTTAAAAAATATTTTTGAAACAGAACATTTGAATAGAACATACAGAAAGGCATGGTTTGTGTCGGGTTTATCGAAGCTTAATCAGGCCTAGAGCTGGTTAGCACCTGAATGGGAGACACTTATTGAACTTGATTTTTACCATGAAAAAACAGGATATGTATTTAAAGAAATAATGCTTTAGTCCATGATCATTGTTAACACTTTTGATTTAGTTGTGGTTGCAATTTCAGTGTCATAGATGAATCCATTTTAGAAATTGCTACTGTAACTGGAAGCATTACTGTTAATCTGTATACAACTTCTTAAAATGCCTTTCAGTAATATACAGTGCTGCAAAGTATTTTTGACTCTGCAAAATTGCTTTGTATTACAGTGGTACCTCGACTTACGATTGTTTCGACAACCAGATAATTCAACTAACGAACGCTGCTCTCACTCTGCACGACAGCTGACTTTGACAGGTCAGACCTGTCAAAATCAGCTCTCTGTCAGGATTATGGAGAGCAACATTCAGTTGCCCTTGATTGAAGGAGCTCGCCCATTGATCTTCCGGCAGCCTGGGTGCCTTGCAAGGGAAGCGCTTACCTCTCGGCTGGCCGAAGATCGATCAACCTGGAGGTAAGCGCTTCCTTGCAAGGCACCCAGGCTGCCCAAGGATCCATTGATATTCGCCCAGCCCGGGCATCTTGTAAGGGAAGCAGTGCTTCCCTTCCAAGCCGCCCAGGCTGCCCAACGATCAATCAGTCCCTGCTTGGCCCAACGCTTTGTGGCTGGGTGAAGATCAATGGGTCTGTGCTGTGCCCAACAAATTGGTGAGCAGAGCAGGGACTCCCTGATCTTCGCCCAGTATGGGAGGCTTGCAAGGAAAGTGCCACTTCCCTTGCAAGGTGCCTGGACTGGCCGAAAATGCAGTGGTCCCAGGAACCAATGCATCTTCACCTTTCCTGGGCAGTTTGAAAGGGAGGTGCCCCTCCCTTCAAAACCGCCCAGGCTGGCCAAAGATGCATTGGTCGATCTTCGCCCATCTCGGGTGGTTTGGAAGGGAGGTGCGCCCTTCCTTACTAACACTGCTCTCCGCTGCGCATGGCAGCTGACTTTGACAGGTCCAACTTGTCAAAATGCAGAGAGCAGCCTTTGGCTGCCCTTGGTTGAGCAGAGATGGGACAGCCTTCCCATGGGAATGCACTGAAAACCAATGAATCTGTTCCCCCACCTTTTTTTGCCTTTTTTCCCAACTTCCAGAACGGATTAATTGATTTTCATTGCATTTGACTTATGAATAATTCTACTTGTGAATGTCAAGGTACCACTTATAAGAATATGTATTTGTTTCTGTCTCAAGCACTGTGTAACAAGATATTTTAATTCTTTTTCTTGGATATTTATAAAATCTTTATCCATTGCACACACACTCTTTCTGTACAGACAGTGACGAAGGAGAGACAGATGAAGCTAATACAACAGCAGAATGATATCAGTGGTCTGTCAAGGCAGGTGAAACATGTGATGAACTTTACTAATTGGGCCATTGCAAGTGGCAGCAGCACTGCATTGCTCTATAGCAAACGACTGGTAAGAAGATTTAATTCTAATACTGCATAGATTTTATTAGCTGCAGTTCTGCTTTAGATCTTCTTACTTTGTATTGAAGTAGTAGAGGAAACGAGGCATAATGAGTTTCTGCATTTTTCTTTCTTTTCTGATTTTATAGATCAGGGCAGCTAATTCAATTCATGTGTTTTATGTGTGATGTTAGACAGGGCTGTGGAATCGGTGGATAAATGTTCTGACTCCGACTCCTAAGTTTTTTTGTACTTCCAACTCCAACTCCCCAACTCCGACTCCTCTATATTAATATGTGAATGTATTTAATACATTCCTTGAAGGAAAGAAATGGTTTCCAATGGTTTACAGCTCCAGTCTTGAACTATTGACCCTCCATTCCCTTCACTTATACAAGTGTCTCTAGTCCTGCAAAAAACATAATTACTTAATCCCTTATCAGTGAGAGGCTAAGTTACCCATGGGCGCTGTGTAACAGCAGAACACAACACTATGGAAAGTACAGTGGTACCTTGTATAAAGGAATTAATTCATTCCAAATGAAATTATGTTAAGCAAATTTTCCTTTATACAAATTCCCATAGGAATGCATTGAAAACGGAGTAATCCCATTTTTATGTTGTACAGATTCTCCCCATAGGCAATTATGTTAAGCAAATTTCCCCTATCTCCAGAATTTTTATGTTGTACAGATTTTATGTTATACAAGCTGTTTGTTATACAAGGGTCTACTGTATAAGTATTGCCGCTAGAGATGGGCACGAAACAGAAAAATGGCATTCGGTTTTTCATTTGTCATTGAGAGGTCTGTTTCGGTTCATTTCCGTTTGTCAGGGAGTTTTTGAAAAATTTCGTTACCGTTTTTCGTTTGTCGTTTCTACCCGCTTTTTGCGCGATTTCCATGTGCAGGCATCCCCCAACGCCCCAGACCAGAGGGAAAACACTAAATAAATGACTAGGTATGCAGGGAGGCTGCAAAGGCAGTGGCGGGCGTTGCCCCGGGTGCAAGGCAGCCACAGAGTGACCACTGCGGGGCAAGGGAGGGTACTCACCGAGAGGTACGTAGCACGCACACACACAGGGAGGCTGCACGACTGAAGCTAGAGTCGCAGCAGAGACAGCAGTCCCACCCTAACTCCCACCAGAGACTGCAAGGAGGACGGGGGCTGCCAGAGCTTTTCATGCCCTCTGTGGCTGCCAGACCTGCCCGCCCAGTCTGCAATCTGGGCATGCTATTGGTTGAACATGATCCCATCACATGGCTTGCCTCCATTTTGTGGCTGGTGGCGACATCCATTTTAAAGGGAAAAGAAAAATACATCACGATAGGAGAAGACAAAAACAAACGTTTTAAGGACCCCAACCCCCGGTAGGTATTATCAGAAAATATAAATAATTATCGCTGCGTTTTTATGGATGTCCAGGGCGTCTTTTAACATTTAAAACAGCTCATTTCATTGCGCATCACCATTAACGGAAACGAAACGTAACGACCACAATTTTCATGGTTCTGTTCGTTTCGTTGCATTTTCATCACAATTTTCGTTTGTCGTTTCGTTACATAACGGAAATGACAAACGGTAATGGAAACGAAAATTTCGCCCCTCCGTGCCCATGTCTAATTGCCGCTCCTAATTGTGCGTTGCGTACCATATAGTGAAGCACATGAAAAGCATGCCTCTTCACGGTCACTTAACGTGTTCGTTTTGCAGTTACGTGAGGCACTGCATGCATTGGTCTTTATTCTTACAGTAGAGAAGTCATTAATTATAACTTTTTGTGAATTGGCACATTTAAACTTGCTTTAAAAAAAATTCCAATCTAAATTTAGTAGGAGTTGGAGTCGGTGCATTGTTTGCCGACTCCGACTCCAGGTACCCAAAATTTACTCGGACTCCGACTCCGACTCCACAGCCCTGATGTTAGAGTTTCTATGCAATTTCAAATGTTGCTTTTACTAACTCGAACACACTTGTTTCTTCAGAAACAGTATGTAATACCCCTAGGAGTGATGTTTGCATGTTTAATATCCAGTGCTATAGGGAGGACTTTTCAGTAGTGATTGCATGGATGTATTTATGATCTGTTTTCAGCCTGCTTTAAGCTCTCCAGGCTTTCATGCTGATCAACTCAGTTACTGGCTTTGTTGACTACTTTACAAAATCTGTAGATTTTTTTAAAAAATCTGTATATTTTGAAGTAATTAATTCTATACCTTTTGGGGGAAGCACTAAAATACTCTTGTTGCTGCTTAGCATGCTTATTTGGGCGAGATATTGTTTCCTCTTTTTGTCCATAGAAGTGGGTATGTGTCTAAAAATCCATTGGCCTAAATCCAGAAAAGGGAACAAGAAAATCCCTGTTAGCAGCATTGTGCAGGATTACATGGTGGAGCAAGCAGTTCTACATTAGGTTGTGCAACTGGTTTCACAGTGGGTTATGCATTCATTTTTGCAGTCATTTGCATATTAATTGGTTTAGATGCCACATGTTTTGTAAAATTGTTGAGTTATGAATGGATGCAGTGCCAGTTAAACATGACAGTTTCTGAGTTATAAGTAGGTCTTTTACGGTACTCCCTGTACTAAGCATAGATATATTTTGCATCTATAATTTGCAAGACCTAATTATTGGTAAGAAGGGAATGGGTGATGGTTAAAATTAAAACATGCATAGAATTCAAATCAAAATTGTGAGGTTGTCAGTTCAGCAGGTCAGAACAGAAGTTATCACATCATCTGATGCATTGTAGGAAAAAGCATAATTTAATGCCTAATTGTAAGAAACTATAACTATACTTAACATGATTAGGAAAAAGAACTTCAGTATTTCTGTTTAAATACCTTTCCTTATTTGATAGATGTAAGATATTTATGCAGTGTGTAAAACTGTGTAATATACTTAGAAACTAAGAGTTAAATAATCATGATAAATCAAACATTTCTTGATGGGGAAAGCATCTGAATTTTGCCCACTTCACTGCTTGATAATCTTGTGTCACTATCAACATTGCCCCGCTGAACTCAGTAGATCTTGTTCCTTGATTTCCATGCATACCAGGAAGAACATTGTTAAACTGTCAGCTTGAGAGTTTGGAATTTACTTTCTTGTAACAATTCCATGAAAGATAAGAGTAATTTAGTGGTAATTCAGAGTAAGAGGAAAACATAGCACCTTGTTCAGAATGTCTCTTTCTAACTTCTCAAGGCTTAAATCTTGGATAATTCCTTGGTCATTTAAGCAAATTTAAAATTGGATATGATTCTAGGATTGACTTTAGGATAATCCTTTAATCCGATTGTTTATTTTGATTACTGTAGATGAGGAAAAGGTAACTTGCATCTTTCTGTATGCCCTGTGTATAAATATTTCAATTTGGATGAATCTGAACTGAATATACCATTTCAGATTCATTGTTAACACAATGCAGAAATAGGCTCGTCAGTGCTATTTGTGGCCCAGAACTATGATGTTTTGTTTGAATTCCTTGCAGTTTGTTCATTAATATTCATAATGAGTGTTGACATATATTGTACACATTTTTCCAAAAGAACTTGGTAGAGTTTTAGATTCATAATAATATACTGAGGTAGGTTACAATAATGGACAGAATCACTCTGTAACTGATATTATCCATTTTATTATGTTGGCTTCTTGTTGACTTGACAATGCAGTTTCTAACTGAAGAGTTTTTGTCTTCTCACAGATCACATTCCAGCTGCGACATATATTAAAAGCACGATGTGATCCTGTCCCAGCTGCTAATGGAGCAATACGCTTCCATTGTGATCCCACATTCTGGGCAAAGAATGTAGCCACCTTAGGTGAGAGGGTATTCTTTTTTCCTCTGCTTCTCTATGAATGGGGTTTCCTATTATTTGTGGGTTTTCCCCATCCATGGAGATTTGGAATCAATCCCCTGCTAATTTGGGAGTCCTGTATTAAAACCACAGTAAATTATTACAGTTCTTCTTTGTAGTCTTCTGTGATTGCACGTGTTGTCTTAATGTGTGCACGCGCAGTAACTTCTCAAAACCATCTAGAGCTGAAAAGTTCTACAAGGACCTCCCTCCCTATACAAGCCTAGCTCCGCCCCTTCTTACCTCAGTTCCCTTTTTTCCACCACTTAGTGCTTCTCGTGCCTTAGCTGCTGTTCCTGTGAGTTTGCCTTATTCCTTAGTTCTTATTTTACTTTATTTTTTACCTTTATTTTCTTCTTTTTTTTAAAAAAAACTTAATTTTCCTTTTTGTTTCCTGCCTTTTTCTGGCTGCCTCAGACCCCTTCAAGCGTTGCCTATCCTGCAGAAACAAAATTCCCTTCACGGACAGCCACTTTCTCTGCTTGTTCTGTTTGGGCATCAACATTCCTCTTGTGGTCATTATAAAACCCTTACAAGGCACGCACTCAAGGCCACAGACATAAAACAATGCACTACAAAAATATTACATATCTATTATGTATTGAAAAATTTGAAACTTTAGGAGTAAATAGAAAGGACAATGAAGAAATGGTAATATTCAGAATTGCATTGTTGCCTTATAAACATAACATTCAAGTTTTGTTACCATTTGAAGCTGGTATTTTGGAGAGAAGTGTGTGTGTGTGTGTGTGTGTGTGTGTGTGTGTGTGTGTGTGTGTG
>JAHTLZ010000129.1:70870003-70889321 GCA_023846285.1 Phrynocephalus versicolor | reverse complement strand
TATTTATTTATTTATTTATTTATTTATTTATTTATTTATTTATTTATACCACCCATCTGGCAGCGAGGTCACTCTGGCCGGTTTACAACAATTAAGTAGGATGTGCACACATTAGAACTAATATTTTATGTAAGGCCCACGAGAATTTTGCCATTTCTGTGAGTACAGCTAGAAGTCTTCAAACATTTCTGTCAAGCTGAGTATACATAGCATGTACATTTTAGATTGTAAACATTTTGTAGGCTTTGCAATTAACCAACTCTCTCTCTCCTGTTGTTTAGGTAGTCTTGTTATTGAAAATAAGCCAACTCAAGGTTATACTCCTAATGTAGTAGTGGGACAAGTTCCTCCAGGAACAAACCACATCAACAAACCTCCAGGGCAAATTAATCTTGCACAGCTCCGACTCCAGCATATGCAACAGCAGGTGTTCGCACAACAACAAAAACACCAGCAGTTACAACAGATGAGGATGGGGCAGCCTACAGGGCAGATTGCTCGCCAGGCAGGCCCACAGATGCTGCAACAACAGGCAAGTTACCAGTCTGTCTAAATTAAGAGACTCCTGACATTGAAGTGAAATGTGCCTCTTTTTTAAAAAAAATCTGTCTTATTTTAAGCATTTTGAGTTGACTTCTCGAGTCATTTTGTGAAGTACAATTGTTTTGGGGGAAGGGGGCTATTTTCTCATCTTGGGAGTGAGAGATTTTAAATACATAATGTTTTCTAGCCTCCAAGGTTGATAAGTATGCAGACCATGCAGAGAGGTATGAATTGTGGTGCTTTCCAAGCCCAACAGATGAGAATGGCTCAGAACGCTGCTCGTCTCCCAGGGATACCACGTCACAACGGGCCTCAGTACTCCATGATGCAGCCACACTTACAAAGACAAGTATATGCTGTGTGCACATTTTGTTTCCCACTTTCTCTTTTAGCTTTCAAAGTATAGAAGTTAAGTAGGAAAAAGAGTGAAAATGCTTTAAAATTGATAACTTGCCATGCTTGCTTCTGTGTCACCAGAGGAGGAGAAAGATTAAGTGAATTTTGTAATTGCTAGCACTGTGTAAACTTCAGATCTATGGAGCTTCCGGTGAAATATATTTGCACTAAAATAAGAACTGTTGATTGTCCGCTGTTGAACTGACAGGCTAGTGTGACCATTTTTATTTTATGCTCTTAATGAGAGTGGTAAGCTTGATAAATTAAAAAACAAAAACATCATAATATATTTATGAAGAAGAAAAATACATATTGAAATTATTTTGGCTCTTTTGATTTTAAAAAAGTGAAATGCAAAATGAAGTTGCATGTAAAAAATTACTGGGGTTATTAACGATAGAGAACTTTCTACTATGAGTGCTGCAAAGAAGGAACAGTGTTAGAAAGTTTAGTTTTGGATGTGAAAGAGGTAGCTTTCCTCTTCTTTTCACTACCCGAATGATAATTTCTATCTCTTTCCTTTCTTTTTCTCTCCTTTTCAGCATTCAAACCCAGGACATGCAGGTCCTTTCCCAGTTGTTTCAGTGCATAATAATACTATCAATCCAACAAGCCCTACAACAGCCACCATGGCCAATGCTAACCGTGGTCCAACAAGCCCATCTGTAGCAGCAATTGAGCTTATTCCTTCAGTAACTAACCCTGAAAACCTACCTTCCCTGCCAGATATTCCTCCCATACAGGTTAGTAAAGTATAAGAAATGAGATAGAAGTTAATTCTGTTAATCAAAAGTTAAGAACTTGTGTTATGACATTAGTTGTGTTCTTGGTGAAGATAACACTTTCAAGTCTATATCAAGAAGATAGAATTTCTTGCTTAACTTTAAAAATAAAAGAGCAGGGTAGCTGTGTTAGTGTGTTGTAGGAAAAACAAGAAAGAACCTTATGGCACCTTGAAGACTTACTACAACTGCTGTTCAGCATAAGCTTTTTTGGAATGCAGCCCACTTCATCAGATACATTTAAATAGAAGGGGAATAAGCGTATTCTGAGTATAGATATCAATAGGGATAGGCACAAACAGATCTTCAGCACAATTCAGCAGATCAGGCCCATGTGTGTTGCATAGGTGCTTAAGGATGCCTCCCACACCTCCTCCAATGGGTGCTCTCTCAGAGGTAGCACCCTGGGTTACCTTGCCCTGCGCCTCCTCTGAGTGATAGGGAATGGGGTGGGGAATCCAGGACATCCATGTAATAACACTTGTGGTTCTGATCCACTGAAACACGCCAAAGCAGCAAGCAATGGTTTGTGAACATCACTAGTCATAATCTCTGGCTGAAAACCTGTTGTACAGTTCTGGATGTGTAATAATAATGATGTCATCAGCAGTCTCAGATCAGTGTTCATTAAAGGCGTATTGCTGCTGCGTACATGAAATTTCAGGATGCACATGACTTAAACACAATGCAACAAAGCCACGTGTACCCTGAAACAGCCAAAAGAAGTCGTACTCATATTTGTATTCATATTTCATACTCATGTGAAAATATGATAAAATATTTCATTTCAGTGGGATATCTTTATCCAAGATTACATGTTCACAGGTTATTTCTTTAATTAAAGGCAGATTAGTTATCCAGTTTCTGTACACCTCTCTAGTGAGTTATTAAATACATTAAATTAGCATGTTTTTCATCTGCCATTAAACACTTGGCCCTAACATTAGGGAATATATGGTCCTTTTCTTGATAAATGTAGTTAAAACTCATGGAATATGGGTCAGGGAATTTAAGTTGGTAAAAACTAGAATGAGAACTGTAAACAGGAATAGGAAGATGTGTTGAATATATATCTACACTGCCATATTTACATCTCAGAGAGCTTGAAGCTTGTTTCTTAATATTCTCTAAATCTTTATGGGTTTTGTTTTGTTTGTTTTTGCAAAAGTTACTATATTCTATATAAGTCTACTGTTCGTTTTGTGGACATGTCACTGACTAGGCTCCATAATTATCCAATAGAAATATGGCATAACTGAAGATGTAGCTGCCTGTTCTCCGTAGCATATGACTCAATGCTAGTTTTAAAATATCCTTAATAAAATACAGATGATTCTTGTGCTATCATTTCTGGCATGCTGCATGTAGGTTTGACAAAGTCATTCCTTTATTTCAGCTGGAAGATGCTGGTTCCAGTAACTTAGATAATTTACTAAGTAGATATATTGCAGGCAGCCATCTGCCGCATCAGCCTATAAGCAGTATGAATCCTTCCCCTGGGCCCTCGGCCCTATCTCCAGGCTCATCAGGTAAGCTGGGAGGAAACAGTGGGATCTTAACAAAATACCAAGAATTGGACTTGCCACTAACTTTCCTTAGACTTATGAAGCTGCTTAGATGAGTAGTGAAACATTTTGATCTCTCAAGAAAAGAAGTCCAGTTGCCATAACTCAACTTCCAGATCTTAACAAATCTGCTTAAAATAACCAATGTATGCTATACATATCTTGTGACTTGTGAAGAACTGGATTTTTTTTCAAACATTTCCCTATTCTTTAAAATCGCATCTGTACTGTAAAAAATATAGCCAGTTACTTCTTGCTGCTTATATGGAGTTAGTGCATACAGTAAAACCTTGGTTTATGAGTACCTTGGTCTACGAGTGTTTTGCAAAACAAGCAAACATTAATGAGCAATGACCTTGGTTTATGAGTACCTTTGTCTACGAGTGTTTTGCAAAACGGGCAAACATTAATGAGCAATGTCTTGCATTACAAGCACTGGAGCAGGTCCCGTGATCACAAGTGAGCCAATGGTGGTTGTCTCTTACCTCCCCCCGGCTAGATTGTGGGGGATTGTCTGGAACATTCTGTCTCAGGCAGGCCTCAAAAGCAGAGTGAAGAGAGGAGTGAAAGGCAATGAGGCCATCTGCTAGCTCACTCCCTCTGGGAAAGGAAGGGAGGTCGATTGTGCCACCAAACTCCTCTTGTTCCCCTCAAACCAGTCACAAAGGTTTTCAAAAGTGAGTGCAGGTTAGGATTTTGCTTTATTTTTCTTTATATATTTGTTTAATTTGTTCTCAACATCCTTTCTTATTTTTCAAAAAAAATCTAGTCATCGGGCAGCTGTCAAGTGCGTGCAGGGCTACAAATTGCATTTTATTATTGTCATATTAAAAACAAGAGCAAATTCCTTAGCTAGTTACCTACTCTGTTATGTGGGTGTAGACTTTCAGCCAAATTCTTTTGTGAGTTTTGGAACTTACCTGGCAGGGGAGATACCATGATCACGAAGGTGGTTTTCCCAGGGTGAGGCTCATCCATTGCATTCCGGGTGTGCTGACTCCTGCGATTTCCCCAAATGCGGGAAACTCGACTGCATAGTTTGTGGTAGTGGGGGACTGTGTTTGCACTTTCCCCTGAAATGTTTATTTTCAGCCACCCAGAGTTCCCTTTGGGAAAATTGGTGCAGCATATACATTTAAAAATAAAAAAATAATTTTTGTGTGTACAGCATGTGGTCTGTGGGGCCCCAGAACTAATCCTCTGAGTTTTCATTATTTCTTATGGGGAAAGATAGCTATTCCTTGCCTCTTGGCCTTTAATTCAGTCATCTTCTATACCCCTCCCTTTTGAGAATTATATGGCAGAAACTATAATTACAAGCAATTTTAACTTTTAATTGTGAGCAAAACACACACACACACACACACACACACACACACAAATGGAAAACACAATGGATTGGGAAAATGCCTCATAAGAAGAATTCACAAATATACTGTTATCTGGATTACATAGAAGGATAGATATCTTGGACCCAACTTCTAAAGATACAAAGATTTCCACTCCTGATAAAGTAACAAAAATAGAGCAGACACCGGACTCCAAGCTACAGATGACAACAGCAGGAACTATGCAAACTAGACCTCAATACGAACTCTTGGATATCATGAAATCCCTGGGAAAAACTGAAATTAGCTCAAATCAACAAATTAAATCAGAACAGAGGGCAGATCTCAACATGAACACAAATATGACAATAATGGTGCAGGCTAAACCCTTAGATGTGCCAAGTCCACGTAAGATAGGCGCATCTGTTATACTTAATATGGGTGCCAAAAAGAGGAAAATTTGGGACTTTTTAAGTAGCAGAGCAGCCACCAAGATTACTATCAAGATAATACAACAACCCCTTATCTTCACAACTTGTGAAGATAAGGGGCTTGGCAGGAAAAGGGAAAATTCAAAAAAAAATATACATAAAATATTCTCTGTATTCTGCTTGTCTAAGGCAGGGGTGTCCAAACTTTTTGCAAGGCGGGCCAGATTTGGTGAAGTGAAAATGTGTGGGGACCGACCATTCAGCCACATTTGGCCCTCGGCCTGGACTTTGGACAAGTCTCTATAACATGCAAGGAGGCAGAGAGGATGCTGCAGCAATGGAGCTGGGAGTGGGTAGGCTGGGCAGGTGGCTGGGGGGATGGACAGAGGCAGGGAGGGCAGGCAAACCATAAAACTGCAAGCTAATGCCTCCATCTGGTATGGGGAGGGGCCAGCTGGCGGGGATGCATGACAGGCTGAGCCGGTGGGGAGAGGAAGCCACGGGTCACTTAGAATTTGAAAACGGGCCACATTTGGGCCCCGGGCCTGACTTTGAACATGCCTGATCTAAGGCTACTAGATAATTGGTATGGTATGGGAAACGGAAAATGGAAATGTGAAGACAAACCTGATATATAAATAAATATTAGTCTGTTAGATTTTTAAGAGAATAGTGGCAGTTAGGCATAGACAAAAACTTCTATGCATAAAGTGACCAGGAGGTAGCTCTTTCATAATAGAGTAGTCCCCCACCACAACGCGGTTCATATATTACAGTCTCAGTGTATTCTGTGTGGGTTTTTTTTGAGAGAAGCAGACTTCCAAATAGAGGTCTTTAACCCCCTCCTGGCACCACAGCAAACAGACCTGGAGCTGCGCCTGCCAGCTGCACTTGCAAAGAGAGGTTTTTAATCCCCTCCTGACAGCTGAGGTGCCAGGAGGGGGTTAAAAGCCTCTCTTTGCAAGTGGAGCTGGCAGGAGCAGCCCCTGCTGAGACGTCTGCATTTCGTTTCCAAAGAGAGGCTTTTAACCCCCTGTTGACATCTCAGCAAACAGAGCTGGGGCTGCTCCTGCTGGCTGCGTTTGCAAAGAGAGGTTTTTAACCAACCCCTAACACCTCATCAAACTGACCTTGGGCTGCTTGGCTGCTGTTTCCAAAGATAAGTTTTTAATCCTCTCTTGTCATCTCAGAAAACAGACCTTGAGCTCCTGGCAGCAAGGTCTGCTGAAGTGTTGGGAAGGGATTAAAAACCTCTCTTTGCAACCAGTAACAGCAGGAGCAGCCCTTGCTGAGGCATCTGCATTTCACTTCCAAAGAGAGGTTTTCAAGCCCCTCCTGACATCTCAGCAAACAGACCTTGAGCTCCTGGCAGCAAGATCTCCTGAGGTGTCAGGAGGGGGTTAAAAACTACTCTTTGCAAGCAGATCTGACAGGAGCAGCCCTTGCTGAGGTGTTTGCATTTTGCTTCCAAAGAGAGGTTTTTAACCCCTCCTGACATCTCAGCAAATAGAGCTGGAGCTGCTCCTGCTGGCTGCATTTGCAAAGAGAGTTTTTTAACCAGCACCTAAAACCTCATCAAACTGACCTTGGGCTGCTCGGCTGCTGTTTTCAAAGAGAGGTTTTCAACCCCCTTCTGACATGTCAGCAAACAAACTTTGAGCTCCTGGCAGCAAGGTTTGCTGAGGTGTCAGGAAGGGGTTTAAAATCTCTCTTTGGAAATGCAGCCAGCAGGAGCAGCCCAAGATCAGTTTACTAAGGCGTCTGCATTTTGCGGATTTTCCTTTATTGCAGGTGGCTGAGGCACCAAACTCCTGCAATAACCGGGGAAGTACTGTAGCCCATAAAGTATTAACTTGAATTAGAGATTACTAAAGATGATTGCTGAAATAAGGCACTTGTTGGAAGAATAGGTAATTATACTGTGGATGATATAGTAAGGAAACTAAGTATGAAAGCATGCTTATTCAAGCTGAGAAAGGAGGTATGAATTATACTGGGCTCAAATTTTGGGAAAAACTGTAATTGAATTGGTAACACAACAGAAGACAAGCAATATATTTGTTTTATGTAATTTAATGTAAAAAATAAATAAAAATGTATCATAAAAAAGAATTCAGCAAAAGTTGTCCATGGAACCTAGGAATAAATGGAGGAAAGTATACTTGTGGCTTTGTCAGCCCAACAGCATGCTATATTTAGGTACATACCATCAACAGTTATCTGCATACTGCTGCCATTGGCAGTTCATTTAGAAATAGGTGTTTAGTTTGAAATAAAATGCCTGTTCTATCCTGTGATGTTGTTTCCCCAATATAAGATTAATAAAATCCTTAAAATAAAACACAGCAGTAATTATTAATAAAATTAATAGAATGGCTGTGACTAAAAAGAAATTCATTCCTTTTGTGTCTGCTTTCCATTAATACTTTGGTAAAATGACCAATTCTTGGTATTTTGTGCTAAGTGAACTTGAAGTCCCTCTCCATGTGAACTCTAAAAGTTCACTGTTACATAGTATTTCTTGTGCCTTTCCTGTGAAATGTTGGAAGGGGATTCAAGAATCCAAGGGGAGGGGTATTGAGACAGGAGCTTTGGTCTTTCTATATGCACCTTCACTTATAAATGCTAAAATTGCATTGGATTATACTTTTAACTTCTCAGTGTGTAGTATCTCCTTCAAAAACTAGTGCTATTATAAAACGTATTTTCAAACCAATGTTCTTTTTACTCTTTGAGCCTTTGTCATTAATAATTCTTATTGCCAGCATATATTGAATTATATTCTCTTTGGAAGCATCATATATTTATGTCGTTAATACTCTGCCATCACTTCCCCTTATCTTTAATTACATAATATATTTTAAAATGTAAAAAGTACACATTTTGCCTCCCAGAATATTTAGTATGGTTTTTAATGGAGTGACTGTTGGAAAAAGCTTGCAGTTAGAAGGGCGTATGAACCTTAAAAATTATGTTAAACATAATAATTGCTGAACTCAAGGGAAACATCATGAGATTAATATTTATTTATATATTTATTTTTATATTTATATACTGCCAGATTTTCCCAGATGGGAACTCAGGGTGGTTAACAAGAAAAGCTTACGACAATATAGAAACAGAAATAACAACAACAACAACAACAATAGGATCCACAACATAAAATAAACCAAACCCAGCAAACAGTTAGCAGAACCCGATTTAAAAAAAACTAAGAATAAAAAGCTTTTCTAAGGCAAGATGGTGGGAGAAGGGGGGAAAAACTATTATAAAATAAATCAACCTCCTTGACCGCTGTACGTGGCAGTATAAAGCCAAGTTTTTAAAACTTCTTAAATGTCGGGAGGGACCCCACAGTCCTGATTTCACTTGAAAGGTGGTTCCACAGTGTTGGACCCACCACCGAGAAAGTGTGATTCCGGGTGGAGGTTTCACGGGCCTCCCCGGGGGGTGGGGTGACCTGGAGCACTAGGGACTGTGATGTTCTGGTGGGCCGGGCCAATTTTGACCTCAAGGTTATAAGCTCCGACAGATATTCTGGTCCCAAACCTTGGGGGGTTTTGTAAATCAAGACCAGTACTTTGAACCTTATTCGGGAGGCAACAGGTAACCAATGCAAGTGAGCCAGAATGGGGGTGATGTGGTCAAATCGACCAGCACCAACCACCAGTCTGGCCACAGCATTTTACATCCGCTGCAATCGCTGAATAAGGGTCAAGGGAATCCCCATGTAGAGAGTGTTATAATAGTCTATCCTATTGTAGGATGTTTAGTAAATACTTCAATATTTAGTAAACATTGAAGTATTTACTAAAGTGAAGGGCTGTTAGGTACAGAAAGTATAAGTCCATGATATAATTAGGCATCCATTGTATATAATATGATTTGTAATGCTGTAGATAAGTAGTTGTATATTTTATGCTGTCATTAAAGCAATGATTTCTCCTTCTTAAGGTTTATCTAATTCACATACCCCTGTGAGACCACCCAGTACCTCCAGCACAGGCAGTAGAGGCAGGTAAGTTAAATAATTTCTAAAACAGCTGCAAAAGTTTTGCAGATAATTATAGAATACTTGAATGGATGTCCTAAGGACAGAAAGTCCCAGTTTAAGAAAGGAATACACCTTACAAATCCATTCATGTATCAAAAACAATGAAAGAAAAAGTTAAGGTCGTCATTCTAAGTTCTGCCCCATAAAAGGAGAAAAGATTGTTACAATCTCTTTGTGCTCACTTAGCAATTTTGGCATTGTGCACATCAAGTACCTCTTCATCTTTTAAGCAAAATCTCTTTCTTACCAGTTAAGGTTGAGAAAATGCTTCAGTTGCTGTTAACACTAGGTCAATGTTTCATAAGATGTAGGGTTCCAATGTAGTATTGTGTTAGTCAGCCTTGTGCCAGGCATGTGTTTCAATGCTGAGTCTACTTTTGTTAGTGTTTTTACAAAGACACAGAATCTGCATGTACTGAAGCATGGTTAGTAAATAAGATGTATCCAGAATAATTCTGCATTAGATAATATGTCTTTCATTCCACCCAGAGAGTGTTACTGAATAGAGTTTAACTGACTTTCTAACCTTAGAATAGCAGCAAAAAGAGGAAGGCCATAGGATCAGAAATAGATAAAATAACCATCTTGATCTCACAAGGAGATATTGTGGTGGGAGACTATAAACCTGGGCAGCTAAAGTCCCAATAATGTCTTATGTTTCCCCTTTACTTCTTGAGATTTGGAGAAACGAGTCAGTTTACTTAGTTTGCCACTTCTCATTTTACATGTAATGAGGAATTCTGGGTTAAAGGAGGAAGAAAAAGCGTCTAATCTCTTCCCTATAACAGTTTGGATGAGGCTGTTTGTATTTGTGATATTAAACTGTTTAATCTTACACCTGAAAAAACCTTGTATTTCGTCCTTTTTCTTTTTCTTTTTTTAAAAGATTTTGAACCCATTCTCTCCCATTGCTTCATGACCTCTCACTTTGAACTTCACAGAGTTGTTTTGAGAATAAATGAAGGTGGTTGCCTTCAGTTCATTGCAGGAAAGCAAGACATAAATGTACCCAATAATAACAACTATAATATGCCCTGTATTTAGTAAACTTCTTTTCCCATTACTACAAAATAATAATAAGCACTTCCATCTATCTCATAGTCTCTGTGTCTGTAGAAAACTGGGTGAGTATGCAATAAAGGTGCCATTACCCTGGTAGTGATTTTTAGTCTCGTAGGTGCTCCTGGCTTACAGAATGTTAAAAATGAGGGAAAATATGGATACATAATATACAATGATCAGTATGTTGTTTTGGGAACCTTAACTTACAATTTCTATACCTTTTTGCTGTGTCAGTACATGTGATTATTTGAATGGCAAATGAAGAATTTTAATGACGAAGAACTAGCTCACACTTTTCAAAGGGACATCCTTCTTCACCAACTTGCAGTTGCCAATCTTTTTAAAAACAGATCTACCAGGTCAATGAAAGTAACCCTGGAAAGGCATACTTGAATCTTTCAAATAGATTTTTTAAAATCTTGGACTCTTCGAAATCTTTCAATATACTTGAAATATTTGAAACATTCAAGTGACATACTTGAATATTTCAAATAAATTCAACCTTGTAATAAAAATCTTGAAGATATTTGTTGTTAGCAAAAATAGTCATAAGGCGTTATTCTTCCAGTCAGATTGTATCATTTGCAGCAATTTGACCATTTCCCCCCTGACATTTGAACATTTTGTGTATATCTCAGATACTTCATATCTGACTTCATTTTATATGTCATAGAATACTATAATTTTTTTACCTTAAATATAGAGTGATTTTGGATAAATTAGAGTTATCATCTCTTACAATGAAGTGTTTCTGCGATTTAGCTTTCTCTGGATAGTGGGGAATGTGTGATTGTCAGATATATAATGCAACGCTATTTTGAGTGCTATTTAAATTCATTTTTTTTTTACATATATATAGTTGTGGTTCGTCTGGCAGAACTGTTGAGAAAAATAATATTAGTTTCAAGCCTGACCATGTGAAAGTTAAGCAAGAGCCTGGCACTGAAGAAGAGGTATGCAGCTTTTCAGGACCAGTAAAACAAGAAAAAACGGAGGATGGTAGACGGAGTGCCTGCATGGTAAGACTCTTAGCTGTATTTTGTACTATGACTCCTTGTATTTAAGGCTAAGGGTTTTTGAGCTCTCCTAGAAAGATGTTTTCTTTATCCTATTGGGCCTTAGAGAGTCACACCCTTCTGTAACAGCTTTTTATAACACCCTTCAAAATGTGTCACCCACAATGGCCAGTTGTAGAGCTAGAAGTCTCTTGGGTGGATATCTGAACACAACTTTGCCTTTTTTGCTTGCTTTAGACCTTAAAATGCCTTTGGTAGAAATAGTAAGTGGTGGCTTACTGCCTCTAGTTTTCAAAATAGGTCCTTTTAAAACCTAAAATAGAATGGAGGAGGTTGTTTAAATAGCAAAAACCATCTCCCAGAGGTTTCTAAGGGTGCAATTTTCTTAATTATTTTCAGGGACGTGGGGAGCTACACTGGGACTCATCTTAGCTCTTGACTCCCAGCTTTAAGATGTAGTTAAATGAGCTTCAGTACCTTGAGTGCATGAAACTTGTGCACACGTGAACTTTTCATCCCCATTTCTATGTCTGATTGCATTCACTTTTCTTCAGTAGAAGCCAAAGTGGCCAGCCACAAGTGCAAATAAAGATGAAAAGAAGGAGAAAATACAGTGGAAGCAATACAGTAGGACTACCTCATTTGTGGGTATCAGTTCCAAGTCCTACCCCCTTCCTCGCATGGATGCCAAGAAGTCCAGTTATAGAAGTGCTATATATATATATATAGCATTTTATCTGGTTCCATCTAGTAGCCAGTTCCCCCAGTACATGTTGGAAATGCTTTTTTATTTAATATTTTCAGGCAACAGATAAGTGAAGCTGGATGCTGATCCATGGATTCTGTGGTCCCACTGTACTATTTGTGCAGAGGCTAAACAGAGTCAGTGGTGCTTGTTTTGTTGCACCTTGCTCCGTTCAGGATAAGTCCTCTGTTACAAAATGCTTCAGCATTTTCTTGCCAACTGTTTGCAGTTGATATGCACATAGTATATATGTATATTGAAGTTTGACAGTTGTCTCCTCATCCCATGTTTTTCTAATGTAGTATCTTCAAAGATTTGCAGTCTGTAGTAATCAAATACGGAGGAAAGGACAGTATGAAATTTTAAAAGAACTTTCTTCTACGAGGTTCACTAAAATGCATCTCAATTCTCCATCATTTAGCCCCTAGCTGTTTTCATGCTCAGTTAAAAGTAGACATTAACTAAGAACCAAAGATTTGAGGGAAGGAAAGATGGAAGAAGAGATGCCCTATCCAAGGGATTCACTTAGCTTTTCATTTTATCCCTTTATTTTAGCTTAGCAGTCCCGAGAGCAGCTTGACACCACCACTTTCTACAAACTTGCATCTGGAGAGTGAGTTAGAAACACTGGGGAGTATAGAAAACCACGTGAAAACTGAACCTGCAGACATGAATGAAAGCTGCAAACAGTCTGGACATGGTCTTGTAAATGGCAAATCTCCAGTGCGTAGCCTTATGCATCGATCTGCTAGGACAGGAGGAGAAGGCAACAACAAAGACGATGATCCTAATGAAGATTGGTGTGCTGTGTGCCAAAATGGAGGAGACCTATTATGTTGTGAAAAGTGCCCAAAGGTTTTCCACCTCACATGCCATGTACCCACTCTCCTCAGCTTTCCAAGGTATGAAAATATAGCAGTGTTCTTTTCAACAAGAGTTTGGTAAGGTTGTTTATTGTGGCTATTTAGAAACAGAGTATCCTCTAACAGTCAGCTTCCCAAGCATATACAGTGGTGCCTCGGATAACGACGGTAATTCGTTCTCCGAGGTTAGTTGTTATCCGAAACACATCGTTATCTGAAACGCAGTTTCCCATAGGAATGAATGGGAAACTGTTTAATCCGTTCTGGAGCCTAGGAAAAAGGCACAGACACCTGGTTTTTTGCTCAAAGTTCTTTAAAAAGTGCACTGTAAAGGTACAGATGCAATTTCACCTGGGATAACTTTTTTACTGATGCATGCTGGAAATTCATTATTTGAGGCAGTCCATAGGGAAAATTCATTATCCGAGGCAGCCCATAGGAAGATTCGTTATCCAAGGCAGCCCATAGGAAGATTCGTTCTCCAAGGCAGACCTATACTTAGGAATTGTGATTCGTTATCCGAGGCAGCCCATAGGGAAAATTCGTTATCAGAGGCAGCCCTATACCCGGAAATTTGCAGTTGCTATCTGAATTATTTGTTATCCGGGGCAGTTGTTATCTGAGGTACCACTGTACCTGGAAATTGTGTGGGAAAACCAGCAGACCCTGTGGTTGAATTAAATTGCCCACAGCAAAGGATATCAGAAAGACCCTTGGGAGAGGCAAAATTCTAGGTAAACTGGAGGCTGGCAGGCAGAGCCCCAGGGGCACCCAAATATTGTGTTTCTGTTTCATTTTTCTAAATATTGGCCAAAGTGTTGTGTAGTTCCATGTGCACAAAGCAAAGCAACTGCAACATTAAGAAAAAGGACAGCAGGGTGACAGTGTTCCTCATATCGGGCAAAAACAAAAGGGAGAAGACAGAAAGGTTGTGAGCTTTTGTGGACAGGTCCACTTCCTCAGACCTAAGGTACCACCATGTTTTTGTTGTCTTTTCTTTTTATTTTCTTTTGTTATTGCCTGATATGCTAGCACAGACTAACATGGCTACCTCTTCTAAAACTAGAGCTATTCATGAAGCACTTCTGCATGTGTCTCACACGATATGAAATAATTAGGAGTTGCAGAATTGATTGTGCAGTCTGATTGTGCAGCATTGCTTGCCTGATGGTAATGCCGGGCACACTTTTGCTGGCAAAAACATACTTTATGCTAGAATTTATAGGATTTCAGTCATTGAGTATACGTAGACCTCTAGGAAGAAAAATCCATCATTGACTTACTCGTGTTGAATATGATCGTGAAGCATGGAGTAAGTGCAAGTACAGAAAGTTATGCATATTGTAAATTGGTATCAGTGCTGAGAAACACCAATGGGGAAAGATTAATTACTTGTATAAATGGCTTAATACCTTTTGGAAAACACCCTTGATCTGAATGTATACATTACTTTTTTCTCCTGTTCTAGTGGAGAATGGATATGTACATTTTGTCGAGATCTTAGTAAACCTGAAGTAGAATATGACTGTGACAACATGCAGCATAGTAAGAAGGGGAAAACTGCCCAAGGTTTGAGTCCTGTGGATCAAAGGGTAAGTGTCATGAATTGTTTTTATCTTCTTCTGAAATCCAGATTGCCAAAATGCTTGTGTCTTTCCTTTGCTGTACTTTTTTCTATACAAGGACATTTTAATTGATGTTAAAAAGTTCATCTCTGAAGGTGGCTCTCCCTAGAATGATCTGTATGTATATTTTCCAGTGGCCTGACAGGAAACAGTGATTTGACACTGGGCCTGAGTGACAGGTCGTTTTAATCTTCATGGCTCTCAAGCAGTCCTCTGTAAGCAGTGGTACACAAGACTTCTGGACAATCTTCAATTTATGGCAGAAAACCAGAGAACAGTAAACAGGAACATCTATTCAGGCTAAACTCTCACTTTCATTGACTTACTGCAGGTTTGCCAGTAAGGCAAAAGATGTGGAACATAGCCATTTGGAAGTGGGGAGTGTTCCTTTTCCCTGTTCCCTTTGACACAGAAAATGAACTGTGGAAGTTCCAGTGCAGTTTTCCAGTATCCAGAGGAGTGCTGGGCACACTGGAGATCTCTGAATCTGTGGATTCAGGACTTCCCTGGTCTTGTTTCAGAATGTTTCCTTTATGCCAGGCATGTCCAAACTTCAGCCCTCCAGATGTTTTGGACCACAACTCCCACAGTCCTTTGCCATTAGCAATACAGGCTTGGAATTCTGGGAGTTGTAGTCCAAAACAACAGGAGGGCCAAAGTTTGAACTTCCCTGCTTTATGCTGTCTCTGGTGTTGGAGAAGTGCCTGTCCCACAGAGGAGGCATCCTAGGGCAGACTTCAGTGTCTGGCCACTCTCATAACAAGATTTGCTTTCGTAGCTTTGGCATCCTTTTTTATTTCCTAAAAACCAGCTGCAGAGAGTTTTTCCAGCCTTCTATAAAACGGGTTTTGAGCTGCATAATGAGTTGCGGAGACAAAGCAGGAATAACTGATTCTGCCCATAGAAGCTGTTCTTTAGCATAAGTGTCCTTTTGGATCCTGGGCACTGTGTGACCTTGAGTCAAATATGTTGCTAACTTAAAAGTGTCATCTCTCCACCAAAAAGGCATTATAACATCAGTCTTTTTGACTGCTCTGGTTTGTTTGGTGGAGTTATTTGAAGAGGAATTAGCAAAATACACATTGTGGAAAGGGAGAAAGCAAAAGTGTTTTCTGCTTTTTTGATGTTTCTGAATAAAAAAGTACTGCCTGACTCAGTTTTATTTGTAAATAGGAACAGCTCAAAGCATCAGAGAGTAACATTAATAAGAAATTGTGAAAAGAGGATAGAGATAGAATGGACCGATTAATAATGGAAAAAGAAATTGAGGAAATTATAAGTAAATTGAAAATAGGCAAAACACTGGGTTATGTTGAGTTGGAGCCAGAGTTTTATAAAATATTTAAGGAACTAAATCCCAGAATGAAAATAAATTAAGATTATTAAAGAGGAAGAGATCCCCTGGTCATGGAGAGAATCAATGATAGTATTAATCTGGAAGCCAGGTAAAGAACCATCAGTAATGGAATAATATAGGTCAATCTCCTTAATTAATCAAGATGTGAAGATATTTACTGCAATTTTAGCGAATAGGTTAAATAGATTTATAGGAAAGTATATATGAAGAACAAAATGGCTTTATTAGACATAGACAAATAGATTAGCTAGGAGGATTATTAATAATATGAATGAAGCAAATAGAAATAAATGTAAGATAGGAATTATCTCATTAGATGTTTTTAAAGCATTTAACACACTAGAATGGGACACATTAAACATATTGATTAACCATTTCAGATTTAGTGTACATTTTAGTTATATAATTAAGCAATTGTATTCACAAACAAGGGAAGAATTTTAGTGAATGATGGAATAACGGAAAATATTTCTCTAGTCTGAGGAACAAGGCAAGGTTGCCCATTATCTCCAGCTTTATTTACACCAATAATAGAAATCCTGGTGAATGTAATAAGAAAGGATAAGGAACTAGAAGGTATAGAATGAACTTATTTGCAGAAACATTACCAATACTGAAAAATCCGGTACTATGTATATATAGAATTCGAAAATCTGTAGAAATAATAGGATTAAATACTTGGAAACAATTGGAATAAGTCAGAATGTATGTTGTTAAACCATGAGGAGAAAGAAAAAGGATGTTGAAGAAAGTAAAAGTAAATTTAGAAAAAGTTAATAAAGAGATAAACAAACAGATAAAAGAATATTAAAAATTAAATATTTCCTTGTTTGGAAGAATAGTGTTACGTAAAATGAAGATTATCCCTAAATTGAACTTTCTGTTTAGGATGTTACCAGTGAAGTTAGGTTGAGAAAGAGTTAAGAGAAAGGATAAATATGTTTTGCAATGGTAATTTAAAAAAAACCTGGATTAAATAAGATCTTATGGCATGTACCGCAAAAAGAGGGAAGCTTGGTCTACCTAATAGAAAGTTATATTACATAGCTAACCAGTTTAGACATATTCCAGATATTATAATAGAATATGATCATTTAATCTGGAGATATTTAGTAATTCTGGGGGAGGCTAAAATGATGAAAAATGTATTTTTAAGGGAATATCAAAGAGGAGATAGGAAAAGTAGATTGTTTGTTTGTTTGTTTGTTTGTTAATTTATTTAGAATATTTTTACCCCACCTTTCTCCTTGGAAAACGACTTAAGGTGGCTTACAGTAATGAAGGACAATATACAGCCCAGAATATTTAAGATATATTCAAATTAAGAACAGGGAATTAGGAGAGGCATCTTAGAACATTAAAATGTAACATTAAAGCTACAAAGAGCACATAAAGCGGGGGGAAATCCATTATGAGGGGTGGAAACATGGAAATCACTGTTGTTTTATGAAATCAGTCAGTGCAATCATGCATGGTAATCAATATAGAAGTCACATAGTAAATAGTCCCTCATTCAGGGAAAGCTTGCCTGAAGAGGAAGGTCTTTGCCTGCTTCCAGAAAGACAGCAGAAATGGGACAGTCCTGGCCTTCAGTGGGAGGGAGTTCCAAAGTCTGAGAGCAGAAACAGAGAAGGCCCTTTGATGTGTTGTTCTGAGATGCACCTCTGAAGGTGGCAGGATGGAGAGATAGTCCTAACCTGATGACCTAAGCACCCGAGCCGGTTCATAATGTGAGATTTGATATTTGAGGTAGCTTGGGGCCAGGCCATTTTGTGCTTTGTAGGTTAAGGTCAACACCTTGAATTGTGCCTGATAGCTGATTGGCAGCCAGTGGAGCTCTTTTAGTCGGGATGTAATGTGACCTCTGTAACCTGCCTCAGTCAGCAATCTAGACACTGCGCTCTGGACCCATTGAGGTTTCCTGAGACATTCCATTGATAGCCCCATATAGAGTGCATTACAGTAGTCTGGCTGGGATGTCACTAGGGCATGTGTCACAGTTATTTTGTTTTTATATTGTATTTATGCTTATGTAATTTTAAAATAAAAAAATTAAAAAACAAAAGAAATGGAGGGGTCTTTCCCTGTTCCTTACTTGCCACCAATTAGATTTAATTAGAATTAGATAAAACAATAGATTTGTTTTAAAGCAGTGGCATTTTTAGCTTGATCAGCATACTCCCAATGTTGTACTATTATAAATTGCAATTGCAGCTCCCCATAACTTGAAAAGATATTTGTGTTTGGATGTTTGGCTGTCCACTCTAAAGTTAATTACTTCAGTATGAGGAAGAAGTTGTATGATTTCTTGGCCATAGACTACAGTTGCCCTGAGAAGATTGATAGTCACAAGTTGTCAGATCTTTAGAAACTTATATTAATAAACATGACAGCAATGTTTCCCATTTTTGTTAGAGTTACAATAAATATTAAAGTAGTTAAGTAAAATGCAGTCTCTTTGAATGAAACAAATTTCATTAGATTTATTTTTCCTCTGCAAGAAATGTGAGCGTCTCCTGCTTTATCTGTATTGTCATGAGCTCAGCATTGAATTCCAAGAGCCAGTCCCAGCGTCGGTGAGTCATTTGATTCATATTACCTTAGAAATTATGTATTATATATATTGTTTCATCTACAGTGGTCCTAAATTAGGAATTATAAGCATACCATTGTGACACGTGAATAAAGTTATATATGCACATTATTTTGTAGTTCATAGTTTTGAGTAGACTGATGAAGCTGCTTGAATAAGCAGTGAAATGTTTCAATCTCACAAGAAGATCCAGCTACCATGACTCAACTTTCAGATAGTTTTGAGTATTTCATCTCTTTATAAACTATTTTGACTAATTGATTTGAATGGAGAGTTTATAACATCTGCAAGTCCCCTCCTCCAAATCAGCCCTTTTGTCTTCAGAGGAAAAAGAAAAAAATTATTCCAAAAAGAGAATGTTTCACTATTTCACATATATGTTTCAGTTTTACTGTCTTATAACACAACTGCCTTCTCCCTCCACAGATACCGAACTATTATAAAATAATAAAGAAACCGATGGATTTATCTACAGTAAAAAAGAAACTACAAAAGAAGCATTCCCAGCACTACCAGACACCTGAAGATTTTGTGGCAGATGTACGACTGATCTTCAAGAACTGTGAAAGGTTTAATGAAGTATGTAATCTTCCAGGCTGCAGAATTTCTTTGATTAATGCAACAGTCTCATTCTGCAACTTCACACACACCTGAGTCACAGTTGCTTTGTGTGTGGGATAAGTATAGAATATATGGCTGTGTTCTGCGGCACAAAACTCTGTAAATTATTTGCATGTCCATTGGGGCTCAGAACTCAGTTTAGAGCCTGTCTTATGTATATTGCCACTCTCTGTTATAGTATACATAGCACACCAGAGTAGTGCTTACTTACATTAAAATGTAGATGCATGGGCCATTTCATATTCATACTTCTACATATGGCAAAATCTGTTTCCATGCCCCATCAATATAAACTTTCATAGCTGCCCCTGTGAACAGTTGAGATTTATAAATCAAA
>JAHTLZ010000129.1:70848417-70869993 GCA_023846285.1 Phrynocephalus versicolor | reverse complement strand
AAACTTTCATAGCTGCCCCTGTGAACAGTTGAGATTTATAAATCAAATTATTACTGTTCTTTTGATTCTGTACAAAAGCCTTCTATTTTTAAATCAGTTGTTGCTGGATTAGAAATGGTTGCCTGGGGAAAACAGTGATATTTCTTGTATAAATATATACCAAACGATGATTTAAAACTTACTTGAGTTGCTCAGTGGACTAGACGCCCCCATGCTAGCATATTATGCGTAGTCTGAATGACCACAAATGATAAAACCAGTGGACCAGTTACTATGAGAGTCATTTATATGATAAGTGGAAAACATTAAAAACAGAAGAAAACACAAAGTTATCATTAACAAAATGAACTGTATAGATACACAACTGTGTTAGTGAATTAAATACATGATGCACCCAGATAGTATAGATTGAATTAAACTAAAATTCTATATCTCTATAGTACAGAATAAATCATTTCTTAAGATTGTCTACACAAATTTAGAGGTTACAGCTATCAGTGGCATCTTAAGTGGAGCCTCCGCTGAGGCAGTCTAGTTCTGAATCCTGATTTGAAGGCTTTACAGCTGGAGTAAACTATTGCCCTCTTATCTGCTTCGGGGAATCTTGATAGTGTTGGATCAGCCACTGTGTGAATTATAATACAGGACATAGATAGACCTTCTTTCTGATCTAATGGGGTGCTCTTACTCTGTCAGGTACCCTAAACAGATTAAAAGTCCTTCATTTAACAAAGTAACCAGATGGGCTTTGTTTATTACTGAAAGCTTTACTCATATACTTCTTGGGGTGGTATATAAATGGGGAGAAAAGAAAATAAAGACTATCTTACCTGCTGTGGATCATTCCAAATATGAACACTCTCTCCAGCTAAACTAAGCATTTAAGTCATGTACAAAAGGTACATTATACAGATAGATGGTCAGTGTGGATATAAACTTTGCAGATCAATGTTGATGTGAACATAAGATAACTTAATATAATCAGAGACTAAAAACAGCAACAGATAAATATTGAGAGGGAAATGCTTAAAATGAACATGAGAAGTTTTATGATTCTCAGCCTTTTTTGTTTGTTTGTTTGTTTGTTTGTTTGTGTACTTATTAACCACCCGATTTTCCCATAGGGAACTCTGGGCGGTGTACAGCACGTCACCAAGCGAGTATTATAAACCCAATATAATCAAAACAAACATCATAAAATAAAAGACATGATAAAAAACACTAGCCAAAAACGGCCAGAGAAATAAACCAAATACCACCCCCTAAAATAATAAAATAGTAAGCTCCGGCAAGACTCTCTCTCTCTCGCTCTCTCTCTCTCAGAGTTTTTGAACACAGATAATCAGACCCTTATAGTTTTTTTAAAAGTACATTCGTTGGAAGAAATGCAGCTTGTTCATCATAATTCGTAAATTCCATTGATTTCATTTTGTCTGTATGACTGTCTAGATCCTTGTTCCATCACCTCCAAGTTAAAGCTATTCCTTCCAAAACCAGATTTAAAGCAGAGTCACATGTGTGCTTACTGAGAAGCAAGTCCCATTGATGTCATGGATAGGTGTATAATAGGATTGAATTTATTTTCATGGATGATCTTGCACTCTTTGTGGTGCGAAGGGAATGGGATAAATCTTCATGGTGCTCCTCACTTCATAGTTTCACTTGTTTTAAGGTATATTAAAGTTTCTTGGAACAGTTACTGGATTTAAGATATGAGGAGGCTAAAAGATTTTAATACCTAAAAGGAACGAGTCACTATGTACATGATAAACTGTTCGAAAGACTCAATGTTTTGAATTAAGTTTTAAGAGGTGAAGTAGAAGAGTTATGTTTCTCCAAGCATGCTGGTTTTAAGTAATAGATAATCCATTCACTGCAAAAGATCATTGCTGCTGGTCTTAATGAGGAATAGATGCAGCTATTATTAGTCTAGGAGTCAAAATCAGTGACAAATACTTGACTCTTTTCTTGTAACAGTAGATACATTTACAAAAAAGCCAGGCCTGTATTCAATGTTCAAGATGTTCAGTTGAGGGTATCAACGTTACAAAAGACTCAACAGAAAAGCAGTGAGTTATTTATTGTAAATGATACAGGAGCCCTTTTGGAAGAAACGGCTGCCCGGCATTTATAACACGACTTGTAATTAAGTTTCCTACATGCCTAATAATAATAGCATCTTGTACATGGTATTTGTTTCTGCAACAGTATCCTACCTTGACATTCATATGCTGCAAATTCTGTAACAAGGCCTTATGAAGAGTCACCACAACAATACATCAGTGAATTTAAAAAAACAAATAAATTGGAATGGCTGACTGTACGTCATCCAATCCTGTGTGGTCTCGTGACTTTAGAAGGGATTATAATTTCCTTTTTTTTGACTCTGGTATCCTTTTTAGATGATGAAAGTTGTTCAAGTTTATGCAGAAACACAAGAGATTAATTTGAAGGTAAGCGTTTCAGACCACGCACACTTGATGAAATCATGTGCATTGCCAATGGGTGAATGTTGCTATCTTTTTACTTTACAGGCTGATTCTGAAGTAGCACAGGCAGGGAAGGCAGTTGCCTTATACTTTGAAGATAAACTTACAGAGATCTACCCAGACAGGACCTTCCAGCCTTTACCTGAGTTTGAACAGGAAGAGGATGACACTGAAATGACAGATGACTCCGATGAAGATTTTATACAGCCACGTAGAAAACGTCTAAAATCAGATGAGAGACCAGTGCATATAAAATAACCTGATTAAACGGACCTAAACTATTGTAAAAAGAATCATATTTAAGTGTTCCTGGAATATTATCATGCCTTCAGTGGCCATCTTATTGAAGCTGATAGTGTTCAGACAGTATTAGATTGCAAAAAGCATTTGTACAGAAACATTATTGTCAAAAGGGGAAAAAGCTTTCAACTTCTGTTCATGATTTTGTGTTTTGGTTTTTTTAGTGTTTGGCTTTTCATTTTTCACTCCCTCATTTCTAACATACAGAGGTGTGGGGTGAATACTGATAAAGAAGCAAGTTTTTATAAGACATTTGTACAAACGGTGAACTCTCATCACTACGTAGTGATTGTTTTCGCAAGAGTGGACCAAGGCAGTCATATTTTGCTTTCATACTGGGCTGCAGTTTACACTGCAAGAAACCTTCCTCAAGATCCTCTTCATGCACCCCTAAGTGTGAATTGGATTGTTTTATTCGTCGTTTCATCTAAGTGATATTGCAAATATCATATTCTGTGTTGGGTCAGATAGCTAGGTTCTGCTTCCCCCCCCCCCCCGACCTTGTGTAGAAATACTGTAACTTGATCATTAAATCATTTTGAATTGGAGAATGCAGAAGTGAGATTTCTTCCTATGTTTCTCGTTAAGTCTGGTTGCATTTAATGCTTTTCAGTAGAGTTCATGGTGTCATGTGGAAGTCCTATGCACAGAACACTTAAATGAGTATCCTCTTGTAATTTATTAATTGTGTTCTTTTTTCCTTAGAAGGCAGGAGGATGGCTGCAAAACAGATTATATACATTTGACAACTTTCAGAATTAGACTATAATGTTGAGAACTGGTGACTGCCCAGTCTTCCCTAGTAATGTTTCTGATAGACCACTATCAGCAAACACTAATTTTGTTAACTACCAAATGTGTAAAATTTCCTGTATTTACTCTGTCTTATTTGTAAATAATGGTGCTGTAAATTCTTTGAGGCAGCAACATTTGCTGTGCTGTTTTTAAGCTAATATGTATTCTTACTAATGTTCCTAATCAGCGACAGATTTGTAATATGTTCTGTTTCTAAAAACTGTTCCTAGTTTGACGTTCTCTAGTATTTTGTTAGAACTACTCAGTTTTCTTCAGAAGCAGCTTAAATTAAACACCTAAGAGAGGGAAAAGGACCCCCAGAGACTGAGTTACTTGGCCAATCCTTAAAATAGAAGTTGCATGGAGCAGTTTATTGGACAAGTGATTTCAGGGTAGATACTGAAAAGAGGCTAGTGTCATTGTGATAATCTGCATGTAAGCAAGCTCTTGAACTCTGTTTTGATGGCAACATTGAGAGCAGAAATAGCTCTGCATTATTGTAATTCAGTGTTGAACAGGTGGTCCTCATTAGCTTGCCCTGGTCTATATTGCCTAGCACCTGATGATGCAGTCTTAGGCCCTTGTAAAGAATATTTTTATTGTTACACCAGTTTTAAAAAATGCAGCCTATACTAAAGTGACCAAAATGTGAATTTTGCTGTGGCATGAGTATAATTAATTCATCATGGCCAATAGTTCACAGTGTACAGAGAAATGTAAGTGGCCTGTACTGTAGAAATGAATAGTTTCTGTTGCACAATGTATTGTCCCAGTGATACTCTTCAAATTATCTCATACAAATGCCTGTTCTCATTTTCTCTATGCAGACAGATGGAAGGTGCAGATTACAAAAAATAACTAGTCTTGTGTGAAAAATGGCTAAAGATATTTATGGCTCTTGATTCACTTTCTTACATCCATCTTTAGCATGGCACTTAGAGTATTTGAGGATTTACAAAATGTTCTCAAGAAGTTTATCTAGCAAACTAATTCTAAATTGTTTATATTTGAATATAGTGGATAGTTGCCATAATGGTCCGTTATTACTTTTTCTAATGGAAAGTCAACATAGGAACAGTAGAAGAAAGTCTTGGAGTATGTTTGGCTTTCCTGGAGAAGACAACACTGAATGTGGGCGATGTCATTTGGAAATACAGGGGATCATTGCACTCCAAACACAGCATTGGAGGCACTGGATTGTGAAGCTAGAAGGTCTTGTATATAGATCTTTAGTGCAGATGAGTTTGAAGAGACGGCATGTGTAAACTAAGATGTTGTTCCTTCTCTTAATCCATTGGCTTTCTTGTGCATGAAAATGTAGCTGACATTTGGGGTAAATTACTGAGTGTCAGTAGAAAAGTACAGGACAAAATACTTAATAAATACAGTATTGGGTGGGATTTTAACATGATTGTGCATCATATTTTTTAGTCTCAGTGGGAGGATGTGCTCCATGGGTTTTGAAATTGTATAGTTTCCTTAGTATTTTGACCTTCTGTTTTTCTGTACTTGAAAGAACATTTTATATCCTGATTTTCCATTTAACCTGAAAGCTGCATTCTTTTCAACACAGTTTTATATTATCTTGTCAGGCTAATTCCTCATTTCCATGCTTCCTATAAAGCAGGGCTGTCCAACTCTGAGCAGCCCGCGGTCTACTTTTTTCTCCCAAATGGCCCTGCGGTCTACTTTGATCTCCCCAAGGGCCCCCGGGTCTACTTATAGGAGTGCATGTGTGGCCGGCGCGGGGAGTAGGGGACTGCACCATGGCCCTTGAACTGCCCTGCTTAGCTGAGACAGTGGGCTGGCAGACCCAGAACTTTGCTTAGGGCAGTGGTGGTTCTTGAGATGGGGGAGGGAGGGGTAGAGAACTTATCCCTTCACTTTTTTATTGGTGGCTGGAGGGCTACTTTTGAACCCTTCGCGGGCTACCAGTAGCCCGCGGTCTACCTGTTGGGCAGGCCTGCTATAAAGGTATCTATTCTTATGAACCATTCAACCAAATTACATGCAGGATCTCCCTCTGTGACAATTAATATTTGGACTTGGTTTTTTATTATTTCTACAGCATTTTTACAGCATTGCAACTTTGCTGACATCATTGTACAAGGAGAGAAAATTGTCATGTTCTCATATCATAAGGATGCTTTTTGAAAATAACAGAAACAACTAAATAAATAAATATCCTTCAAATAAGTTGATTTTTGATTGCTTTTCCCACGTAATTGATGTCTGTTACCTGAAATATAGTAAATAATCAGGAATTCTAGGCCAATTGTACAGATTCCAAAGGGTTCTGTTTCTAAAGCATATAGAAACAATTAGCATAAAATGTTGTGGGACCTATTCAGGTTGCCCCCATTCTCGCAGTGTTGACGAATTGTATTCAGGCAGAATAATTTCTCTACCACTTGAACATTTTAGTAACAGCCACTATTTTGCTATCCTGTGCAATAATGACCTATACTAGGTTAGAGAACATACTTTATGTAGATACCAGGTTTGTGGAGTGGAGCTTTTCTTGGAGATGACATGAATTTACCTGTGCTGCATAAATTACAATGTAACTTCTGTTTAAAGTGATCCCAATATACTCTGTCACTTGATTTGACTTTTAAGCTCTTAAGTGATCTTGTAAAATCAAAAGAAAAAAAAATTATTTCTCTTCTTGCATATATATGTTCTGAACGTTTAAGTTAATCCAAAGATAAAAGGCAGTTTTGCTTTGAAACAGGAAGGACGACAAGTGTACAGCGTGCTTACTGTGGACCTCTCAATTACCTCAGCAGGTACCCTGCCATGTAATTACTAGTGATTAGTGTTAGTTTAACCAGCTCAGTATGTTCAGGTCTTACTTAACTGTGCCCTGGAATTAAGTGTCCGAGCGTATACTACTAAGGCTGAATTGCTGTCCAAAAAAGGGTGTTTTCCCCTATCTTTTAAAAATAGATATGTCGTTAAATGTAGATAGCCTTTTTCATGTGAAAAGATTCCCAGTAATACTATTTGATGTGGTATTGACTGTCAATATACTCAGCACTGGATATATCAGTGGAATGTTTTATAAACATTTCAGCAAGCCACTGCAACCAACAAAATATTTTTGAACAAATCACCCTAAATTTCCATTCTTTTGCATAATTTAATTTTTCCAGCCTGTCCTATTTAAGTGTAGGCAATGGCAACAATATGTTGAAATTGATTATGTAGTGTTCTGATTGTAGGCTTTTTTCTTTTTCTTTTTCCTCCTCCATCTAGGAAAAAGCAATAAAACTGCTTTATCTGTTTCCAGCTTAGCATGGCAGGAATCATTTTCTTTGGAAAGTGGTTTTATAGGAAGATTGTGTGCAGTTACAGCATGGCATTTTATTTTAAAAATTGGGGAAAGTTAACATATTTTTTTAAAAAGTAGGTGTTTGAGTAAATAATGAAGGTACTTTTTAAAAATCTTTATATGCCACAATTTACATAGACATATTTCAGACTATTGCGTAAGACTTAAGATGTCAGATACGGTCACCATTTTTCCTTTTCAAAGTTGCATATGCAGTAACTCCACCCATTGTAGCTTTTCTGTCAGTTTTTGTCTACTTCTTTCTGTTCTTCCAAAATATCTGAATCAAAATAGCTTGGAAAAAAAATGAAATTTTGGTTATTAATTACAT
The DNA here is from genome assembly GCA_023846285.1 of Phrynocephalus versicolor. Lineage (NCBI taxonomy): Eukaryota > Metazoa > Chordata > Lepidosauria > Squamata > Agamidae > Phrynocephalus > Phrynocephalus versicolor. Next base: position 70,862,744 of record JAHTLZ010000129.1, on the reverse strand, counting down.
AGCTGATTTACAATAATAAAATGCAGTCTGCCTCTTGAGTGCTTTTAAAGCTGAGGAGCTGCTGCTTTTAAAATGATTTGTGACTTTGTATAAGGAAATGCAAATAATTTTATAGAATTCACTAGTTCAGCATTCCCTTTAGAGTGAACTTAAGCTTCAAAATAAAAGGTGATGCATGTTACAGGCCTGCAGATGTAGGCATTTATTTGGTTCATAATGCCATTAAACATGTATATAATAAGTCTATGAAGACTTGTGCAATTTAAAGCTTGTTTTAATTTTATATATAGACATACAAATCAAAGGGTTCCAATCCTGAACAGTCCTTCTTTCTGGTAATTAAAACTGGTACTTTTTGCACATAGTTAACTTTACTGATTCTTCAAAAAAAGTGCTGTTTCTGTGGTATTGTATTCTCTGAATAATATTTAATTTTTTAAACAAGTTAACATTTCTAATTGTTTAGTTCTTGTGTGTTTGGCTGGTGTGTAATAAAGGCTTTTTTCCCTTTACATGTTTATTTAATACATTTAGCAGCCTGTAAATATTTCTTGTTAAATGCTCTGGAATGTGGTGTAGCAGTTGTACTAGAACAGTTTTAAAAAGTATTGTTTTGGAAACCATTTTGTTTTGGTTATTTCTATTAAATTAGAAAAGGAAGAATCTTTCAAATGGAGTATTTTTTTAATAATCTCAAAGTCCTCTAAAAATATGGAATACTTGTTTGCATGGCATTAAGGGTATGGTTAAAGAACCTGGAGGTGGGAGTACCTCTAAAAAGTCTTACTAATGAAGTTTCTAATTAAACACTTTCAGTACATGTCTGAGCCTTTTCGGGATCTTGGTATACATGAATTTAATTTGCAAATTAAAGTGGCACACAAGAGGAAAAACATTCAGATTCTCTGTCTTTACATCTTGGCAAGTAGACAGAGACCAGAAGAGACAACATCACAGCTAGTTTAAAAATGTTCCTCATTTTCCACCTTTCTAATTAGAATGAGCACAGCATCATAAATTCTCTTCACTCACTGGTTTTCAAATAAGGTTAGATAGGTAGCTTACTGTGAAAGGCTTTATGTAGCTAGCAACAAAACATGAACATGTTTAGGTTTTGGGTTACTTGTGATTGTCAAGGAAGCCTTAGAGGAGGGATGGCCTCTTGGTACGGCAGCTTGTACCCCAATCCCCGCCACCCAGTTGCCTTATACTGGTTAGGAATTAGTGGAATTTCAGTTCAGCAGCATCTGGAGGGTAATGTATTCCACAACTGTTCCTCAGAAGATTATTAGAATGGAAACCCTTTTGAGAAACAAAGCAATGTCATAACATTCTCTAAAAATAAAATGTAATGAGTGTTGTGTACAAGATAGCATCGTTATATACCACAATGGCCCTGGTTTTGTGCCTGTTAATTATCGTTACAAATGGATGCTTATTTAACAACTGTGAAAAGAGCACAACATTGGCTGTCAGATACAATTTAGTCCTGCCCATGATCATAGAAGGATTTGGAAACTATACTCTTACAACTGGACTAACATATGGAATAGCTTATCACTGAAGGATCTTGGGGTAAGTGCTGTTGGTCACACAAGCAGCAAGTGTAATGCAGAGAATACAACGAAAGCTGAGTCCTCCAAACCAGTCTCCTCCTTTACCTGCTATGGTGTTCAGCCTGGTTGCTTCTATGGTTAGGCTTCTGAGCTTCTATTATGATGTATTTATTGTCTCAGTTAATTTCTAGAAGGCCTGTTTTTGTTTGTTTGTTTTAGGAGGGAGAGTTCTGATTTTTTTGTTTATGTTCATAATTTCCTTTTGCTGCTCCACCATAGTCTCTTCCTTTGGCTGCTAGTATAATATGAGCATTTGTGCTTACATGCCACACCAAAACACACAAAGAGGCCTTACATACTTAGGGCCAGGCAACATCTCTCTTTGTCACGTCCTATTTCTGTTTGACCATTTTGAGAAACAAAAATTAGGCACTAACTTTTACCCAACAGGCCTGCTCTTACATTCTTAGCTGCATACAGTGGACTCTTGTATAACAAACAGCTTGTATAACATAAAATCTGTACAACATAAAAATTCCGGAGATAGGGGAAATTTGCTTAACATAATCGCCTATGGGGAAAATCCATACAACATAAAAATGGGATTACTCCATTTTCAATGCATTCCTATGGGAATTTGTATAAAGGAAATTTGCTTAACATAATTTCATTTGGAACAAATTAATTCCTTTATACAAGGTACCACTGTATCAGCATATGGATCCTTCTCACACTCAACAGTTATTTAGCCTGGTGTTTATGTACTCTAAATTGAAGTAGCTATGTCGTGATCTCCCCATCTCATCTTCCAGAGTTGAGCACACTGGAACCTTTTTCTTTCCTTAGCTAATTTAAGCAGATGTGCTTTTTAATGTTTCTGGGTTTCAGTGACTTGCAGCTCAATCCTTAGGATACTTCCTTGAAGGGAGGATATTCTGCTCAAGTCCACAGGCAGTGGTGGCTTAAGACGTTTTGCCGTTCAAAGTGGAGGCTTAAGTGTTTCCCTTTTACAGTCGCAACTCTTGCCATATCTGAAGAAGTTGCCAGTGCTCCACAAAAGCTTACATTAAAATATAGCAGTTAGTTCTTAAAGAGCCATAATATGTGTGTGTGTGTGTTTGTTTGTTTGTTTTGCTTTTTTAATCTTTCATTTTGAAATGCTTCCATGGACTAACATGGCTACAACTCTGAAAACTTGCCAAATCCTTGCTGCAGCTCTCAGACACTATTCAACTTCCCACCCCTCCCTTATGAGGAAAGGCTACAGCATTTGGGGCTCTTTAGTCTGGAAAAAAGGTGCCTGAGGGGGGATATGATTGAGACATGCAAAATTATGCAGGGCATGAATAAAGTGGATAGAGGGACGCTCTTATCCCTCTCACAAAATACCAGAACTAGGGCACATCCCTTCAAACCGAGGGTTGGGAGAATGAGAACAGACAAAAGAAAAAAAAATACCCAGCGTGTTGTTAGTCTGTGGAACTCCCTACCACAGGATGTGGTGATGGCATCTAGACTAGGTGCCTTCAAAAGGGGACTGGACAGATTCCTGGAGGAAAAGTCCATCACAGGTTACAAACCATGATGGAGATGTGTCATCTCCAGGCTTAAAACCAGGGTACTTCAAGGGCCAGATGCAGGGGAATGGTATTAGGAGACAGATATCTAGTCTCGTGTGCCCCCAGAGGCTTTGGTGGAGCCACTGTGAGATACAGGAAGCTGGGCCGTTGGCCTGATCCAGCATGGCTCTTAGGTTTTTATTTTCCCTATGGTGACACTTTCAGCAGATTTCTTCACCATGTTGCATTGCAGGGCTTGCAACATCCTAGGGCCCTAGTCCCCAAAATACTGTATCCTGAAGATGTCAAATGAAGGGCTTCTTTCTGCATTATACTGAACTGCCCGTACTGAAATGTAAGTGTAAACAGCTTGTAACTGTGATATAAAAACGTTGAGAAACACATTTGGGAAATAATGACCTTGCAATTATAATAAGCTTTTCTGTACAGACAAACAACTACCAAAAGAAAGCATAAGGTTGTTTTTGTCCTTAATTTCTTTAAAGCAGAATATTTTGACATATTATGGGCCCTTATGGCAGAAGTACTCTTGGACTGGACTGGAAACTAGAGATGGGCACGACTCAGCAAAATTTTTGTTTTCGTTTTTTCGTTTTGTTTTGTAACGAAAACAAAAAATTTCAGAAGCAAAACGACAACGGAAACGAAATGAAAAATTTTGCCGTGTTTTTCGTTTTCATTACGGCAGACACATTGCATTGAAAAGAATGCTAACGAAACGAAAAATTTTCGTTTTTTTTGTTTCGTTTCGTAACGAAAACGAAAAATGTGCAACCCCCCACCGAAAAACGAAAACGAACCGAAACGAACCCCTAAACGACAAACGACAAACAAAAAATTATTTTTTTGAGTCGTGCATATCTCTACTGGAAACCTATTATGTAATTTGAGAATGAAATTAGCTATTTCATTTTAATACAGATTTGGAAGTTCTGGGGGTAGGGGGAGACCCTCCTAGATAATTCTATATATTTCTGATCAAGTCTCCTGATTTGATTGTCATTTATTGAAAATAGTTTGGTTGTTTTGGAAGGAGAATGTGAATCTGAGATGCACCAGCTTGAACTATGAATTGTAGTGTTAATTTGGGGTACAGCAGTATGCTGCTGAGGGCACTCCTTAGGATAGTCCATGGTGTTTTACAAGCTTCTATTCAAAGGAAAATATTTTAAAAGGTGTATTTACTTCACTGCACCAGCAGAGTGCACTCGTGATATACTTATCTAAAGCTGCCAGTGAAAAGAAAAAACTCTGTCAGTGTTGGGTAATAATTTCTGTATCACTTGTGTTTACTGAAATATGACTGACCTGACTAAGATTAAAGTTTTTACTACTCTGTGTCAGTTTTCTAATCCTCAGGTATCAAAATATCCCCACCTAAAGTACCAGTATAATAAAACAATTGAAATGTTACAGATTAAGCACACCTACAGAAAATACAAAGCTCTGTGAAACAAAAAGAGCCATTGTTGTGAGATGATGTAATAAGGAAAGACAGTATCCTCCATCTTCTGGCTAATGTCAGAGAAGACACCTAAGATGAACCTTAAATGTGATATTAAGATTTCAACAGATTTTGTTGGAAGTACTGTAGAGTTCTTTAGATTCCTAGGTTCCAGTCTGTCTAGGTCTTAGAAGATCAAAGCCTGCATGTTGGATTAGGAATGGATTTGTAGCCAGTGAAACTCTCTACGATCCTTCAAAAGATATTCTATGTACAGTACCTGGCCCATCTGTCTGTCGAGCAGCTGTATTTTACACTGGTCAACATTTCCAAATAATTTTGGCTGCAATAACATGTACGTTGCTTTCTAGTGGTGAGGTGTGCACATGTGCTACTTCCACTCAGGAGAGATTGCTGCTGTTGCATCAGCTGATATTAAGGAACAACGGTTATTGGTTATATCCAATTTTGTGTCGTAGATGCCTTCTGGGAGTTCTTAAAACAACGTGTAGGCTTTGCATTTGGGGACAATACGACTCATCCAGAGCAGGCTAAAAACTATCTTCAAAAGAGTTGAGCCAAGTCCTCTTTTTTATATTGATTGAGCTTCAGTTTATTGCACCTTGTCACATTCACGAAACCAGTTTAGCAAATTCATAGCCTAATCTGGACAAGTTCAGAAAGAATAATAGGAGCTGAGTTGGCCTGGACATATTGATCACCAGAATCTAGCCCATTTAATGTACATGTTGGAGACAACCAAAATTGAGTCTTGTGTAGTTGCTACATACTGTATATGAACTAAATGACACATTAGTCCTATGATTAATACTGCATTTAATCTGGGCCTTCTAAAACCAGGCAGCCAAATAAAGCAATGCAGATATCTCTGAGAATACTTCCGGCGGCACCAACTCGAATGAAACCTGTGCTTGGAGAAAGTTACATGCCTGTTGCATGATCCTGACACACCTGGCAAAAAAGAAAGGAGGAAGAGGTTGGCAGTGGTAGCTCTGGATTGAAAACCACTGGCTTAAGCACAGCATTGATATTTTACTTCTTTTCAATACACAGTATTTGTGTGTTGTGCTCACAAATGCTTTTGTGCTTTTACCGCCCATTTCTCTTCAGCCATATAAAATAGCAAAATGCTAAATCTCATGAGAAGTTGTAGCATTGTTACAGATCAGACAAAAGCCATCATGTGGATAATTTGAAGAATAGTGAATGCTGAGTAAGGAAACAGTTTTTAAGAGTCTGATTCTCTTCCCCCTTTCCAGTATGAAGCAGTATACTGTACCTGCATCCTACTGTCCTACTAATTGTAAGAGTATTTGGATGTTGGAAGATGGATATGTATTACCCATCCAAATGACTAACCCTTTCTCCTCAGACTGCTTAATAAACTAACTTGAAACTTACAGGTGAAACTCGACAACTTAGAATATCGTGCAAATGTTCATTTATTTCAGTAAGCCAACTCCGAAGATGAAACTAATATATGAGATAGACTCATTACATGCAAAGCAAGATATGTCAATTAGACATGGGCACGACTTGGCGAAATTCTCATTTTCGTTTCCATTCCTCGTTTCCGTTACGCAACGGAAACGGAAACGACAATTAAGCCATCAGAACTCGAACTCGAACCGATAAAAGAAAAATTGGGTCTGATTTGTTGTTGTCGTTCATGGCATCGCGGCGATTGCGTGATGCCAAGCGGCACAGAAAAAAAGTTTTTTAAAAAAAACCCCGATTCCCGGCCAAAAAAGCAGGCGAAAATATGCCTGCCTGAGTGAGGGCACCTACCAGAGGGGTGGTTTCTGGGGGGGTGGTCCCCGGCCTCCCCCCCTCTCCTGTCCTGGGCTGCTCTGGTGGGGGGGCATCCTCGTCGTCTCGCCATGCCATGCCATGTGGTGCGGGGGGATCCAAAATGGCGACCGCAATATTTTTTTTGAAATCGTGGTCCAAAAACCCACCAAAGCACCACACAGAAACATGCGAAAATTAGGTATTTTAACTGCCTGAATTTTTACAGTAGCAGCAGTGGGTTTTTCTTGCAACAAAACGTCTCCATTGATTTTATTTTATTTTAGTTTATTTTTATTTATTTTTATTACACCTGCGCACGCGCAATGATGGGCTGGCCATGGGATGGGACCATACAAATTTTTGGAGCCATTCCACCAATCGCATGGCCACTTGGCCAGGTTTTGACTGAGACTTCTGGGATGTGCCAGTCGGGCATAAAAAGCCCACTAACCCTAGCCCTAACCCTAACCCTAACCCATATGTCAGTACACTCTCCTTCTTAGTGGGTCAGAGGCACCCAGAGGTGCAGCCCACTAACTCACCCTAACCTTACCCGTAACCCTAAGCCTAGCCCTTGCCCTAACCCCAACCCTAAGGCAGATCTGTACTCGCATTGCACTATACGCAAGTACACTTCCCTTAGTGAGCCATAGGGCGCCCAGCAGAGAGGCATTCCTCTCTCACCTTGCTCACCAGTCCAAAAAGTTCCAAAACCTGTACGCCAGTATGCTGTCCTTCTTAGTGAGTCAGAGTAGAGGCACCCAAAAGAGAGGTGCCTCTGCCAGTGCCACTTGGTACGCAATGGCTACACGGTCATGTACCCTTCCTTTTCCCTTTGTAGCGGGCCAGAGGAGGCATCCACCCCAGAGAGGTGCCTCCAGGAGCCCGCTAAATGCCTTCCCTTCGTAGCGGGCCAGAGGAGGCACCCACCCCAGAGAGGTGCCTCCAGGAGCCCACTACCCTACCCCCCCAAACCAGTACTAACGACAGACAACAAACGAAATGACAAATTTGTGAAAAATTTCGCGACAAACGGAAACGAGCCGAAATGGGCCGGCTCCGACACACAACAACTCGAAATGTCATTTTTCCTGGTCGTGCCCATCTCTAATGTCAATCCTTACTTTGGTAGAATTGTGATGATATTCTAATTATTCAAGTTTCACCTATAATTGCAACAGCCAGCATTCTGTTGGTAATGATAAAGTACAATGGCTCTGTAGGTGGAGCATTCCGCCATTCTCCAGCAGTCTCCCACTTGCAGTCTTCCAAATCAAGTAACACCTTGTTGGAAAAAACAGGCCTTGTTCTTGTGCAAGGACATAGCAAACAACCCATTGCACATCTGGTGCATTTAGGCAACGGAGGGCAAAATGGAGTGATTGTGAATATGGGAAAGAGCGCCAGGATTCTCACCAATTTTAGCAAACTGAAATAGCCAAAACTTACAGTATGCTTTCTTTAGTAAAACAAGAAAAATAATGCATTTATTTGCTTCCTACAAGCCTGATGACACATGTGTCCATAAAGGAGTATTTTGGGGATTATTCTTGTTGAGTGCGCACTGTGAAACATCAAACTGGACATGCAATTGGAATTTTCAGAAAAATGTTGAGAAGAATGATCATTGGGAATCAAATATCTGCTTGCTCATTTGCAAATTCAAATTTTTAAGAGTATGTTGATGAATCTGACATTACAGATGGGAAAATGCCATGACCGCCATCCCTAAAACCTTCGAGAAAAATGCAACCCAGATCACTGGTGTTTTAATGCAACAGTTTGTGAGTTCTGACTTCTCTTTGGGACTTCTGGGTATTTGTCCCTTCATTTGAGTAGTATTGTGTTGCAGCACTTCCCCCATAAAGGAGACAAGTTTTTGTGGAAGGACATGGGGAGCTTTTGCTATGGAAGACAGCATGCAACCATGGTTACTTGCATGCTCTTTGAAAACAGCAGAGGTTTGTCTTTCCAACCCAATACAAAGTTTGAAAGTAGGTGTATGCAAGTCTTATTTTTAGTGGTGGTGCCTGGATCCGTCCAAGCAAATGATTTAACGGAGCCAGATTTCATTTTGCAAAACAGGCACAACTTCAAATTTCAGATCAAAGATCACACAAAAGGGACATTTTTGAGATATAAGAGACCTGGAGATCTCAAACATTTGCATTTCCTCTGAAGATTGTACTTGGTTTAATAAAAGTATGTGAATCTTGAATTCCAGATACATGTAAGGGTGATCTGTAGTCACCTGTATTTGCATTGCTTCAGGCAACATAGTTCAAAAGGGAGAATAATCCTAAAGTTGGACAGCAGTGTGCCTTTTTGATTATAGGAACAATAGCAGTGGAAGCTTCCAGCAAATGTCTGGCTATTCGCAGGATTCTTTTGTAGAGATGTCAGTAGCTGAGAAACGGTCTATCCACATGTGTGTGTGTGTGTGTTGTGTCGTTACAGTCGTGACTGACTCTTCGTGACTCCATGCCCATGGAGTTTTCTTGGCAGGAATACTGGAGTGGTTTGCCAGTTCCTACTCCAGGCGCCTACAGCACCTAGTATTCCCTGGTAGTCTCCCATCCAAGTACTAACCCGGGCTGACCTCCCTGCTTAGCTTCCGAAATCAGAAGAGATTGGCTGTGCTTAGGGCATCTAGGCAGCTATTCAAACAGTGTGTAATAAAACTTTCATGACCTGCTTTCCTGATGCAAAGTAGCTACAACGGTGGGCAGCTGAGAACACAGCAGTATGGATGGAATGAATTGTTAAACTGGGCAGTTTTCTGTTTTCCTTATATTCCTAGGCTGCTGTTCCTACTCATTCAGTTGCTACTTTCCAAACACATACTAAATAAATAAATAAACACATACATATCAAAGTGTTCTGCTTATATACCGCCCCATACCACTACAAGTGGTCTCTGGGCGGTTTACAATTTTAATTACAGTGTGCAGGCTACACATTGCCCCCCCCAGCAAGCTGGGTACTCATTTTACCGACCTCGGAAGGATGGAAGGCTGAGTGAACCTTGAGCCTGCTACCGGGGATTGAACCCCAGGTCGTGAGCACAGTTTTACCTGCAGTACAGGCATTTAACCACTGCGCCACGAGGCTCTTGGGAAAAATTGCCGAGAAAATTGCTTCAAAAGGAGAATGGGAGATGAAAGGGTTAAGCAGCCCTTACTCTGCTTCAAAGAATGCCCTCTCCCATTGATTTGCAGGAAAAGAACAGCCTGTTGGGGTTTTATTTCAAGTTTTAGGTAGGATATAATGTATAATTAGCTCTTCACTATCAAAGTTTCATGTCTTCCAGTATGATAGTTTGTAAAACAGTGAGGACAAACGGCTACATACCAAAATAATCATTCAGTGATCTGCATTATTTTGCTAAATTGTTGAAAAGTTCCCTGCCTTTTGGGTTAGGGTTAGGGTTTAGGGTTAGGGTTAAAGTTAAGTTATTTGTTAGATGGCAAAGTATGTACAGTATTAATATATTTTAATATGTACCAAACAGATGTTGGGTACAAGCCCAAGCATAAAAGAGGTTGCACACTTAGAATTCTGTTCAGCCCTATGTCACTGTATAACTTAGAAGTGAATGACTATAAATAACTAGTTACTTGTAATTAGAGATGGCATCGGTTCTGGGACCCCCCCCCCCCGCGTATACGGAAATCCGTGGAGAAGAGCTAACCTTCGGTGGCAGCAGCAGAAGAGCGAGGAGAGGGTGAACGAACATCAAAGGGCCATTACCCACACCTGCCCTGCAACTCCTATTTGGCCCTCGCCCTTACCTCCAGGCTAGTCTTCTCAACATGGAGGAGGAGGGAATCTCTTTTGCAGTTGTCGCAGTGGTGTTGGCGTCGGAAGAGGCACCCGCATGGACCTGTGGATGCCTGTGGACGGTACCGGTGCCTTTCCTCCACCACTGCTGAGGTCTCAGGTGGGCGGCGCAGGTGCCTTTCCTTTTGCTGCCGCTGCTGAGCTCTCGGACAGGCGGTGCATGCTCTTCTTCATCTGCCACCATTGCTGAGGCCTCAGGCAGGTGACACGGGTGTATCTTCTCCTGCTGCTGCCTCAGAGGTCTCGGGCAGGTGGCGCGGGCGCCTCTTCATCGGCCGCCACTGCTGAGGCCTCAGGCGGATGGCACAGGCAACTCTTCTGCTGCCGCTGCTGCTTCAGAGGTCTCGGGCAGGTGGCACAGGGGCCTCTTCATCCGTTGCCACTGGTGAGGCCTCAGGCGGGTGGGGCGGGCACCTCGTCTGCTGCCACCAATGTCCTGGGCAGGCGGCATGGGTGCCTCTTTTCTTTCCCTGCTGCTGTTGATGTCCCGGGTGTGTGGCGCGGCTTCTGCGGTAACTGCCACTGTGCTGCCTGGGCTGGTGCACTGGCACCATCCCTGCCCTCCCTACCACCACCACTCGCCATCTGCTGGTAACTGAATCGGCTGATATGGGGGTGCTACTGTATACTCTTTTTTCAATACTGAAGACATTTCATTGCATTATGTCTGTAACTTAAGAATGGATAATTAAATTTCTTCTGTAGCCCTTAGGGTATGGATTCTCTAAACAGTGGAGAATGCAGCTTTGTGCTCTATTATGGATGTTGAAGGGATAACAAGGTAGATGGAACAAGAGTGTGTTTTGTATTAGACACCAGCAATGCCTATGTATTTTTGGTTGTTTTGAACATCTGAAAATGTAACTGTTTAAGTCATTATTCAGAAATGGAAAATGAACAGTTGCTTTTCAGTAACAATCACCATGTCTTTGGGTGCCTTGGAGTTATAACTAGAACAGGCTTCTTTCAAAAAGTAACTGGTCCAGCCTCTGGCATTGCTGTAACATCTGTTTGAACATGATTCACATTTGAAGTAAAGTTATGAAGCCTTTAGAACTCCAGAAGTTCTTCACCATTGTCTCTATTTCACTCAGTTAGGCTTTGCACCCGAGATAATCAGGAAATATAATTATTTTCTCACACAGTTTTAGGGTCAGGCCACGAGCATCATCATGGGCCGTGTAGCTTCCGGAAGCTCCAGAAAGCATGCCGACACAATATTGGTCTACATATATCAACTCAACAGATCTCCAACACCATATCTTATACATCCTTATTCTCAGACACCACTAAGAACTTTTCAAGGGAATCACACAAAACCTATGACAGATATTTTATGTAAATAGTCCAGACTAAGCCTTATGTCCACAGATCTCTCTGGAAGTGGCCCCAGTCTCTTCCATCTGTTACAACAAACATAGAAATTGGGCATCCCTGAATATTACACATTTTCAGGCACTGGAGGTACACATGGACTCCATTCTTTATAAGAAAGAGAAGAACAGTGGTGGTTCAGCTAATCATGCTGACATGTGGCCCTTCGCCGTTTTTACTCAAGGGAGCGAAACTGAAAAGGGTATGTGAGAGAAGGAAGGTTACTCCCCCAGGATATTTCCAACCTCTTAAAAAGCCCATAATACAGACATGTCCAAACTTCATCCCTACTGATGTTTTGGACCACAACTCCCAGAATTCTAAGCTTAGATTGCCAGTGGCAAAGGACTGTGGGAGTTGTTGTCGAAAACATCTGGAGGGCTAAAGTTTGGACATGCCTGCCATAATATAACAATTAAAATGAAAACGATTCCAGTAACATTACAAATACTAACTTTTAACCTCAAGGACAACCAAACTTGAACAAATGAATGTCCAAGAGACAACCCAGCAGAAGGAACTGAAAAAAAATATTAATCTTGAGGTTTGTTTCTCCCCATTACACCCCATAGTTTGATTTGGAAGCTGCCACAAGATGCTGTTATTTTTACCTTAACAGATTAGTACAGCTCTATAGCTGGAAAAGCCTTTGGATTCAATGGAGTCACTCTCATTGACACTACTAACTACATCTGGATTGTATTTCTAAGCCAGGCGTGGGATGTGCAATCTTTCAGAGAAAAGATGCTTTCAAACATAAGAGTGTCCTGTGGTAACCCTACAGATAAAATAGGACACAAAACATCAGGTGTTCGCTCTCCTCATCTCCCAATACATGCTGAGTCAAAGGGCTTCCTATTTACTTGGGTTCTGAAATGCCAGGAAATTGCAGCTGTTAAAAACCACACCCTTAACAAATGGAATTATTTAGGCCATAGGGACGTGGCATGCTATTCTAAGCCTCTAAACCACACAGCAATTGTCTTCTGTGGATTATCCAGTCATATCACTCCATAACCCAGTGTGTACATGTTTCTAAATCAGATAGTGCAGAAATGCAATTTATCTCCTGCGGCATAGGCCAAAATCTCCCTAGAGCCTTTCAGGAGGCGAGGCATACGTCTAAACTTGACAGCAGAATGAAGGGGAGGGGGGAAAACTTTCTTAATCTGTGGCATGTTTTCTTCTGAGTGTTGGTAAGAGATTTGGACTTGGATCAATGCAAGCCTGAGAGGTTTGTTACCGCATTGATTCTCTTTCACAGTGAGTTGCTCAGCTCAGGAGTTGGTGTTTCTATGTTCTTTTTAAGTCTTTATTATCCATAGAATGATTTTATCCATTGTTAAGAGATCTCGGTTTAATAAAGTATTGGGTTTTAAAGAATCAGAAAACGAGGCTTGTTTCTTTTTTTTATGCAGTCAAAAGAATGCTCTCTTTTCCTACAGGAGTTGGATCCTGATCTTGTGAAATGCCTGCAGGACTCAAAATTGGGATATCTTCAACAATACAGGAGTTAAGTAATTTTAAAAATATAATTGAATGAAATACCAGAGGAGTGATGCACATTGTCTGTGAAATAAGTAACTGGTCACTTTTTAAAATACTGTAGAAGGCCTTGGGATTGGACCTCAACAGATGGGAAACCCTGATCTCTGATCACACTGTCTGGAGAAAAAGATACAGTATGTTCTACATAAATTCAAAGAGGCATTTGTCTAACAGGCAGAGGAAAAGAGGCAGGTACGGAAATAACGAAACCTGAGGACTGGGCAAGAAACAGAATACACCTGCCCCTAGTGCGGTAGAGACTGCCATTCCCGAATTGCCCTATTTAGTCACACTAGGTGTTGTTTTAGGATCTCTACTCCAGGCATGATACCATAGTCTTTCAAGACTGAAGGATGCCAATGAATGAAAGTAGAATACTGTATATACTGTCCTTGAATATATTACTGTATCATGATGAGGGTCACTTACAGCAGATAAAAGCTATTAGGTCACAATTTGCTGCAGCTAAAATGAGGAAGCAGGGCAGAGTTGCATTTTTCATCTACATGTTTAGAAGGTGCAGTTCCAGCACTAAGTTTTCTTTGGGCCTATATTTATTATTGGGTTCCCAGTTTCCTAACCTTCCCTTTCAGCTTGCCCTCTTTACTTTGTTTCCTGACACCTGCATGTTTGTAAACCTACATGCATGGTCTTAATAGTATGACTAAGGAAACTAATTCTTAATTATCACAGCAAGTTGTTTTGACTTCTGCCTTCTTCAGTTGCACTAAAAGTTACTATATCCAAGCTGGCAGATTAGCTTTAGTGAGTCAGATACCTTGATGTGGAGCCAGAGGTTAGAAAATTCTCTTCCTGGGAAAACAGCCAGTTGGTATAGCCATGGGTACTCTGCACAGTCCCAGAGTGCCTGAAAGAAACAGAATGGTTTCTGAACACACTGTGCCTAGAAGACCCTGGAAAAGTTTGCCATAATTCAGAATCAACTTTATAGCTCATAATTAATTATATTTAAAGCGGCAGTTATAAAATGCAGATAATAGAGCGTTCCAAAGTGGAAGGATGTTATCTAGAGTTGCACTCCAGGTTCAGGCTTAAGTGCCAAATGCAGTATATAAACGTAAGAAATGTATCATTTGTTCACCTAGCATGGTCAAAACATGTCGTGGTGTGTGTGTGTGTGTGTGTGTGTGTGTGTGTGTGTGTGTGTGTGTG
>JAHTLZ010000129.1:70798901-70848407 GCA_023846285.1 Phrynocephalus versicolor | reverse complement strand
TGTGTGTGTGTGTGTGTGTGTGTGTGTGTGTGTGTGTGTGTGTGTGTTTGTTTGTTGAGGAACTGTAAGACCTCCCCCTTGCTCTCAATTCTGCTGTTGTGTACAGGATATACAGCAACACATAGAAATAAATAAAATGGAGAGAATTGTCTAAATAGCAGCCAAACTCTATTGCGGTTTTATGGCAATGTATAGTGCTTGGCATAAGAAGTTGGTCTAGGAATTTGCAGTTGTTCACCAGTGACTTACTACAACTCAGAGACAAATGGATTCCTTAACATGTCAGCTCACCAACAAGATTGCAGTTGTAATAATAATAATAATTTATTGTCATTGTGTATATACACAGTATACACATACAACGAAATTCAGACACCCAGAGACCAGATTACACACACACACACACACACACACACACACACAAATCCCCAGACACTCTCACACACAATAAAAAACCCTTCAACACACACACTGGTATAGCCGAGAGGATATTGGCCAAAAAAATTAGGCCACCACTTCAAGTGAACAGGGGAGCATTTCCGTGGTATCCCAAAGACAACAATGAAGATCACCCGTGACAAAATTGAACAAAGGCATTTTGCTCTCTGAGGCAAATGGTAAACTGATGCTGTTCACTGCCTCCCCAGTCCGATACACAGAGGCCGGTAGGGCTGGCAACTGAATCCTAATTTAGCACTGGTAAAAGGGCAGCATTCTCCGCTAGACTTGTGGGCAATATACAAGTGACCTTAAGATGTGCAGGATAGGCTTTGTATCACACACAGCTCTGCCTTCTACAAGTTACTGAAGCTATATCGACCCCTACCCCACACCCCACTATCTGCTACTTGGGATGATGGCCTCACAAAGGGACTTTATTGTCACAATCAAATAATGGCACCCTTTCTAGTCCCCATTTGCCTAATCTCCCACAACCAAAGGCATCCAGGGCAGGACCTCCCAAAAATATTCTTTATGGGAGTATGCAATCTTTTATGTTACTCTGTTTCCTATCAGGGCATGTCATTTGGAGGGTTATTTTTGTTAACCAATTTTTGAATAAGAGGGTCTAAAATGTGTCTTTTGGTGTCAGAAATTCAAATTTGCTATTATTATTTTTATTGGACAACATTTAGCTCAGTAGACTAGCACTTGAACAAAAGAAACATTTGCTGCTCTCAGAAAACAGCGTACAATGATAAAAAAACATGTATTTTTTGTTGTATGGAACATACAATTGCCATAAAACAAAACATATCTTTCTAAACAAATAACAAGCAGTAAGTCTTCATTAAGTCTTGCTTTGATTCATTCTTGGTCATCACCTGCCGACTTGCTTCTTTACCTCTTGTATCCCTCTTATTTTTCGCCTGTATATTCTTTGCCTGCTGCCTCTGTTGACTTGACAGTGCTTTCTACAGACTGGATCCATGTAGAACTTAGTGCCTTCCAATGTCTCTCAGTGCATCCCATGTTACAACCAAGTGTCTCTCATTCCACAAAACAATGGAAACATTAAGAAAAAGCGTGAACACATTTGCATTAACCATTATTGTTAAAATTTATAGCACATTCACATTAGTCTGTGTTTCATGGATGAATGCATTACTAATATAATGCAAAAAGATTGTGTGTATTCTTTAGTTTTTCAAAACAAGAATCTGAGAAAAAGGACCCTAAACACTCCTTAGCTGCCCTGACCAGTGCAATGTATGTTAGAAATAACATGCAAATTTACTTATTATACTAAAACTGACATGGCATATTAATATCAACACAAATTAAATATTACTTATAACACTTTGCCTGTTTGGGAAATGGGTCCTTACAGACATCTGAGACGTGTTGTTATTTCCTAGTTGTGCTATTATCAAAGCAAGCAGGCCAGGAGAAGAGGTGAACTGAAGAATTTAGTATCAACATAAGAGCCACTCTTGCATGCAGTGTCAACCCTGAACTGTTAAACATATATATCTGTGCGGTCAACAGCTGTGGCTCCCCTGTAATAACTCCATCATCTTGCATAATTACACAGGGGAATGAAAATAAATAACTAGTAGCA
This sequence comes from Phrynocephalus versicolor, assembly GCA_023846285.1. Lineage (NCBI taxonomy): Eukaryota > Metazoa > Chordata > Lepidosauria > Squamata > Agamidae > Phrynocephalus > Phrynocephalus versicolor. The sequence goes on along the minus strand of JAHTLZ010000129.1, from coordinate 70,846,345 downwards.
ATCTGTGAGATAATTACAGCAACAAGAAAGCAATTGAATTACTAATATATAATGGCAATTGGCTGTTGAATAATTTTAGGTACAGACAAAGAGTCAGGAAGTCCTTGTGTTACTAATACAGGAAGGACAGCTTGCTGGGGGGAAAGGCAGTAGAATGAGTTTCTGTAGCATGAAGGGAATGTAAAAGCAATCCAATCTAATGGCCCTGGATTTAAGAGCATGTTACTGTTGGGTGTTTTACATTCACCAGCTAAGATCAATCTTAGGATGCAATCACACAGGTGTTTGGTCCACTGTAAGCACACAATGCGACTGCTGGAGCATACCACCCTGTTCCCAGAGCATTCCTAGCTCAGCAATTGGTTTTTGGTGTAGTAGGATTGTTCCATTTTGCTTCAATTTCCTGTGCATGTAGTTGCAAACTCGGGGCTGTCAGCTCCTTCCTCTTTGAATTTTCCATATTGTAAAGTGGTTTAAGAGAACAGCCATTTCAAGATACCAGGAAATTAAATACGTCCTCTGCTCTGCAGAAGATCAAATGAAGTAAGCAATATTTAGACTGTATTAGGGTAGTGCTGATGTGCTACATCACCATTTAGCCTGCTGCAGCCTGCTCCAATGAGCCCATGTAGACAAGCCCTTAGGCCCAGGCTTTGGAAAGAAGTGGAGTGATTTGCATTTAATACTTTTTCATCCAAAAATGGCCTAAATAAGAGTATGGCTGGAACTTGGTAAGAGCTACTGTAGGATCTCTCCTGGTCCAGTGTAAATGTAACTTTTGAGTTGCCTTTAGCCATGTGATTTGGTTTTCCTCTCATTCATTGTGAGTTGCTGTTGGAACAAGAGTATGACCCACACAATCACTTTTGCTCTCCTGATTGTAGCCATTCGATTCATCTTTCTGTAGGAAATGTGGCGCTAGAAGAGGAGCCTGTCATGCAAATAAACTGTTTTTTGTGCTGTTTTGTCCTCTTTCCTTCTCAGTTTACATAGGACTGTGGCCTTAGGTAAAAGTCAAAACATTGCCATTGAAGGTGACTTGGGTTTAAAAATCCACCAAATGCACTTGTAGCTTATTCTCAGCTATTATGCAAACAACAACAACAACAACAAAAGAAAAACCAACCAACAAACTAGCCTGTCTTAAGGAAGAAAGGAAGCCAGAAGCCAGAACACTTTATCAAAACAGAACAGCCATTTCCATAGGCTTAGTTCTCAGGGGCCTCCTTCACTGTGAAATTAAGCAAGACTTTCTGGGTTATTTGCTGGAAATGAATTATGTGTTTGCCTGCAGAAAAGAAGGCTTTCCACAAAGAGTGTGGGTTATATTGAACATCGCAGAATAACTGACGAACCTGGACCTATTAAAAGAGGGACTGAGAAATCTTGACAGATTTCAACTTGATGAAGAGGAAGGGACTGATCTTTAAGGTGCTGCGTTAGAGTTTGGCTGAGGGTGTCTTCATGATGTCAGCATATTTATGCAGGGAAGTTTCATAGTGATGTTTAATGTAAGACACCTGTAGAAGAAGGCTGCATGCCTAAGTGACCTTGGCAAAGAACGATAGTTTCAATGTCCCAGAAGTGGACAGAGAGACATAATGGCACGCACCAGAGCAAAGACTAAAATGCTTGGTTAAGTGTGCCAAGTCGTGGTCTGTAAAATAGCAGTGGTGATTGGGCAATAATATATATACTGGACATAGAAGCACATGTAAAGAAGGAGGTTTTGTAAAGTTGGAAAGGTTTTGGAAGCTTGGCTGTTTAATGTTCACACTGATGCTGTTTGCAAGCTGGAAAGCCTATGTTCGATGTACTACAACTTGAAGGTTGGAAATTTACTTTGCTGATTGCTGAACTTGGATATAGTTACATAATCCATGGTCCACCCACACAGAGAGACATGAGTTGGAAGGCATGAAAAAAAATCATTTCATAACTTTCTATGAAGACTAGCCTCTGGAATCTTTGCCTCTATGGCTCCTGGTGCTTGATACTCAATAAACATATCATTATTTATTTTGCACATTCAGAATCCTCTGAGAGTGACAGCAGCTGAAGGACTTTTCTGTCTGTGTGTTTGTTGTGCAATTCCATTCATCCACATATATTAGGAGATGTCAGCAATCATAGAAGTGGAAGCCTGAAAATGCATGCAGGGCCTAGCTCTGTAAACACTTTTGCCTATGTTTTATTGTGCTAGAGTTCCCAAGATCCTTTGGCCTGAGGAAGACATTTTGCTTACGCATGTTAGACAAATACAGTGGCACCTCTACTTATGAGTGGCTCTACTTACGAACAATTCAACTTAAGAGCGGAAAACCATTGGTGTTTTAACTGCTGCCTTACAAATTTTAGATGCGGTCTGCTCTACTTACTTTTTTATTTTTATTTATTTATTTATTTATTTTAGATACGGCTGCTCTACTTACGAGTTGTTTGACTTATGAGCAGGCATTCAGAACAGATTAAACTCGTAGGTTGAGGTACCACTGTACAATGAATCAAGTAGTCCTCAGCCCAATTAAGGATGTTTCCTGCTAAAATAAACTACTGAAGGCAATAATTCCATAAACATAAGCCTTTTTTCTTGGGGCTGTGTCAGTAATTAGCAGCTTGAGGTACACAGAGTACTAACATTATTTAAAACAAGTCTTTCTACTTCACACATACTGAAAGAATATAATTTATTGCTTTAGTCTAAAGCAAAACAAACAGAAATCCTGCAACAGCAAACACAAAGGCATACCCAGGCTGCTGGTTTTTCCTGACAGAGCACTAAGAAGTTTGGTGTCCTTTTATTTTGTATTTTACTGCTTGCTTTGTGGCAGATTTAAACTCAGGGACTATAAAGAGCCATATTAATTTCGTGCCTTACTGAGCTGTGAACCGCTTCAAAATTCTCTTTAGCAATCATGTACTCTCCCAAATCAGCTCTGGATGCCTTTAAAATATGACTTATTGGGCATGATCAGTATCAACAAATCAGAAAAATCAAACTTGTTTGAATTCAACACAAAGACTTCAACATTCATCTAGTTTAATTATGCAAATGATGATTAAAATTATTGGACTAATAAATTGGACTAATTCAGCTTAATTTAACATTTCAAACTATGTTTAATGAAGAAATGTGAACATCTCTTTTTGTAAAGTAACAGTCATTAAGATGCCTTGTCTGGTTTTGTGCATAGAATAATGGCTTGGACACAAAGAGACGTGGGTTTGAAGCTCTGCTCAGCCATGGAAACTCACAGAGGAGGGGGCAGAACTGATAAAACTATGCTTTAAGTTTCTTACCTTGACAACCCTTTCAGGGTCTCTCCAAGCTGGTTTCCACTTGGCTGTACATAACACAAAACAAATCTTCAAAAGCTACCTTTCTGATATAAAAAGAGTGTTGTAGTTGAGAACTTGGAAGCAATTGTTTCATCTCCCTCTGAGTTTCAGTGCTGTTTTTGTATCAAAGTTATGCTGACCTGTGTTGGTTTTATCCAGATTTCATTGTTGGACATATGTTCTGTATGGATTAGTTTTTGTTTTATTGCTGATTTTAATACTCTGTGGACTCTCCAAATGACTTGATTTAATTTGTGATTTTAAAAAAAGAGTATACATACATGCCAAGAAAAATATTTCTGTGTTCCATTTAATGCTCTTTATGGGTATTTGTACATGACCCCTAAACTCCGCCGCAAATGGCTGCCAGCTCCGGAGCTTACAATTGTTTCCCCACCAGCTCCAGAGTTTGCAGAAAATTAAGTGCGACCAAGCCCACCTAAGCACGTCCCAGCGCTTTTCATGTACCTGATCTCGGAGGGTGAAAATCCCCAGATCCGGATGTAACCTAGAGTGCCGGGCTCTCCTCGCTTCTGTTTGTTGTTTTTTGCCTCCCGCCCATTTAAGAGAAGGAATCAGGACGACGACGGGGCTTCGGAGGTGAGCCTGCATTTTTTCCTCTCTTTTTTTTCTCCGTCCCCTCACGCAGACAGGAGCAAGGAAGTGTGGAGGGGTGGGGACGCAGGAAGAGCAATGAACCCCCAAGATCTCTGGTCCGAATTTAAGTGGCCTGTGGATCTTAGGGGTCGTGTGAAAAGGCTCTATGTTGACTTATCTGTATTCCATAGGTTTAGGAATAGTTACTGAATCTTTGTTTCATGGTGGTTTATTGCCTAATCCACAGAATTTTCAAATGTATGCATAAATGGAAATGTGCTGTCTGGGGGGGATTACTTACTTTTCCTCTCACCATGCACTTTACTCATAAATGCAAGTCTACGTAATCAGATTTGCAAATGAAGCTCATGTTTGTCTTCCAGTGACCAATCACAGAATAAAATCAGCTGAAAGGAAAATATATGGCTGTATGGGAAAGCACATGCTAAAGCAGATTTTTTCACCACTTGAGAAAGCACTGACATGAAATATCTGAACATCTGGTTTGACCCTAGAGATTAATCAGAGAGGACTTTTTATTCTCCAACAACAGCCCATGCTTTTGGTTTGGATGCAATCTGGAAATGGCAGGCTCCAATCCCAAAGCGTCTTTCTCTCTCTAATTAAATAGCTGCCCTTGCACAAATATGCTATCTAAATTTATTCTGCAAGGTTGTTAAAATACAAAGAGGTGAAAAGAAAACTGACGGGTTGATAATTGAACCCTTTCTAAACCAAGCCTTGCTTGTGAGGAGAGCATAGTTCTCTCTTGATGTGGCATAGCTCCTCTATTGCCTATGCTCAGCATAAAAACAGCATACTAAGGAACAGTGAGAATGGAGATGAATTCTTAACTCCTGCCACTAGTCTATTGAGTTGTTGTCTTTGGCTTTACTGCATCACTTGATTACAGTGGGGACTGTGTAGAAAGGGTGACCGACTTCCGTTTGTTGGGAGTCCATATTGAGGAGAATTTAACCTGGAGTGTAAACACCTCTGAGGTGCTGAAAAAGGCCCAACAGAGACTGTACTTTCTGAGAGTGCTCAGAAAGAATAACATCACTCAGAGACTATTGGTGTCTTTTTATCATTGTGTAGTAGAAAGTGTACTGACGTACTGCATATGTGTGTGGTATGCCAGTTGCACGGTGGCTCAGAGGAAATCGCTCCAGAGGGTTATCCATATGGCACAGAAGATCATCGGATGCCCACTCCTCACATTGGAGGAATTACACAGCTCCCGCTGTCTTAAGAAAGCTCAGAATATTGTAGGAGATATTTCTCATCCTGGACACTCTCTGTTTGTACCATTACCATCAGGCTGAAGGTATAGATCTATTAGAACAAGGACAGAAAGATTCAGTAATAGTTTTTACCCAATAGCAGTAACCATGCTAAATTCTGTTAAAAATTAAGTTGACAGGTAATATTAGTGTTGAATGTGTTACACATATATTGTATGGGGGATTGTGTATGGCTGTTGTTGTTTTTTAAATTGTAGCTTTTATGGATTGGGTATAACGTCGCCAGGTGAAAGAGTGTAGGGCTGTGTGTGTGTGTTGGTTTTTATGTCAGTTTTAAATGAGTGTAAGTGATGTTCGGCATGTGAATGTTGGAGTATGTGTATAGATGGTTTGTTCTTAAATTGTAGATTTTATGTCTTGGATTTTTATGCTGGGGTGTGTGAATGACTGACTGGATGGCACTTTTAATCTCGTTGTATTTATACAATGACAATAAATTCCATTCCATTCCATTCTTAAACTTAAAGCATTGTCATCCTACTCCTTAACAAAAAAAAAAAGGCTCTGGGAATCGTTTCCATGCAGTCACTTACACAAATCAAAACAAAACTTACAGGCTTATAAGCTCAAAAGCAAGTTTGGTACACAAGTTGGTAATCTTTGTCTGTAAAAAAAAAAGTATAAAGAAGCATGATTTTTGCTTTTATAAAAGGATTGCAGATGTATCATATAATCATACTCCTTGACTTTGACATGGGTACCATTTTACCAGTAAAAATAAACTCTTTCAGTCGCTTTTACCTCAATCACCTTTGTCATTGTGTCTCTACCTTCACTGGAGAATGATCTTCAGATGAAAGAAAAGTTCCAGCTCCATCATGTGCCTTTACAATAATTGCCAAGACTTCTCTCTCTCTCTCTCTCTCTCTCTCTCTCTCTCTCTCTCTTGTCTGCTGCTGCCTATTTGATGCAATACAATATTTTGCTCTTCAGTTATAGCCAGACTGGTAACTCTGGAGGAATGAATAGCTGAGAAGTGCTAATATGTGACAGCTTTCCAGCACCTGGAGCATTTACGATTGTACCGTAGCTACAGTAAAAGATGGATATATAAAACCCATGAGAAAAAAATATCTGGGAGGTAAATCGTTCCATTTTCCCTTGAAAGAAATATGAGTTGCTTGCAATTCCGGAGTTGACTTCCTCAATTCTTTGGCTGCTCAGCAAAGGTAAAGCAATTGTAAAGATACATATGTAATCTTCTGTCATTCCCAATTGCAAGATAGCACGTCACCTGTTTCACAACTAAAGCTACATACCTAATTGGCTTACTTTTAGGTAAGCCCTGCTGTTAGGCAGAGTGAGGAGACTCCCCTCAGGCTATAAATTTTACATTTCATGAGACACCAGTGAATCAGCAGTTATTTGATTTTATTATTATTATTATTTCCCCCGCCATCTGCCCATTGTTTTTAAGTCACTTAAGTAGTTTCTTTGTTTAATTGTTCTTGTGCATTTGTTTGATTCGACTATCTGTTTTATTTTATATTGTTTTATTGTTACGTAATGAAACAAATAGCAAAGAATGAAACAAACTAAAGGGGGGGCCACGCAGTGGGCACTTGAAAAAAGAAGAAGCCGCTGGCCCCATGCCAGCACCGCTAAAAGCCCCTGCCACAGGAGCCAGGAGCCGCCATTGCCAGTTCAAACCTGAACCCGAACTGAACCAAGGGTGGGGCCGAACCAGATGAACCTGAACCATGGGTTTTCTGGTTCCTGCCCATCTCTAGTTCTGAGAGAAAAAAAGTTCATCTATTCCTGCAACATGCACAGCAGGGTAAGGAGTGTGTTATGTAGATGGATGAGGCAGACAGACAGCTATGGATCTGGTCCCTTCCCATATGGAAACATATTGTAGCAGAGGAAGATGGGGAAACAAATTAATGATGAAAAATTGTCTTGGTAAAGCCGTTTTGACTCAACATGTAGGAATTATTGTGAAGAGTTGAGCAACAGGCAAAATGGGTTACCCAGCTGAGTCTTAAATTAGCAGTTCAAGGTGTGGTTATGGGAACATTGAAACCAGGTGTGAAACTTAATTTCTCTCCTCCTACTTCTTAGGATAATGTATTTGCTACAGCTCTGCTTATAAAAAAGCCATGATCATACCATGTCATTTGTCCAACACCAGCTGCACAGTGCAAGCTGTCATTTATCCAAAGCTTCTCTGCAGTACTCTCTCTCTCTCTCTCTCTCTCTCTCTCTCTCTCTCTCTGTGTGTGTGTGTGTGTGTGTGTGTGTGTGTGTGATAATGCCTCACAGTTGGTCTGCACAACTTGTGGCAGTCTTGCAATGCCCATTTCACAATTGGTGGGACAACAGTGCAGTGCAACACAATTTCCCCAATGAAGATTTACATGAACATCGAATAAGTTCTTGGTCAATGTTGTAATCTATTTCTCCTTGTATTTTTTTCTTATTCTTTTGGAAGCTAAGATAATAAGTAGAGGCTATGGACCTAGATGTCAAAATAACTGGATAGCTTGGAATTCCACCCCTGCCTCAAGTTAAATATGTATATGATTGCAGTTTGTGAGTCCCTTGGGAGCAGAATTGTTTTTATGTTTGTTATTAAATGTTACTGATCAGGGTCACATTGAGCATGATGCAAATCTAGTATATGGGCAAAATAATGGGCCCATTATAATGCAAAGGAAAACAACTTTGGAAGCATAGGAGGCTATGAATCTAAATAAATAATTTCAAAGTTGCACGATATAGGAATGTAGAAAATTAACAATAATTAATGCTAGATTTATAGTGTTAAAAACATACTCTTTTCCCAGTTAGACTGGAAGCAAAATATCACATGATATGGTATTCATAACAGTAACAGTAATCATAGAAGTGGAAATGAATTGGTGGTCATCTGCGTGGCAGTATCACAGGCATCAGTGTGTCCTACATACCTTATGTCTCTGATAACCTTGGTGTGTGTTGACATGCTAGAAAAATCCAAGTATCAATAAATCCCTCCCCTCTGTTTTGTTTTATGGGTGAGATCAATCATCTTTTTCATTCATTTGAAACTTCTCCAGATCTCTCTGCTTGAAAAGAATTCTAAACAGAGAGAGAGAGAGAGAGAGAGAGAGAGAGAGAGAGAGAATTGGGACTCACTAGTATTGCTCCAGAAACATTGTGAATGTGAAGGGTTTGTAGGGGTTGGGTACACACAGTGAGTTCTTTAGCTTTCTTCCATTCTTCATATTCCCTTGTCTTATTTTGTACCGGTATAAACAGACTCAGTTTTGTTGTTACTGTTGTTGTTGCTATCACCTTTGCTTCGTTGAATGCTCTTCTGTGCACCTGATTTTCTATAAGGAACAAGCTTATTTTTGCATCTTACCGAATCATGGCAATATTAGAAACTTCACTCTCCAATGTCTGTAGAGTACATCTAAAGAAATTGGCTCAGCAATAGTTCCTGACGGAAGTGGGGCGGGATACAAATGCAATAAATAAATAAATAAAATAATAAATAAATATAGGCAGCCACTGGGATTTAGAGAAGCAATCAAGAATATTTTTGACTCTGATGAAAGTTATGGAATGTGAAGCCCAAACAAAGTGCAGTAATGTACTTTGATCACTGGGGATTAGAGATGGGCACGACTTAGCGAAATTTTCGTTTCTGTTTTCGTTTTTTTCGTTTTTGTTACGTAACGAAACAAAAACGAAAAACGGTTCAAAAATGGACCGAAAACGGAAACGAAACGACTAATTTTGAGCCAATTTTCGTTTTTCGTTACTGGAAAAACACTTAATGGAGCTAAATGGGAAGAAACGATTTTTTTTCGTTTTCGTTACGTAACGAAACGAAAACGAAAAGTTTTGAAAATTAGCTCACGAAAACGGAAACGAGCCGAAACGGACCCCTAGACGAAAACGAAAACGAAAACGAAAAATTTTTCTGAGTCGTGCCCATCTCTACTGGGGATGTTCTGCAGATAAATGTGTAAACACCGCAGAAAACATTCTTTTCTTTACCTAGGTAAAATGCTGTGAAAAGCCACAGGTTGAGGTTAAACCAATCAGACCAAAAGTCTGGCTAGTCTAACATAGTATTCCTACAGTAGCAAAAACACGCACACTGGGAAGTCTGCAAATAGCACGTAAACGTAAATGTGCTCCCCTCCATGAACCTCACTGATTAATATACAGCAACATAACTTCTAATTGTTCTAATTGTTCTAATTGATCTAATTTTTGGTATAACTTTGGTTTAACTTTTTGGACCTGGCATTAATGACATTTAATTTAAAATAATAAAAAGCTTCCTATCCTACCCCTTTTGGGTTCTGAGGTTCCCTATAGCTCCCCTTTGCCTCAGAAAACTTTGTTGGAGGATGATATAGAGGAGGGAGCCTTTCACAGTAAAAAGATAATCACCACTAGAATACTGGTGCTGAGACTGGAACCACTAGCAGTGATCCAGCAGCAATTATTTTAACCAGTTCCTCCTCCTTCTGCTACTACTCCTTCTGGTAGTGCTCTGGAACTGTGCAGCTTGCCCATGCCTCCTCTGCTGGCACAAATCATTCCCATCAGCCACACAAACTTCAGATTTGAACTTCCAGACTTTACCTCCACAATCAGGCATTCTTCTAATCCACTAGACCAGTGATGGCGAACCTTCGGCACTCTAGACGTTGTGGACCACAACTCCCACAGTCCTTGGTCATTGACAATATAGGCTTGGAATTCTGGGAGTTGTAGTCCAAAACATCTGGAGTGCCAAAGGTTCGCAACCACTGCACTAGACTGTAGCAGGTCAAGGAATTGAGGAATCTTCTATCCATAACTGCTCTGAAATGAATTCCTTTTGAGGAACAGGAGTTACTTTTTTAAAAATGGAACTGTACTTGTATAATCAGCTCAGCTACTACATGAGGCCTTGGAACCATAACTAATTACTGTAATTGCTTAAAAAAACAGCTTCCCTGTTCCTTGCAAATAGAGAGTGATGGCTTGTAATAATGGAGGTAGTAGCTCCGGATCCATAAATGTATCTACTGCTCTTTTAAAGGTCACTTGCTATCGCTAAACATTGTGGCAGTCAATTCCACACTGTTTTGAATATTTATGATTTATTTTCATAACATTTATACTTGGCTGCTTTGTAGCCAGAAATGCTCTCCGAGCAGCTTATATGTCAAATGAAAAAGACGCAATAGCTCCAGTCCTCAGGCTTATAGTAAAAAAAAGGCATACAGTAACAAAAAAAAGGAAAGATGGGAGGGAATGGAATTCACAAAACAAGGACATTCAGACTCAGATCTTAATTTTCTGAAGTTTTTCAGCCTGGTAGGATGGTTGCTTGATGTCAGCCAGAGAAAGGCAAAACTCAACAGAGCTGACTTCATAGGAGGGTTTATGGTGTCCCTGTTTCCCTCCTCTTCCTCTTTTACAGCTTGGTAGAATGGGAAGAAGATGACATTGGCTGTCACTGTATGAAGGAATAATTTCTGGTATCTGTACTGAATCTTCCATCACTCCATTTTGTTTAACAGCTCTTGGTTCCAAAAGTCTTGGGTGGCGTAGTGGGGGAACCGTCTTATCTCCTTTCTCTGCACTGTGCATCATTTTACTCCCGTTTATTCATGATCAGTTCAAGGTATTTTGGTACCTATCCTCCCTCTTTTTAGCCACACCGGGGAACACTTTGTGAATGTTTCGTGTAATTTAAGAAATCTAAAAACTGCCGAGTTCATTTTGAGCAACCTCTCCAACTCGTGCTCCTGTGGGGTTGCCTGTACTGTACATGCTTTTCAGTAGAGAGGTTCAGTGTAGTAAAACTGCTGAGATTGAAATAACAATCAGACTTGGTTACAGGTGCATTCATGTTTGTACCAATGTGCTCTCCCCACAGACACCCCCCCCCCGAGATCTCAGGCAAGGCCCTGGACATTTCATATTGTGATGACCCCTCATTATTTGGACTTTAGTTGAGATTCACAGGAGATAAGAATAGCTCCAAATCTGATTGAAGTCTAAAAACACAGCCGAAGGCTTGGAGTGAGGGGACATCACCTTTTTAGCAGAGGAAAGGCCCAGGTGAAGTGGCCCTACTGCCTCTCCCTCTCTCCTAGTAGTTCCTGGATTTTGCCTCCGTAGGTTTTCCTCAGCTCTGTGTTGTCCTTTAACCTGTTTCATTTTACAACTCCAACTCAGAGTTGTAAATGAGTTTAATTTACAACTCTGATTCAGCAAAAATCTCATGGGGATGGGATAAATTGATAATAGGGAGTACTCATTCCCTTCAATACCTGATTTGTCTCTGTGTTGGATATTGATGATAACCTTTTGAGCTCATTGAGCTCAAAAGCCTCCTGGAATTGGATACGGTTTTTAGATGCCCACACAAAGTTTGCCTGTGATCTTTCATCATTCTAGGGCTTTGGGGAAACTTTCACAACTTACTCTGTTTCCATGTGCTGAAGCTACACGGCAAAAATTCATCATCACACAAGTCAATGAACTACTCATTTGGTGGGGTGGAGATCATAAAGTGTTCTGCTTCTGCTTATATACCACCTCATACCACTTCAAGTAGAACATAACAGCCTTGCTGGAACAGGCCACAGACCATCCAGTCCAGCATTCTGTCCCACACAGTAGCTCACCATTTGCTTCAGGCCAGGGTATTTCCAAGCAGAGGTCTTTGCCTGCTTATGATTCCCTGCAAGTGGCATTGAGAGATATCCTGCCTATCTCTCCAACCTGGAGGTTGCCCTTAGGCATCCATAATGATAGCCATTGACACCTGTTCTCCATGAACTTGTCTAATCCTTTCTCAAAGCTGTCAGAGATGACAGCTGTCAACACTTCTTCTGGCAGGGAGTTCCATAGACCAGTGATCCTCTGGGTGAAAAAGTACTTTCTCTTATTTGTTTGAGATCTAGCAGCCAAAAGTTTCATGGAGTGCCCCCTAGTTCTAGTGTTGTGTGATAGGGAAAATAGCTTTTGCTTATCTACTTTGTCCACACCGCATATGATTTTGTAAACTTCAATCAGGTCACTTCTTAGGCTCCATTGTTCAAGAGTGAAGAGGCCCAGCCTTTGCACCCTCAGGTGGTAAGGAAGGTTTTCCAGTCTCCTAAACATTCTGGTTGTCCTCCTCTGCCCTTTTTACATGTCCACAATATCCTTTTAGAGGTATGGTGACCAGAACTGTACACACTGTACACAATACTCTCAAAAAATTCCATAGTGAGGCATGATTTGTGGAAGCCATGCTGGCTCTCCTTCAGCAGCGCCTTCTCATCTATGTGCCTTATTAATATTATCTTTTAGGATGGTTTCCCTCACTTTAACTGGGACACATGTCAAGCTGACCAGTTGGTAATTTCCTGAATCGCCTCTGGATCCTTTTTGGAAGATTTGGTGTTACATTCGCTACTAGAAATGGGCACGACTCAGAAAGTTTTTTCGTTTTCATTTTCGTTTTCATCTAGGGGTCCATTTTGTTTCGTTTCCGTTTTCGTGAGCTAATTTTTAAAATTTTTCGTTTTCGTTTCGTTACGTAACGAAAATGAAAAACGAAAATGAAAACGAAATTTTTTTTGTTTCTTCCCATTTAGCTCCATTAAGTGCTTTTCCAGTAACAAAAAACGAAAAACGGCTCAAAATTAGTCGTTTCATTTCCGTTTCCGTTCCATTTTTGAACCATTTTTCGTTTTTCGTTTCGTTACGTAACGAAAATGAAAAACGGAAACGGAAACGAAAATTTCGCTAAGTTGTGCCCATCTCTATTCGCTACCTTCCAGTCATCAGCACAACACTTGATTTGAGAGAAACATATATTTTGGCTAAGACCTCAGCAATTTCATCTTTAAGCTCCTTGAGAACTGATGGATGGATGCCATCTGGTCCTGGTGATTTGTTAGCATTTAGTTTAACAAGACATGCACGGACCTCCTCCCTGGTTATTTCTATCTGGCTTAATTCTTCGGTTTCCCTCCCTACGAAGATGGGCTCTGTTTTGGGCATGTGGTCTCTGTCTTCTTCAGTGAATACTGAAGCAAAGAATTGCTTATGATCAAGTTGTTATAATTAGAAAGAACATATTGGGCTTTGGGCAAACAAGAAACACACATTGATTTCTCCCTACCTGCTTCCAGTTCCTCCTGAAACTGGTGGGAAAGTACAGACAAGTATACACTGTTCATCCCTTCTAGACTGAAATATCTGTAATTTGTGTATCACCAAGTTGCAAAAGGCCAGAGGCTTACCTGCAGTTCCCATATGCCACAGTGAACTAAGCAATTGATTAGTGTTGGAAGTAATAGCTAGGGGTTTGGTTTTTGCTGATTACTGAAGCATTTACATGGTGTAAATATTAATTGTAAGCCATTATTACGAAAGTGTCAGCAGTTTCTAGAGAAAGTCAGACACCCAGAGGTCTCTCAGCAGCAGCCTGTGGAGGGATTTCAATTTGAGTAGGTCGATGAATTATGCTAAACATTTCTGAACACATTTGTTAAACATTGGCAAGGTAACTATCCAATGGCTTTGGGTTTTTTTAATGGACAGAAGGCAAATACTGATGAGAATTTACTTACTAAATGGTATTTCTTGGTATAATGAACATGGGATTGTGTGTTGTGCCAGCCTCTAAATATGTTGAGGAAGTCTGGACCATGCTTTTACATCTGACCAGAACTCTGTGAAATTCTAGGAGGGGGTGCCAAATTACCTGCCCTAAATCAAACACTCTCATCATGAGCTTTCTTACCCATGTCATCCAGTCATGTAACAAGGCGATTTTCCTCATTTCAGATGCAGTTGTTTTTATTTTGGTTTTGATCGGTTGTCCACATACCTGCAGCTGATTGTGGAATTACATGACAATCTGCTTGTGTTTGATAAATATTCTCTCCTGCTGCAGCCACCAAATGATCATTAGTTAACAACAAAAGGCCTGCTAATACAATTAGCATGGAATACCTGTGCTTGAGCTGTCTAGATGCCCTAAGCACATCTGATCTTGCCTGATTTCGGAAGCTAAGCAGGGTCAGCCCCACTTAGTACTTGGATGGGAGACCACCAGGGAATACTAGGTGCTCCAGTACTCCAGTACTCCTGCTAAGAAAACTCCATGGACATGGGGTCATGAAGAGTCAGTCACAAATGTAACAACACAACAGACACACACAGAGAGAGAGAGAGAGAGAGAGAGAGAGAGAGAGGGAGAGAGAGAGAGAGAGAGCTGTGCTTGAACTGATGCTAACTTCTGGAACTGTTAAACTCAGGTTGATATCAGAAGTTAAAGTGAACAAGGTTTGGATCACTGAGCTTGGTTAGGGCCTCTTGACATGTCTTTCACCCAGAGTTCGTAGGTAGCCATGTGAGAAAGGTTCAGTTCACAGCTGCACAGATAATTAAAATAATCTATGAATGAGCAAAATATGAACAATGGATGGACAACTGAGCAAGCACCATTTTGTCAATGATTAAAATATTTGGCTCTGATCAGTGCCTGGATTGGAAACAGCATTTAAACATTAAACCCATATACCCTGTCAAGAGCAACATGACAAAGCAAAATGGGGAATACCAGGTAATATATCTTAAAGAAGTAGTGTGGTGTAGTGGTTAGAGTGACATACTGGGACAGAAGAGACCTGGATTTAGATCCCCATTTGAAAAACCTATTACGCTCACTGTAGGTCAGATAGAACTTGACAGCACAAAAGAAAATGAACAAAATATCTTCAAATGATATAGAATTCATTATCTCAGGAACTTTGTTATAGATGTACCTTGAGTTCCTGTGTTTGGCAGGAGTTTTGAAGCAGCTGGAAAAAAATGGAAGTGGAACACAAGACAGGCTAAACAAGCTTCAAGAGCTGGCTTCACTTTGTTGTCCATGCCTGCCATTCTAATTGTAGGAAAGTTGGATGTTCCTTCTGCCTTGTTCAGCAAGCAAGTACATAATGCAGCAAATGGATGCTGCTGTAGGGTGAATGACATCCCTGGATAAATTTCTGCTGTTGAGATAGCTTAGTGATGGATGAGACAGGATTGTCTTGATCGGATATTATTTCCTCTCCAGCTGGCAGTGCTTGATGGATGGTACTGCAACTCTCTTTTCCTTAACAGTATCTATGTCTGAAAGCAATTGACTGTAGGAGAGTTGGCGCTTGGAGATGTCATACGGGGATCGCGGATATTAATGTGAGTCTTGGCGGCTTCTGCTCTAGTCAGAAAGTAACCATTCACGAAATGTTGGCTACGTGGTATTTCCCTTGTGTATGACAAATGAACCAATTAAGGGAGTCTTGACTGAGGTTATTTACAGAAGAAGTATGCTAGCAAACAATAGGTTCCGGCTAGTGCTTTATTATAGTTCTTCATTTAGTCCTATAAGCCTGTGTTCAAAGATATCCGTATTTTATAGTCAATAGTCAAAAAGTAAGATCCATTTTTAAGATAAGTCCATGATCCAAACACATGTTTCTGGAAGAAAGCCTCATTTTAGTTCAGTACAACTGACAGCCACATCTTTGTATATGCAAACCACAACAGTAAGTTGAATGGGACTCAATAGACCTTACTTCAGCCCTGTCTACATATGAACTGTGTCCTAGTTCCAGTAAGTGTGCTTGACTTACAACGGCACCTGAAGTGTATTCAGTAATAGAAAATGATGTTGTGTCCAAGTGCAAGATCCACATTTCAGATAGGAGAGCAGTTTGAGAGGGTTCAAGAAGCCACCAGAACAAGGATATAAGATCACGTCACATGTGAAGGCAAATGTGCATTCCTTCTTTTACTGCAGTATCCCTCTGGGCAGGCAAACCTTTCAGTGTGACATGCCTGAGATGTCACATAGGCAGAAACCAAAAACAAACAAACAAACAAACAAACAACATCCCTGAGCTCCTTGCCCTCTGAAGATGCCAGCCACAGAGTCTGGCGAAACGTCAGAAAGAAAAACTTCCAGAACATGGCCAAACAGCCCAAAATACAACAACTATCAGATCCCGGCTGTGAAAGCCTTCAGGAAAACATACACACACACACAAAAAGCCCCTCTCCACCATACTTTACTTCAATTGAACAGTTTTTAAACAAAAGGATACTGATTTGCCAAATGCAGATTGAGGTAAAATTATATTAGAATAAAATAAAGAGAATTATTCTGCTGTTGATGCATTGACTGGATGGTCTAATTTGACCTCAGAAATTCAGAAGACAACATTAGGGTGCTGTAATCCCCTTTGTTCTGCTGATCAATTTATATCCATGTTATAAAGTACTTTAACAATAATTTCATTTCTCTTTGTTACTGGCAGGGGGGACAGGATTGAAGTTTGTGATTGATAAATAAATAATCAAGGAATACCTTATTACTTTGAATGATTTTAACGAAGTTTATCCAAAGGGCTGGATAAACTCCATCCAAGAACTGAAGACCTTTCAGAACCACTGTCTATTGTTTTCTTGAAATCATGGCAGTTGGGTTAAGTGATGGATGATTGACGGAGGGCTAATGTTGTCCCTATTTTAAACAAGGAGGAACCTGGGAACTACAGTTTAGTCAGCTTGACATCAAGTTGACAATGAGCCCGCAGTGCAGTGTGGCTGCAAAAAAGGCAAATGCTATTTTAGGATGTATTAACAGAAGCATAGTCTCCAAATCCCATGAAATAATTGGGGCACATAATGGGCTCAAGCTACATGATGACAGATTTTAGTTGAATAGCTCAGAAAACTTCCTAATTGTTGGAGTGGTATAACAGTCATACTAATTACCTTGGGAAGTGGTGAGCACTCCAACACTGAAGGCATTCAAGAGAAAATTAGACAGCCATCAGTTAGATTTGCAGTGGACCCTTGTATAACAAATGGTTTGTATAGCATAAAATCTGTACAACATAAAAAATTCCAAAGAAAGGGGAAATTTGCTTAACAGAATCATCTATGTGGCAAATCTGTACAACATAAAAATGGTTGCAATTAGAGATTACTCTGTTTTCAATGCATTCCTATGGGAAATTTGTATAAAGGAAAATTTGCTTGACATAATTCCAGTTGGAACGAATTAATTCCTTTATACCAGGTACCACTGTACTTTGAATTGGATTCTTACATGGAGCAAGGGGTTGACCTTGATGGCGTTACAGTATAGATTCTATCCAACTCCATTATTCTATGACTCTTTGACTCTATGGTATCATGATTCCTGTGCAAAATGAAGAACTGAAATTATAGTCACTGATATGTGTGATATTGATATATCCTATGTAGCTGCTGTATTTAATCTGAGAAAATGCATCTGCTACTATATTTACTTGCAGAAAACAATGCCAGAACTTTAAACTGGCTTTTTCATGCTGTGTTTATTTGAAATTAGGACTGATAGTGTCAAATTGTCTGCCCTACTGAGGAGAATACAGATTGTATTGGTAACAACACACTCCAGATGGTGCTATTTACTTTAGTTTGGGGTATGTATGTTTATGTGTGTGTTTAATACACTTATGAAAATTTTCTAAATGCATTCTGAAAAAATTATTTATTTCATGGTAACATTGTGAGGCAAGTGAAACCTGCAGTTGCAGGAAAGTGATGAGAACCAGTGAACATGGAGTAAGCCAGGACTCCAGCACTTAGAACTGTGGTTAGAAGAAATGTATCATGCACCGAACATTTCTTCTTTAGTATTGTAGCCCCCAGAATCTCTTGCCTATTATGCAGACTCGTCGATTCTGGGAGATCCAGTCCAAAGATTAAACTGCCCAGAGTGGGCAGGTTGTCAGATGGCCTGCCCAGAAATAAAATAAAATAAAATAAAATATTTTTCTAAGCTCTGAAATATTTGCAGTTAATTATGGCCCAGTTCCCCACTGCCTGCCACGCAAGTCACACGCACAATATACATATGCAGGAAATATAAAGGAATAAAACATGTAGAAGGCGTTCTAGAGATGTCAGTTACCTAACTTTCATGAAAGGGATTCAATACTACTTATATAGTAGAAACTACTGTGAGAACCATAGCAAAGGATTTAAAACACAATGCAGATTGGTTTTCTGCCTAAAAAACTAAGCCATGTCACAAGCCGATCTGAATGAGGATGTTGGGCATGTCGGCCTGTTGGCCACTAGGGATGGACTATTCATTTCGGAAGCTACCAGTTCCAAAAAGACTCATGTGAGCCCAGCTGGTGTTTGGAAGCACTGGCCAATCAGACAGGGAGGTGGGATGATGCATTTCCCTGCACAGCTCCTGACTGACCAGCACCAAGGAGAAGTAACAATGACGTCAGACGCTTCTTCCTCGTTGGAGCTCAGCCCCACATGGGTGAAGAGGAAGGTAAGGGATTGTCTGATTGCATTTTGGAGGCTTACGAACACCAGCTGGGCTCCCGTGTGTCATATCGAAACCGATAGCTTCCAAAATGAATAGCCCATCCCTAATGGCCACCCAAAAATATGTGATGTTGGGCTGGAGGAATGCATCCTTAATTCTCTTTTCTAAATATTTCTGACTCCAACAGGAATAATACTAAATTATACCAAAGACACATCTGGCTGAGCATTCTGTTCACTCAGCAGTCAACCAGTTCCCTACTGGTAGCCTGCACACAAGAGATTAATATAACTATGCACCCTGTGATCCATTTCCTCACAACTGACATATAGAGGGATGTTACCTAATATATAGATGATTCTGATGGATAGTCATTAGTTCTTTTGAATTAAGACTGTGCTTTATTGTGCAGCAAAAATATGAATCTGAATATCTTTCAGAGACAGCTTTGCTTTCTCACACTTTCATTCCAGTCCACTTGATCCTGTCTATTTCACTGTTGAGTCCTTACATCATCAGGAAACTGGTGCCAAATGCTGTGATTTAGGGCAGATGCCTAGGTGTGAAATTGCTTTTCACATTTACTCCTGCCAGTTTTATCAGGCAATCTGTAATAGGAAGGAGCTCTTGCAAATGGTTTCTCCGGGTAGGCAAGTGTGTTGTTGAAATCCAGGGTTAAGAATTATACATGAATAATGAATTGGGATGATTAGTGTGCCGGCTCATTGCTACCACATTAGCAGATGTTTGACTTTAACTTCAGTATTGCTTTCCCACCCTTTAAAAATGAATACAAAGACATTTGATCTTTTGCAGGTTTCCTCACCAAAAATTCTACTTAAGTTCTGGCAGGAGAGGTTGTTTCAGATGCAGCCCCCATCAACTGGTTCCCTTGTTCTCACCTAATAACTAGCCAGAGGTCAGCACCTCTTCGCCCTGTACCAGACTACCTTTTCAGTAAACGCACTGACCTTGTATCCATAGCACGATGCTCTCTAGTTCTAGACGCAATGGTAGACATATCCACATTGGCATTTCATGAGTTTGTTTTCCCCTGAAAGACCCATTTTGAGTTTAACAGGTACCAGAAGGGGAGATTCAATAGGTACAGCATTTCACCCCCTCTGTCTGGGAAATTGATTTTCTGTCTACTGTACAAGAGCTGATGGTATAGAGAACCCATGCTGGTTTTATCTTTTTTACTTTCCTAAAACATAGACACTTGATACCTATGCTAGCAAAGAAATATTTGCTTATTCCACTGGTTGTGGGGGTGCCTGCTTCCTGTTGTATTTTGTGTTAGTTTTCACCTCTTAGTGGAATGTCCTCTCAAGCGAGACCCGCCTGGCGCCAACTTTGATGACATTCTGGCGCCAAGTAAAAACATTCCTGTTCCAAAGGTTTTTAACTGATTATTGTGTGTCCTGATGGTGATTTTAGTGTAGTATTTTAATATATTATATTTATTGTATTTAACTGTTTTATTGTTTTAATTTTATTACAATTTGATGTTTTAATTGTCTGAATTGTTTATTTTGATTGTGAGCCGCACAGAGACCTTTGGGTAGTGGGCAGCATACAAGCTATATAAATAAATAAATAAATAAATAAATAAATAAATAAATAAATAAACAAACAAACAAACAAACAAACAAACTGGTGAATCTGCATGTAAAATGACAAATATAATTGCATAAAAATACAATTGTGCATAAAATAACTAAACTTCATGCCTGTAATTCCGTGAAAGAGGCAGACCCATTATTATTAAGAGCCTGCCAGGTGGTGACCTAGAGGAGGGGATTTGAAACATGGAAAACTAGACTCCATGTGGGTGGCATCAGTATTATGCAGGAATCCCAACAGACAGAAGTCAGTCCAGGACATTTGGTAACCTGCTTTGCTCAGTCATCACCTATTAGGGATGGGCACGAAATGAAAAATAAAAGCAAAGCAGGGAATATGGGGTACAAGGGAGCCTTCAAAAATTTCCCCCATGCTCTGTAGAGGATATTTTAGGACTTTTCCCTCCCCCTCTCTGGTTTTAAAATCCAGCAATCAAAGATGTCCTTGTGCTTGCTGAAATTGTATAAGTAAACGTTGCTTAGCTCAAACAAGTCCTGACTCTTTCTGCAGTCAGAAGCCCTGGGTTACAAAGGATCTCTGAAAAGTCATTTAGACCAGCCCAGACCCATAACAATATTCTTTGAATGTGAGCTTTAAAAAAATCTCAAATAGGCACACTCTTGATTTTACAGATTTGAGAGGAAAGAAGATGTGAAAATGCTGTGTCTAGATGACATTTAGGCATGATTGACACATTTCAGATGACAGTTCATACAAGCCAACTTTCACATCCTCATATCTGAAACACTGTATTTAAGTGTAATTAGTTGTGCCAGAATGTGGATGAAGCTGAGTACATATTAGAATAGAGATGCTATTGAAAGTCAAAGTGCCTCCATTCACTTTTAGATGCTGAATTCTAGGGCTGTGTGTTCTAGGCAAGTAGATCTACGTGGGCTGCCAGGTATATTTACCTAATTAAATTCTATAGCCTATGGTTCAGCCCCCTACCACGTTCCAGGCTATTCCTACTCCTAAAGATCTGGGGAGAACTGCAGCACTAAGTGAACTCAGAAAGGTTTGGAATTTACAATTCATGGCATCCATCCAGATAATCCCATATACTGCATGGCTGAGGCCTTGATACTTAGTGGAAGCAATCTTCATGTAACGATGGTGATGCTCAGATAATTTCTTCTTATTAAGGCTCGCACTAAATGTCACTCAAGGCCTCACATTATTGAGACAGCACTTTTTAAATGCAAATAAATGGTTATCCCAGATAAACCCAATAATAAAACTGGATTAAAATCTAAATCGATAAAAGACTTGAGTCAATAAGATAACCAACTATAATTTCTTAGCTTTAATTTTTAGTGGCTGTATCTAAAAAGGAAAAAAAGAATGCACAGAATAAGGTACAGATCCAGCAGCTGAAATGCACATCCCAGTAGGGGTTAGATTCCAGACACTATATTTGTTGCTGTTGTTGATCAGTCGTTCATATGTGTCCGACTCTTCATGACCCCATGGACCAGAGCTCGCTAGGCCTTCCTATCTTCTACTGCCTCCCGGAGTTTGGTCAAATCCATATTGGTTGCATCGATGACACCATCGAACCACCTCATTCTCTGCCGTCCTCTTTTCCTTTCGCCTTCAATCTTTCCCAACATCCCAAGGACTCCTCTCTCCTCATGAGATGGCCAAAGTACTGGAGCCTAAGCTTCAAAATCTGTCCTTCCAGTGAACATTTGGGGTTGATTTCTTTCAGGATGGACAGACATTAGATATTGGCCTTTAAATCTCCAGCTGAAGCAAAAAGCAAATGTAGCATTCAAGCGACCCACCCCACCCACCCCCAATATTATGCCTGGTGGAAAGGGCTTCTGTTTCTCATTGCATAGCTTGGAAAGGCAGTGCGCTGCCCGGAAAGAAAGATATTTCCAATACGCTCTCTTGGGTTGGAACAGAGCAGAGATTGAGATATTGTCTATTCTGGAAATGTTGTGGAGATTTCAGCAGCAAGGTCTGGAATCTGAGGAGCCAACTGTGCAGATCTTATGTGTTGTTGTTTTTTTAAATATGGAAGCACCCAGGTTCAGCCTTGGCATCTCCAAGTTCTTCTTCCCTCAAATCCAATGCAGAGCAACTACCAATCAGTCTTGATCATACTGTTCTAGCTGGACCAGTTCATTCTAATTCAGTTACTGTACTTATGTTCCAACGAAGGAAAGCAAGGTGCTGCTCAGTACCAGCTCTATCCTTAGGCAAGCTGAGGCAACTCATATTCTGAGATATCCTTGAATTTAAATGATTTTATATCTTATTATGTATATTTTTTATAACCATAAAAGATGGAATTTGATTTCCTTCTATCTTTTTGTTTTTGCCTCTGACTCTAGAGGAAATGAAAAGAACAGGTGAATATAGGCATTTAAGGCAGCTAAAGGAACTGGCATTTGTCAGTTGGGGTTTTGAATGTCTGTATTATTTTTATTTTTTTTATTTTTCTTGGGCACTGTAAGGATTTGATTCCAGGTTTCATAAAGTTCCTCTATTTTTGACAGTGAAATGAGTCTGCTGTAGACTGAGAGGAATTATGATTAACAGACGGGGTGGACTTTTTTTATTTTTATGAGGGATTGAACTAACATTGAAAACACAGGTGCATTTATGCAGTCAGTCAATGTAATCATGTAAGGTAGCCCATCTAAAGTTATGAGGGATGGAAACTAAACATTGAAAACATACTGTCAATGCAATCATACAAGGAGAGATATAAACAATGTCATAAGTGATTATAAACACACAGTCTGTGTAGCCATGTATGGTAGATTCATATAAAGCTGAATGATTCCAGTATAAAAGATTTGCAATAGTGTTTTATATCATTTCCTCCTCATATCAACTAGTTTCTGGGGCTATTCTTATTGTGTAGCTAATGCCAATTTTGGCATTTGGTCTTGAAAGCCAGCAACTGTCGATGGGTCTCTTGTTTCCCCTTGATTAGCTGACATTCTCTTGTTTCGGAAAATTAAGGAATACAATTCTGCAGCAACAGAGCTCTGATAGTCACACTGATGAAATAGTGCTCAAGTGTATGTTAGAGCTATTTGCTTACAGGAAGAATTACGCAGGACACAGTTCAAGTATCTTTTCTTAAGGGCTAGTTTTGATTTAAATGTCATCACTGAAAGCTCGGTCATATATATTATGAGCAGAAACAATAGCTATAGACATTATTTTTCAAACAGTTATTAAAAATCACTTACAGAATTTAGGAAAGAGGGCTCTCTACTGTTGCTATGGGATTATGGTTGCCAGGTTAAAATCCAGCTGTCTGCAATATCTTTTTAAAATGTCCCACTGTGTCAAGAAATGGGGATACTTATCGTTAATTTCCCAAACTGGTCAGCTGTCTGCCACCTCTCATTTGCTATTTGGCAAATCTGAAGTTTAGGCCCATTAGAGTATGCAAGAAAGGGGGCAACAAACATCCAGGCTGGAGAAGAAACAGCTAACTCACATCACACAAAAATGGACGAACCCAAAGGTACATCATGGCTTTCCTGCTTGTGAACTGACAACCCCTCAGAGGAACACAACTAGGGCCTTCTTATTCAGGTGAATAGCATTTGATCCAGGTGAATAGCAACCAATGCCACTCCTGTTGAAATAGTTTAATGATCTAAATTCTAGAAGAATAATTTTTCAGATTCTACCATTCAGATCATCAAACCAATTTTTAGATTAACTAAACAACAATATGCCAGGCAAAATTAGAATCTGCATTTTGAATGTGAAGCTTTAATCTCAAAATTCAAAGACTTTGGAATAATTTGGAACTCTTCGTTGCTTGGATTTAGACAGATTTCAACTATATGTCTTATTAATCTCATAATTATGACAGTTAGTACGTATTTGACAATTTGACCCTGGAAGGACTTTAGCTCAGAAAATAACATCTGTTTGCAAATGTGTCATGATTGTTGTGAGTCTAGTTTTAATATTTTACCCTCACCCACTACTTTCACAGCTTAAAGAGAACTGAATAGGAAATATGCAAGGCTGCTTTGGGTTGAAATCCTACCAGTTAGAGTGAATATTACTGGACTAGAATCTTGTTCCCAAACTTAAATTCCCAGACATTCTTGGACTGCAGCTCCCAGAATCCTTTACCAGTAGCTTTGATGATAAGGATTTCTAGGAGATGCAGTCTGATAACACATGCGGACCCAAGGTTGGGAATCAATGGGCAAGATGAATGAACAATTTGACATAGTATGGACAATGTTGCAGCTGGGGCCTTACTAGGGTCCTACATGATGCCTCTCAATTCCTCTGGATAGCTGCCTTGGGTCCTTTTAAGTAGAAAGGCACAGTAAAAACATTTTAAATAAGTGTGATGAATAAATAAAATAGTAGGCTGGGAATGTCCAGAGAGCTTAGGAAGATTGCACCCTAATATTTGCTTCCTGAGACAGTTGTCTCATACTCTTTAGTTGTGCTGCATGTCAAATGCTGAATAATATCAAATGTCAGAATGCAGTGGTACCTCTCAAAACAAATGTAATTCTTTCTATGGGTCAATTTGTTTTAAGAAAATTTCGGCTTACAAAATGCAGTTTCCCATAGGAATACATTAAGAATGGATTAATCCATTCTGGAGCCTATGGGTCACTTTGTTTTATGAAAAGTTTGTCTTACAAAATGTGGTTTCCCATAGGAATGCATTGGGAACAGATTAATCTGTTCCGGAAGCTAGAATAAAGACAAAAATAACTGGGTGTTTTCCTGGGTACATGCGGAATGGTTTTTTGTCTTGCGTAGCATCCCATAGGGCAGTGTTGGCGAACCTATGGCACGGGTGCCAAAGGTGGCACTCGGAGCCCTTTCTGTAGGCACCCGATGTTGCCCCTTCACAGCCATTTATATTCTGGTTAAATTGCTGTATTGGCACTTTGCAAGAAATTAGTGGGTTTTGAATCGCAGTTTGTGCACTCAGTCTCTAAAAGGTTCGCCATCACTGCCATAGGGAATTTTTTTTTGTCTTGCAAAGCATACCTATTCCCAGAATTTTCTTTCTTCCTACATGTTTTTTGTCTTACGAGGCACTTTGTCTTAAGAGGTACCACTGTACAACCATCATAAAGATGATTCATGCACTGTTTTTCTGGTAGGCATGGTTTTTTTTGGAACATTCTTCTCAACGAACAGAAGAAAATGTCATGGGCCTATTATTAATGTCTCTCGACAGACGACCCACAATACCAAAAACACTCTAAAAATCATTCAGACTGTAGTGCTTCCTGGAGCACCCCAGATGTAAAATCTTCTGCAAGATACAGAGAGTTAGTGTGACAGATACACAGGAAGTTCTGTGATTTGAGTGATGTGGAAAGTGTTCCTTGAAAGCTAGTAGCACTATTTAGCACTAGCAGTTCATCTTGAGAGCATCAGTAGAACTGACAGTTACATGTTGTTTTCTCTATTAGGAAACAAAGTGTCTATTGAACAGAGCTAGGGAATCTTCAGTCCTCCAGAATGTTTTGGAACATAACTCCCAGAATATGGAGCCTATATTGCCAGTGATAAAGGACAGTGGAAATTGTGATCCAAAACATCAGGTGGGCCGAAGGTTCCCCAGTACTCCTGCTGTAGAGGAATGCTTCTGATACATGGGGAGTCTATGCGAGACCTTGAAAAATCATTTCCAATCATTTGTTGAGGCTTCATAGTCTGTCAAACTGTTCTTCATAAGAGGATAGTGGGTAGAACGCGGGACTACCTCTGCTGATGTTTTGATATTAAACATTTATTGGACACCTGAATAGAGTGATATGGTACTACCTATCAGCAATACATTGCTTCTGAATGCTAAGCACTACTGATACTCAATTAGCAAATATTGCAGTTTATCAAGTGTCACTTTATTCCTTGGGGTCTGTGATTTGTAAACAATTCTAGTCATAAATGGAGTTTTACAAATAGCCTTCCTTTCAGATACACCATCTATCTCTAATCTGCACTTGAGTTTTATTGTGTCTAGTTTTCTCTTAAAAGTAGAGGTAATAAAATTAAATGTATGAATTAAATTTTAAGGTGTAGCTAGTGATACAGAGAATTTTATAGCCATTAAAGAACATTTTATAGCTATGCGCTCATAAGATCATTTTTCAAGAACATTGAATGATAACAAGAATGTCAAAAATTGGCTGAGTGAATGCTAACTATGAAAGATAAATTCTTATGAGAAAGGGCCTTGGTTAAGAAATAGATACCCATCTCTGGAAAACTTAGACCCGTGGTGGCGAACCTTCAGCACTCCAGATGTTTTGGACCACAACTCCCAGAATTCCAAGCCTGTACTGCCAATGACAAAGGACTGTGGGAGTTGTGGTCCAAAACATCTGGAGTGCCAAAGGTTCGCCACCACTGACTTAGACCTTCTTGGCTTCAAGCGTTCTGTGATATTCTGGAGAAAGCATTCAAAAGACAGTTTCTTCAAAGTTTTGTACCTTCCCTAGACATTCCAAGGGTTACATTTTAGAGCAGTCACTACAAAGACTTGTCTACAATAAATCACTCTTTTTGTAAGCAGTATAGTATGTACAAGAAAAGGTAGTGTTACACCCACTGCCAGAAACTGTAATTGTGGCATAGATAAAGTATCATCCAATTTCCCAAAAGTTTTATTTATCCACTTTTCTGCCTTATTTTCAAAGACCTTTAGAATTTCATTTGATTTTATTTTTGAGCTTTTTGTGAGTTTGGAAGTGGTTAAAGATACTGTACTGGTAAACATTTATTTCTCACTCTTCAGATTTCCCTGGCTGCCTTGATGCAAACAACAACAAACAACTCTACATATATCATATGAATTTCACAAGAATTCTCTCATGACCTCTTCCTTGAGAATGGTCAACATTTATCATGCAAGAGGTTTTCTGTACTGCACTAATTATAATGTTTCAAACTCTATTTTAACATTATGGACAAATATTGTTTGAGAAACCAAGGACAGAAAGATAATTAATTATGCATGAAGTTCCCTCCTTTGGTGGGATGACCATCATGGTCGTATATCGAGTTGCCTGACCAGTTGTGCAATTAAATGCATGACTGATGTACCATCAAAGGATGGAAACCTCTTGCCTGATTACTTATGTGTGAATGGCTTTTCCCAACAGGAGACTGGTCAGTAACTTTTGGCTTTTCATTTGTATCCTTTTTTAATCTTGTAGAAAGTTACCTTGAAATCCAGCCTGAGGAGAATATCAAAATACAAATTACAGAAATAAATACATGTGTTAGTGTTGTGGGAATGAGCTTTCCTGAGTCTTGGGTAGGGATGGGTACCCTAATGAAAACAAAATGCTGTTTTGTCTTTTCGTTAGCTTATGAATGATTTTGTAAGCTAACAAAATGAGAGACCCCATTTTGTTTTGGATAGTAATGAAACGTTCTTTTAAAAAAACATTTTGTTACTATCTTAAACAGGCTCCCCAGGGTCCAAGGGGCACCAAATAATTTTGGTAGCTCCTTTGGACTCTTCCCTTTGAGCCCTCCAAATTTGGAGCGTTTTGGGATTAAGGGGGCTGAATTATTAAGATCCAAAGGGGGTGCCCCAGGAGCCTTTTTTCTAATTGGAATCAAAAAGAAGCCAAGCCACTGCCCACTGCACTCCCTGTTCACAACACCTCCATGGGAGGAAGGGGTAGCAGGGGAGAAAGGTGCAGTCAGGCAGAGATTCTACTGCTGCCTGGCTGCTTGGTTCTCCCTAGCTATCCGCATCCCAGCTGGGATTTTTTGACAGCTCGAGCTGTCAAAATCAGCTGAGAGGTGGCAGCAAGGAGGCTTTCAGTCCCCCAGGCACCAGCTAGTGCTGTGGGGGATTTATTTACTTACAATACAAAATGAAATGCAGGGTGAGGGGGATGAAACAGAATTAAATGAAACACTCTTTTTCCATTTTGTGCCCATCCCCTAGTCTTGGGTTCAAGTGCTCCTCATGAGAAAAGGAGGGATGAACAAGTGTGTGTAATAACCACTGGGAGGAAGACAGGCAGGATAGCATGTATTATAAGGTGGGCAGAAGATAGCCAATTGGATAGTTGGATAACTAAGATATATTGGAGGGGACAGGAGTTTGTAATGCCTGATTCACACAACACAACTCAAAGATACCATGCAGGAAATCAGGCAACACTTTTCAACTTAAAGTTTGTTCCTATACAAAGATCAGTAATGCAAAGTTAAAGCTGTATGAGCCATCATTGTTTGGCCACTGCATCTCCTGCTGTGAGTCAATTATAATGATTGCTTTGCTGGATATGATCTCACTGAAAGCGACTCTGCCATACATGCATGATCCAACCCCCATTTCTCTAGTCCAGTTCCAAACAACAACAATAGTGAAGACGAGACTTGCTGCAGAACCAAAAAGGTCTGGATGAACCCAGAATACCACAAGACTGATTCTTGATTGACTGGTACATTGGTGATCCCCAACCCAAAAAAGATTGAACCTAACTATACCAAAAGAGATCCAAAACATGATCTATATCGCCGTCTGATCTTACTTTGAATGGCATTAGATGGTAGATTTGTGGGCCAATGCATTTTAAATGTAGCCTTGTAAGGTAATATATTAATAATATTGAGCAGTACCACTTCCCCTTCCCTGAAGCATTTTAAGGGAATTAACACTTATAATCTCTCATTTGCAGCTGCTCCCAAGTGGGGGGTGGGATGGGTTGTGCCCGAGCCTCCAAGAGCTAGGCAGACATGTTCCTTGTAATTCTCAACTGCAGTTTAGCATCACGTCTGAACTGTGGCGTTAAGACATATTTACATTTTCAATTGGACAGGAGGCTGAAGCTCGCTGTAATTTGGTAGGCTATATACAGAAACAAGAGGATAATCTGATTTTTGCTTTGAAGGAGGTAGGTCACAATGTGGTTGGTTATTTTTGCTTTTGAAAAATGTGCTGCACTTTGTCCAACAATCTTTCTTGCTGTTCTGGCCCCCCAACATAACCTCTTGCTTCAAGAAAAGTTGTAAATACTTTGAAACCCTGACCTACGATCGCACTGTCTGGAGGCAAAAGATACAGCGTGGTCTACATAAATTCGAAGAGGCATTTGTCCAACAGGCAGAGGAAAAGATGCAGGCACGGAAACAACAAAACCTGAGGTATGGGCAAGAAACAGAATACATCTGCCCCCAGTCTGGTAGAGATTGCCATTCCTGAATTGGTCTATTTAGTCACACTAGGTGTTGTTTTTAGGATCTCTACTCCAGGCAGGATACCATAGTCTTTCGAGACTGAAGGATGCCAATGAATGACTTTGAAGAAGATGGTCATTTAGTCAGGCCAAACTAAGTTCATATACTACACATTTGAAACAGCATGACCAGCTTCATCCTTTTATTCTTTCATTTTTTCTCTCCTCCCTGTTAGATTCCTTTGGATTCTCTAATCCCCATTAAAAGTTGTAGTTTTTACTCAGGAATATATTTTCTACATGCCAACACTTTCTCTTTACTTGTGCTACTCTAGCATGTTGAAATGCCACACATATCAAGCTACAGCAACACCTTTTATTATTTAAGGTTGGCTTTAATTTCCGTTTGCTTTTTCCTCTTAAATTCTGGCATAATTGTGCATCATTTTTATGTAGCAGTATAAAATGTATAAGCTTATCTGGACGGTTTTATAGCCTAGTCTCTTAAATCAAACTGTTCGGCTAGAAACCCTTATGTGAACTATGTAAGTAAGGAATTAATCTAAAGTGACCCAGCTGGATATTGTAAATTGTATGATCTATTGTAATGCTACTTCAACATGTCACCAAAACCTTCTCAAACACATCTTACCAAGAAATGTTCAGATCTTCTCCAAGCTAATGTTGTGCTAATGCGATATCCTCCAGCGTTGCTTGCATTTTGTTCTGCTCTATGGTGCTGTTTTGAGTCATATCAGGTATGCAGAAGCCATAGTAAAAGGTTTGTGGTTGTGGAAAAAGAAAAACTGTGAGGTACACAATTGAAGTAATGTACATTTCTGTCTAAATGGTATCCTTGTAATATCATTGAGTCCAGGATCCACGGAGTGACAAGTTGCATGCCAGAAAGGAAACATGCATCTCCAAATATGTATTTTGAGTACACGGGCAATCCCAAACCATTTCTCCTTTCTAAGGTGTCCTTGAGTCACAATCTGGAGTTATGAGTTACTGTCACCTTGTTGACTTCCACATGGACCACAGTTGACAAGATGAGAAGATGAGGGCCCCGACAACTCATCTTAGTGAAACACAAATAATGCTTGGCAACTTATAGATCCACCAAACACAGAACAATCCTCTGGATATCTCTAACAACTCTCTTTGGATGATAGAATAGGAGCTTCTAAATGAAGACAAACTGCCTCACAATTTACGGCCTAATTAACTCACTGGAACAGGAGTACAGCCTATTACTTCATAAGTGGCAGCATCTGTCACCTAATTCTTATGAAATCATCTCCTGGCACCATATTTTCCCATCATAATCCACTGTAGGATCTAAGTACTCACCGCTTGAGGTCCATTAATTTTACAGAGCGACCTTGCCACTATTTAATTCCCTAGGAAGAATGCCTGAGCCAACAACTTATCTTGGGAGAGTTCATCTACTCATACATGATAATTGTCATTGTGTTGTGGGAAGCTGATCTTGACTTACTGTGACAGTTTCCAGGGTATTCTAAGTAGAGAACGCTCGGAAGTGGTTTACCATTCCCTTCTTCTGGGAACATCCTGGAACACTGCAGCTTGCCCAAGGTCACACAGACTGGGTGTTTTGGCATACCCAGTGAGAAACAAGATTCCCAAATTCTGGCTTGGTTATCATATTCTAGGGCAAAGCAAAAGGAAATCAACAGCCAATTTACTTGGAGATGAGAGGGACTCACCTTGGAGAGACTGTGTCCTTGTCATGGCCAGTTGTCATGTGCAGTCGAATTACCTTTGACCCATGTCAGCCCTACTGGCAGAAATCCTGCCCAGTTCTTGCAAACCCAAGGCCAAGTCAATCCACCTCATATTTAATCTCCCTCTTTTTCTGCTGCCTTCAAGTTTCCCAACATTTTTGCCTTTTCCAGAGAATCTTGCTTTCTCATGATGTGCCCAAATTAGAACAGTCTCAGGAGATAGTTCAAACTTGATTTGTTCTAGGACCCACTTCATTATTTTGGCTGCCCATAGTATTCACAAAGCTCTCCTTCTGCACCATATTTCAAAGAGTCTGTGTTCTTCCTCTCAGTTTTCTCCACTGTCTTCTTCTGATTTCTTGGTCACAGTCTCTACTTAGATTGATGACTCAACCAAGATACGCAAAATCTTTTTTAACAATTTCAATTTCTTAATTGTCAACATTAAACTTATCTGTTCTTCGGTGGTTCTGGTTTTTGTTTTTTTAACATTCAGCTGCAGTCCTTTTTGTGGCATTTTTTTCTTTCATGTTCCCTAAGAGTCATTTCAAGTCATTGCTGCTTTCCACCACTATGATGATGGCATATGCACTTCTTAAATTATGGATCTCTTCCCAGCAGTTTTCACTCCTCCTTCATTGAAACTTAGTCTAGCCTTCTGTATATGTTCTGCACAGAAACTGAACAGATAAGGAGAGAAACTACACCCTTGTTGGACTTCTTTGCTTATAGGGAACTATTATTTCTCTTGATATTCTGAATTTCTTTATTGGAAATGTATGGGTGTGCACATGCTGTTTTGTCTTTATGTTTTTTTTTTGCTCCTATATTATTGAGGGTGGGTTTTTTTTTTTTTTTTGCACATTGCACATTGTTACTGATGAGGTGCTTTGGGTCTAATGGGGATAGCAGTTTTGGCAGCACAAACTAGATAACTTAGGAGAAAGAGGCTGTACCATCATATAATCTGCCCCTCTTTAGTGATGTAAATTCTTATTTGTCTTGTTCTGACGCACAAGAGTGAGATGCTGCAATGTTTCTCTCTCTGCCAATGACATACTGGATGGAACAGATATAGGATGGGAGATACCTGGCTAGAAAATAGTACATGTGAAAGGGAACTGGGAGTCTTGGTGGACCACAAATTGAACATGAGTCAGCAGTGTGATGCGGCGGCCAGGAAAGCCAAGGCAATTTTTGGTTGCATCAACAGAAACATAGTGTCTCAATCAATTGTAGTGATAGTACCACTCTATTCTGTTCTGATCAGACCCCAACTGGAGTACTGTGTCCAGTTCTGTGCACCTCAGTTTAAAAAGGATGTTGATAACCTCAAGCAGGTACAGAGGAGGGTGACCAGGATGGTTGAAGTTCTGGAAGAAATGTGTTACGAGGAACGGCTTAGGGAACTGGGAATGTTTAGCCTTTGAAAAAGAAGGCTGAGAGGGGTTATGATTGCTTTGTTTAAATATTTGAAAGGATGTCATATTGAAGAGAGAACAGGTTTGTTTTCCATGGCTCAGAGACTAGAGCAATCAAACCACAGGAAAAGAGATTCCATTTGAACTTTAGGAAGAACTTCATGACAGTTAGAGCTGTTTAGCAGTGAAATATGCTGCCACGGAGGGGGGGGGTGGACTCTCCTTCTTTGGAGGTTTTTGTAGGAACTGGAAAACCACTCCAGTATTCCTGCCAAGAAAATTCCATGGACATAGGGTCACGAAGAGTCGGTCATGACTGTAATGACACAACACACACAAGTAGAGGCTGGATGGCCATCTGTCAGGAATACTGTGTGTGTGGGGGTGTCCCTGTGATGGGGGACTGGATGGCACTGGAGGTCTCTTCCATCTCTATGATTCTATGATTCTATATGTTCTGATAGTCTCAATGTGGGTGTTTGCTTTGCAAGAGTTCTTTTTCCACAAATAATACAAATTGTACAAAGCTAAGATAGCTTCCAATTTGTTTATCATTAAAAATATGCTGAAATGGTTGGTTGTTTCATTTTGTACACTCCCCTGTTCATTTGCGCTGGCTATGTATGCCTGGCTTCTCTGAGGGAAAGAACACTAGTTTTGTTTAGAGACATTTTGTGCCGATTACAGATTTATTATTATTTATTTGTTTGTTTTATTTCTATACCACCCATCTTCCAGGTGGAACTCTGGCGGTTTACAAACAAGTTAAAAACAACAATATAAAACCAAGAAGAGAGGGGGAGAACCCTCAGCAAGAGGCATAAAGAGGCGAAAAATAATAATAATAAAATTAAAGGTCGCCATATGCCTCCCTAAAAAGCATGGTTTTCAAGGCCTTTTTGAAGGCGGGCAGGGACTGTGCAAGGCGCCGTTCACTCAGGAGATGGTTCCACAACGAGGGGCCCACCACAGAGAAGGCGCGGTTGCGTGTAGCCAACCTCCGCACCTCCCTGGGTATGGCCACCCTGAGTGAGTGTGCCTGTGACATTCTAGTGGGCCTAGCCTCATTTGACCTCTGGGATATACACTCTGACAGGTATTCAGGGCCCAAGCCGTGGAGGGTTTTGTAAACCAAAACCAGGACCTTGAACCTTATCCAGAGAGCCACAGGCAGCCAATGCAGATGAGCCAGAACTGGGATGATGTGATCGTATCTACGAGCACCCACCACCAGTCTGGCCGCTGCATTCTGCACCCGTTGGAGTCTCCGAACAAGGGTCAAGGGCAACCCCACGTAGCCTGCATTGCAGTAATTGATCCTCGAAGTGGATCCTCAAAACACCTTTATGGAAAAATCCGCCCCTTGTTTTGCTCTAATTCTTGAGGTGAAAAATCTTTGGGGATTAAGAATACTTTGTTGGGGTGTCTTGTGTCTTTTCCTATATGAACCCATCCCTATGGTTTTGCCCATGCAGAACTACCCAAAGGTTGCAATAAGAAAACTGGGGTCTACATCCCATTGCCAATAGAGGCTGATTTGATGGCAACACGAGACAGAGCCCATTCTGTGGTATCATACCAATTATAGAATTCTTCACCAAGGAAGTGAGGGCATGGCTGGTGGCATTTAGGTGGGCATTGAAAGCATGCTGTTCAGCTTTCAGTGGTTCTAATTTAAATGTATTGCTCAAGTTTTTGACTGGGGATGTGCAGAAACCCCAAGCCAATTTGTGCCCATATAAAGAGGACAAAGATTAAAGCTGGCCTGCCTTCTGTGCTTTTTATTTGATGAGATTCTGACCTAATATTTGCCCCTAAAGGCCTTAAAGACCTCATTCCTATGAATGAAGAAATGAAAATGGGAAGGTGAAGTGATGGATTGAATTATGCAGGTAGGTAGAACAGGTAGAGCTGGGTGCTCTGCTTCAACTTTGTTTTTCACTCTTTTTGCTCCTACTAAGAGAAAACCTCCATTAGATTCCCAAGGCAGATACAGGGAAGGAACCAAAAGTATCTTGTTGAGATGTTTTACTTTATTTCCTCCTATATGAACCCCCCCCGTGTGTGTGTGTGTGTGTGTGTGTGTGTGTGTGTGTGTGTGTGTCTAATAGGGCTTTGAAGGTAAGTGAGATATTTTTAAGGAATGGTTTTTATCAGTTCTGCTCCTCAGTCAGGGGACTGAACGGTGATGAGAACCCTGTTCTCCATAGTCTTAGTTCATAACTCTATCTGCTACATGTGAGTAAGAGATCATTCATGTTTCTGGCAACCTTCATAGGGGCAGCAAGGAGTAAAATAGCCCAGTGCTGGAAATCTGTGCAAACCCTAAATATGGAAACATATAGGAATAAAGTATGAGCAGTGGTATTAATGGAAAAATTGACTTATCGGATTAGACTGAATAGAGGGGAAATTAAACAAGACCTTTTTTCGAAAATATGATACCCACTGTTAAATTCAGATACTG
The DNA here is from genome assembly GCA_023846285.1 of Phrynocephalus versicolor. Taxonomy (NCBI): domain Eukaryota; kingdom Metazoa; phylum Chordata; class Lepidosauria; order Squamata; family Agamidae; genus Phrynocephalus; species Phrynocephalus versicolor. Next base: position 70,811,358 of record JAHTLZ010000129.1, on the reverse strand, counting down.
AATATAATCTAGCAATAGATTGAGCAAGATGGAAAATGGGTTACATAGTGGGTTGTTATAAATTTTGCTAGTATAATTTATAAGGAAAATAATGTACTATATTATGTTACAATATGGTCGTTCAATTATTTTTGATAAGCAATAAAGCAAAACACTAAAAAAGATAACGATATAGCATGAAACTCTTGTGTTTAAGTGAAGTCTCCATTTGAAGCATAACATGACCACTAGATGCTGCTTATGCTCTCTTCACCCATAAAATAAAATAAAATAAAATAAAATAAAATAAAATAAAATAAATCTTCCCATGGTCCTTTCAAGAAAAACTCTCAGTTTTTTTTCTGAGTTCACCCTAATGCACAATGTTAGAATGACATACCTATTTTAGTTGTTTGAAGCAATTCATTGCTGATTTGAAACTTCTGCAATATGTGTCTTTCAAGTCTGCATGCTTGAACAGGACAGTATATACTGTATTTCATCTCTACTGCCAATATGTCAGATCCAATGGAACTGTTGTGCATTGTGGTATTATCACACTATACATTGTGGCCTGTTGAAAACGGTAAATTCTAAAAGAATATTTGGTATGTATACTAGCACAGTGAACTAGTGCTTATGCGCTATTTTTAAAAAATGACTGTTATATGAAACTGTAGCTAGGTAAGAACAGAAAACTTCCACGTACAATAAAAAAACTGGCTTATGGAGAAAAGCCAATTTCTTTCTCAAAGAAAAAGAAAACGACAACAAAAGATCTGCTAACTGGCTTCTTTGAAAAAAGAGGCAATAAAAGTAAATTATGGTCCACAATGTAGATTTGTCCATCTACTGATATTAGACCAGTTCCCAATTTTGGATGCTTCAGGTAGCCAATGCAAGGTGGACAGAATGGGGGACGTATGATGTTATTCACTTACTCCACAAAATGTCCTTTCATCCCCTCCTACCCCATTTTATTTCCCTAATTATGTGCTAAGTTAATATGTAATTCAGAACTTAATCAATGACATTTTGTAATGTTTCACAAATATTCTGTGCAATACAAAAATGATGTTTTAAAAGGCATATGTTGATACCTTTAAAATAGGACTTGAAACTAAAATAGGACTTTAAAATAGGTCTTTAAACTATGTGTGCAGACACTTTGCTTTGTACAAATATGCACAACATACTGTAAAATATATATCTATTCAATTCACCATGGGATCTTGTAGAGCAAAGGGCACTATATAAATGCTTTAAATAAAAAAGAGGGACAAATGTTTACATGCTTGCTTTTATGTGGTTTTTAAAATAAAACATATAGATTATTTTGCAAACAGCACATATGCTTCCAGTATGTAGATGTGCAGGAGTATACAGATGTTGAACAATTATGAGTCATATTAAACTCAGATCACCTGAGGGATAAATCAGTTGCAATGCAGAAAATGATTTGATTCTCCAGGAGTTTTTGTATTGCATCAGAATAAAGTCTATTTCTTTTTATCAACTGAACCATATCACCATACCTTCTCTCATAAGCTTGTTCCTACCAGGTCCATGTGCTGTTTGCAAAATATGCAGGCGGCTGCAGTGTATGCCACACAGAGCCACACTTCTGGATTATAATCCTTCGTACATCAATATGTATATGTGCTGGGACACTGCTCGACAACCTCATTTAATAGGTCTGTGAAGATTCTCAGTCATCCAGTTGAGTTTATCTGGAAGTTGAGTCATGGCTACTGGACTTCTTTTTGAGAGATAGAAATGTTTCACTGTTCATCCAAACAGCTTCATCGGTCTGAATACAGCTAGTGCAAGTCCTCCATCTTATAGTCAGCTATAAGATGGAGGACTTGCACTAGCTGTATTCAGACCAATGAAGCTGTTTGGATGATCAGTGAAACGTTTCTATCTCTCAAAAAGAAGTCCAGTAGCCAAGACTCAACTTCCAGACTCATTTGATAGGATATTGCAGTGTGAGACAATCTGTCTCTCTCCTGCATGCTGCTGGAGGCAGCCTTCTCTGTTCAGCAGGAATCCCTCTTACTGCTCTGCGCAGATGTGTCGCCTTCTAGTGTTTGCAGTTCCACTGCAATCAGCCATTAAGACTTCAGTATCCAGATGGGGCCTTTTTAGCGTTGCCATTGCAATTAATGTCGGCACTTTAGCCACTTACCTTTCCATTGGGGAAATAGCAAGATGCCTCAATTGCTAGGCACCGAAATCTGTCCAAGACAATGCAGAAAGAAGAGCCATAGGCTGGCTTGAAGATTAAGGCAATCCGTGATGATAAACCTGGGTGTCAGCATCCCTTTGGGGTTCCAGCAGTGTCCCTGACACGAATAGTTCCTAGATACCTTACTGGAATGAGAATGGAAGGTGGTGGATATCAAAGGCCAAACACAGAGGGTGAATCAAATAATTACCGAGTACATCTAAGTCCAGGAAAGTACATGCTATGAATTAGCACATGTGCTGTCTTTGTACAAAAGTGAAAACATGGACTAAATTGGGGACATTTTGGGGGATTATGGAATACAGCAAAGAGCTTTTGTTCACACCCAAAGCAAAGTGTGAACAATAGATCCTTCTTAATCCACCCAGCGTTCATAACATTGTTTAACATGAACAATGTTATATTAAGGGTGGTTTACAATTTGAATTGAAGAAAAGGGGAATTGAACCAGCAAATAGTACTAGCTTAATGTGAAAAGAAATAAAGGCAGCTGACAAAACTAAGCAAGATTAAAAGTGAAAATAATATAACAAACTTGTTGGAAGCTTTTCACATCAAAAACAATAAAGCTATAAAAGAAGAACCAATGTAAGGAATGAAAAAGTAGAAGCTATTTATGAAAACTCAGTAGCAATTTTAAAAAGGTACTGACCAGAAAATCCTATATAAGACTAATAGCAGCATTATAACTGTGTAATTTACAACAATACAATACAATCTTTATTTGCAGCCACAGGCCCAACCATACAACAACAAACTGCATTCCTCATTGTGTAACTAGCACAATGAGGACCTGGAACGTGAGTTGCAACACATTCATTGGCACAAATTCCCCACCACAATTTATGCCCTCATACCAGCTTTAGTCACAAGCAGGATCAGTACTTGTCAAAATAAATAGTAGACAAAACCAAAATGGAATGAAATGAAAATTTCCATTTGATTTCACTTTGTTTTTTTGAAAGGGCACTTCATTCTTTGTTTTGTTCTGTAATGAAATGAAAAACAAAAAATTAAAAATGAAACAAAAACATTCATTTCGTGCCCATCTTTATGCAGGAGAGTTTTTTCTCTCTCCCTGTGCCTTCAGGTTTTGTTCTGAATCTGAATTGAAAAGGCTAAGATAACCACACTATGTTTGGGCTTTTACAGTTTGCTCTCTCACACTGTAATAGTTGACAGTATTCAATATAAAAATTTATAATTGCACTCAGTAACACAAGTAGAGATGCAGTGATATGTGTCGGCATCAACAGCAAGCATTAACCACAGTGTACAAGCTTGTTTCTCATACTGCAATGGTAGGGACAGACGAAAAAGAGGATTGGGTAGTGGTAAGACTAACTGGTTTCTAACCAGGGCAAGATGACTACTGTCACTAGTATATAAGATGTATTTGCAGTGCTGTACTTAAATTTGTATGTGAATGTGTTTTGTTTGTATTTATAAAAAGAAAACTTTTATGGCTTCAAAGTTCCATAAGTGATTATCAGTACTTTTAGAAAGCTTAATTCTCCCTTTCCCTGTTACCATATTGTATACTTGTTTATTTGCAAGTTCTAAAATCCCTTAAACATGATGTACCCAGCATTGAAACAGTAGTTCTTTACTGGATCAAAATTAGTCTACATTCCAATCTACTTGTCTGCACTAATATGAGGTAGTGACTAGCAATGTGAGTTGTGAGTCAGACATGATCTTGGATGGTGAGCTTAGATCAGCTTCTGTCTTTGTCCTTAGCCATACCCAAAATGGAAGTGATGGTAATTAAGCCATAATTAATATGGCTGAAATTCTGTGTGCCAAGTAGTTTGAATAGAGGACAAATAGAGATGGGCACGAAACAAAAAAAAATTCATTGTGTTATTCATTATTTGTTTCGTTACGTAACAATATGAATAACGAAAATTGTGATGAAATTGGAATGAACCAAACAGACCCACAAAAATTAGGTTTGTTACGTTTCGTTTTCGTTAATGGCGACGCACAATGAAATGAGCTTTTTTAAATGTTAAAATCATCCTGAATATCCATAAAAACCCAGTGATAATTATTTATTCTGCCTGATAATAACTACCAGGGGGGTTGGGGTCCTTAAAATGTGCATTTATGTCTTTTCTCAGATCGCTGTATTTTTTTTTCCTTTAAGGGGAGTTAGGGGACATCGACCCAAAATGGCTCCCAGATGCCTAATATTGATTTCTTGGATATTAAAACGCCCTGGACATGAGTAAAAACACAGTGATAATTATTTGAAATTATTACCTACCAAGGGGTTGCGGTCCTTAAAATGTTTGTTTTTGTCTTTCTCCCATTGCGATGTATTTTTTCTTTTCCCTTTAAGGTTGACACAAAATGGATTCCAGCCACAAGATGGATGCAAGCCATGTGATGGGATCATGTAAATTCTTGGACAATTTCAACCAATAGCATGCCCAGGTTGCAGACTGGGTAGGTGTGGCAGCCACAGAGGGCATAAAAAGCTTTGGCAGCCCCCCGTCCTCCTTGCAGTCTGCGGTGGGAGTTAGGGTGGGATTGCTGTCTCTGCAATTCGTTACTTTAGGCCAACCAGGCAGGTGTGTGTCTCTGTGTTCCTGCTGGCTGCAGCCTGGCTCTTAGGGGAGAGAAAGAAGAGATTTCTCTTGCAGCCTCCCTGTGTGCATGCACATCTCTTGGTGAGTACCCTCCCCTGCCCCACAGTGCAGTCACTTTGCGGCTGCCTTACGCCCTGGGCAATGCCCGCCGCTGTCTTTGCAGCCTCCCTGCATACCTAGTCTATACTGTGTCTCTGCCAGCATCATTTTTAAAGTGTTTTCCCTCGGGTCTGGGGTGTTGGGGGACGTCTGTGTGCCAAAATGCTTTAAGTCACACAAAAAGCAGGTAAAAACAAAAAATGAAAAATGAAAATACGAAATGAATTTTTTCCCAATAAATTCATGAAAAACAAAAACGAACCAAAACGGACCCGCAACAAAAAACAAAAAATGAAATGTCATTTTTTCAATTCGTGCCCATCTCTAAGGACAAATAATTTAAAAGATTGCTTTGGAAACATTTTTGTGAAGGAGAGTGAGTCTATGTAATCCTGGAGTATTTTCCGGAGCAAGCCTTAAAATCCTTTTACTTAGAAAATAAATTTTCTTTCCCAGTTGGCACCTTACATAGCAAAGAACCTTTCATGCTGGGCCATATGACCCACTGCCAAGCCCTTTCTGCATCAGATCAAATTGTCTCCCTCATGCTGCCTTCTTATCATGTTCCTGTCAAATCAACTCAATCTCCTGCCCTATTATAATCACTCTTACTCTCCTCTGGATACCCATCAAGCTGGGATCCTTTCAGGTTCAACCAATGCAGTAAACCTCTGTAAGTGTGTCTCAGCATCAGCTGTTTCATGCCCCCCCCAAAAAAAAGAAAAAAAAAGGGGGGAGTCCACAAATGACAATTTGAATTCCCTGTAACTGGCTATCACAAAACCACTGCTTAGATTTTAATCCAAAGGCAAAACATTCCCAATTGATACTTTGTGTCCTGAAAGGACCTGTGGTTGTGTTAAAAAAATGTAAAAGAAAATGCAAAAGAGTTACTATTGCCAAAACCTCTTCCTGTGCAGTTGAGTTTGTTCCTATTCTTCAGAGTGTCCTACAATGTTAAGCTTTGGAACATAGCTGCATATGAGATGTAAGCACAGTGCTTCTGAGATAAGATTCTATGCTGCAGCAGAAGAGGCAAACAATGATGATCTCATGAAACCATGGCTGATAGTATGGGGATTTTCCAGTTCAAAATAAGGATGTGGCCCCATGAGCTGACCTCGGCCCAATTCTCCAGGTACTACATCAGAGAAAACCAGATTCCAAGTGATTAGGAGTGTGCGTGAATGGTATCTTGGTGACAATGCTTTGGTAGAGGATGGCTTGCATATAACTGTAGCTTACATGAAAAATAAACATGACCTTGGAGATCTCTGTTTGGATCCTCTGCCATTTTTTTGTTCTTAGACAATTCTGTGATGCAAATCACCCTCTCCCATTCATTGGCCCATTTCTTAAATTCTCGGGGGAAAGGTAGGATGATTCACAGAAATGAATGTTAATGAAAGTCCTTTGGTTGTCACTCCCATTTTACTTAAATCATGGCCCAGTGTCTTCTAGTAGCTAAGGTAAGAGGGCTTGGTTTGCTCATGCCCCTACTCAAATAACTGGAGCAGTACCATAGTATGGAAAGCAAATAGATGTTTCTGTAATGATGAAACGATGAAAACACTTAGTTTTATCTTTCCTTGTGAGGGACCAAGCCATAGTGAGCCGTCTGAGAGAATACCTGCAGAGCAGAAGAATGTAAATAAACCTGATGAAGAGGTGTTGTGGGTAGTGGAGGATACACACGAGAAAGGTGACAGGCACACAGGTGAGAGTGATGAGTGGGTGGAGCCTGAGGGTGAAGGCGTGAGAGGTGACAGTTGGAAGCAACCAGTAACGGACAGGAGCTGTCAGACAGAAGGCAGTTTTCCTCAGGAGAAGGAAAAGAAATGGAGAAAGAAAGAGACGGAGGAGTTTAGATGGTCAGTCCAGGTTAAACCCCTGAGGTGGCCAGAAACCAGTGAAAGGTTCCAGGCAGAATGGAAGAAGCCCAGCCAAGAGAATCCAGTCACGCAGTGGGCAAGACACCCGTGCCGTGGCACTCAATGCTTGGGGCGGGAGATGGTCAGTCACCCTTATCGCTAAAGGGGTTGATTCAAGAATACAGCCCAGTTCAGTTACATTTAGAAGAACCTTTATTTGAGCCTGTTAATTTATCTAAGTTACTGAAACAAGCACAAGGGCCTGAAGAGAATGTGTATTCAAGTTGTTATGCAGATCCTGTTAATAAAAATCTGTTCAATGTTCAATTACAACCTGACTCATATCTCATTTATGGATCGGAACCAACCCTAGAAAGGATCGAACCCTTACACTCCTTTTCATTTGATGTGCTTGAGTTTGTGGATGATGGTTTTTGGCATCAGTAATGGCCTGGGTGATGGCTGATAAACTGGCTCAATTCTAATAAGGAGGAAGTGTTTTGTTAAAACTGACAAGGATCCTTTTGGAATTTGGTGGCAATGAAGATATCTATGGAAAATGCACAAGCAGCAAAAGAATAAGAGAACCTCATACCTTTTCTGCACAATTATGGCTGTTTATCCCACAGTTGCTATTTTTGCAAGGTGGAATTTTGTCATTTGAATAGTTTTGGTGATTGTTGGCTGCTGTGAGAGCATGTCAGGAATATCAGGGTAAATGTTTTGGTTGACTGACAGATTGACCTATCAGTTGATAAATCAGTCACTCTACGGGATGCCACCACTGAGAAGCTAGGTGATACTCTTGAATAGTGCCTGTATAGAATATCTTAATATTTGGGCATTGTTCTATTATATGGTCAAAAAAATAATTATTAATTGAAGTGTAATTTGCATCTCTGAATGGAATAAGTGTGTATAACGTTTGCTCTGGTATATTGTGTTTTGAATTATTCCATCAGCCTTGAGAGCAATCTTCTCCCTCCCCATGTCTCCTCTACCCCAGCAGCTGCTGCCTACTTTTGTCTACTAAGGATAGGTTGCATCCATAATACTGAGAAGAATTAACATTCCAAAATAAAAGGGTTCATTTTCAGCAACTGGTGGTTACTTGCTTATTTATGGAGGATTTCATTTCATAGTTCATTTTACAACCAACTTTAAAAAACACTTTAAATCATGGTTCTCCAGAAAATACAGAAGTTCTGTTCCAAAGCAGTTGCCAACTTGCCATGATTCTGATTTACAGCAGGACATAATAGCTGAGACATGTCTTTCCCCTCTGCTTTCTAGCTGTACATGATCCTGTTGGGATGTAGCCCGGTCACTGAAAGCTCTAAGAAGCAAATATGCCAATTCCCGGGGTCTGATTAAATTAACCAGCTATTACACAGAATCACTGAATCCTACATACAGCATTCTAGGCATCAGGCCTTGCCCAGCAGGGCCCACAGTTAAAATTTAGCAGCAAGCTTTTTCTACTGGCTTGTTGCCAATCACTACAGCAATGCTCTATTTGGGAAATAACATTTTACACAAAGCACCTTTTCAAGTTGTAATCAATCCGATGCTATGTCCATTTCTATGGAAACCAGAACAAGAAGCCAGCGAAAATGAGGCCTGCTCATGTTGGAGCCAACAGAGCCGAGGCACAAGTATAATTCTCCTGCAAGCTGACAGCACTTCATATAGTGAGACACACAGAGTTTAGCCATGCAGCTAAGTGTGTCTTTGAGTTGTTGATTGGCAAATGTCTCATACAAGTGATGGCAGTTACCTTCAAACCGTGCCTTCAGGAGATGCAACTTTATCAGGCCAGTCAATGTTGGAAACAGGACACTAGACCATGAACTTTTAGTGTAGCTTAGTAGGACTCTGTTTTCTTCAAAACAGGGGGGATTTAATGAATTGCAGCAGTGCCAAGGTCTTATAGAGTTGATAAGCCATATCTTTCCTGCCTTAAGAGGGATTCTGGTTGTCATTCCTGTTATTTTGAAATCATATGTGTCATCCTTTCAGAACTGACATGTAGTGATCCTAATAGGATTTTCCAAGTAAGTGAGGCACAGTATTTTAGGAGGGGTGGTTTAGCTATCTGTTCGTGGAGCCAGAGGTTGCGTATTCAATTTCCGACTGTAACTCCTACAGGTAGAGCCACCCTCTATCACCTGGGGCAATCCACACAGGGTGCATCCAGGAAAAAGAAATGGTAAACTACTACTGAGTATTCTCTACCTGGAAAACCCTAAAAGGTTTCCATAAGTCAGAATTGACATGATGACTGCCTGATTGACATCTCTTGGTCTAAAAAGATTGGGAGGGACAGTCTAATCTGCATCCTTAGAGGTGAAATCTGAAGTCTGTTATCTCTGATTCTGATTCTCTGGACCACGTTTTGTAAATTTATTTTTAAAAATCTGCCATTTATACTAGCCATAATTTTTTGGAATTTTCACATTTGTTTCGTATCATCCACTGTTTGGATCTCTATAGTAGAGATGGGCACAAAATGAATTTTTTGCTTTGCTTTTCATTTTTTTGTTTCATTCCCTAATGAAACAAAAACTGAATTGCCCCTTCAAAGAAAAGCAAAATGAAACAAAACAAAAATTTCCAGTGCATTCCATTTTGTTTTTTTCATTTTCCCATAGGAATGCCTTGAAGCAGTGCATTCCTATGGGAACCTGCTTTTAAAAAAAACTGTGCCATTCCCCCCAACACGCCTCATTAGGTGGGGGAATGGTACGGGGTTTTAAACCTTTTTTTGCCACCAATGCCCTGCACACCAGCAGAATGGTGTTTGCTTTGGTGGCAAAAAAGAGTTTGAAAACACCATTCCCCCCAATGCACCCAATTGGGTGGGGGGAAAGCACAGGCTTTTAAAACTTTTTTTTAGTCCCCGAAGCAAGAGCCAATCAGCTGGCACACGGGGCTTGCTTAGGGGACTAAATTTTTTAAAAGCCCCTGCTTTCCCCCCAATGCGCCCAATTGGGTAGGGGAAAGCATGGGCTTTTAAAACTTTTTTTGGCCCCAAAGCAAGCCCTGTGCGCCAGCTGATCAGCTCTTGCTTTGGGGACTTATAAAAAGTTTAAAAGCCCATGCTTCCCCCACCCCCTGAAACACATAAAACAAAGGAAAAAAACATAAAAACACATACACACACACAGTAGTTACATAAAACACACACATAAAACACATAAAAATGAAAAACAAAACAAAAAACAAAACATTTTTTAAAAAATCATTTCAAATGAGAAGAAACAAAGAAACACACACACACACACACAAAGAAACAAAATGGCATTTTGGCATTTTGTGTCCATCTCTACTCTGTATGAGTCAAAAGCTACCTTCTCTTTGTGATATTTTAGTACTCCTGTAAAAGCATCAACTATTCTTGTTTTTGGATTCCGAATAAGAACCATATGGTCTTTTCTTTTTTGTCAAATAAATTCCGTAAGTCAAATGACACATGCAATTCCAAAAACTTTGGTTGGGAAGCACATCACACCTGTGCTGTCTGGGCTAATCTCTTTGAAATATTTGCTTACTGTCTTTCTCCTCATTAAGCCTTTCAGATGGTTTACTTTATGAAGAACAATTAAATACACAACTTGGAAAGCTCATGAAGTAATTAAATAAACAAATGAGCAATAAAGCAGACAACTAAGGAGCAATTAAAGCATGTCAGATGAAGACAAATCAGATTGTTCTCAGTTAGTCACAAAAAATAGCAGAATCAATGCTACATGAGGCAATTTCACTAGCAGAGGAACACCATGAAAATTACCTATGTCAAGTCTGTTCCAACTTGCCACCTGGTTAAGCTCTAAATAATGGACATTCCAACCAGGATTTCAGAAGAATGAGTATGTCTGTATGTTTTTGAGATGCCCTAGGCTTAAGCTGTTCAGAGCATTATAGGTAAGAAAACCACCCCGGTATTTTGTGAGTGATATTTAATTCTGCCTGTGAATCAAATCAGGTGCTATAATTAGCTCATCATTAGAGTAAGAAGGCATGGCCATGTTTTTATACACAATATTTCTAGTGATTATGTGTCAAAAACTGAAATGCAGTAAAGGTACTTGTTTAACTCCTGATGACCAACCACAAAACAGAGCTGGCTTACTCGTTAACTGAACATCAGAAATGTTTTATGATAACAGCCAGATAGCTTTGAATATTTCAGGAATCCCTGCTTCTAATAATATATTCTGTAAAATCTAGTTCTGTCCTATGTTGAACATCTATTGACTGCTGCTGGAAGGTTAACATTGGTCATACAGAAGTGTTATGACACAGAGGAACCTATATCATTACACAGTCCTGATATATCTGGTGCAGGTTTATAATATGCATTCCTGGAAAGGTTGGAAAGGTTTAGCACCTAAGGAAATGTAACTGTGATATCAGTGATGATGTTACAGATGACTCAGATGTATCAGACAGTTAGGGTGATTGGGAAACTTTTAAATACCCAACAAGAGCTCCATATTGTAGAATCTTTTTGTCCATGTGGCAGTGAGGAAGATCTGAACTCAGGATCCCAGGAGAGTTGGAGGTGGAGGACAACAGACTTTGACTAGAATCAGTGCCCAAGTGAACTAGGGTGGGACTGGACTGAAAATCACGGCTGCCATTTGATTCGCAGCCTGTGTTACATTTGATATTGCAGTCAATGCTCACATAGCAGCTGTGAATTGGTTTGGGAGTTCACTGTTCTGAATGTGACTCATGTCCCGGTCCACAGCCCCCCTTCTTTCTTCAGAACACTTTCTTCTTTCAGAACACTTTCTTCTTTCCTTCCTTCCCCTGGTCCTGCCTCTGCCAATGGTCCTGCCTCTGCCAATCCTTTTATGGGGCGTAAATATGGGAAATAATAAAAACAAGGACCTAGCAATAAGATGAGCACTAATCTCATAGAAATGTAAGAATTGAAATATAAAATAAAAATGGAGTATCATCAGGAGAGAGTAAAGAATGTGGAGGCGTTATCCCTTGGTCCTGAACATCGTGGCCCAACTGCCTATGTCAGAGAAACACCACCTAGGGACACCACCCCACACCATCCCTCATTTGCAAGAACATATCACAACTAATCACATGGTTAAAAAGCTTGGTCAAATTGTTCTGTCTTGAAAAAGTGGGACACCACCACCCCATCTGCAGTGGGGGGGGTGGAATCCACGTTGGGAGCAAAAAGGTCTGGACCAATTTGAATCAGCTTTTGCATCATATGGTCAGTGAAAAATACATCAAACACACCTGTTTTATAAGCAAAGCAAACCCTATGATATTTCATCATGTAATTGCAGATTCTTTTTGACTGTGCTGGATTTCCATACATTCAGATCTCTACATTTTTATATCAACTTGTAATTTATAAGTTGTGCCGAGAAATCTACCTTTATGTTATTTCTATTTTGTATCATCTCGTTGAATGTGTTGCACTCTTTATTCTTTTTAGACATAATAAGATTTAGTTCTTCTCAGATATAATCCAGCCTGAAACATCTGCTGCTTTGTTCACATACCAGAGAAAATCCTAGCTAAGGAAAGAGAGGGAGTAGGGGGTATTACCTTAATTTAAAGTTTTTGATACCAAGTAAGTATTTGCAGAGTTTTGAATTTCTGATAATTTTTCTGCAGTAGCAAAGTACAGA
>JAHTLZ010000129.1:70748974-70782001 GCA_023846285.1 Phrynocephalus versicolor | reverse complement strand
ATCATCATCATCATCATCATCATCATCATCATCATCATCATCATCATCATCATCATCATCATCATCATCATCATCAACATCATCATTTCCATTTCTATACTGCTTGACATTCCTGAAGGAACTCTGGGTGTTGAACAACCAGAAAAAATAATACAACAAAAGTAACAATAGTAACAATAACAATAAATAGAGAGGTTAGATCTGACAAAACAAGATGGTGATGGTAAACAGTGGGCAGACAAACAAACAAGACAACATCCTCAGGAAGTTGCCAAAGGCAGCTTTAAACAATCAGATTTTAAGGTGTTTAAGATTTTAAACAACCATATTAAGGAAGAATAACTATCGCTATTCTTGGGGCCACCCCCTATTCTTGAAAGTCTGGAAAGGTGCTGTTCAACACACTATCCACTCTCTAGAAGAAGGCCAGCACCTTCTTGAAGCGTGGAATATCCAAGAAGACTCAGCTTCTGCTTGTCCTTCCCCGGGAACATCAGGACAGTGAACTGTTTTTTACTCTGGCTCCACGAATCTTCGATGAAGATGAAGAATATTCGGAAAACATTCAATTTACTCCTCTCTCTCTCCCCCTCTCTCACCCCTACCATTCCCTTTGATATTCTCCTCTTATCTTTTTCCCCTTTTCCCCCTCCACTCCCTTTCCCCTTTCTCCCCCCTTTTTTATTTAATTTTTTTTGCTATTTTTAATTTTTATTTTTATTTTTATTTTATTTTATTTATTTTGTTTTCCCTGGGTTTTTTCTTCTTCTTCTTTCTTTCTCCCTTCCTCTCCCTTATCTCCCTTCCTTCCCTTCCCTCCCTCCCCTCCCCTGTCTTTTTCTTTCTTTCTTTCTTTCTTTCTTTCTTTCTTTCTTTCTTTCTTTCTTTCTTTCTTTCTTTCTTTCTTTCTTTCTTTGTTTGTTTTTTGAGGGGGTGGTGGTGGTGAGAGGGTGGTTTAGGGGGGGTAGAATAAATTTATGGAATTTACAGTAACATGCTATTTAAGGGCTAATGAGATCTTGGCTGACTAATGTCTGTGGACGGACTTCCTCCCTCCCATCCCCTTGATGCACATGCTAAACAGTACGATAGCTGGTGGGGTGGGAGAAAAGAATAGTTTTTTAGGGTGGAGGATTAGATTCATTTTAGTTTATTTTTTATTAATTATTGGTGTTTTTATTTTTGTGTGCACAACGGGACCATTCCAGAATATTGTATCCAAAAGAACTAGGTTATGGGAAAGTTTCTAAAATTAGCAACGTTAAATGTAAAAGGTCTGGGGTCATTTTCAAAGAGAAACAGAATCGAAGCGATGATTAAAAGGCACAAAATAGATATTGCCTTCTTGCAAGAGACTCACCAAACAAGAGATGGTATTAATGAATTAAAAACTCCAAATGTTGATATATATGAAAAAAGCTTCGGCACATCTAAAGCAAGAGGGGTTGCCATTATAATCTCAAGGAATTGTGAATGTGTTGTTGAAAATGTGGTAAAAGATTCAGAAGGTAGATATATAATATTGCAAGTTCTAATGGGGAAGGATTATTATACCTTGGTAAATTTGTACGCACCAAATGTTAATCAAGGTCGCTTTTACAATCTCCTTTGGGATCAGATTGAATTGGTTAAAAAGGGATATTTAATAATGGCAGGGGATTTTAATATGGTCTTAGATAAAATTAAAGATAAATCGGTCTGTAAAAAGGAAGAGTGGAGGATAAGACACACAACTCTAGCAAAGTTTATAAACACAACAGGTTTGAAAGATGTCTGGAGAGAACTGAAAGGAGATGAAGCAAAATACACCTTTTACTCACCAGTACACAAAACCTATTCTAGGATAGATTTTGTGTTTGTTGCACAAAGCTTAATACCCAAGATAAATAATACCGAGATTGAGATCATAAAAACATCTGATCATGCTTTAATGTCGATTGATTTAGCTACAAATAAAAACTATAGAGAAGCTAAAAGGTGGAGAATGAATTTAAAAATATTTCAACATCCAGAATTATTGGAAAAGGTTAAAAAAGATTGGTTGGAAACTTGGGATATAAACGAAAGGGCAGGTAGCCAAACGCCAATCATATGGGACACCCTGAAAGCGGTAGCTAGAGGTCTTATTATAAAAGAAAATATTAAAACCAAAAAACAGGAAGAACTCAATAAAAGAAATTTAGAAAAATTAATAGCAGATTTAGAATCCCAATTCTTTCTTACTAAGGATAACAAGATACTGAGGTTGATTGAAGCAAGAAAAAAGGAGTTAGAAGATCTAGATTTACAACAAACACAAAGGAATCTTTTGTATCTAAGAAGAAATTTCTTTGAATACAGCAATAAGAACTCAAAACTTTTAGCCAGGCTAGCACAGAAAAGACAAGACAAAAATACAATAGGGATTATAAAAGACTCCTCAGGCAAGACATGCATTCAAATGAAGGAAAAGTTAAAAGCTATACAAGAGTTTTATCAGTTGTTATATACTGCAAAAAATAAACCTAAGGAGGATATAGAAAGGTACATCACTAAGAATTTAAAGGGGGTCTTGGAACAGGAAGATATGCTGGAAATGGAAAAGCCTATTACAGACCAAGAGATAAATGAGGTAATAGATAAATTAAAGAATAATAAAACGCCCGGAGTGGACGCTCTGGGACCTGAATTTTACAAACTTTTTAAAGCAGTATTAATACCCAAATTAAAGAAGCTATATAATGAAATTTTGGATGGAGAACAAATTCCCAGATCCTGGACCCATTCTTTAACTATTTTAATTCCAAAACCTAATAAAAATTTAATGGATATTGGGTCATATAGACCAATATCCTTATTAAACCAAGATGCCAAGATTTTCACAGCAATTCTGGCTAAAAGAATGAATAAATTCATAGCTAAATATATTAAAGAGGATCAATGTGGTTTTATTAAAGGCAGACAAATGGCAAATATTATTAGAAGGAATTTGAATGTTCTTTATGAAATGGGGAAGAGTACTACTAAAGCTGGCATGTTATCTCTAGATCTTTTTAAAGCTTTTGATTGTGTTCAATGGCCCACATTAAAAATTTTGTTAAAAAAATGGGGATTTGGGAAAGCCTTTTTGGGAGTAATAAATCAATTATATTCAAAGGGTACTTCCTCAATAATAGTTAACGATGGATTGACCGAACAAATCACCCTAGGCCGAGGAACTAGACAAGGATGTCCTCTTTCTCCAGTTCTCTTTTGTATCGTTATAGAGCTCCTGGCAAACGCTATAAGGGACGATAAATCTATTAAAGGTATAGGGAAAGACGGGGCAACTAAAATCAGTTTATTCGCGGACGATGCTCTTTTGACTATTGTAAATCCAATAGAGAATATTCAAAGAATAAAAACTCATTTAGAAGAATTTGGAGAAATAACAGGATTATGTGTAAACTGGCAAAAATCAGAAAGTTTATTGTTCAATTATGGAAAACACGAATTAAAGATGATCGAAAAATCCGGACTTAAACTGGGAAAAAGCATTAAATATCTAGGATTAGAACTCCATAAAGAATTTACTAAAATTAAAGAAAGAATTTTTTCGAAATTAGTAGAAGAGATGAAAAACAAATTATCATCCTACTCTAAACTAAAACTATCGTGGTTTGGTAGAATTGCATTGATAAAAATGAAAATACTTCCAAAAATTAATTTTATTTTTAAAATGCTACCGGTTCAATTTTTAGAAAAGGAAATTAGAACTCTACAAGACATGATAAATAGGTTTTGTAACGCAGGGAAAAAATCAAGAATAAATAAAAGCCTATGGTATAGATCTCAGAAAGAAGGAGGAATAGGTATACCCAATATAAGAAATTACTATATAGCCAATCAACTCAGTTCTTTGGGGGAAATTCTTTTTAAACCACAGAAGCTAATATGGTGGGAGCAAGAGTCTTTGGATATAAAGGGGGAAATAAACACATTTTTATTCACGGAAGTTAAAAACAAAGTAAAGATTGACAACCCCCTATTGAATAGTCTAATTGTTATATGGAGAACATACAGAAAAATCTTGTCTCCGAAGGGATCCCCACTGGCTTTAGTTACTGATCTGGAAAGGTTCCCAGTCAACTTGAAGCATTATCTGGAGTTATTTAAAATTAAGAAAATAGCTAGACTAAAGGATTGGATGCTTAAGATCAAAACAACTCATGATATAAAAAATATTTTGCAACCCAGTGACTTAACATGGTTAAATTATATTCAACTAGGAAAATGGACTAAGGACTGGGGAAAAAGAAATAATCAAATTAGAGAGTGCACAAAATTTGAACATTTCTTACTACCGCTTGAGTCTCATCAGGAAAATCTAGAGAAAGGAATAACACGTAAAATATATAAAATACTAGGGGACTCATTAGAAATGAAGGAGTTAAATACCTTGAGAGAAGTCTGGAACCAAGATCTTAATGTACCGATAGAGAAAGAACACTGGAAGAAAATTTGGAATATGAGAATTTTGAGATCATTATCGGTCAGGATAAAAGAAAACTACTTTAAACTGGTCTCCAGATGGTATTTAACCCCAGTTAAACTAAATAGAATGAATTCTGGTTACTCTAAGATATGTTGGAAATGTGAAAAAGAGCTTGGTACTTATATGCATCTTTGGTGGGAATGTGAAATAGTCCAAAGGTTCTGGAAAAAAGTGTTTTTAGAGCTAAGCAATACGATTAAGATAGATATAGATTGTAATCCAGAGATAGCATTACTATCATTGTTAATAAGCAAAGATTATGATGTCACAACAAAGGAATTAATAGCAAAATTTATGACAGCTGCTAGATTAATCATAGCAAAAAATTGGAAGTCAAAATTAGAATTTAAGATGGATGATTGGTATAATGAACTTTGGGATATAGCTATAAACGATAAGTTGTCCTGCAGTTTAAAGGTTAAACGAGGAGAAATGAAAAAAGACATCTTCTACGATATTTGGGGTAAATTTTTAGATTATGTATTAGTTGAAGGAAAAGGGAAAGAGTCCACGAATATCTCACAATTCTGGAGAAGAGAACTTTAAGAAGATTACTAGAAGAATGGAAGATGGAGCAACGAACAAGACATGGATGGACCCGTGGGATGGGGGTGCACTTATATTGTTTGTTGTATTTTTTTTATCCTCATTTCTTATGTTGTTTGTATGTAATTAAATTTATAATAAAAAATAATTAAAAAAAAGATAAAGCTGGAAAAAAAAAAGATTTTAAGGGATGCTGCAAGCCTTATCTCACTTGTAGATGATTCCAAAGTGTTGGACCAGCCACTGAGAAGGCCCAACTTTGAGTGGAAGATTTTCGCAACCCAAAGTGGGAAGGCCTGCAAAGCTCTGGCGGGCTGGGCCGAAGCTGATCTTTGGGAGATACACTCCTCCAGATACTCTGGTCCCAAGCCATGGAGAGAGTTGTAAATCAAAACCAATATCTTGAACCTTATTCAGGAGGCAACGGGTACCCAATGCAGGCGAGGCAGAATTGGGGTGATGTGATCGAACTTACTTGCACCAACCACCAATCTGGCCGCCGGATTCTGCACCCGCTGCAGCCACTGAACAAGGGTCAGGGGAAGCCCCATGTAAAGGGCATTGCAATAGTCTATACCAGTGGTGGCAAACCTTTGGCACTCCAGATGTTTTGGACCACAACTCCCCGAATTCCAAGCCTGTATTGCCAGTGACAAACAACTATGGGAGTTGTGGTTTAAAACATCTGGAGTGCCAAAGGTTCACCACTACTGGTCTATACTGTCTGGTTACATGAACTGGGCTTATCTGGTTAACCAGCTTCATTACTAAGTTGCCCTGACTTTATTTACTAATCTCTAGCTCCTGACTTAATACTGACAGACTATACTGCTCTGTCTTCAGACTGTCTAGCAAAAAAAGAATGGGAAAAGAAGATTTTTGAGCCAGAGATAAAACAACTGGCTGCCAGAAAGCCCCTTCCCTTCTTAAAGGTAACATATTAAGGTGCAATAAGTCAAACAATATACAATCAAGATCAAAACTAAAATTTAATAGGCTCAGATGTCTTGGCTGTTACAGCTTCATCTAGTCACACAAAATCGCCACCCAACTAAAAATAAAAAGTGCACCAGAATCAGATTTGGCTGTCTCTATTTCTAAGTCTGTTGGTCTTGGCTGTCAGATCCAGTTTGTAGAAACATTGCAAGTGACTGTCCTCTTTTCTGTCAGATCTCAATCTTAACTTGAGCCCTGACAGAAAAATATTAACTGCCCAAAGAACAACATTCTACCCATTTGATAGTATCTCCCTCATTCAGCTTGCACTTGACAACCTTAACCTTTGCTGGCTTTACAAGCCACTTTCAAGAATTAAGACTGCATCACTGTTTGGGAAAGGATTCTATTTACCCAACCAAAGCAGCAGTCTAGGCAAAAAGCCATAGACCAGGCCTGCACAATGCATTGACTGCGGGCGACTGGTAGCCCGTGGGGCCATCAGAAGTCGCCCACCAGGTCCCCGCCTGCCTCCCGACCTGCCACCAGCAGCGGCATGTTTGGAGAATTTTTTTTGGTTGCCCACCTCAAGTGCCCCATTTTTCTTACTCCTCTTTCCCACCATCTCATATTTTATAAAAATCTCCACCATGGCGCTCCTTGCCCAAGGATTGGTGGAGAAGGCACCCGGGGGCAGTGCGGAGGGATCTGTTGGGCGCCACCGCCCAGGCCCTGCCCACTGCTGTTGGCTCGGTGGGCTCGTAAGGACAGCTGCAGCCTTCTGAGGGACCTGCCAGTGGTGCAGCGGTGGCCAATGGGATGGCTGCAGTGATCCCCGCCCCCCTCACACCCACTGCTTCTTGCTGTCTCTCCCCCCCCACACCTGCCCTATTAAACTATTTCCTAAGATTGTGAAGTAACTGTCTTCTTAAGTCACATTATGCTATTGGCAAACTGAAAGCAGGCTACTGTAGACCAAATAGGTTTTTTGAAGTCTGGCTGCCATTTGGATGCAGAGATCATGCCAAATGGCATACTGGACACCCCAGTGACCCGATTTATCCCATTCTAGTCCACTCCAATTAAGCATGTAGACAAGCCATTAGACATGGGCACGACCAGAAAAAATGACGTTTCGAGTTTTCGTTTGTCGGAATGGGTCCATTTCGGGTCGTTTCCATTTGTCATGAAATTTTTCAAAAATGTGTCATTTTGTCGTTTCATTTGTCGTTTGTCGTTTCCACCGCCATTTAGCACGATTTGACTTCCCAGAGCATAGGGGCGTCCTGCAATCAGAGCCAGCACTAGGTGTTTTTGCGCCGTAGGCGGCGGGCAGAGTGGGGTGGGTGGGCGGTGGCGGTGGGGGGGTGATGGGCGGGTGGCGACAGCGGCAGGGGGGAGGCGCAGGCAGGCGAGCGGGTGGGCGGCGGCTGCGGGCAAGTGAGTGGGCGGGTGGCGGCGCGGTGTGCAGGTGGGTGGCGGCGCGGGCGGGCGGACGAGTGGGCAGTTAGGATATCACTTAGGATAGAGGTTCTGTTCTTGGCTTGCACCCCAAATGTTTGTGTGTGCAAGCAAATTGAAGTTGGGAAAATAGAAAATAAATGGTAGTATATAATATATTTTTAAAATAAATCCACACCTCCCACTCCCAGTCGAACCTCCCCCTTTATCCAATATCAGAAAAAAATCCTCACAAACTGCCAGAGAAGAAATAAAGAATAAACTGCTATTCCCTTCAGCAGACAAAGCTGCAGGGAATCAAAGAAATTATTTTCTAAATTCAATTCCCTCCCTGCCTGCCTAACTTAAATCCTAAAGCCTCCAGCCTCCCTCCTCAATCTCAATCGGATCACACCAGCACCACCAGCCAGCCCTCCTCCCTCAACCACCTCCATACACCCGACTGCGCTTTCTGGCAGTTGCCTCCCCTTTTTATGCCCTCCAGACATCCAGAAGTGTCAGTCAAAAATCTGGCGATGCCATTGGTGGAATGGTTCAAAAAAATTGCATGGTCCCATCCCATGCCCAGCCCAAATGGGCAGGTCTAAAAAAATAAAAAATAAATAAAATAAAATAAAATAAAATAAAATCAATACAACATTTAATTGCTATAAAAACCCCACTGCTGCTACTATTAAAATTCAGGCAGTTAAAACAAATAAATTTCACATGTTTCTGTGGTGATTTGGTGTGTTTTTTGACCATGATTTCAAAAGAAAAATTGTGGTCGCCATTTTGGATCCCCCCCACTGCATGGCATGGCGAGACGATGAGGATGACCCCCCCCAGCCTGGTGCAAGCAGCCCAGGACAGGAGAAGAGGGGGGGAAGCCTGGGGACCCCCCAGAAACCACCCCTCTGGAAGGTGGCAAAGCCTCAGGCAGGCATATTTTCGCCTGCTTTTTGCCACAAACGAAAATGAAAAAGCTGACTAAATTTTTCTTTTTTCGGTTCGAGTTCGAGTTCTGACGGCTTAATTATCGTTACCGTTTCCGTTACGTAACGGAAACGGAAAACGGAAACGGAAACGGAAATTTCGCCGAGCCGTGCCCATGTCTACAAGCCATTATCTGTTGTTTGGTGCTGCTTGCTCTAATAACAAAATTGTATGTACCAAGCAGGCACATGCTTTTTGATCGTGTAGAGTCTCAATGTCAATGAGCCCTAAATAGAATTTTAATGTAACAACTTATGAAATCCTATAGAATGTTGCCAAAATCTGCCAGACCACCAATGGCCTGGTGCTGTTCCACAAAGTGCACAGGAGATGGGGTAGCAGAAGGAGAATGTCTTGTTTCCTAGCCAGCCACATCACGACACTGATGAACTTACTGTCTACCAAATAAAGCCACTGCTTTGGATCTGAATAGGCAATATCATAATAAATAGTAAAATCCTTTGCATGTTTGCTAAAATTTTATTTATTTATTTATTTATTTATTTATTTATTTATTTATTTATTTATTAAATTCATATACCGCTCCATCTAGCTTTTTGTTAGCCAATTTAGAGCAGGGATTTATTGGCTTTCTAACTGTTAAGAATCCTAAAGGGATTTAAATAGATTAAAATAATTAAAAAGAGATTAAAACTTTGCGTAAGAGCCAATCTAGACATCCCTTAAGCAAATGACATTGTGCCCAAGCCTTTCCTAGCAGCTCGGCTTTTTAAGAACCAGCAAGAACTAAAAGAAGTGAGTTGAATTAAAAGATTGGCAGTCGAACTGTGAGCTTGTAATAGCCAAGAGATGAAGAGCTAAATTTGCTCTTTTGGAAATCTGAGAAGTTAATTTGATTTCAACAAGGGTGATATCAAGAATTTCATACAGTCACCTTGGGTTAATTAACCCTCCTCATTTCCATATCACAGAAGCTTCAGAGCTCTTCAAGTCCCAAGCATAACACAATGGTGGCAAATTTATTAGGCACCAGAATTTACTACCTTGGGCTACAACAGAGAAAGTGAGAGAGTTCCGCTGTTATTCCTGTCTTTATGTCAAATGTTATGAACTGGTACAAAAAGAGCTTATATTCAGACCACAACCCCTCAAATGAATCTACACTGTCTGCCCTTCTTGTGGCCAAACAAGGTGATTCAGGACAATTAGCTGGAGATCAGAATAATAGTATAGTGGAACTAGAAGGGGCCTATAAGGGCATCAAACTCAACCCTCTGTTCAAAATCTTTATTCACCATGCAGGATGATAATAGTCACTCCAGGCTGGAATTTTTCTTTACATACATACCATTTATTTTTAAAGTAAAAGGCAAGAGTAACTTTTATGTCCAAGAAAGTACAGTATCAAGAAAAAACAGTATTATGTCCAAGAAAGTACAGTCAGTCTGCTGCAGCGAAACAGCAAAGACCTCTGTAGTACCTCAACAGTTAACATGTCAGATTTAGTAAAAGCAGCTGCTGTTGCAGCTGCTGTTACTGTTTTCAATAATCAATGTATCTTCTACTATATACGCCTATAAAGTTATATAGAAAACATCTATACAGGTGGTATTGAGAGCAGTGCATGTGTTCATGCGGAGTGCATTGACCAGGGTACAAATGCACAGCTTGCATGGAGTGTTATTTCAAGCAGCGTGCAGGGAGAAACCTATTTTGTCATTTGATTTTTTAGTACATAGGTTCTGGTGATGGGATGCTTCTCAAATTTCCATCCCACTGCATAGTTTTTTTCAAGTGCCACCTTTCCCCCGCCATTTTTTCACTCAAAAACCTTGCATGAACATGGCCAAGTTCTCATTCAAATAGAGCTGGTGCCAAGTGTTGAGGTCTTCGAATCCCAGCAAAAACCCTGGAACATTCACCTACTTTGGTCATGACTAGAGATGGGCACGAAACAAAAAAAATTTCGTTTCCGTTATTCGTTATTCGTTCTGTTACATAACGAAACGACAAACAAAAATTGTGAGGAAAATGAAACAAAACAAAAGAACCACGAAAATTGTGTTCGTTACGTTTCATTTTCATTACTGGTGGCGTGCAATGAAATGAGCTGTTTTAAATGTTAAAAAATGCCCTGGACATCCATAAAAATGCAGCGATAATTATTTATACTGTCTGATTATACCTACCGGGGGTGGGTGGGGTCCTTAAAACGTGCATTTATGTCTTTTCTCAGATCGCTGTATTTTTTTCCTTTAAGGGGAGTTAGGGGACATCGACCCAAAATGGCTCCCAGATGCCTAATATTGATTTATTGGGTATTAAAACGCCCTGGACATCCATAAAAATGCAGTGATAATGTGATAGTTATTTGAAATTATTACCTAACAGAGGGTTGGGGTCCTTAAAACATTTGTTTTTTGTCTTTTCCCATCGCGATGTATTTTTCTTTTCCCTTTAAGGATGACAAAATGGATGTCGCCACTCCAGCCACAACATGGATGCAAGCCATGTGATGGGATCATGTAAATTCTTGGACAACTTCAACCAATAGCATGCCCAGGTGGCAGACTGGGTAGGTCTGGCAGCCACAGAGGGCATAAAAAGCTCTGGCAGCCCCCGTCCTCCTTGCAGTCTCTGGTGGGAGTTAGGGTGGGGTTGCTGTCTCTGCGACTCTAGCTTCAGTCCTGCAGCCTCCCTGTGTGCGTGTGTGCATACCTCTCAGTGAGTACCCTCCCCTGCCCGCAGTGCAGTCACTCTGCGGCGGCCTTGCACCCTGGGCAACTCCCACCGCTGCCTTTGCGAGCCTAGTCTATACTGTGTCTCTGCCAGCATCATTTTTGTGTGTGTTTTCCCTCTGGTCTGGGGTGTTGGGGGACACCCACGCACGGAAATGCTTTAAAAATCGCGCAAAAAAGTGGGTAGAAACGAAAAAACAAAACCAAATGAAAACAATTTTTTTCCAAAAAATTCACGAAAAATGGAAACAAAACGAAATGGACTTCTCAATGACAAATGACAAATGAAATACCATTTTTTCTATTCGTGCCCATTTCTAGTCATGACTGCAACACAGAATGATAATGACAGGTATGTGCAGGCATCATCTTAACTGACTGAACACCAGTGCCCACTTACATTTCATTCAGCCACACCTTAGCTCTACTTTTAAATGACAACTGCTTGCTCATTTAACCATAAGTTCTCCACTGATGTACTTTGATAAATGCATCTGCTTCAAATCAGTTCAGTCCCATGAGTACCAGTCTACTATTCTGAATGAGGGTGCAAATATTGGCTTCTGGTTTCCTTTCATAAAATTATTCTCATGGAAGGGATACATACAATAGAAAGTGTGTTGGGCCTCACTGTTAACTCTACTCCTAATACTGTGTATAACCTCTGTGTTGGAGGTCTGGTAGGGGAAGCCACCGTGTGCATTGGGTAACCACCAGTTGGTGATGGGATCCAGAGATTCATTAAGAAGCTTTCACTGGTTCAGCTACCAACCTTTTCAGACTTTCAGTTTACTCAGTAATATACAAAGGGGACTTTTGTCATTGTCATTTCTGAATCACATCATTTTTGTGTAACCTTTTATCTGCAAATGATGAACAGAGGATGTCTTTAATTGGCATGCTTTTGGCAACTGTCACTCTCGCTTGGCAGGTATAGATCTGGAGCACAACCAGAATATTGATTATCACTTTCTAACCCCAAGGGTATGCATCCCAGAATTTTCCTCCCTGGACAGTATTCCTTCTGCAGTGTTTTGAATTGGCTTTGGGCCGCAGGTCTTAAAAGTAGAAGTTGCAGGGCCATTAAATAGCTCTTGATATTATACAAAGGATATACATGGCAACTTACATTGGGCACTAGGTAGACTACTGTGTAAAAATAAGTCAATTGTAATGCTATCTATTCTTGTTTCTGTGTAGTTGTACTATGATTCCATCTATGAAACAAAGAATGGAAAAAAGGGGGCACAATCTAACTGCTATATTAGGACAGGTAGAATATTGGGATAGATACAAAAATGTCCTCCTGGCTAGAATGTATTAGTTTGCATGGAGGATTGTGTGTGTGTGTTGCATCGTTACAGTTGTGACCGACTCTACGTGGCCCCATGTCCATGGAGTTTTCTTGGAAGGAATACTGGAATGCTTTGTCAGTTCCTATTCCAGGCACCTACAGCACCTGGTATTCCCTGGTGGTCTCCCATCCAAGTACTAACCAGGGCTGACCCTGCTTAACTTCCAAAATCAGGTGAGATTGGTTGTACTTAGGGCATCTAGGTACCTTGCATGGAGGATTAGATCCCACTTATGTATCATCATTCATCACTATCTCTATGAGTGTTGTCTTGATTATATCCCTTATGAATTGCTCTAGCAAAGGGTCAAGGTGCTAAAATAATGTTCCCCTTTGCAACAAAACATGAACCCACCTTTACCTTGTTTTAACAAAGAAACACACAGGATTTTTGTCATGTAAACTATATAAAATGGGAGGGAGATCAGGGTCACAAAAATGGCTGTAGGAGTTGGTGCTTGTTGTCCACACCTGCCATGTCAGGTCAGAGATTCTGACTCTTAACCATCTCCCTGAGAGCCCTATAGAACTTGATAGACCTCTAGGAAAAACCAGAAGCTTGTGTTCTGGCATTTATCTCAAATAAGGATTTAATTTAATTCCAGAATGAAACCAGAAAAGTGTTTCATACCATAAATTATCTGGGCAATAATTCCAAACATCATCAGCTTGTCCATTTCAACAAGGTTTATTTGTCTGGCATCTGGCCTGGATACCTTCAAAAGGTGATTGGACAGATTCTTGGAGGAAAAATCCATCACAGGTTACAAACCATGATGGAAATGTGTCATCTCCAGGCTTTAAACTGGGGTACTTCAAGGGCCAGATGCAGAAGAGTGGTATCAGGAGATAGATATCTAGTCTCGTGCACTTCCAGACACATTTGGTGGGGCCACTGTGAGATACAGGAAGCTGGACTAGATGGGCCTTTGGCCTGATCCAGCATGGCTCTTCTTATGTTGTTATATCTACATTATTGCTGCAGAGAAATTCGGGAATGATCTTGTGCTGGCAGAGCAAATCAGCAAAAAAAAATTATCTTTGAAACTGGACTTCAGACTGGCACTCAATTTGGCATTGATGTAACAGTCTGCTCTTGCTGCATGCCATATTTGGGGAAGTCTTGGCAAAGGGATTTCAAGCTGCCTGTTTAAAAGTATGAAAAGGTCAGTCTTGCTTATCTTGAAAGAGAATGGTTGGTCCTTTCTGCTTTCTTAAATTTGGAAAGAATCCAAATATATTCAACATATTTCTTTTCTTCCTTGTTACTTGTTTCCACAGAAGATCTGTATACTGTATTTAATGTCTAGTCCTATTCAGGTATTATCCAGTCTTCTCAACAAACACAGAGAGGAGCGCCTAGCCCCGTGATGGCTTTCTTCATACAGTATCCTATGAGATGTCCATGCTCAAGTGGGGATTCTGCATATGAACAACAGTCGTGGAAAATCTAGGTTCTTGTCTACATGAATAGTCTCCACCCCTGGAGCTTCGGCTCTTCAAACAAGCTAGGGATTTCACGAAAAAAGCAATTACAGAGAAGGTATAAGGTTATGTGCTTCCCGCAACTGCCTTGAGAAACCCAGATTCTATTACGCCAGCATACAGTTTATGTCATTGAAACTTGTGATTTGCCAAGACTAAATGAAATCAAAGGAATAGATTAGATGCCATAGTGCAGTGGTGAAGCACCTGTTTGGATGCAGACAATCCTAAATTCAATCAGTGGCAGTCAAAAAAATGACTGGAAAAACTCCATCCTGACCTTGGACAACTGTTGGCTGTCAGTGATCTAAATAGACTAGGTTAGATGGACCACGGGTTTAACACTACAAGGCAATTGCTGTGTTACCATTTATCATATAGAGTGCAAACTTTAGAGTCTAAAGATAATTTACTTCCTATTGTCAGATGTTTGTTAATCTGTTGGACAGCCATAGAGTTTCCATTTTTGCACTGCTTTCTGTAAGAATCCATCAAAAAATGCTGTTATAGGGTTAGTTTAAACTGTCATGGATGTGCCTGTTTTGCTAATGATTGTGCTGTGTTGCTGTCTTATTTTAGTCTTAGTTTATTGTTGGTTTGGAGTTTTGTTATTGTTTACTCTGGCTTTTAGTTACTATAATTCATAGCCATAATATTTTGAATGTTTATAAAAAATTATTTAAACATAATATAATCAATAAAAGCTGGACTTGGGCTGAGGAGAAAGGCATGCTGGTTAGAACCTTCCCCAATTTATTAGATATTGTGTTGCTTATTCTCTTTCCCTCTTGCTTTCTGCATATCTAATTACCATTGCACTTACATTATGGCAGCAAACAATATAAAACCCTTTACATGCTACAAAAAACAAACAAACAAAATGCAGCAACAAAAAATAATTTGGGGGAATTAAATAATAATATGCAAAAAAAGAAAAAATACTTACAAATTATTTGAGATTTGCCAGTGTAATGAATAGAGACTTAGAAAATTCAGGTTCAGGTTCCCCCTGACCCCCTCCCTGCCCCAGGCCTGGGTCTAAGTGAATAACCTTGACCCAGGCATTGTTCTCAACCTGACTTATCACAAGAGAAAAGGAGATACAGTGGTACCTTGTATAAAGGAATTAATTCATTCTAAATGAAATTCTGTTAAGCAAATTTTCCTTTATAAAAATTTCCCATAGGAATGCATTGAAAACCGAGTAATCTCTAATCACGACCATTTTTATGTTGTACAGAATCACCCCATAGGCGATTCTGTTAAGCAAATTTCCCGTATCTCCAGAATTTTTTATGTTGTACAGATTTTATGTTATATAAACCCTTTGTTATATGAGGGTCTAGTGTATATGTGGACTTCAACACTGTTGTGAGTTAACTGGAGGAAAATCACACTAATAGATAAACTAATAAAGGCCTGAACATTATCATCAAAGGAGACCCATGAAACCTTTAGTACAGGAATTCCTGTTGAGTTCTAAATTCATTTTATTGCACACTGAAGAGCAGGCTAAGATAAATACCATGCATTTTTATGGAACCCCATGCTGTATGCAGAGTATTTTTATACTGCAACATTTGCCACTGAGCTACTTATTAATGTGCAAGCAGATATATTTTATTATAGGTGGCACAATGGGTCGGATATAATTGTATTACTCATCACAGAGCTCATGCTTTTAAGTGCTACAATCTGTTTTATATGGTTCTGGGTGGAAGTCCCTTTGAAGCTCAGTTTTTAATGTCTGAAAAGGGGGTAACAGAAAATGTTTATGTCTCTTCTAGCAAATACCATTATATTATTTGTTATTCTGCCAATTAGTATGGTAATAGAAAATTGCTGAAATTATTCATAGAATCACATGGGGGAAATGATGATGACAATCTGCCATTTTTTGCAACATTGAGATGATAGACGTCTATATCTTTAATAACAAATGCTCTGAGTCCACATATACAGTACTGCTTTGATGTGCACATGTCCTTTGATGGACACGGTCCATGCAGAAAAATGCTGAACAGCATCTATGTTGCTAGAATCGGGTGTTCCATTTAGAAACCAAATAAGGCATATCAGGTATCCCTAAAAATCCATGTTTTATTGTGATATAAACTGGAATTATACTGTAAAATTATATGTTGTCCCTGTTGTAACCAATATTCTTCAATTCTAATTTTCAAACCAAAAACAGAAATAAGAAAACAAACAGGTTCCTCGAAGTTATTCTGTCGTGTGATGATTTACCTTGTTCCTGTCATCTTTGGTGGTATTTCTTCTCATGATGCCCCATAAAGATCTACTCCATGTGTCACCCCTTCTTTCCTGGATTACTCATAGGGCTAATACCATACAATCAGGGATCATTTTGAAGATTAGATTACCTCATAATTCAACAAAGACAATCACTATTACCTATATGATGAGATCACTGGAGCCAGTATAATTAACTGAGGGACAGGATATGGCAATGTATTTTCATACATTATTTATATAAAACTTCATAGTAGTGTATCTGTATCGCAGCAATAATGAAAGCAGTACTATCAGCAGCAGTGAAGCAAGTGATATTTTAAAGCAGCCATTCTCAACAAGGGCCATATGTGGCACATTTGAAGGAGACAAAAGACTGGAAACAATTCTTTATATACTACCCTATAATGTCAATTAATTATACAACCTTAAGCAGCGAGATGGATGAGTGCTATAAAAGTGAGACATATACACACAACTTAAAACAATCCTGATTTACCTTATATTTCTTTCATATGGTGTTTTTGGGTGTGGCAAAAAATAAATTTGGGAATGGCAGTTTTAAAGCATATGGTTTTTTTCTGATTTAAAAATTAATATCCTTTGGTAGGTTGTCTCTTATTTCTTTTTTGTTTGTCTGTTTGTTTTAGATTTCTGAGACAAGAAGACAGTTACAGTATGTCTATTTTGCCTGGATGTTTCTAAATCTGAGATCACTACAAGAAGACCGGTAGTGCCGTACATACATAGGAAAGCACCATCCCTCTTTTGGCCTTGAATATTAAAACAATTTGAGAATCTGTAGCTCATGTTGCTAATTCCTGACCTGAACTCAGTGCTTTTTTGCCTTTGCAATGTCTGAGCTGCAAAACAATGGCTGAAATCCAGTTGCTTAGCATTAGAGATGGGCATGACTAGGGAAAATGACGTTTTCGAGTTGTCGTGTGTCGGAGGCAGCCCGTGTTGGCTCGTTTCCGTTTTTCGTGAAAAACCGCAAAAATTAGTTGGTTCGTTTTTTCGTTTTTTTGTTTTCGTTATACTGGTTTTTTGGGGGGTTAGCGGGCTCCTGGAGGCACCTCTGTGGGGTGGGTGCCTCCTCTGGCCCGCTATAAAGGGAAAGTGGGCTCCTGGAGGCACCAGTGGGTGCCTCCTATCCTCACCCACTAGGAAGGGACAGCAGCAGGCTCCAAGAGACCCCTCAACATGGGGGTCTCCCCTCCTCACCTGCTGCTGCAAAATGGCATGCATAGCCATATGGATATGCATACCATTTGCAGGCAGTGAGACCACCTGGTCCTCTGGTACGATCCTCCAAGGAGTGTGTCGCACCTGCCATGTCCCACAAAGAAGGGAATCGTACTTGCGTGTAGTGCAATGCAAGTACATCTGGCTATGGGCTAAGGTGGGTTAGTGCAAGGGCTAGGGTTAGGCTAATGACGGGTAAGGTTACGGTGGGCTATTGGGTTGCACCTCTGGGTGCCTCTCTGACCCACTAAGAAGACAGTCTGTGATGTATGGGTAAGGAGTCAAGGATTAGGGTTAGGGGGCTAGGGGGCTAGGGCAGGTTTTAGGGGGCTTTTTGGCACATCCCAGAAGTCTCAGTGGCCAAGTGGCCAGGCGATTGGTGGGATGGCTCCAAAAATTTGCATGGTCGTCCCCTCCCACATGGCTGGCCAGGCCACTGGGCCAGCCCATCATTGCGCACTGCGCAGGTGTAAATAAAATAAAATAAAATAAAATCAATGGAGGACAGAGGAGGAGAGGAGAGACATTTTGTTGCAAGAAAACCCACTGCTACTGTGAAAAATCTGGATTGGAAGTTTACAAATTTCCGCGTGTTTCTGTTGTGCTTGTGTGTTTTTGGACCACGATTTCAAAAACAATATTGCGTTCGCCACCCCATTTTGGATCCCCCGCCCGCACCGCATGGCATGGCGAGTCCGGCTGCCCAGGACGGGGGGGAGGCGGGACCCCCCTCCAGAAACCACCCCTTCGGTAGGTGCCCTTAGTCAAGCAGGCATTTTTCCGCCTGCTTTTTGGCCCGGGAATGGGTGGGGGGTGAGTTTAAAAGTTTTTTCCTGTGCCGTCCGTGCCGCTTGAGCCGGCGGCGAGACCCGTGCCGTGCGGCTTGTTGCTGCTGCGAGCCTGCGGCGAGTCCCACCAGAGCATCCCAGGACAGAGGGGGGGGAGGCCGGGATCCCCCCTCCAGACCAGAAACCCCCCCTCCGGCAGGTGCCCTGCGCCATTAGTCAAGCAGGCATTTTTCCGCCTGCTTTTTCGCCCAGGAATGGGTGGGGGGAGAGTTTAAAAGTTTTTTCCTGTGCCGTCCGTGCCGTGCGGCTTGCGCTTTAATTGCGGTGGCCGGCGGCGAGACTGGGCTTTTTGCGGCGAGTCCCACCAGAGCATCCCAGGATGGAGGGGGGGAGGCCGGGACCTCCCCTCCAGACCAGAAACCCCCCCTCCAGCAGGTGCCCTGCACCCTTAGTCAAGCAGGCATTTTTCCGCTTGCTTTTTGGCCCAGGAATGAGTGGGGGGAGAGTTTAAAAGTTTTTTCCTGTGCCGTCCGTGCCGCTTGAGCCGGCGGCGAGACTCGTGCCATGCGGCTTGTTGCTGCTGCGAGCCTGCGGCCGGCGAGTCCCACCAGAGCAGCCCAGGAGGGAGGAGGGGGGAGGCCGGGGACCTCCAGAAACCACCCCTCTGGTAGGTGCCCTGAGGCACGGCAGGCATATTTCCGCCTGCTTTTTGGCCGGCCCGGGAACCGGGTTTTTTAACTTTAAAAAACTTTTTTTCTGTGCCGCGTGGCATCGCGCGATCGCACGATGCAAGTAACGAGCACGACAAATCAGACCAAAATTGTTCGTTCGTCAGTTCGAGCTCGAAGTCTGGGGCAGTAATTCCCGTTACCGTTTCCGTAGAGTAACGGAACCGAGTAATGGAAACGGAAACGGGAATACCGCTAAGTCGTGCCCATCTCTACTTAGCATAGCAAAGCATAGTGTAGGTTCAATGAATTGGTCAGGATTTGGTAAATCCAACTCTCTACAAATTCCATTGATTGAAATGGGCCTATTCTAACCATGACTAGCTGTAATATAGTAAGTCATGGGTAGAGCAGGCCTGTTTATATTAATGGAACTGACAAATAAGCTAACACACTAAGCCCCCATTGATTTAATTGGCACATTCTACTGCAAGTTGAATCGATGCTTTTGAGCTGTGGTGCTGGAGGAGAGTCTTGACAGTCCCCTGGACTGCAAGGAGATCAAACCTATCCATTCTGAAAGAAATCAACCCTGAATGTTCACTGGAAGGACAGATTTTGAAGCTGAGGCTCCAGTACTTTGGCCACCTCATGAGGAGAGAGGAGTCCTTGGAAAAGTCCCTGATGTTGGGAAAGATTGAAGGCAAAAGGAAAAGAGGACGGCAGAGAATGAGGTGGTTGGACAGTGTCATCGATGCAACCAATATGGATTTGACCGAACTCCGGGAGGCAGTGGAAGATAGGAAGGCCTGGCGAGCTCTGGTCCATGGGATCACGAAGAGTCGAACACAACTGAACAACTAAGCAACAACAACAACAACAACAACAACAACAACAACAAGAACAGCAGCAGCAGCAAGTTACTATGCTGAGCAATGGAATTTTGGCCTCTAAGAAGAAAAGGCTATCACTGACTTAGTACAGGTATTGTGGTGTTCATTCCTACCTCGGTATTGCAGTTTTTATTCTTCCATTCTTGTATTTAATGCAAATAAATAAAAAATGAAATGAAATTCTTCCAACCACTTCCACTAGCAAACAGCAAACAAGAGTCTACTTTTTTAGATAAAAAAAGAAAAAGGAGAAAAACCTCAAAGAAGAATTTAAAACACTTGCTTGGAAAAATGAAATGCATTTATAAAGTTTTTTTAACATGAAATCTGTCTCTCTAATATTTATTTTTGCAATAACATCCTGTTTGTTTTCAATTGCAACAACTTCCAGGTTCTTAATTTAGTAATTAGAGGAAGTCTTAGTGCATTTTACACATTGTGCAGTTTCTTTGCATAATTAGTATTAGCTATCGTCAACTGCGACAACTTTTAGGACTAGATAGGCACACAGTGTAATGAAGTTCCAGAAAACACTGATGCTGGTAGATTTTATGAGGAATAGAATAGCAGATGCAGCAACACAACTGTTGGTATTATTGCACATTTTTGTAGCAAGCACATTCATGAAGATAAAAAAATCAATCAAAGTGTCTAACATTTCAGTCTGATACAAGTCTACTCAACTCAAACAATGAGCCCCAGTAAATCCCAGATAAATTTCTGCTAAGTCTTCAATCTAAATTAAAATGCTTAATGCAGATTTTAGATGTAGAGCTTTATAAAACACCACCATCGAGCACAAGTGGGCTTCAAAGGTATTATAAAGTGTAGGATAAACTAGTTGGCTTATGGGTGGATGAAAGCAGGTGGCTCCTGGATTTAGGAGTTCTGTAACAGAAGTATCACAAGTACATTGAGGAAAATTTGGTGGCTTGTTGCATTCCAAGATTTGACTTTTTCTCTTACCCAGTGTGCCGGGCCTGTTAGACTGCATTCTATACCGATACAGACTAGAGATGGGCACGAAAAACTAAAATAGCATTTTGTTTCATTTTTCATTTTGATCAGTTCAGTTTTGTTTTGTTTCATTTGAAATATTTTTTTTAAAAAAGTTTCATTTTGTTTCATTTCACTTTTAGTGTACTGTGCGTGTGCGTGTACATGTAGTGTTTGTATAATTTGATCAGGCCAGGAAAAGGTGGGATTTTTAAACATTTTTTTTGCCACCCCAAGAACTCCCGTGCGCTCCGGGAGACAAAAAAAAAAGTTTAAAAATCCCACAATGGGGTGGGGGAAAGGAGGGATTTTTAAACTTTTTGTTGCCCCAAGTAACAAAAAGAAAAAAATGTTTTAAACCCCCTCCTTTTACCCCATCCCATCAGGTGGGGGAAAAGAAGGGGTGTGTTTTTTAATTTAATATTTTTATTTATATAAAAAACAGATAAAACAACAAAATATCATAAAGAAGAGAAAATAACACACATCAATGTAACAAAAATATAACAAATATAACAGACATAAACTCCGTGCAACCCAACCCCCTCGGGACTTAAACAAAATTACAACTTTTGTGATATTGACCAGCCCATTTCCCCCCAGAAATACATTGAGTCTTCTCCGGGTGTGTACCCTTTACCATTTTGAAATACATATACCAGCAGTTTATCCCATATTCCATTAAAGTCATTAGACTTGCTCAGGCCTTTCCTAATTTTAATTTCACAAGTCAGTTTATCGTTAATAGCTAGATTCCAAAACTCCTTATAACATTCCTCCATTACTTATTGATTATTAGATTTCCAATATTTGGCAAAAATCAGCCATGCATGTGGGAATAACTCCCACGGGAAGCCCCAATCTGTGAGGCTTGAAAAATTGCTTGCCAACTGTAGGAATTAACTCTTGGGAATCCTTAACGTTTTAAGGATTGAGAAGCTTGGGAAGCCTATTTCCAAAATAGGCTTGAGAGTAAATGGGAACCCAGCAGGAAGGTTTAGCCAGCAAGCCCTCCCTAATGGGTTGGAAAATAAAGACTCCACACGTTTTTCTCTTGGTGCAAAATGGTGCAGCTCTCTCTCTCTCTCCTTTTTCTCTTTCTTTCTCTCTCTCTCTCACTGCATCCAGGCAGAGCCTTTTATTGAAAACCACATGACTACAAATCCCATATAGCTTTGCAGCAATCTCTCAACCAATTACAGACTTATACGTCACATAAAAACACAAATACAGACATTTCATTGTTCTAAGAGCTGAGCTCAATACGCATGTGTAAAACTTTTAGCCTGGGAAACTGATGAGAAGTGAAACATAGTGTCTGAGCATTGATTTAGTACAATATGCCTTTGTTAAACTGTCCTCGTTTGTTACGTGCTTTCTAGCTTTCTGTTAATGGCGATGCCACAGAGGCACCGTGAGTGAGAAAGATTCCCGACACATGCAGTCGTAACCATTATAATTACCCATCCCCCCTCCACTTTCTTCAGTTGTGCATCTGCAACCATGTTTAACAATACCAATTGGGGGGACATTGGAATCTTTTTCCCTAATATTTCTTGCATTTCATTAAAAACCAAATTCCATTCAAATTTCCTTTTCTCACATGCCCACCAGATATGTAAATATGTCCCTTTTTCTTTTTTACATCTCTAACAAATTGGAGATATTTCTGTATTTATTATATTTAACTTCGCAGGTGTTATATACCTTTTCAAATATACTTTATAACAGTTATCTTTAACTCTCACTGACATATTTTTCACTATTCTTTTATTCCACATTTCCCCCCATTCTTCCTTTTTTATCTCTTTATTAATATCTTCTTGCCAAATCTCTCTTAACTTATTTTTTTATTATTCTCCTGAATTAATGTTTTATATATCTCATTTACAATTCCTTTCCTCTGTTCTTTATTCTCTATCTCGTTTCTTCTATCTATAATTTCTTCAAATCTGGTTAATTTTCTACTTTCTCTTACTTTAGTTATCCATTCTTTAGTCCATTTTTCCATTTGTATAATGTTCAACCACTTTATTTCCTCCCAGTTTTTTCTTTATGCTTTTTCTACTATGCATTTGCTTTAACCAATCCCGCAAGTATATAACTTTTTTTATCATGCAGTAGCTTATTTAACTTCCCTTTTAAATTTTCTGGGAAACTCTTAATTTCTGTTATTCGAATCAAAGGTAAAACCAATGGACTTAAAATCTTCCTAAAGTTCCTCCAACATTCCATAGTGTTGTTCAAGAATGGGTTATTTATCTTTTTCACCTGAACTTTAATGTCTTCCTTAAAAAATATATTCTCTTTTTGTGTAATTTCTAAGTCTCTCCAAATTAAGTTATCACTCCCTATTATTAAATCTGGAATATGTCTTAACTGATTGGCTATGTAATATAGCTTAATATTAGGTAACCCTAAACCATCCTTTTTTGTGGTATATACCATAAACTCTTATTGATCTTGGCTTTTTATTGCAATTGCAAAACATATTAATTTTCCCCTGAATCCCTTTAAATTCACTTTCATCCCATTTTACAGATATCCAAAATAAGAAATTTAGTTTGGGGATAATTTTCATTTTACATACTAAAATCCTTCCAAACCAAGAAATCCTTAATTTTTGATATTATTTGTTCAGTAAATCCGTCTGTGAAGATTCTCAGTCATCCAGGTGCGTTTATCTGGGAGTTGAGTCATGGCTACTGGACTTCTTTTTGAGAGATAGAAACGTTTTGCTGTTCATCCAATTCATATTAGACAAAGAAGAGAGGTGGTTTGAGAGAGGAGTAAGGGAAGCCATTCATGTTAGCATTGAAAATCCCTCCCTCAACAGAGGTGGGGGGGCTCCGGCATAGTCTGTCTGCTACTTATCAGGCTGTACTTTCCACAGTACCCAGGCAAATCAAGGAGCCTTCACCACCAGGTCACAGCTAACGACCCATTCTTGATGGGTTTCAGCACCTTAGGCCATTGTTTACCTTAAGGCCATGGACACTAATGTCTCCCTAACGAGCCTATTCAGGCTTTGTTCATCTTATGAGCCAATCAGACCAGGGGACAAGAGGTCAAGCTGACTATAAGAAGGTCTCTGGCACTAGCTGTATTCAGACCGATGAAGCTGTTTGGATGAACAGCAAAACGTTTCTATCTCTCAAAAAGAAGTCCAGTAGCCATGACTCAACTCCCAGATTCAGTAAATCCCTTTCTTAATTTTCTCAACATTTATTTTAAACATATCTTGTAAGCTCCATGCTAATTTAATCCCTAAATAATTAATGCTATTTAATAATTTACCTTTAAATACTTCCTTAAACAACTTTTTCTCTTCGTCACTATAATTTAACAACATGAATTCAGATTTGTTCCAATTAACTTTTAATCCTGTTGCTTCCTCAAACACCTTTAAATGCTTCTGTAATTTATAAATATTACTCAATGGGTTTTTAATTATTAATTATGTATCATCAGCAAATAAGTTAATTTTATTTGACTTCCCCTCTTCCACCTCTTTTGTTCTTTATCCTCTCTTATTGCATTAGCCAACATTTCCATTATCAGTATAAACAAAACTGGAGATAGGGGTTTTAAAACATTTTTTGTTGTCTCAAGCCCACACTACAGCTGATCAGCACTTGGGGCAGCAAAAAAAAGTTTAAAAATCCCTCAGTTTCCCGTGCCTGGTGCATTGGAGGAAAACCGCGGGCTTTTCCCCATAGGAATGTATTGCTTCAATGCATTCTTATGGGAAAACAAAAAATGAAATGGAACGAAATGAAAATTTCTCTTTGAGGGGCAGTTTATTATTCATTTTGTTACATAGTGAAATAAATAACGAATAACAAAAAGAATAAAAAAAATTATTTCATGCCCATCTC
Source organism: Phrynocephalus versicolor (assembly GCA_023846285.1). Taxonomy (NCBI): domain Eukaryota; kingdom Metazoa; phylum Chordata; class Lepidosauria; order Squamata; family Agamidae; genus Phrynocephalus; species Phrynocephalus versicolor. Next base: position 70,757,311 of record JAHTLZ010000129.1, on the reverse strand, counting down.
TAATACAGACCATTAAAGCTGATAATATTCTGCGCCTGATGAACTATTCCAGTACTGATTTCATGCTTAAGCATTTGCAACAACAGCTTATGCTGCATAACTTGGGGTGTGTGGAGTGGAGTGTGGGGGGGTCCCAACCTAATTAAAAAGTTGAATTGTTGGAAACTAATCACAGGGCATTGCCTTTTTAATGAAAGGATTCAATCATGTTGTCATAGCAACTGCAGTTTTGGAAAGTAAAATGCTTACTAAGATATTTTGTCCACACTGAACATTTGCTGGAAATGCCTTAACCACTTGTCACGGTGGTAAGCGTGAGCGTAGAGCAGATTTGAAGAAACTTTCTGTATCTTTTCTCCTCGTTTTATCTAAGACTCATAAATGTGCAACACAAACAAAACAGCACTGCTCTATAAATTCATGTGATGGCACACAGAATATTGTCCGTGGACAAAGCAGTGGATCTAGTACAGTTTTATAATAATTTGCAAATTTCATAGGAAGATTACATCTTTAAAGTCACAAATTCCTTTACATTTGTAATGGAAAAAACTCTGTCTGGCGATGATAACCAGTTACTAACAGGAGACAAGGAAAAGGCACAACTACTCAGCACCTTCTTTGCTTCCGTTTTCTCCAAAAAGGAAAAAAGAGATCCACTGGGACAAAGAGTAGATAAGGTAGGATGGGAATTGCAACACAGAATAGGTAGAGAGGTAGTACAGAAACACCTGGAAACATTAAATGAATTTAAGTCTCCTTGGCCAGATGAATCACACCCACAGATATTAAAAGAACTAGCAAAAGTAATTTCAGAACTAATGGCAATAATCTTTGAGAAGTCCTGTAGAACAGGGGAAGTCCCCATCGATTGGAGGAGGGCTAATGTTGTCCCCATCTTCAAAGGGGGGGGAAAGAGACCCAAATAATTACCGCTGAGTCAGCTTGACTTCTATTCCTGGAAAGATCCTAGAGAAGATTATTAAACAGGCAGTCTGTAATTATTTAACAAACAATGCTGTCATTACAAGAAGTTAACACGGGTTTCTTAAAAACAAGTCATGCCAGACTAATTTGAACTCTTTCTTTGATAAAATTATAGGCCTGGTGGATGAGAGGAATGCTGTGGATATTGTTTATCGGGACTTCAGTAAAGCCTTCAATAAGGTTCCCCATGGTATTCTTGCTAAGAAGTTAGTAGAAAGTGGTATAGATAGTGCTACTGTTAGGTAGATTTGTAATTGGTTGACTGATCGTACCCAAAGGGTGATCATAAACGACCTCTCTTCAGCTTGGAGAGATGTGACCAGTGGGGTGCCCCAGGGTTCTGTTCTGGGTCCAGTGCTGTTCAATATCTTTATTAATGACTTGGAGGAAGAAATAGAGAGTATGTGAATTAAATTTGCAGATGATACCATATTGGAAGGGTTGCTAATTCCCTAGAGCTGTGTTGGCGAACCTATGGCATGGGTGTGAAAGGTGGCACTCAGAGCCCTTTCTGTGGGCACCCGAACTCACTCTTTCACAGCCACCTGTATTCAGGTTAAATTGCTATATTGGCACTTTGTGAAAAATTAGTGGGTTTTGAATCACAGTTTGGGCACTCATTCTATAAAAAGTTCGCCATCACTGCCCTAGAGGATAGGAGGAAAATCCAAAATGACATTGACAGATTAGAGTGCTGGACCAAAGCTAACAAAATGGGTTTCAACAGAGGGAAATGTAGGGTGCTGAATCTCGGTTAAAAGAATGAATTGCACAGATGTAGGATGGGAGATACCTGGCTGTGAAATAGTCCATGTGAAAGGGATCTGGGAGTCTTGGTGGACCACAAATTGAACATGAGTCAGCAGTTTGACGCGGTGGCCAGGAAAGCCAATGCAATTCTTGGTTGCATTAAAAGAGCCATAGTGTCTAGATCAAGGGAAGTGAAGTGATAGTACCACTCTATTCTGCTCTGGTCAGTCCCCACCTGGAGTACTGTGTCCAGTTCTGTGCACCTCAATTTAAAAAGGATATTGACAACCTCGAGCGGGTACAGAGTTGGGCGACCAGGATGGTTGAAAGTCTGGAAGAAATGTCTTACGAGCTGGGAATGTTTAGCCTTTGAAGGCTGAGAGGGGATATGATAGCTATGTTTGAATATCTGAAAGGATGTCATATTGAAGAGGGAACAGGTTTGTTTTCCATTCAGGGCAATGGTTTCAATCTAAGAGATTCCATTTGAACATTAGGAAGAACTTAATGACAGTTAGAGCTGTTCGGCAGTGGAATATGCTGTCACAGAGGATGGTGGAGTCTCCTTCTTTGGGGGTTTTTAAGAAGAGGCTGGGTGGCCATCTGTCGGGAGTCCTGTGATGGGGGTTCCTGCATGGTAGGGGATTGGACTGGATGGCCCTTGACGTCTCTTCCAACTCTATGATTCTATGATTCTCTGTTCGGCAGAAGTGGCTTTGGCCAATTGACACCAGTTAATGAGTTCCTGCTTGGACTCCTGCTCATTCAACAAATCCCCTGATGGGCATGTAATGGAGAATCCAAGTGGAGGCTCCTGAATGAGCTGCAGTTGGCCACAGCAAGTTACAACATCGACCTTTCACCAGCATTGCTATGCAACAGGATTATGCTATCCATATATGAAGGTGCATGAAAATAAACTAAGTCACGTGTGTGATGAAGAAATATTTATATTTATATATGTTATCCAAATAAATAAATATTTATATTTTTACCTTATTCAATATGATACTAATTAATGGATGCAGAAGACAAAGGAATGGAAAGGTGATACTCTTAACACCATTGTCCTTGCACAAGGCTTCCTCGCTGCAGGTGTTGCTGTTTGGGCCTTTGCTCCTCCAGACAGTGGTGCACACTAAGTCTTGGAATGAGAGCTCAACGACACCCCTACAAACCTAGGTGTCTTACATGATTTCTTTGGGATGCTGCTGGATAGATAAACAAGGCTGCCAAACCGAAAATACCAAGCTACAGTGTGGGAAATTCTTATATCTAAAATACATAGAATTGAAACTAGAAATAGCCAGAGGTCTAGTTCCGGGTATTTGCAAATTTAATGATGGGTATTAAATACTGCAGGCGGCCTTTGTGGCCTATTAAAAGGCTAATCACTGCCAATAGAAAGTACTGCAAGTAGCAGTTCACCTTTTTTTTGTTAATAAAATCATTTACTGATTGCAGTAAGAGGAGACTGGACAGAGTGGAAAACACAAAACTAGACTCATGCCCAAACAAGACCAGACACCAAAGCTCTATGTGCCCTTTTGGACATATATACCAGTGGTTCCCAACCTTGGGTCTCCATATGTTCTTGGACTACAATTCAGCACAGCTAGTGCTAAAGAAAGACCTCTGGGAGTTTTAGCCCAAGAACATATGGGCACCACTGATTGCTACTAAGAACTTGAAAGTAACTCTTTCATGTCATGTCTCTGACATGGTATCTCTTAGCCATTTTGATACCTGTTTTCCTTTATGCTAATTTTGTGGCCTTTGCAATCACCACACTGAAACAATGCATGGTTTCTCTTGCCACCATCTGTATTGTAGAATAGACAGTTGGCAGGTGAGGATGACTGACTACTGTTCTTCTCTCCTGTCAGCTGGGCATTGCTACCTTTTTGATCTATGCATGGTAGCTGTGGAATTGGGACAGTGGCAGAGAGTTAGCTTTAATAGAGTTACAGACAGTATTTACAAGAAGTCAAGACACTCTAGTTATCTGTTAATAATATTGTCCGTTACATGGAATGGTATCAGAAAGAAGTCTAAAAACTTCTCCATTGTTATGCAGCATTCCAAGGCAAAGCAGTGTTTTTTTTAAAGTGATAGGTCTTACCCTAGTACAGACTGTAACCCAATAAAATGTAAAAATCATAAAAGAACTGTGTCAATTGCTTTGCACCTTTAATGGCTCTTTGTTGGCAACTGGCTTTTAGACTTTTGGAGACCCCAGTTTCACCATTAAAAACAACATTCTCCAGGTAGTCTATGACAATATATGGTACATACAACACTTGTAAGAACATATTATTTGAGTACTACCAACTCGTTTAACTGGGAAGAGGCTTCAGAACCAGGGAAATTAAAGCTATCCTCCTCTGTGATGTGCACCATTCAGTGCCTCACAAGTCATTTCGAGAGGCAGGCTTTTGAGAAAGCTAGTCAGGGAAGCATACTTGACAAAAGGTTTCTATCTCCCATGTTAATTCTAATTAATGGTGACAGGGCGGATATCTAATTTTCATCTCTCTTGCATTTGTCTGTCTAAGAACAAGCAAATGTCTGCCTTTAAAATCCTTAATGGTGCTAAATGTGAATGACCAACTATCAGTTCTTGTTAAGGCCAAAGACTGGAAAAGGAGGATTACTGAGTACTGCTGTCAAGGAAAAAAACAGCAATGTACACAAGTACAACAGGCTAAACAGAATGTAGGCATTATTTGAGGAAGTTACTACTGCCAATTTATAAACTCAAGATAACCACAGAAGTCCATATTGTTGGTTGCTGAACACCAACCAACAAATGATGCTACAAAATCAGTTTGCTACTGAAAAAGTAAGCCATTAAAACGATTGTGCTACCTCTAAGTGGGTGCCTGCCAGAGAAGGCAGGGCTGGAAAGAGCCAAACACCTGTTTGGACAGAAAACCAGTGGACACAATCCACTGACCTGGTGGTTCATGCCCATCTCTAATGGTAACACAGTGACATGGCCAAAGAATATGCTTGTACATAACCTGTTTTCCTTCCTTGGGTATAATGGCTACAGTTTTCCCACTCCTTTCTGCCAGTTCCAACACAGAGAGGCTAAGGGATAAACACTTTATTTGTGGTGCCCAAGCCATGTTACCTCTTTTCTCCTATCTCCTGTAAGATGGGAGATACTGGTCATCAGAATGGCTCCATACCTGCATAGAAACCAGGCCCAGATGGACTGAGGAGGCTTTCTAGCATATAACAAAATATTTGTCTTTTGCAATATTGTGTCAGGCTGCACCTGTGTCAACCACACGTTTGAAGACACTCAAAGAATAGAACATTCTTGGATTTCACCAGTTAGCATATGACTCACACCCCTTACATGCTGAGGCTCATATTGGGGGAAGGGAGAATAATTTATTTATTTATTTATTTATTTATTTATTTATTTATTTATTTATTTATTTATGAGTATTTTTACACCCCCCTTTTCTCCTTGGAAAAGGAACCAAGGCGGCTTACAGTAAGGAAAGACAATTACACTTAAGACATATTCAGTCATTACACTTAAGATACTGTATATTGAGTTTGAGAAAAGGGGAATTGAGGGGTATCTTACATCATTAGAAGCCAACATTAAAGCTAACAATGGATAACATAGAGTCAATGCAATCACACAAGGAGCGAAATAAACACAAAGTTATAAATGGTTATAAACAAAAAGTCTGTGTAGATTTATTATGGTAGATTTTTTATAAAGACACAGTAGGTAGTGCATCATTCAGGGAAAGCTTGCCTGAAGACAAAGGTCTTTACCTGTTTCTGGAAAGACAGCAGAGATGGGGCAGTCCTGGCCTCCAGTGGGAGAGGGAGTTCCAAAGTCTGGGAGCAGCAGCCAAGAAATCCCAAGATGCTTCTGTGAGTGTGATGGGGTGGAGAGAAAGGCCTCTCCTGCTGACCTTAGCACCTGAGCCAGTTCATATTGTGAGATTTGATCTTTGAGGTAGCTGGGACCCAGATCGTATAGTGAATTGTGCCCAATAGCTCATTGATAGCCAGTGGAGCTGCTTTAGTAGGGCTGTAATGTGGTTTCTGTAACCCGCCCCAGTCAGCAATCTGGCTGCTGCATTTTGGACCCGTTGAAATTTCCATCAAGTAGGCACCACCATCTAAGCCTCACTTCAGTAAATCATTATGGATACCCTTCCCATAATATCCTCTACCCTTGGACACCCACAGCTGTTCCAGTAATTGTCTGAGAAACAGACATGCTATGGAAGCAGTGGCCAATGCTCTTCCACTGGTGCTGCTTGGGAACACTCCTATTGGGAGGGGAGGAGGAGGAGAGAGGTGGCAGTAGCTCTTCCATTAGAAGTTTATTTCACCAAATTGGCATACATTTATGTTGGGGGTCATTGTGCATAATATTTCACCCTCAGAATCATTTTTGAGCCAGGCAATATTCAAAAAGCTGTCTGAGAGGCAGTGAGGCATTCTGTAAATAAAAACTTTGGTTCAGGCGATTCAGGAACTGGTTGACAGTGGCATCTATCCTGTGCCACACTGCCTGAGGGAGCTACCTCACACTGGCTTATGGCCAGAACAGTCCTGACAACTATAATATATACAGTGATGAAACTATTGCAATTTGGGGCAATATAGTCAAGGTGCATCACATTTCCTTTTGTCCTGGGGCAGTTTGAGGTAAATCAGAATATCTCATATGCAAAATTTTATAGGGGGTCTAGATTAAACCATTTTTCTTGGGTAACCCATCCCTGTTGACCTACTGCTGTTGTGAATGTTTTGCTTGTCATAAAAAGTCAATTTAATGTATTTTGGCTAGTAGCACCAACATAGAGTATCTACCTGGAAGCAACCAAACTCCAAGTTTGCTTGAGGTTTGTTTAGCTGTGGAGGGAATAAAATAACTTGCTCTCGGAGTCTCCAACTTTATCCTCCATCTTTTCTCTTGGCATGTATCACCATGGTTGCTGCTTTACTGAAATCAAAATGCTGATGCTTTTTACTTTGCCATTAAATCCCAGAGAGGTTTCAGATAAGGCTTTTTATTGTGCCAGTATTCTGCCTAATTCACTAAATTTTATGGGATGTTCAAGATGTCATTTTCTGCTTGTTTTTTCAGAACGACTTCCATCTTTCTCCTTGCCATTCAGCAGAACAAAGGGGACAATGGTGCCTTCTTATTGGTGATTTCCCTCTGAAATATTCCCATAGTACTGTCTCCAGTTTTCCTATTTTCTTCTATTTTCAAATCAAAAAAGTTAATGTCCTGACATCTATACCTCATTCTTCCATTACTCCACAATATAAGAGGGCATAGAAAACACATCATAGTTTGTAGTGAACACGACTGCATCTCCCTGGACTATCCTTCTGGTCTGGCAGTTGGGATGGATCCATCCTATCATTTTGGGAAAAGTTTAGGAGACAAACGTTTCCACAGTGCAGTGCAGTGTCTTTTGTTTAGTTTTTCGACAAAATAGACTGACTTGTGTGTCCTGTATGGAGCTAGTCTTTTATCTTGGAGTATATGTTATTTGCTTTCAGTAGGACAGGAATACTTTAGAAGTCTATCCAGTTATTCTGTCAGCAATTATTCTTTCTCCCCTTGTGTTCCTCACACAGAAATGTCTTGGCCTTTATATCCAGCCATTCACAAGGCAATGATCATTTGGTCTTCTTTTTCTGGCATTTAATGGGGAAGCAGGGCTGAAGGCCCAATTATCACTACTTACAGATGCTTGTAATGAGACAGAAGGTCTGTAGCGACAAGAAAAAGAAGGGAAGAAGGAGAAGAAAGAAAGTGGCCAGCTGATATTATTCAAGCTGTCATTCAAGGTAAAAAGGTAAAGGCTCCCCCCCCCCCCCCACATGCGTGATAGTCGTGACTGACTCTAGGGGTGGTGCTCATCTCTGTATTCAAGCCGAAGAGCCAATGTTGCAAGGAAACACTGTTTTATCTTCCCGCTTTTTATGGTGGTACCTATTTATCTACTTGCATTTGCATGCTTTCAAACTGCTAGGTTGGCAGGAGCTGGGCTCACACCGCTGCATGGCACCTGGTATTCGAACCGCCTGAGCTGCCGACTTTGCAGCTGACAGTTTTCGGAAGCCTTTAGTCCACTGAGCCACCACACCCCTTTCATTCAAACTATTCATTAATACTATTGCCCATTAGAGATGGGCACGACTTAGCGGTATTTCCGTTTCCGTTTCCGTTACTCGGTTCCGTTACTCTACGGAAACGGTAACAGGAATTACTCCGCCAGACTTCGAGCTCGAACCGACGAACGAACAATTTGGTCTGATTTGTCGTGCTCGTTACTTGCATCGCGCGATCGCGCGCGATGCCAAGCGGCACAGAAAAAAAGTTTTTAAAAGTTAAAAAACCCGGTTCCCGGCCAAAAAGCAGGCGGAAAAATGCCTGCCGTGCCTCAGGGCACCTACCAGAGGGGTGGTTTGTGGAGGTCCCCAGCCTCCCCCCCTCCTCCCTCCTGGGCTGCTCTGGTGGGACTCGCCGCAGGCTCTCAGCAGCAGCAACAAGCCGCACGGCACGGACGGCACAGGAAAAAACTTTTAAACTCTCCCCCC
>JAHTLZ010000129.1:70735087-70748964 GCA_023846285.1 Phrynocephalus versicolor | reverse complement strand
GGCACGAGTCTCGCCGCCGGCTCAAGCGGCACGGACGGCACAGGAAAAAACTTGTAAACTCTCCCCCCACCCATTCCCGCATGGCACGAGTCTCGCCGCCGGCTCAAGCGGCACGGACGGCACAGGAAAAAACTTTTAAACTCTCCCCCCACCCATTCCCGCACGGCACGAGTCTCGCTGCCGGCTCAAGCGGCACGGACGGCACAGGAAAAAATTTTTAAACTCTCCCCCCACCCATTCCCGGGCCAAAAAGCAGGCAGAAAATGCCTGCCGTGCCTCAGGGCACCTACCGGAGGGGGGGTTTCTGGTCTGGGGGGGGTCCCGGCCTCCCCCCTCTGTCCTGGGATGCTCTGGTCTGGTGTGGTGGGACTCGCCGCAGGCTCGCCCGCCGCAAAAAGCCCAGTCTCGCCGCTGGCCGCCAAAGCGCAAGCAAGCGGCACGAGCGGCACAGGAAAAAACTTTTTTAAACTCTCCCGGGTCTCCCCCCCCCACCCATTCCCGGGCCAAAAAGCAGGCAGAAAAATGCCTGCTTGACTAAGGGCGCACGGCACCTACCGGAGGGATTGTTTCTGGAGGGGTGGTCCCGCCTCCCCCCCATCCTGGGCAGCCGGACTCGAGTTGCCATGCCATGCGGTACGGGCGGGGGATCCAAAATGGGGCGGCGAACGCAATATTGTTTGTGAAATCATGGTCCAAAAACACACAAGCACAACAGAAACACGTGGAAATTTATAAACTGCCAGATTTTTCACAGTAGCAGTGGGTTTTTTCTTGCAACAAAATGTCTCTCCTCTCCTCCTCTGTCCTCCATTGATTTTATTTTATTTTATTTTATTTACACCTGCGCAGTGCGCAATGATGGGCTGGCCCAGTGGCCTGGCCAGCCATGTGGGAGGGGACGACCATGCAAATTTTTCGAGCCATCCCACCAATCGCATGGCCACTTGGCCACTGAGACTTCTGGGATGTGCCAAAAAGCCCCCTAAAACCTGCCCTAGCCCCCTAACCCCCTAACCCTAATCCTTGACTCCTTACCCATACGTCACAGACTGTCTTCTTAGTGGGTCAGAGAGGCACCCAGAGGTGCAACCCAATAGCCCACCGTAACCTTACCCGTCATTAGCCTAACCCTAGCCCTTGCACTAAGCCACCTTAGCCCATAGCCAGATCTACTTGCATTGCACTACACACGCAAGTACGATTCCCTTCTTTGTGGGACATGGCAGGTGCGACACGCTTGTACCAGGGGATCAGGTACTTGAGCAGGTCTCTGCCTGCAAATTGTATGCATATCCATATGGTTATGCATGCCATTTTGCAGCAGCAGCAGGTGAGGAGGGGAGACCCCCATGTTGAGGGGTCTCTTGGAGCCTGCTGCTGCTGTCCCTTCCTAGTGGGTGAGGATAGGAGGCACCCACGGGTGCCTCCAGGAGCCCACTTTCCCTTTATAGCGGGCCGGCGGAGGCACCCACCCCACAGAGGTGCCTCCAGGAGCCCGCTACCCCCCCCCAAAACCAGTATAACGATAACGAAAAAATGAAAAAACGAACCGACTAATTTTTGCGAATTTTCGCGAAAAACGGAAACGAGCCGACACGGGCTGCCTCCGACACACAACAACTCGAAAACGTCATTTTCCCGAGTTGTGCCCATCTCTATTGCCCATTTATTTCATGGGCAAATGCCAAAACAACAGTGCTATGATTGGGGAGCAGAAGCCACCTAGAAAAAGGTGAATAACAAAGGAAGCACACCTGGGCAGCATGTATAAAGATAACGGCTCACCCATTTGGAGGCAAAGGAATAATTTGGGGTGTCACACATGGGGAAGGTTCCATTGCAAATTTTCTTTCTGCACATAAAAGTTCAGTCTTGAAATACAGGGTTCATGAATTTAAAAAATATGCCCTGCATATTTGCCAAACTCTGCTCTCTTTTTTACCACTGCGTAATCAGAGCAAACCCCTGTGATTTATGGATCACAGATTTTTTTTGTTAATTTCTTACAGCCCTCAGGCTGAAATATGGGACTTTGCATTAAAATGATTTGGCAATTTCCAGGAAGTAGCCTTGTTAGTCTGTTGTGGCAAAAACAATGTGTCCTGTGGCACTTTAAAGGCCAAAAAGATTTATTTGACATGTACTTTAGTGGATTGCAGCTCACCGCTTCCGCTATATCAGGCAGCTGTCCTCAAAAGCCTATGTAAAATAAAACTTTCTAGTCATTAAGGTGCGGCAAGGCTCCTGAGTCTATTTATCTTTGTAAACAGGGTGATTTACACACATGGTTTTTGAAGTGCATATGAACCATACTGCTTATGAGCCCTGTTGTTGACTTTAAGGAGTCTTTGCCTGGACCTTGATATTCTGCTCAGCAGAAGATGAGAATGTGTGTTGTTTCTCCTTGCAGCCATGACCCATGGCATGTATTATCAAAACCATTAGGAAACAAAAAGTAAGTGTAAAGTGTCCAGATTTATTTTCTTTCTCAGCAGCCAAGGAACTTGGGGACATATGCATCATGGTGGATCAGGCCCAGCATTTGGGAAAGTTCTTTTTTTTTAAAAAAAAAATTGCAATTCTGGGACCCTTAACTAGCTTGGATTCGGCCCAAGATCTGCCCAGTTCTGCTTGTGGTTTGCAACAATTCTCAGCCAGATATTTCATGGACTCCATAGCATATAGGCCAAATGTTGGCAGCAATCTCAAGCTAGATACAGTGGGCTTTTTCATTGGTGACATATCAGTAGTGGAATGGCTGTCCTGGGGAGGCTGGTCTACCAGCTGTACATGGGTGAAGACCTTTTCAATTTCCATAACTTCTGACTTAAGTTTTTAATTATTAGGTTCTATAGTTATAATTGAGTAGTATGCCTGGAGGGGGCATAAGCAAACATATAGGATCACAGTGAAGAATCACTGACAAGTCCAGTACTGCCATTAGGCAGAGTGAGGCAGTCTGAGTGACCATGGATGGAAATTGTTAATTATTTAACTTGTGCATACCTTTTTTGACCTCAGGTGCCAAAACATCCTGTCTTTATTTAGGTACTACTATATATCTTGACCTTGAGTTTCATTGCTCCAGTTTGGGCAGCAAAAAAAATTATTAGGTTGGCCGTAGCCATTGGCTGTTGCTTTCCTCCATTGCTTTGCTTTTTAAAGCTCTCTGGGCAAATTCTTTGCTGTGGAATTCTAAAGAGCTGTTTGTTCATTTGTTTTGTTCATATGTGGGTGGGAGAGAGCCACTACGGGGGGGGGGGGAGAGAGGGCAAACATCACCTCGGCTCAGGCTGCCCTGTGGGCAGGGCCGGCGCTTCCATTAAGGCAAACTAGACGCCCCCGCTGCTGGCCACCGCTGTCCGTCCCCCCACCGCCCGCCAGCCACCCGTCGCCGTCCGCCCATTGGTGCCCACTGCTGCCCGCCCGCCGCCCGCCCGCCACCCCTGCACCCATCGCTGCCCCCAGGCCCATCGCTGTCCCCTGCCATCCGCCCCCCACCCCCACCCTGCCCCACCCCCTGCCCTGCCCCCACTGCTGCCCCCACCCGCCCACCACTGCCCCACCCCGCTCCCTGCCCCGCCTGCCTGCCGCCCACCCCACCCCTGCCCCTCGCCTAGGATACAAAAAAACCTAGCACCGGCCCTGCCTGTGGGGCTGGGGGTGCCTCATTTGGGCTGGGAGGCTGCCTAGAGGGATTCAAGGAAGGGGACAGAAGGGTTGGGGCACTTCTGCTTTCTCTTGGGCAACCTGTTCCCCTCTCGTCCAGTTTCCTCCCTTGGGTAGTGTGCTTATTATGGCTGACAGCACCCGGATTGGTCCCTTGTGATGCTCCCAGACTTATTAAAGATGGAAATGAGGAAGTGAAGTGAGAGACCTTGTGCCACTTTCACCAAAGGGGTCACAAAGATTAGTTCTCCCCTGTTCCCCACCCCCACCCCTGCCTGATGGATAACACCCAGAATCCCAGGGAAGTAACTTTTCCATGCCCTGATGGGTTTTCCCTCCCCCTCCCATCTCGAGGTGAAATCTGTTCCGAGCAAAGAGGACTTCAGGAAATACGTCTGCATATGGGAGATGAGCTCCATGCGTGTTCTGAGGTCCCGGGGTGTTCTTGAATTTAGTTTGGCTGTCAATCCGCCCCTTGGAAGGGGCGATCAGCGTGACCATGCACATGCCTCCCTTACACCTGCTTGAGCTGGGTACAAGGGAGGCATGTGCATGGTTGCATGGAGCACCTCTTGAAAGGGGCGATCTGTGCAAGCATGCATACACCTTCCTTGCATCTGCCCACGCCAGCTTGAGCAGGTGCAAGGGAAGTGTGTGCATGGTCAGCCTTCCCATTGAAATGCATTGAAATCAATTCCCTCTGGAACAGATTGATTTTCAATGCATTCCTATGGGAAGCCGCTGCTCTATATATGATTTTTTCTACTTAAAGCATGTGCTCGGAATGGATTAAATTCATAAGTAGGGTTATTCATGTAGTAGCCCTCAGGCACTTAGGATCAGAAAAAGTAGACCTCGGCCTGTTCAAAGTTGGACAGCCCTGCTATAAGGCATGTCCCACCACTTGGGGATCCGGCCCGTATGTACCTGTGGCTGACAGAAAGAGCACAGGGAGTGGGGCGGAGTTGTAGGTCCTTGCCCTGCACAGCGGGAAGCTGGACGGTGGTGCCAAAAATGCTGGGGGCTGCTGATCTACAGGATCAAACATTGCAAACATTTACATTAGAGCTTTCTAGCACAGAATTCCCATTGCTTACCAAACTACAGATATCAGGATTATGTAGGGTAGTTAAAACGGGACAAGTGTGCAGAGTTTGTACCATTTTACAACTCCCACAGCTATTTGGCAGGACCACTGTGAGATACAGGAAGCTGGACTAGATGGGCCCTTGGCCTGATCCAGCATGGCGCTTCCTATGTTCTCATGTTCTTATGTACAACTACATGCCAAGGCAGCAAGTCAGGACGGCTGCTACTCTATTCCTTCTATCAACACATTCTTATCACGGGCAGACCTGTGACAGCAAAAAGAAGCATGGCATGAGAGCAATCAGAGTGAAATTCCACAGAAACCATGTTCTGTACATTTCCAGTGACGTGCCAAGTATCTGCTGCAGAATTCTGAGTTTAATATTTGGAATAGAAAATAGAATGTGCAATGCCCTTAACAAAACTTTTCTCATCTCTTTATGACTCTTCACAACCCATAAGAACTTGTGAGTTCCCCCTACCTGGAATTAGAGCAAGCTATTTTTTGACACTGAATCTCCATGATGACATAAAGTTATATTAACAGGTAATTATCTGTGATTATAAAATAGAGTGCCATCGTTCAAGACACCCACTTTCTTATGAAATGTAAGAACAGGGCAGCAACCCTTTTGTCATATCTCATGATCCTTGTTAGCTTGGCTTCCTTCTCCTCCATTTCCATGCCAGAATTTGTTTTGACTAAGAATTGTTTTAATTGCCTATTATGCGAACATTGTTCCTGCCTGACAATAGGCACTTCTCCGTACGTGCAGATTGCTTGTGCAGCCTGATCCGATGGTGGGAACCCAGAAGTGGCGCTGTAAATTAAAACAATGATCTAATTACCGAACACACACAAAAGGGCAGGTACCCTATTAGCAATCTGCAGTTTAGTGTGGAAAGGCTGGGAGATGCTAATAAATAAAACCTGTCCCCTCCCTTGTTCTGGACACAGCGTGTGTAGTAACCAATAGAGTTGCTCAGCTTCAGCTCCGTGTTGTGACAAAAAGCTGCTCTGCTGCACTGTGTGTGATTTCAACGCTCTCCTTTCCGCCACCCTTGCATACGTTCCGTTAAGAGCATCCCCTCTTGTCCACGGAACTGTGTGAGGGATATGTCTGCCACCTGAAAAGGAAGGCATGCCCGGGAAGGGGTTAAAAAGATTCTCTGCAAGGAGGCTTTGAAAACTATGCAAAGCGAGAATCAAACTGAATTGGGAAGGAGGATCCTTGTGCAGCACGCCTTGGCAGTAAACACAGCAATCTGACTCCTGGATGCAACAAGACAATCCGAAGGCACTGGCTTGAAGCAAAGCAGTAATTTCTTGAAAAGTAGCCTGAAGGGAGTCAAGCCTGCACCCCTAACTACAGCTTTCCTTTTCTGGGGTGCCTAGGAGCAGAGAGCCACTGAGGTGTCACCAATGTACTAGTGGGGTGTGTGTGTGTCTGTCTGCGTGTCACGTTGTTGTTGTTTGGCTAGCCTCCCTAGTATCTCTCCTTGTCAGCCAGGTAGGAGGCAAAGGGAGATGCTGCTTGGGAAATGAGCACCACCGAGGAGTACAGACAGTGTCAGGCAGCCACTCGGATTGTCAACAGCCTCTGCCGGGAGAACAGCCTACCCCAGCTGGATTTGGACATCTGCAAGGAGTTCCTTTCCTTTCCAGACCTGAGTGTCCCCGAGCCAGGTACAGTGGCCCCTGTTCGGCAGGGCAGGGCTTTCCTACTATGTGGTGCATATGCCCAACAGACCACAGAGGAAGAACTTTTAAAAAAACTTCTTTCCTCCAAAGGAGAGGAAGGTTGTGCAAATGCCCTCACTGCTGGGCACTTATTTGCCTCTGTCTCATTTTGTCTCTTCAGCTGCATGTTGTTGGGGAATCTGCCAAAACCTGTTGAAAAGAGCATTTTTTGTATGGAAAGCAGGAACAGAAGCGGGGAGGGAGAGGGCATAAGTGGGCAGGGAGCAGAATGGCTGATGGGGGGGTGGAGGGAGGAGGGGATGAATGCTTTTTTCGGGCACTGATGTTGTGGCCAAAAGAGTGGCATGCGGTCTGGTAATAACTAAGGGACAGCAGGGAGACAATTGTGAAGACATGTCATCCCAGTTGTGTAGAAGAGAAAACATTTATTTGGTGTTTTCAAAGATGAAGAAACCAAGAACTGGTTATCATCTCTTGAGTACAAATTCTCAGGGGTTCACAAAAATATTATGATGGTGCAGGTGGGAGTCACATTGCCTACTATATGGTTAGTTTAAGCAAGCAAAGATATAGTTCACTCATTGAGTGAGAACGGCATCCAAAATCTAAAGTCAACAGAGAATCTTGCTGGGTTTAAAATGAGTACCTGTGTTTTGTAAATTACAGTAGGCTCTAAGGCTGAGTTTGACTTCTAAAGCATGTACAGTAGTTGTAAAAGCAGTAGTCAATGTGTCTTTTATAGTCATATGCCAGACTGTAGTGTTATTTCTAGTCTGATTCTTTTTCTTCTCAAGGTGTAGAAAGTCTTTTAGCAGATTGCTATGGTGGGATATAGGAGGCGATGTGTACCGATGGCTGTTTGCCATTAAAGCTAAATGAAGAGGGATTTTTTCTCATCACAAATGCTGGGGGAGGGCAAAGTGTACAGTGGAGGGCAGTTGGTTTTATCTCATGCCCTGTTCATGAGTTTCCCAGAAATATTGGGCCTTTCGCTGCTGAAAATATAATAGGGTCTCATCCAGAGAGTTTCATCACATAATGCAATTATTCTGTCCTCAGTCCAAGGTTCTTTTGATTGCCTTGAAAATTTCGTACTGTGACGAATGATGATCAATCACACATACTTACTTTACCAGATCACGTAGAACTCTGTCACATCTCCATACACACGTAATAGGACGTTTACGCCTATTGAAACATATGTTGCCATAGCATTTGAAACTTCTCAGTTGGTCAGAATCACTGAATAATCTTCAATGTGCTTTAAAGGAAACTTAGCTTCAACATCAAGTAAACTAGGTCAGCTGACCTCAAGCCATGCTTTAAAAACACCTAACCTAGGCCAAAGAGAAGTTATATCTTCATTGAGACAAAAAAAAAGTTATCTTCATATCTTGCACTATCTTGCACTGGAAGTAGTGTTTTTGGTCCCACCCATGCCAAATCCTTCTGACTGCGTTTTACTCATACATGAGGATTTGTATTTTTCTGATACTGGGTTGGTCCTCTCCTCTTTGGGAATGTGTGGTATAATAAAGACAAGTGAATCAGAATGTTCAAAATCTTGCTCATGCAGCACCATGATACACCGTAATGCACAACAAAGAGAAAAATTGTAAACCAGAAATGAAAACAAAAGGTTGTGGCTCATTAAAGATTAAGCGATTTTTTTAAAAAAAAAATCATTTTTGTTTTTATTTCTGTTATACATGCTGCAACAGCTGCCTCATGAGAAAACTTGTAGCACAAGCATTCTCTGAATAGGTTTCTTCAACAAAATCTTTTCGGGAAAGTTCACAAACGTATATCAGAATTGCCCATCTTTTCACTTGGTTGTATCACTACAAATTGGAGGCTATGATTTTAGCAGGAATAACCTAATTTCTGGGACTTACATGGGAGGAAGTTCCACCTTACAGCTGCCTGCCAACCTGCTACTCCTACCATATGGCAAACAATACCCTGATTTAGATAATCCACCTGCTCAATGCTCCATGTGTGATTTGCTAACAATGGTACTGAAGTTTGAATCATAATGCCCTGTCTTGAAATGTCAGTTTCTCTTGCTTAATATAGTATGACAGCATTATGAATTGCATTCCAGTTTATTTCAGATTTAAAACTCTGGTACATACCCTGTAGCCAATACATTTTAGGCTGAAATACTGAATCCTGTCTCAAACAGGCACAACACAGTTTCTCCACATGTGCTTTCAGCACAGATTACATCAGTGTCTAAGATGGTTACTTCACGTCCACTCTCATCCCAGGAGGAAGTTTGTTGCATGTTTCTTCTGGTTCTGTCCCTGTTCCCATGTACGCACAGGGGTGATTGATAATACCAGCATGACTGTTTCCACATGTCCTCGTTCCGTGATGAGATGTTAAATTCCATGCCTTTGTTCTCCGTCCCCCCCCGGCCCAACCTTCCGTTTTTCGATGTTTCGATTCTCTGAAGCCTTGCCTTCAATGCGTTACCTTCGCGGCGGAGGCTGCTGTCTGGAGCGCCGGAGAGCGCGTGGCTGGAGCAGTGGCGCTCCTCTTCTGCCCCGCACCGGTGGGGAGAACAAAAGCGTCGAGGCAGAGGAGAAGGAGAGGAGGAGGGAGGCGACCCAGGCAGCGAGTGAGGAGGAGCATTGCCTGCAAGCCGCGGGGCTAGCTCGCTCGCTTGCGGTGTTTCCTACCCCCCGTCCGACCGCCAGAGGAGAGCCCGGTCTTCTGGGCTGCCGCCAACGCCGCTGCGTCCCTCCTGGCGGAGCAGAAGTGGCCGCCGTCAACGCCGCCGGGGCGCCAGCATTTTGGGGTGGAGTCGCCGGCTGGCCGGCCCGGGAGGAGGGGAGGGGAGGGGAGGGGAGGGGAGGAGGGAGGCAAAGGCAAAGGCAAAGGCGGCGGCTCCTCCTGCGCTCCTCCAGCCTTCCTCCTCCACCGGCCGCCCGCGGGAGAGAAGAGGAGGAGGAGGAGGGCGGCGGAGGAAAAGGGGAGGAGCCTCCCTGGCCTCCCCAGGCGGCCCGGTGCTGACCGGTCTGCGGACCGGCAGCGGTCCGCGGACCGGGGGTTGGGGACCACCGCCATAGGCAATGTACTGGCAAATGGCACTTCACACTCCTGCCACTAGATGGAGAATGGCACATTGCATGCCGAGCCTTACCTCATGGGCATTCATCTCGAAACAAGAACCGAAACAAGCAGATTCCTGAGGCCAGGGAGGGGAATCGCTTATCCTGCTTAAATCCCAGTTCAGGGGTCATGGTCGGGACGAACTCCCCTCATCCCTCAATGGACATGCGGTTAGATTTGTTCGTACCGGTCCTCAGTGGGACCACGAACAGCGATGAGATGGACGTGAAGTATCAGCCTAAGACACCAGGGAATATGGGAAATGAAGTCTTCCAGAGTGTGGAGATGCGACCCCTTAGAGTGCTGTCTGCTCCTAAACCCGAGGAAGCCAAAAACAAAGAAATGAAACCTGAAGAGGGGAAGGAAGGGGTTAGCACCATCGCACTGGCGTATGAGGGCCGGATGGAGGCAGTTAGGCAACAGTTGTGGCGCGCGGAAATGGGAGAGGGGGAAAGCGCAGGGGATTCGAATAGTGAAAAACCTGTGACGAGTGCAGGGTATAAAAGGGAGGGGAAAACGGTTCTCCCACCAGACTGGGATTATGTCTGGATGGAGAATCCAGACACTGGCAACTGGGAAAAGTTAATGATGCCAAAGAAAGAGTCAGAAAGCTACTGAATATTAGCTTATCGCTTATCGCCAAGGCTGTTTGTCTTGGGGTGAGAGGGAAGCTAGGGAGTATAGAAAGAAATGAAAAGAAAACAGACTACAGTTGGAGAGGGGAAAAGCCTTCACCCGCAAGATGGAAGAGTTGCAGGCATTGGGCTTCACTCCAAGCGGGCGGATGCTGAGACCAGCCACTCGCCCTGAGTGGGTTACCTTAGAAGGGAGAGGATGTGGACAGGGCTTGAAGACCATGGACCATGGACCAACCCCTAGGAGAGGAATGGATGAAAACCCAGACACCCAAGGAGACCAGGTGATCTGCACCAAGTTTGTTTCTGGTCTGGAACCTGAGAATAACAGTTTATATTTGGACCTGTTAAAAGACAATCTCTGGAACCCTTTCCTTACGCTTGAAGGGTCTGTGGTTTAAGTTCAACCCAAAGTGGATTTGTTTGTTCATGGTGAAAAATTGTTACATAAACCGAGTTCTGTGTCAGTTCAAATGAATCCTTTATTGGATACAGAACACCCACACATCAGGGCGAATCGCGAGCCCCCACACAGAGCTCTCAAATATATACCAGAAATGACATAGCCACAAAAATGTGTTTCCCAGCCCCTTTCTTGGAGACAGGAGGAATTTGTGCACCATTAATAATTGGTACTTGCATGAACGCTTGCAAATCTTGTATGCTTCCAGAATATAGTGGTATCTCAGAGTAAGCTGGACCGATAGAGATCCCAGTGGGTATCAGGAGCTCAGATAGAGTCTAGTTCATAGAATCATAGAATCATAGAATCATAGAATCATAGAATCATAGAATCATAGAGCTGGAAGAGACCTCAAGGGCCATCTAGTCCAACACCCTGCCATGCAGAAACCCCCATCACAGTACTCCCGACAGATGGCCATCCAGCCTCTGCTTAAAAACCTCCAAAGAAGGAGACTCCACCACCCTCCCTGGCAGCATATTCCACTGCTGAATAGCTCTAACTGTCATGAAGTTCTTCCTAATGTTTAAATTGAATCTCTTCTCCTGTAGTTTGAGAACACTGTCCCATGTCCTAGTCTCTGAAGCCACCCTATATCTGTGCAATTCGGTTTTTTTTTACCTCTAGTTGCACTAGAGATGCCATATCTGCCGTGAAAAAAACTGTGGATGTCATTGCAGAGTAGGAAAACAACTGTGGTTGTCATTGCAGTGAAAAGCTGTGCCTTGTTCTGGTTCTGTCTCCACCTGTCAGATACAAGGTAATCAGTTCAATCGGCCCTCCACTCTATCCATCGTGCTGTTAAATGCCAGGTCTGCTGCTAATAAGACTCAAATCATCCAGGACTTGATCCTCAATGAAGAGGCAGATCTGGCGTGCATTACCGAGACGTGGGTGGGTGCGGAGGGTGGTCCTACCTCTCCTTCATCTCCCTATTTGGCACCAGGGTTGACTGGATGGTAGGAGTGGGGGGTAGCCATTGTACATAAGGACTCTCTGAAGGCTGTTAGGCTCTTGTCATTGGTGATACCAGGCCTTGAGGCCCTCCATGTGTTAATAGGGCATAGGGATCGAATTGGGATTGTGCTGGCGTACCATGCTCCCGCGACCCAGCACACTCTCTTCCAGAGTTGGCAGCTTTCACCTCTGCGGCACTGTTGATGTCCCCTAGACTTCTAGTTCCGGGCAACCACAACATTCATGCGGAGGCACAGGTCACAGGACTGGCTCTTGAGTTCTTGGAGACCATGGCCTCTCTGCACTTATCCCAACTTGTCAATGGTCCCACACACGTGGGGGGGGGGGTTCATACTCTAGACCTGGTGGTTTCTAATGTAGAGAGAGAGTGTGTGGCCTGATGGTGACTAACCTTGTGGCAGTCCCCTTGTCATGGTTGGACCACCACCTCTTGAAATGCAGCTCACAGTGGCACCTCCCCTCTGCAGGGAGCCTGGACACATTAAGCTGGTCTGCCCAAGCAGGCTTATGGATCCTTTGTGATTTCACGAGACCATGCGTGGGGTTCTTGATGAACTGGTTGGCGTGCCTGTTGATGCCTTGGTGGAAGGATGGTACTCCACTGCCTCCAGGGCAATTGACATGCTCACTCCTGAATGTCCCCTTCGCCACCGGGTCCATGGTGCACTGTGGTTTAATCAGGACCTTTGAGCCCTAAAACAGAATAGAAGGAGGCTAGAGAGCATTTGGAGGCAGGCCCAAATGGTATGTAATTTAGTGGCTGTGAATAGAGATGGGCACGACTCAGAAAAATTGTTCGTTTTCGTTTCCGTTTTCGGCTAGGGGTCCGTTTCGGCTCGTTTCCGTTTTCGTGAGCTAATTTCAAAATTTTTCGTTTTCGTTTCGTTACATAACGAAAACGAAAACGAAAAATTTTTCGTTTCTTCCCATTTAGCTCCATTATGTGTTTTTCCAGTAACGAAAAACGAAAATTGGCTCAAAATTAGTCGTTTCGTTTCCGTTTTCGTTCCAGTTCTGAGCCGTTTTTCGTTTTTCGTTTTTCGTTTCGTTTCGTTACGTAACGGAAACGAAAAATGAAAACGAAAATGAAAATACCGCTAAGTCGTGCCCATCTCTAGCTGTGAAGATTGTGTTGACTATTTACTCAGCCAAGATTAGAGCATCAAGAAGATCTCACTTCGCTATCCAGATAAGCGAAGCACAAAACCATCAGGCCGAGCTCTTCCATATAGTCTGTGATCTATCTGGTGTTGGTTGCAGTGATAGGCCTCTCCCTGGTATCTCCTGCAACCAATTTTCAGCATTTTAAAAATCTAAAGTGGAGGCCATCTGCCAGGACCTAGATTTCCATTTGACAGCAGTAGATCGAGTGGAGACGTCCAGCACTCCACCTTGCCTGATTACTCTGATCACCTTTCAACCTGTAACGTCATCTCAAGTGGACAGGGTCCTTGATAGCTGTCGTGCCACTACCTCTACGCTTGATCCTTGCCAGACCTGGCTTATAAAAGAGGCCAGGCCAGTTACCCTTGAATGGGCCACAGCGATTGATTAATGGGTCTCTCCAGGAGGGCAGGGTTCTCCCTGACCTCAAGGAGACACTCATTAGTCCTATTCTGAGGAAGCCGCAGTTGGCAGTGGACCAAATTGGCAATTATAGGCCCATTGCCAATTTACCATTCGTTAGCAAGGCTGTGGAGAGAGTGGTGGCCAACCAACTTCAGGAGCTGCTGGATGAAACGGCTGCTCTTGATCCATTCCAGTCGAGGTTTAGACTACGGCATGGAATGGAATCAGCATTGGTTGCCCTGCATGACAATCTTCTGAGGGAGGCCGACAAGGGCAAATTGTACTTGCTGGTCCTCCTTGATATCTCAGTGACCTTTGATACTGTCAGCCATGGTATCCTCCTGGCGAGGCTCCCTGAGTTATGAATTGGAGGCACTGCTTTGCAGTGGTTCCGTTCCTTCTTGGAGGACCGGCCCCAGAGAGTACAGCTGGGGGAGATTGCCTCTACCCCATGGTCCCTCATTTGTGGGGTACCACAGGGGTCGGTAATCTCCCCCATGCTTTTAACATCTATATGAGGCCACTGGGGAAGGTCGTCAGGAAGTATGGGGTTCCGTGTTATCAATATGCTATGACACCCAGCTCTATATCTCCTTTTTTCTATCTGCAGTGGATGCCATTTCATCCCTTGATGCTTGTTTGGATGTGTGTGTGT
>JAHTLZ010000129.1:70670313-70734629 GCA_023846285.1 Phrynocephalus versicolor | reverse complement strand
ACTCTGTCTTAATTTAATATGCTGTATATTTCAAGATATCTGTGGCAGTTTTTGTGGCCAGGGAACCTCTTTACAAGAACTCTTTACAAAAACAGCTGTATGAGGTACTTGGCTGCTCAGGGGCTCGCCAGCCATGTAATCTCTGTTAAATGATTAACTGCCCAACCCTGCTGTTGGCTTGCTCATTGGAATGTTTGGTGATCTGGTGATTTCCCACCAAAGAATCTCTGCTTGTACTACATACAGTATGAGCTGTACCAATCCACTAGACTCCATCCATTTTGGTTTAACAAAAGCTTCTGTTCTAGATTCTAGCTCAGCCTGGTGCTTCAACCTGTGCTTTGCCCCATCTTAACTGTTGAGTGTACACAGCGGATGTTAGAACATCCACTTTGAGATTATAAATTTCAGAAGGCATTCATGTGGTGACTGCATTTTTGTAAGCCTCTTGTGAGAGGACGGAGGTGCATCACTTGTATCTCCTTTCACAGGAGTTGTCCACAGACTTAATTCTTATTATGTTAGTAGGTTTCCAGGAAAGGCAGTTAAACAATGGCATAACTGAAAGCACAACTGTGAAAACTAAAGCGGGCTGGCTACAATCAATGGATTGTTGGAAGACTGCTAGAGAACACAGCAATGCTACTTCTAATTTTATTTTGGGAGTCAGGACAGGAAGAAATGAATTTGAATTAGCTATTGCTAGTGCAGAATGTAACGGAACATCTGAAGAAAGGGATTGGTGTCTTAGACCATTTTATGCCAGTGGCTTGCCATCTGCATCCATAACATGGTTGTTACATACTCAAGTAAGAGCTCTTCATCAAATGAATATGCTTCTCTGTTTCTGTGGCATTATGGAATGGCATAATTTCTCTTTTGCCTGCTAGCCCTCAAAACTTGTTGTCTTTAAGCTAGCCACCTGGAAAGTTAGCCAAGCTGCTTCTTGCCTATCCTGATCATATTTTCTGATAATGTTCATTGTCTGTTCAAGTGAATCTACACAATGACACTCACCTTCTTCAGCAATGAAAATGTGTTCCATATCAACATTCAAGAAAGGGAACATTTTAGCCTCCTGTGTATCATGACGGGCTGTTGGAGAATGACAGATATGACAAGGCAGAGGACAGCAACCTTGCCACTGAACATCTTCACAGGGCTATTGTCACATGCCATTAAGCAGAGTCTTATCTCCATGAGTGGGAAGAAGATGTCAATGACTCTTTCACGCACTTCCCCCAATTTTTATAGCAACAAAGTTCTGAATATTTATAATATAGGTATGAACAACTTCTGGACCTCTACCTTTTATCAACAGTAACTCCCATCTCCCAAACTAGAACATTAGCCAGTAGCCAAACTGAGTTATAGTCTAGTAACGTCATGAGGGCTATAGGTCATTCATGTATACTATAAAAGAAAGAAAATTAATTACATTAAATTTTGTGTAATAGAAGAAAAAGAAAAACTAACAATTACTTCCCACCCAGTAGTGTCTAAAAGGTGCAATTAAGGCCAATTCTTCACTTACCTCTCTAGGAAGAGGGGAAACAATTCTATGATAAACAGGAAGTTTTCAATTAAAGAATACTTAGTGAAACAAGTTCCCTTTTAAGGGAGCATTATATGAGGATTTTGATCTTTAATATAGCTGGATAATATGAGGGTGTAATCAAAAAAATTTTGCACCAGTTTTTAAAATTATCCATTGAGTTTACAAGTAACTTACAAGGTATATATATCACACCTTTGATATGCTACCTTGGATCCTTTTGGTATCATGCAGCACTGAATCAGAAATAGCACATGCTTTTGCTGGCTGCCTAGTTTGTGCTTGGACAGGGTTGCGCAACTGATTGCATGTTGAGTCTAGCGACAGATGGCTGGCAAAATACAAATGCTGCTTGTAGCACTGCCCTCATGAATTAAATACCTTGCAAATGGGTGTGTCAACCCTGCTTGTATTTTGGGGGAATAAAAAATAGACAAAACCTTTTTAATATATCCTCATATGTACTGTAACTTTATAAAATCCTATGTAGTTTATTTAAATTCCATTGTTCCTGTCTGCTTTATTTTGTTTTCTTCTATAGTTGCCTGTTGTGTTTTAATAAATGTAACACATCCATAAGAGTGAATGCAGAGCTATATGATGTCATACCAGTTGTTTACCAAATTTGTACAGTTTCATACTGTACAAATAAAATCTATTTCTCTAATCAATCTGTTTCTGCTTCATTTCCTTGATGATGGCAGCTTTCTTTTGTTTGTTGTGTACAAGTGGATTTGAAGTTATGGTCAGTGGCACTATTTGCTGTGGGATTGTGGAGTAACACTTTCCCAAGCTTTGAGTCTGCAATAATATTATAGGTTGTAAGGGACGTTAGAAGC
This sequence comes from Phrynocephalus versicolor, assembly GCA_023846285.1. Taxonomy (NCBI): domain Eukaryota; kingdom Metazoa; phylum Chordata; class Lepidosauria; order Squamata; family Agamidae; genus Phrynocephalus; species Phrynocephalus versicolor. Next base: position 70,732,235 of record JAHTLZ010000129.1, on the reverse strand, counting down.
ATGCTGGTTATTCAGAGTTGATTTGAGAAACAAATTTACACTGAAAGGTGTGTGACTCAAGAAAACTATGTAGTTCAGTGGGCAGTTTTGCTTCTTTTAAAATGCTGTTTTAGGAGGATGGAATGGAATTGATGGTGGAGAAGTGGGGTGAATATGAGCATCTCTCCCTACTGTCCAATTGTATTGGGTTTCAAGCACATGATTGATTCACGGCTCCCCACTCCCTTATTACTACGTCATTAATCACTTGTGCCCTTCACAGAGCAGCTTAGGCTGTTACCCCATGTCAACTGTGTACCACATTAAAGTTCACGTGGTAGAAAACATGGCAAATGTGTCCCCACTGTATGTGACCCCACATATGGGGTCCGCATCAAAGTTTAATTTTTGTCATTGTTTTTGCGGTGCTCTTTTATGTTTTTTCAATCTATATGTCGATATACGAATATATCGATTTTCAGCCATCATATATCGATCGCCAAATACACCTTTTTTTGCTTTTTCCTGTGCATAATGGCTTAAGTGTTTGCAAACAGAAATAAGTGCAATGGGGAATAATTTACTTATGTGAAAATGACTGTAAGATACCGCTGTACCGATATACTATAGAAAGTACTTTTTAAAAATTTCACGGGAAGATGCCGAAGAGGGAGTGAAACGGTTTTGCTGCGGATTTAACGAGTTCCTACAGGCTCACGTGGTTTAAAATCCGCATCGGAACAGCGACAAGGATTTTACCGCTCCGAGGCCAGGTAGTTGTAAAATGCGTTGAGTCATGCTTCAGGGGCTGTGGTTGCACTTTATTTTATTTTATTTTTAAGTTTGCAGGACGTGGGGTAACGATTTTATGCTCTGCATCAGACAGCACTTTGCAGAAGATGTTAGTGGATGTGGGATAAGGGCCTATGTCATGATACCCTCACAAATGCTTGTATCTAAAATGTATTTTGTCCCTAAGAAGGGCCCTCTCTTATCTTTCTGAAGCAAAATATGAATTCCATGTGTGCTTCTCAGCCATTCTTTCAGCTGAAACTTAAAAGGGTCTACTTTCTTTTCATGGTCACTCAAAACTTTCCAGTAGTGCACACGGGGATGAGAATAGGCTTGTCTGTGCTCTGTATGAGCAGAGAATATGATTTCACATATCACCAAACAACTGAAGTTTGGTGGTATACAAAATCAAGCTTGTATTCTTGTTACACAATCATTATAGGGACATATTGTGCCGCTGGGTGATTTTGTAAGTTGTACAAAAGAATGAAAGTGGATTTTTTTTTGTCTAGGAATGTTTTATCTGTATCTTACAATTCTAGTCTCATCAAAAGTCCTGGTGCATGGCAGATAGCATTAGAAAATCATTTCACCCTTATGAGCAGAAGCTCCAGTACACTGAAAAGTGGATTTCATAAAAAATATTGTTCCATGAGATGCTAGCCTACCTTTCCCCCCTGCAGTTCCAGCTAATCAGACTTCAGGAAAGATTTCCATAGGTTCATGTTGATGACACCAGTGTCCCTGGCTATCCAACTGAGCCACCAGGAAAGCAGATTGAAAGCATTTGCATAATGAGTTGGATGTAACCAACCACAATCTACCTGGTACTTTTCCTATAATGATAAGAAGCTTCCTTCCATGATGCTCTAATGCTTTCTTGTGTTATCTGAGTCTGCAAGCAGCATACCTCCCTCTGTAATTTCCCATGTAGAACAACCCTGCAGGTAATCAGGTGCAATTTTGTATTCTGTGCTGGTGTGAAGCCCAGCAAGGTGAGGATGTGAATCTATGTCAAAAATGTTCTGCATGAACAAGATCCAAAGCTTTGTCTGTGCTGTTAGTTTAATGGACTGCCAACCTGAAGCTGGTCACCCATCCACTGGTCTGTAGCAAACAGACTTAAAAATGAAAAGTTGGCATGGGACTACTGAATTCCATGGGAGAGATGAAAAATAGCTTGTGTCTGGAAGAGAAAATGTATCTAATGAGAAGGTCTGATTGTCCCTACATAAGTTTCTATGACTCTTAACTCCAATTCCTTTCTGCATTAAACTGTAGTGTTAAAAAAATTCCTCGTGATATGCAGTTCAATGCAGATTTATTCTCAAAACACATTTTGATGCATTTAAAATGGAGACAATCTTTCCTCTTTTTTATTCGTATCAAAGCATTTCTGGATAAAATATAGATGAAATTTAAAACAAACTAAAATATTAAGACAATTAGACTATTTGGGCGAAGAAGGAAGCCACTTCAGTAGTGTTATCTCAGCCGTTTGCTAGATTTTTTTTTGGACACAAGGTGGAGCAGAGATTGCATGCAGTTAAGTGCTGCATTGAGTGAATTTCTCCACAGTCACAAAAATTGTCCTGTGTCCAAATAGCTTCATTTTGCTTGATTATTCTTCCTACTTCACTTTGAGTGACTGCCCGATGGTCCAGGTGGAGTCTTGTTCAGTTAGAGTGGACAATTATGTTATAACATGCAAGGAAGTGTGAAATTGAATTAGTAGCTAAGGGGGCAACTACACGGGTTATTTGCCTCACAGTTTGTAATGAATTGGGCACATATGAAATCAAACTAAAACTCAGTCACTACACAACATAAAAGTGTGAGAAGCCCATTGCGGATTCATGTCTTTTTAATGAGGAATCACCTTTTTTATTGTTCAAATGGGAAGGATGGTTTAAATATGCTCTGCCTCAGTTGACCTGATTTTTGTCTGCATTCTGCCTAGTATGAGCACCTAATTTGAAAGTTAAAGGATGCTTGCAGGGATTTAAGTTCCCCTCAACCAAGTGTCTAAGTGTTTATATTTGTTTGTCACTTGAGGAAAACTAAAATTTAAAAAAGAGGGGGAAATTGCCAATTAGCACCTTGTCAAAGACAACAGCTTGTGCTCTTAGGGAGCTTTGTGCAAACTTCTGCTTCTGCATATCGATTGCTATCCAGAGGACTACAGCAATTTTCCTTGCAGAAACCTAATGTGTTAAAATTGTGTGGACCACTGCGGATCCAAATATATATTTTTTCTGCTCTGTGCTCACATGCTTAGTTCCAGTCTGCATATTAGATTGACAAGGGGATGTCTGGAAATAGGAACTTCCTCAAGTCTTCCTCTCTGTACTTGGAAAGTTTCGCTTTTTGTGACCACAGGCGATGCTGGATACATGACAGGCTGTTCAGTGGCACCAAATGACTGATTGCTGTTTCCAAGACAGGGTTTGTTTTAAAATGTACATGAAATAGTATTTCAGTGTTTCCCAGTGGAGAACCTTACAGATGCACACTACAGTACTACAAACAGCAGCACTGCTGCCCACAATGACTGCAGATAACAAACTGTAGTCCAAACACAACTGGGGCATATAGTGTTGAGAGAGGCTGAAGGAGAGTATTCAGTGCACAGATGGAGCTGAACATGTGGATCAGCTGTGTAGCTCAGAACTCCATTGAGTTACAGTGTAAAGGATCCTGCTGAAAATGTTCAAATCACGTAGAACTCCATGTTGTAGGTGAGTGAGAAGACAGGATAGACATCTGGGCAAGAATAGGACTGAGCAAATAACAAGCTGAGCATAGGAAGAAAAGTTTGCACAGTCATCGAGGGGAAAGCCTGGAATATGCTTTTACCAAGGGCCTGACTTTGCTTAAGGCAAAAAGAAAGGAGGAGAAAACACAACAGGAGGATTCAAGAATAGGAGGGGGCATAGCCAAGAAGTGCAGAACACTGTTTAGCAAACAGACTAGCAGCCCTTGAGTGGTTCTTTCTTAGGGGCCAGGTTGCTTCTGGGAGGTGAAAGGAAAGGGGAGTATGAGGAATACATGGAAATTTCTGCCTTTGAGGCTGAGCTGGAGAAGAAGAGGAGGAATTTCTGACATCTGCCTTCAGCCACTCAGTTAAAGGGAAAAGGAAAACTGAGGCATATGGAAATAGCAATTGGTGCAATGCAGGCAAAGTGGTAACTGGCTTGGCTCTTTGCCGAAAGAAAAAGCAAATGGCATCTGAAAGAAGTGACGAGGCAACAGATTTTGAGCAAAATGCACCCTGTTATCTCCTGTTATTTCTTGGCAGATTATCAGGGAGGTCAAGCACTTAGGATGGGATTTAACATGAACTTGCCACATTCAAGCTGCTTATTGCCACAACAAGCACAACACCTATAACTGCAGGCTGCCAAAAAGGCACACAAGGGATATGTTCTGGTGGTCTGTTTTCCAATGTGCGCCATCAATTGTGCAGCTGGATGTGTTCATCAATGCATGATTGATCTAGATGGTGCCTTCTGCCCCATAACAGGTTGGTCTGAGAGGACTTGGAAAACCAAAACAGATCTCCTGCAAGGCTAGACAAAGTGTATCCTCTAGAGATTGGATTTCAGTTACTCTCCACTTTAGTCCACATAGTTACGGCTGGAAAATGCTAAAAGCTGCAGTCCAGCAAAATCTGGAAGGATGCACTTTGGCTGGAAAGAATGTGGCCACAGCAAGAAGAACTTTATCAGGAGGGCTTTAAACTTAATTGAAAGAGTGGGGAAAGACTCAAGATCAGAGGTGAAGATTTACTAAGTTTTAAAGAGTTATTGAGACTGTAAGTGCCAGTTGATGTGAAAAGAGGATGGTCTACTCCAGGGAATTTGTACTTAACTCTGCTCTGTGGGTCTCTGTACTTCTGCTGCCCAGCTAGGAGAATTTACTAAATTCAAAGCTCTGTTACAGATTTCAACCAAATGTTTAAAAGCCTTGAAGTTTCCTGCTTGCAGTGTTTTGCATGAATCTTGCTACATATTCCTGTTATTTTCATGAGTGACTGTGCATGTTTATATTTACAGTGGAAATGGTGCCATTCTGTTTTTTAAAGTCTGTGCATAGTAGTTTGTCCCAGACCGATGCAGGAGTCAGAGAGAGGAAACTCAGTGTGTAAATTGAATCCAACTTCACCTCTGCATGAAAAATTGCTGAACACACAGCAAAGATGATAAACTCCAGACTGTAATTAAAAACGGGTAGTGGCATAATGGAGCAGCAGCAGCTGTCAGTTCTATGTCTAATGGGCTACCTGTTGTTGTGGAGATAAGATTGACTGTGCCTGTAATAACAATGGGTATTGAGCCATTTCATTCCTGGTGTTTGATATATTTGGGACAAATCTATTAAGCGACAAATAAATCAAAAACTGTTCTCTGTTTTTGAGCACATTGATCTATCTGTTTTAGGAGTGTGCAAGCCTTGTCATCTTCATCACGACATTTTTAAATGCTGAACTGGCACTCTTGTTTAAATAATAAATTTTGCAGAAGGTACCAGATCCAAGCTAGCTAGAGTGCAGCCGTAGTGGAAAATTTTTTGACCACTCTTATGTAGGGGTATGGGTTGCTTATATATTTCAAATGAATTAAGAAAGTAAAGGTTCCCTGTGCACATGCAGGCTAGTCATGTCTGACTCTAGGGATGGTGCTCATCTCCATTTCTAAGCCGAAGGGCCAGTGTTGTGCAAGTCTGTGGCCATGCAGCCAGCATGGCCGAACACATTTCTGCGCATGGAACACTGTTTACCTTCCAAATGAATTACTAGGGCAAAAAGTCCACTCTTTTTTGAAACAGGATTTACTTCCATGAAAATTGTTTAAGAAGCAGTTCTGCAATTAAGCAGGAAGTTGTCAAGTTATCCTGGTCATGCTAAATTATTTCTGATTACATTCGGAGTTTGGGTTGTAACTAGAGATGGGCACAACCAGAAAAAATGACGTTCCGAGTTGTCGTTTGTCGGAACGCGTCCGTTTTGGGTCGTTTCCATTTGTCGTAAAAATTTTCAAAACTTTGTCGTTTCCGTTTGTCGTTTGTCGTTTCCAACGCGATTTAGCGCGAAGAGCATAGGGGCGTCCCGCAATCAGGGCCAGAGCTAGGTGTTTTTGCGCCCGGGGGGGCGGACGGCGGGGGGGAGGTGCGGGCGGGCGGCGGTGGCGGGGGGCCATGGGCGGGCGGCGACAGTGGCAGGGGGGAGGCGCGAGTGGGCGAGCGGGCGGCCGGTGGCCACGGGCGGGCGAGTGGGCAGGTGGCGGTGCGAGCCGCAGGTGGGTGGCGGCACGGGCGGGCGGGCGAGTGGGCAGTTAGGATATCACTTAAGATAGAGGTTGTTCTTGGCTTGCACCCTAAATGTGTTTGTGTGCAAGCAAATTGAAGTTGGGAAAATAGAAAATAAATGGTAGTATATAACATATTTTTAAAATAAATCCATACCTCCCCTTCACAGTCGAACCTCCCCCTTTACCCAATAAGAAAAAAATCCTCACAAACTGCCAGAGGGGGGAAAAAAGAATATGCTGTCTACTGCTCTTCCCTGCAGCAGACAAAGCTGCAGGGAATCAAAGGAATTATTTTCTAAATTCAATTCCCTCCCTGCCTGCCTAACTTAAATCCTAAAGCTTCCAGCCTCCCTCCTCAACCTCGATTGGATCACACGAGCACCAGCAGCCAGCCCTCCTCCCTCAACCACATCCATACACCTGACTGCGATTTCTGGAAGGTGCCTCGGCTTTTTATGCCCTCTGGCACATCCAGAAGTGTCAGTCAAAACCTGGCCATGCCATTGGTGGAATGGTTCAAAAAATTTGCATGGTCCCATCCCATGCCCAGCCCAAATGGGCAGGTCTAAAAAAATAAAAAATAAAATAAAATAAAATAAAATCAGTGTGACCTTTTACTGCTATAAAAAAACCCACTGCTGCTACTATAAAAATTCAGGCATTTAAAATACCTAATTTCCACATGTTTCTGTTGTGCCTTGGTGGGTTTTTGGACCACGATTTAAAAATAAATATTGTGGTCGCCATTTTGGATCCCCCCCACCACCACATGGCATGGAGACGACAAGGATGACACCCCCCCCCCAGCCTGGTGCAAGCAGCCCAGGACAGGAGAGGGGGGAAGGCCGCTCCCCCCCAGAAACCACCCCTCAGGTAGGTGTCCTCAGGCAGGCATATTTTCACTTGCTTTTATGGCCGGGAGTCGGGGGTTTTTTTTTTTTTTACTTTTTAAAACTTTTTTTCTTTGCTGCTTGGTAATGGCATTGCGTGATCGCCACGATGCCATGAACGACAACGATAAACCCGACCCAATTTTTCTTTTTTCGGTTCAATTTCGAGTTCTGACGGCTTAATTATCGTTACCGTTTCCGTTATGTAACAGAAACGATAACCGAAAACGGAAACGACAATTTCGCCGAGTAATGCCCATGTCTAGTTGTAACAATAATATGGGGCAAATATAAAGTCTTAAAGGAGCTGCATTTTTTTAATTATTATTTTATTAAACCTTTAGGATCCATCATGAGCTTTCTGAATTTCTGTGTGTGTGTGTGTGTGTGTGTGTGCAATTACTAGCATACTGCTGCATATCCTGATTCCCCCCCCTTTTGTTCCATATTTTTTTCAGCAGTATTTTTCTGGTGGATTCTACAACACTAATGTTTAGATTAGGTATGTGCCAAGCTGTTGCTTGTTAGCCTCAATAGATAATTATGTCAATTAGCAAAATAAGGCACTTAACTGGAGAAAGTTATTGATACAAACACTTCCTCAAGGAGGAGATTAACTCCTCAATTTCTAAAGCTGTATTTCACAAGCTGCTTAATATAATGTGACCCCACTTACTAGATCAAAATAACTGCAGTTATTTTGTTGAATGTGCAAGCTTGCGTTCTGATTTAGTAATTCCTTGTGTTGAAGCATCAGACATACATGAATCAGAGCCATGGAAAGCGTGTTCTAGCATCAGAACATATATGGCGGTGCTGGCAAACCTATGGCATGGGTGCCAAAGGTGGCACTCGGAGCCCTTTCTGTGGGCACCTGATATCACCCCTTCACAGCCACCTGTATTCAGATTAAATTGCTGTATTGGCACTTTGCGAAAAAATAGTGGGTTCTGAATTGCCACCACTGATATATGACCATCCTATAACTCTTTTAAACAGGCATGTGTTTCATCTACAGATGGGTGTGAGAGTATGAAACTGCCTGTTGTCCTTCTACAAATGCCATTCACATCCACAGTGTAACTGTGCACCCTGGTGTGTGTGTGTGCGTGTGCGTGTGTGTGTAAGCACTGACCTCTTTTTTTTTAACCAAGGCCCTTCTGGCTGGGCCACTCCCTGTTGGTTCTGTTCAATCATTCCATCCATCCCCTCACTGCTGGCTCATATTTCTTCTGACTGCCCTTCACAAGCACACCAATTTTTCTGTCTCATAGGGATATATTTTATTCCCCTCAGTTCAGACTGCTTTCCTCTTTCAATGGAGGTGGAATCTTGTCTATGCTTACACTCCATCCAGAGCAGGATGTGGGTGGAGACAGTTCACTGCCTCCTTGCCTAGCTGCCTCTCTCACACTTGACTTTTTGCTCCCAGTCATTGTTCCATATATGGTAGGTGCCATCTAAAACCCAGAAGCAACATGCAGCTTAGGCGGTTACTTCATGTTAGAGATGGGCACAAATAGAAAAAAATGACGTTTCAGTTTTTCATTTTTCGTTGCGAGTCCCATTTCGGTTTGTTTTCGTTTTTCATGATTTTTTTAAAAAAAATTCATTTTGTTTTTTCATTTTTCATTTTTACCCACTTTTTGCGCGATTTAAAGCATTTCCACGCGCGGGCGTTCCCCAATGCCCCGGACCAGAAGGAAAACACTAAAAAAAAAAATGATGCTGGCAGAAACGCTAGGTACGCAGGGAGGCTGCAAAGGCAGCGGCGGGCATTGCCCAGGGTGTAAGGCAGCCACAGAGTGACTACACTGAGGGGCAGGGGACAGTACTCACCGAGAGGTACGTACGCACACAGGGAGGCTGCAAGAGAAATCTCTTCTTTCTCTCCCCTAAGAGCCAGGCTGCAGCCAGCAGGAACATAGAGACACACACCTCCCTGGCTGGCCTAAAGTAACGAGTCGCAGAGACAGCAATCCCACCCTAACACCCACCGCAGACTGCAAGGAGGACGGGGGCTGCCAGAGCTTTTTATGCCCTCTGTGGCTGCCACACCAACCTAGTCTGCAACCTGGGCGTGCTATTGGTTGAAATTGTCCAAGCATTTACATGATCCCATCACATGGCTTGCATCAATTTTGTGGCTGGAATCCATTTTGTGTCATCCTTAAAGGGAAAAGAAAAAATACATCGCGATGGGAGAAAGACAAAAACAAACATTTTAAGGACCCAAACCCCCTGGTAGGTAATAACTTCAAATAATTATCGCTGCATTTTTATGGATGTCCAGGCCGTTTTAATACTCAAGAAATCAATATTAGGCATCTGGGAGCCATTTTGGGTCGATGTCCCCTAACTCCCCTTAAAGGAAAAAAATACAGCAATCTGAGAAAAGACATAAATGCAAGTTTTAAGGACGCCAACCCCCCTGGTAGGTATTATCAGGCAGAATAAATAATTATCGCTGGGTTTTTACGGATATTCAGGACGCTTTTTAACATTTAAACAGCTCATTTCATTGTGCATTGCCATTAACGAAAATGAAACGTAACGAACCAAATTTTCATGGTTCTGTTTGGCTCATTCCGATTTCATCACAATTTTTGTTATTTGTTTTGTTATGTAATGAAACGAATAACGAATAACGGAACGATTTTTTTTCATTTCATGCCCATCTCTACTTAACGTCCTCCTTTGTTCCACGACTAGTATTGTACCATGATAGCGTTGGTTGTGATCACGTGGTTTTTGTCCCTGTTTCAGTTTTGCAATGGTTGTGATAACTTGTCTCGTGACAAGTGTTACCTCACGGTTTTGTACCGCGACAAACACAGCATTTGTCTAGCTTCCTTTTTCCTTTTGGGGGGGGGGCTTAAAAAAACTTTTTCGATATTTCAAATTACTCGTCAACAGGGTTTCATACGACAATGCAGTAGAGTCAAATTACAATTTTCTGAGAGAAACGAATGTATTGTTGCGTTTCTTACCAATATCCAGGGTCTGTAGATTATCCACTTGTATGACCCTCCAAATCTGTTGCAGCTGTCCCATCGTGCATGGATAATGATAATAACACATCACTGAACTGTTCCTCATTTCAAAATTTGCATGATCTCGACATACAGGCAGCCTAGTGATCTGTCTGGTTGATTCATGGCTTTTGGGACCTGAAGTGATAATGCCAGAGGATGGTTCAGTTTGGCTGTTCCCAATGTCTAGACAGTGTAATTTATGCCAAAAGGCAAAATTAATTTCACTTACATGTGGTTTTGCTATTCCTCCCTACCCCTTCTTTCTTTCTTTTTCAAAGGGTGAACTTGTTTTTCAAGACATGGTGAAATTAAATTTCTTTTCTGAAAATCCCAGTTGATGAAAGCAAACAGCTATTAAAACGCAGAGCACCGTAATGATCAATGAAGGCCAAGGGAGCAGTCCAGATTGCAGACTGCTTCCCATTAACAGCACACAGTCACAAAGTCTAGAAACTGGTTGTAATTAAAACAGCAGGTCCCGCTGTGGCCGGGCCCCATGGCAAAGCCCACACCTCCCACCACCACCGGCACTGAGCGATTACAATCTTTGTCTAGCCATAGCTCTCACCACATCCTGTTAATACACAACATATGATAAACCGGGGCATGTAGTAATTACAGGGGAAATAAGATGCACAAGGGTGAAAGATGGCATATAGATCTGATTGCTCTGATTCATTCTGGTTCACATTAGCCCTGGCTTTCACACTGTGGAAGGAAATTATGTTCTCCTAGCAAGGATTTGTGATGATGAACTAAGACTGCATTAAGGCATAAATATATAGGAAGAAACCTGTAGGATTAGATTGAAGGTCCATTTAGGACAGCATTTGATTCTCCATAGAGGTCACCATATGACCCAAGGAAACTCACAGATAGAGCAGAAAATAAGATGCAGTGGCGAAACCGTACAGAGTCCCCAGTCGTTTCACGGACCAGTGGCCTGTACACGCCTTCTTCCTACTCTCGTGGCCACCATTCAGGGTTACCCAGTTGAAATAACCGAGTCTCAGTCAAGTTGGAACGTTAATAAAGTAAAATATAAATTTTATTGAATTCAACAAGCTGTCTCAGTTTGAGGTTTTCTTGCGTACCATTCATTGAAATTTCCACTAAGTAGATTACACTCAAATTTTGTCCTTTTACTATTCTCAACCCTCTCTCATCTGTCTCACATCTCATCTCTCATCATCTTATCTCATCTTTTTCTTATCTGACTCTCAGGACCCTCATGCTGAGCCTTGTAAACAGGTGGGCTCTGCTTCCACATTCCCTTATTGGTCCACAGCATTAACCTTTTACGTCCTCCTGCACAAACACTTTTGACTATAAATAGGTAAACACCACAGATGCCATCAAGGGATATGTTTTTTTTTTAAATTCTAGGACCCCCACCTCACTCAATTATGGTAGCCCCCCCACCTGCAGCTGCTTCCTCAAACTATTGGAAAAGTGCCCAGTCGCACCATGGGAGTCATCATGAGGACTCCCTGCAACTTCCAGAGGTGTATTAGAGAACAAGTTCCAATGGAGGCTGCTTCCATACACTCTATATGAAATATGTTGAGAAGAAGGCTTACAAGTGGAAATCTAGTGTCACATAAGGAATGGAAGATATTAAATGACTCTTCCATTCCTTTTAATTAGTATGCCTCTACTTGTACACTCACCCTAACCTCTGTCAGAACTCATAGCCACCTGCAACTTTGTGAGCTGCAGCAGGGAACCATCAGGATTCCCCACCAGGTAGTTTTTTTTAAGGGTTCAAATCAGCAGTGAAGGAATGGCACGGAGATGAGGAGGCTGCTCTGACTTCTGTCTGTTTGTGGGCTGAATTATAAGACATGGCCCAGTGAGTGTGATCAGTTACAGGTTCCTGCTGAATTATGGGATCGGGAGTCCTTGAACCCCCTCCAAATCCCATCCCTCTACCACCTCACTGTTTTTCACTCAGCAACCAGGGCTCAGTGTCTGAAATCTTATTGCCATAATTTGCACCACATTTAAAAAAAAACAGTGTTTTGCTTATATACATCCCCATAGTGCTTCAAGCACTCTCTGGGCTGTTTACAATTTAATTATTCAGGCTACACCTTGCCCTCGCCCCAGCAGACTGGGTACTCATTTTACGGACCTCAGAATGATAGAAGGCTGAGTCAAACATGAGCCAGTTACCTGGGATTGAACTCCAGGTTATAAACACAGCTTTAGCTGCAGTGCAGGCCTTTAACCACTGCACCACGAGGCTCTTATTACCATCATTCACTGTGATTTTTAAAATTTATTTTATTTTTGGAAATAAAATATCCCATAGAAAGGAAGCCATGGGGGCTTGGGGGTGAAAGAGAGGAGTCTTTCATTATTGAAAATCACCACCAGCTGTTTAAATTTACTGGGTGATTTTCAGGAATTAAAGAACTCTGCCTTCCATTTCAAAGCCACCAACAACTTTCTGATAATGAAAACAATTCCAAGGGAGCCCACCGGGCCTATGGGAGATAAAATCAGAAATACTTAATTTCCACACAATCACAGCAGCTGGTGGTGTTACACTCACAGTTACATGGCTTAACTGATGCATCAGGATGTAAGCCAGTAGGAACATGCTGCTTTCAGATATGGAGGCTCAATGAGACAGTACTATACTAATTATTAACCTAATGGATTCATTTGTGGTGCATGAATCTGTCTAACTTCCCTTTGCAGGTGTCTAAAGAAATAGCAGCCACATCTTGTGGCAGTGAACTTCATCAGTTAAGTGTGCATCAAGTGAAGAAGTGTTTCCCTTGCGTTTCTGAATCCACAACATTTTAATTTCATTGGATGGTCTTGAGTTTCTGTAGAGTAAGAGGGGAGAAGACATTTTTCCTTATTTACAGTAGGATCCCAGTATCCGCTGGGGATTGGTTCCAGGCCTTCCCGTGGATAATGAAAACCGTGGATAAGAGAGAACTCCAAAATCTGCCCAAAACTGCTGTCTTGTGACAGTAGCTTGCTTTACAGCTGCTGTTTGTAACAATAACTTGCTTTGCAGTTGCTGAATTATTTATTTACTTTTTCCTATGCCAACTGTGGATAACTGAATCAGTAGATATGGGGGTCCTACTTTATTTTCTTCACACTAGGCATATTTTTCTAAACATTCTCAGTGGACACAGAGGTGATCTGTATGAGTGAGGTATGAAGGCCTTCCAAATGTTGTTGGACTGCAATACAATTCCATCCAAGCTGGCATAACTGATCCTGAAGGATGATGGGAACTTGAGTCCTATGAGATCTGGAAGGACATGCTTCCCATTCCTGATATAATTTGTGTATGTTTAAGAAGTAAGATATTGGCAGCTTCTGTTAGTAGCAATATTTATAGAGCAAATCTTGATTGTTTACATAACATAGAAAATACAAAAGATGACTGTTTTTTTTTTAAAATGCCATTGCAAAACATGGATGTGCATTTGGTCTTTTTAAAAGAATGAATGTAGGAGGATGATAGAAACCAGCTCATCTGTGGGGTAAGACAGAATGCACTCATACTTGAGAATGAGTGCATTCTGTCTTACCCCACAGATGAGCTGGTTTCTTGCAATAGAGGAGTACAGAAAAAACAGGCAGTCAGGCATATGGCATATGGCATGCAATGCTGATCAGCAGCCTTAGTCCCAAAGCTGAGGTCATCTTGCAGTACTGGCAAAGAGGCTAGGAATTCTACTGACCTTAAATTCTTCCCATTCGTCAGTGTGTTTTATATGTTGCCATAATTTATTACAGAGACTCCTAATAAATGTGAGATGAAAATCAATTTTGATAGTTCAAGCCCATAAATATATTTGATCTGGATGGGAGCCTTGAGGAGGTTTGTTCCTTTGCCTCTTTTCAATTCCATGGCCCGACTCAAGAAGAGTTCAAAAAGTCAGACTGTCTTCCTTGCCGTCAGTCATGCATGTGCCATTTGGTACAGAGCTAGAGAAGTGCGGGAGGACCATTTCTGTAGGCACAGCCAAGAGCTGTGGTGGGAAGTGATGATTGATCTGAACACCATCTTTTACATTCTGATTAGGTACCTGCTTCTATTGCAGATAATGAACTGCTCCCAGGGGACCTGATACGTGCAGACAAGGTCCTGCTATAAAACAACCCAGAATGGAGCTGTTAGATTGTTCTGCGGTCATTTAGGTTTCTTTATACCCCCTATTGCTTTCTTCAGTGGCCAAAGTGGTGCTCTGGATTGATGGGCCTCCTCTGTGCTGACAATAATTGTCTATTGATTTCACATTTTATTGCTGCATCTCCTTTCACAGTTTGGATGCCTCAGATAATGCCAGGGATGCTGCAAGCAAGGCTGTGCTCTACAAGTGAGGTCATGCAAGGTGCTCAGTGGACAGAAAGTTTTGCCTTAGAACCAGGGTTAGACCTTTCATTAGGTAGGGTGAGTCATGTGCTACAAGAAACAGATTTGGAATATCAGCAGTGACCACGAATGGTTCTCCACATCTTCTGAGTTTAAAAAACAAGCATTGCTTGCCTTGGTAGATGACCTACGCAGGGAAATGGATAGGGAATCAGTGTCCCTTTTGCTTTTACTGGAACTTTCAGCTGCTTTTGACATTATTGACCACAGCATCCTCCTGACTCGTCTCTGAAATGGGACTTTGGGGCACTGTCTTACTGTGGCTTCAGTCCTTCCTGCAGGAGAGAATGCAGAAAGTGGTGTTAGGGTATTCATGCTCATCCCCACGGCCACTGACTTGCAGAGTTCCCCAGGGTTCTGTTCTGTCTCCTATGCTATTTAACATTTATATGAAACCACTGGGGGAAATTATTCAGAGTTTTGGGGTGAAGTGTCACCAGTATGCCAATGACATGCACTTCTACCTCTTGTCACCTCCAGATTCCAAGGAAGCTATTTCAAGCGTCAGTAATGAACTTGATGAGGAAGAACAAACTGAAACTAAATCTAGACAAGACAAAGCTGCTTCTGGTCAGTCAAAAAAGGAGATCAAGGGATAGGGATGTAACCTATACTGGATAGGATTACCCCCCAATTGAAAAAAAAGATTGTTCTGGTGCTGGCTTGTCCAGCCCCTGAAACCGCGTTGTCCTCCCCCAGGAGGAAGGTGAGACCCATGAACAGAGCCTCGCCAGGCCTGTATGGGGGCTGTGTGCAGTCACTCACCTTAAAATGAGCTGTGCCCACCCACACGCCATCTCACCTCTGGACCAGCAACACAGCAGCACCAACCACTGCATATATTGGCCTAAGGCCTTGACCATGTGCATGTCCTGCAGCCTGTGAGGATGACGAGCGGGGTGCATTGCTGCCCAGTGAGGTTGGACAGGGATCCCGGGGGTGGGGAATCAACGACCACAACACTTATCCATCACCCTGCTTGGGCCCTCCTTACACTGAGCTCCCAGCATGGCCCAGCGGCACTGCCGGGGGCCTCCACCAGTGGGGTAGGAACCCTGTACTAGTGTGTGTCCCTGGGGCCCACCCCCTATCTTTTATTTCCAGAACCGGGCTCATTTAAAACAAACAAACAAACAAAAAGAACACAACCTTGGCAAGGTGTGGTGGAGTGCGCCATGGCTGCCCTACTGCACGCCTGGGCCCTTCCCACCTCCCCTCCTCAGGCAAATCCTTTACTGGACCTGCCACCCCCCCCCAAGCCCAGCCAGGCCCACCTGTGCCATGCCACCACTGCCAGCACCCTGCCCATTGGCCCACTCTAACTCCTGGTGCTTCTGGGATTCCTTACTGGTCTGGCCGGGAATGCTGCAAGGAGCGCTTGCACTTGCATACCTTGGGGGTCCTCCTGGACTCATTCTTGAGTCTAAATGCCCAAGTCACAGTTGTGGCCAGGAGTGCATTTGCACAATTAAAACTAGTACACCCGTTACGCCCATTTCTTGAGAAACCTGCACTAGCCACTGTGACACATGCCTTAGTGACATCCCACCTGGACTATTGTAATGCGCTCTATGTGGGGCTACCAATGGAAGGTCTCAGGAAACTTCAACGGGTCCAAAATGCAGTGGTCAGATTGCTGACTGGGGCAGGTGACAGAGATCACTTTACACCCCTACTAAAGCAGCTCCACTGGCTGCCAATCAGCTATCACACACAATTCAAGGTGCTGACCTTAACCTACAAAGCACAAAATGGCCTGGATCCAAGCTACCTCAAAGACTGAATTTCACTATATGAACCAGCTCAGGTGCAAAGGTCATCAGGAGAGGCCTTTCTCTGCATCCCGCCACCTTCACAGGTGCATCTCATAAGAACACATGAAAGGTCCTTCTCTATTTCTGCTCCCAGACTTTGAAACTCCCTCTTGCTGGAGGCCAGGACTTTCCCATTTCTGCTGTCTTTCCAGAAGCAGGCAAAGACCTTCCTCTCCAGGCAAGCTTTCCCTGAATGAGGGACTACCTACTATGTGACTTTTATATGGATTACCATTAGAGATGGGCACGGCTTGGCGGAATTCCCGTTTCCGTTTCCGTTCCTCGTTTCCGTTACGGAACGGAAACGGTAACGGGAATTACTCCACCAGAACTCGAACTCGAACTGACTAAAGAATAATTGGGTCTGATTTGTCATGGTCGTTCCTGGCATCGCGGCGATCCCGTGATGCCAAGCGGCACAGAAAAAAAGTTTTTAAAAGTTAAAAAAAACTCCGATTCCCGGCCAAAAAGCAGGCGAAAATATGCCTGCCTGAGTGAGGGCTCAGGGCACCTACCAGAGGGGTGGTTTCTGGAGGGGGGTCCCCGGCCTCCCCCCTCTCCTCCTGTCCTGTCCTGGGCTGCTCTGGTGGTGGTGGGACTCGCCGCAGGCTCGCAGCAACAACCCGGAGTCTCGCCGCCGGCCGCCGCAATTCAAGCGGAAGTGGCACAGAAAAAAAGTTTTAAACTCCCCCCCATTCCCGGGCCAAAAAGCAGGCGAAAATATGCCGGCAGTGCAGAGTGCACCTACCAGAGGGGTGGTTTCTGGGGGGCGGGCGGCCTCCCCCCCTCTCCTGTCCTGGGCAGCCGGACTCGAGTCGCCATGCCATGCGGTGCGGGCGGGGGATCCAAAATGGGGCAGTGACCGCAATATTTTTTTTGAAATCGTGGTCCAAAAACACACAAGCACCACAGAAACATGCGAAAATTGCTAATGCTATTGCTAAAACTGCCAGAATTTTTACAGTAGCAGTGGGTTTTTCTTGCAACAAAATGTCTCCTCCCCTGTCCTCTCTCCATTGATTTTATTTTATTTTATTTTATTTACACCTGCGCAATGATGGGCTGGCCAAGTGGCCATGTGGGAGTGGACCATGCAAATTTTTGGAGCCATCCCACCAATCGCATGGCCACTTGGCCACTGAGACTTCTGGGATGTGCCAAAAAGCCCACTAAACCCTGCCCTAGCCCCCTAACCCTAACCCTAATCCTTGATTCCTTACCCATACGCCACAGTACACTGTCCTCTTAGTGGGTCAGAGAGGCACCCAGAGGTGCACCCCACTACCCCACCCTAACCTCACCAGTAACTAGCCTAACCCTAGTCCTTGCGCTAAGCTGCTGTCCCCTAAGCCAGATCTACTTGCATTGCACTACGCAAGTACGATTCCCTTCTTAGTAAGACACAGCGGGTGCAGCAGAGAGCCTTGGTGGAGAGAAGGCATCACCCTATGGCTTCTGCCAGTCCACTGCTGCAAAGTCTCACTATAGTCTGCAACTGGTATGCATATCCATATGGCTATGCATGCCCTTTTGCAGCAGCAGGTGAGGAGAGGAGACCCCCATGCCATGAGGGGTCTCCAGGAGCCTGTTTTCCCTTCCTAGCGGGTGAGGATAGGAGGCACCCACCCCACAGAGGTGCCTCCAGGAGCCCACTTTCCCTTCATAGCGGGCCAGAGGAGGCACCCACCCCACAGAGGTGCCTCCAGGAGCCCGCTACCCCCTAAACCAGTATAACGACAGACGAAAAACGAAAAACGAAATGACTATTTTTTGCGAAGTTTCGTGAAAAACAGAAACGAGCCGACAAGGGCCGCCTCCGACACACGACAGCTCGAAAACGTCATTTACCCTACTCGTGCCCATCTCTAATTACCATACATAATTGCATTGACTGATTTCATAAGAACAACAGTGTTTTCCATGTTACTTTCCATCCGTCATAACGGATTGTTTTTCTTTTTGCATGCTCTATCTATGTAGCTTTAATGTAACCTTTAATGTTCTAAGATGCCTCTTCTAATTCCCTGTTTTTAACATGGATATGTCTTAAATGTTCTGGGCTGTATACTGCTCCTATTATTGTAAGCCACCTTGGGTCCTTTTCCAAGGAGAAAGGTGGGGTAAAAATATTCAAAATATTAATTAATTAATTAAGGATCTGTAGCAATGTTAGCCCCAAAATACCACAGCAAATGGAACTACTGTAAACAGTGAAATGTCTGCCTATCAGTCACATCAGAAAAGAGTAGGTGAACTTGGGACATACAGTACTGGTAATGTAAGGGGTTTGATTGTTGATAGCAAGGAGTAATGTATGAAGTTGGGTTGGGGTTGTGAGCTAGACATATGGTCCCTTTTCCACAACCTGGACATGATGTTCATAGTCTCACAGTGCAACATATTAATTAGAGCTTGTGAACTGACATGGATATCACTTTTGCAGGAGTGTCTAGTGATATTGCCTCATTATTGTCTGCTTTGATTGTATCTTGCCCCTGTTTCACCCTTCCTCAAATGAATGGAGGATTTCCCTTTTAGGAAGCATTCCAAAGTGTCCACAATATGTTCTCTTCAAGAGCTATATTAAGAAAGATTGGACAAATGGAGAGAAATTGTCCTTGCAGTATTAAAAGTGATTCAGCTTGTTTGCAGAATTTGACTGTCACTTCTGGATAGATTGAATGTAATGACTCATTGCTAATAATTCTCTAAAAGCACATTCCTTGCACCCTGTGAAATTACACTTGCAGGGTTCCTAAAGAAACTAGGCTTTTGTTTCTAAATGTTGCACATGTTTAGGATACGTCACTCCTTGAGAGTTAACGTGATCCGCGTAATGCTTGACCTGCTGTTGGGTATATTCTTCTTGGGTTTCATCTGTTTAATACCCTTTAGCCTCACAATGGAATGGAGCACACACTGTGGAAATATGTTTATGAAGCAGAATCAGGTCTGCATGAATCCAATTTCAGGATACAAGAGTGTCACATGCTGTTCTTAAAGGGGCAGAAGTCCCTTTAAACATAAAAGGATCATGATGCCTCCTGAAATGTTGGGGTGATTCCTCCTCCTCCCAGTGTGTCTATGACCTGCCTCTGTGTTAACTTTGAACTGTGGTACTCACTCCAAAATGTAAGAAATCCCTGCTGAGTTTAGGAAGCAATATCCCTTTCTATTGTTCAATCAACCAACCCTATTTTGCTCAACTTGGTATCCCTTGGGATCAGGTCAAATCTATCATTCTGTCTACATAGTCACAGCTCTAAGTATTTACCTCCAGCCCAAAACTAAATAAACCTTTAATAATAAAAAATTGAACTGCAGCCCAGCCCCTCTCAAAGAGGCAAAGTGGAGACCTGAACTCCTAACTTCTGCCTCCACAGCCAGGGACCTAAGCCACAGAGCTATCCAGCAGCCCTTTCCTGCCATATTAGCTGATTAAGGTTGCTATCCCACGGCCATTAAAAACCGCTTCAAACTGTTTGAAGATCCGGTTAATAAAATTGTGTCCCCACGACCAGCAGACTTTAAAGGGTGGAAAATGTGACCACGCCCACTTAAGCGTGACCCAGTGAGTTTTGCAAGTACCTGGTCTCGAGGTGGTACAAAGCTTGTCTCAGTTCTGATGCAGATTTTTACCCGGGAGTTGAGTCCGTGGGGCTTGGAAAATCCACGTCCAAACCTTTTCATTCTGCTGTGTTGCAGTTCCCGCTCGTGGGAACACAAAAGCTGCGGTCCTTTAAAATGCGCCAGTGGGGACACAGGAACAGCATTTTCAACCACGTGACCATTCCAGAGGAAAATCCGTATTTTACCTTGATCTGAACTTTTTGGCCATGAGATAGCAACCTAAGTCACTGAAGATGGTATGGTCTGTTACTATTCCTACACTCCAGTGTGTCAGCCAGAACCTCTTGATCTCCGTTCAACTGTTTTTGTCAAGTACTACACAGAGAAAATATGATCAGAGATCTCTGTGCCTTGTTCTATTACTTCTTGCATTCACAATCATGAACAGATTAAAACATGGCCTCAAAGCAGAGGGAAACATTTTAAAACCCAAGGTTAAAAGTCAATTCTGTATTCTTTAAAAACAGAACAACTCTAAAACCATCTTTCAAACAATTTTATTGGGCATATTAAGGGTATATTAAACAGTACAACTCTGTGTACTAGAAGCTCATAAGAATTAAGCAAGCCTGATTTCCATCCAGATGGAGTTCAACAATGAAGGTGCTGCTGCAAAGAAAACTTCTACCTGGTGGTGGGATATGCCACAGGACTTCTGCTAAGACCTTAGATTCTATGGAGGCACAGATAAGAGGATGCAGTCTTTCACACATCCTGGTTTCAAACTGTTATGGGTTTAGTAGATCAAAACGAGCATCTTGGATTCAGTGGCATAGCAAGGGTTTGGAGTACCTGGGGACATAGTTGTTTTGGCGCCCCTCCAGCCCTCCCAAACACCATCACATTCACCCAGCAGGGGGGGGGGCAATCCTGCGGGTATGGGGCAGACGCACAGGCATGTGTATGTGTGTGTGTGTGTGTGTGTGTGTGTGTGTGTGTGTGTGCACATGCAGTACCATGCATGTACCTTATGTCTCATGTGGTGGGCCCAGAGCAAGGTGAGACAAAAGAGGAGGGGGAGGGTGCCGCAGCCACTGCGATCCCTGCACGCCTGCCTGCCTGCCTGCTTCGCTGTTCGCCTGGTGCACAGCAGTGGAGGAGGAGGCTGCAGCGGAGTGGGTCCCATCACCAAGCCTTACACCGGGGAAAGGAGGACTGCTGGTGGGAGGGCACACAGCTTCCTCCTCCTGCACCCTCTCCAGGTGCCCCCAGATTGCTGTGCCCAGGGGAAATGCACCTTTCTGCCCCTAAATATGCCTTTGCTTGGATTGGTCTTTGAAAAAAACGGGAAGCCATTGTAGTTGCTGAAAGACAGAAGCAATATGGTCTGTAAGGTGTTCAACAAGCAGAAATATGGGTACCTTATTTTGCTTTAGTTGTAGCTTCCAAGCTCCTCTTGGTCAGTTTCGCATAGAATGCATTACAGAGGATGAGAAATAAATAAGACATGATTCACTGTGACTAAATCTGCCTTACCAAGGAAAGGGATGCCATTTCTGCACCAGCCAAAACTTGGGGAAGATACACTAGGTAGTCACTTGGTAGAAGACTGGGGACACCACCCTCCCCTGTAAAAAAGGTTAAAAATATCCCAGCCCCAGATTGGTTTCTTTCCTGACCAGCATGATTTCTGTCTTGTCTGGAGTAAGCCTCAGAGGTTGACCACAGGGGCATTTGGCTCGTCATTTTGTCCACTGCAGGGATGGACTGCTTCACTTCTAAATATGGGGCTCAGATGATATTTTTGCTGGAATGGACCAGCCTACCCTCAGACTGGTTCTGTCCTCACCTTTCTCACCCATGTCATTTGGTTTCTACATTTTTGGTAAAGTAAAATTTTAAAATTCCCTTAGAGTAGCAAAATGCCCTGCATTATTGTAAAGAGGACATCAGTGTGAATGTCCTTGTCGGTGAGCTGTGATGGTTTGATCCAGGGCCTGAACCTACTGCCCAGCCAGCCCAAGATCCAGAGGGGAGAGAAACAGAAGCCACTCCCAAGTCACTCCCAAGAGAGTGGGACACACAGAGGGCCTGGTGGTAGTGAGTGGTCTGGGAATCAAGGAACAGGTTTAAGCGAAAGGTGGGAGATAGTTTGTCCTTGGTAGACAGCAGCTATAAAAAGCTGCCTTGAGGAGGAAAAGCAGCCTTGTGGAGGCAAATCCTTGGAAGATGTCAGTGTGTCAGGAGGCTGGCTGTCAAATGGGTACAAACGGATCTCTACAGGGAATAAGAACCAGAGGGAAAAGAGGAGGAGAGCCTCAACAAAGGAGCCTGTGGAGGATGCCCTGGAAGAGTGATCTGGGACATTCTGGGTTGAGAAACCACCAGAGGTGGAGCCAGATCCCACAAGGGAGTGAGATTATATTTATTGGAGGGGGTTACATGTCTTCAAGAGTGAGGGGGAGAAATATGTAAATCTAACACTGATATAATAGCCATAACAGAAACCTGGTGGAATGTAGAGAACCAGTGGGATATAGCAATCCCAGGCTATAAACTCTATAGAAGGGATAGAGAGGGGTGGGTTGGAGGGGGAGTGGCCATCAATGTTAAAGAAGGGGTAAAATCCAGCAGTTGGAGATTGCCAGAGGGTCTGACTCCACCATAGAATCACTGTGGGTTAAACTACCAGGTCCAAGGAGTGATGTGATAGTTGGGGTATGCTATCGCCCACCAGATCAAAAACTTGAGGAGGACCTTGAAATGAGGAGAGAAATCATGGAGGTGGCTAAGAGGGATAGGATAGTAATCATGGGGGAGTTCAATTATCCCCACATTGACTGGGCCAACGTGAGCTCCGGGCAAGAAAGAGAAACTGGGTTTCTCGACTTGCTGAATGACTGTGCCTATGAGCAACTTGTCATGGAGCCCACCCGAGAACAGGCAACTCTGGATCTAATATTGTGTGATACTCAGGACCTGGTCAGGGATGTGAATGTCACTGAGCCTCTGGGGAACAGTGACCATGCTGCAATCTCCTTTGCCATGCATGTTGGAGGAAGAGTGTCAACCAAATCAGACATAAAAACCCTTGATTTTCGAAGGGCAAACTTCCCTCAGATGAGGAAACTAGTTAGAAAGAAATTGAAGGGGAAGGTTGGAAGAATCCAATCTCTTCAGAGGGCATGGAACCTGTTTAAAACAACGGTAACAGAGGCCCAGCACAAGTGCATACCACAAAGAAAGAAGAGCTCATTTAAGCGCGTGTAGGTCTATGGAACTCCCTGCCACAGGATGTGGTGATGGCATCTGGCCTGGATGCCTTCAAAAGGGGATTGGACAGATTTCTGGAGGAAAAGTCCATCACAGGTTACAAACCATGATGGAGATGTGTAATCTCCACGCTTAAAACCAGGGTACTTCAAGGGCCAGATGCAGGGGAGTGGTATCAGGAGACAGATATCTAGTCTCATGCACTCCCAAACGCATCTGGTGGAGCCGCTGTGAGATACAGGAAGCTGGACTAGATGGGCCTTTGGCCTGATCCAGCATGGCTCTTCTTATGTTCTTATGTTCTTATGTAAATCCAAGAGGGCACCGGCATGGTTAATGGTGGAGTTAGAGAGGCTCTAAAGTGCAAGGAGAGGTCTTTCTGTAAATGGAAATCCTCCCCAAATGAGGAAAATAAAAAGGACCACAAACTCTGGCAAAAGAAATGTAAGAAGATTATAAGAGAGGCAAAGAAAGATTTTGAGGAACGCATGGCTAGCAATATAAAGGGTAATAATAAAAGCTTCTTTAAATATGCTAGAAGTAGAAAACCTGCCAGAGAACCGGTTGGTCCCCTGGATGGTGAGGGAGGAAAAGGGGAGATTAAGGAGGACTTGGAAATTGCAGAGAAATTAAATGAGTTCTTTGCATCTGTCTTCACGACAGAAGACCTTGAGCAGATTCCGCTGCCTGAACGGCCCTTCTTGACTAAAGAATTAAATCAAATACAGGTTAAAAGAGAGGATGTTTTAGGACTAATTGATAAATTGAAGATTAACAAGTCACCGAGCCCAGATGGCATCCACCCAAGGGTTATTAGGGAACTGAGAAATGAAATTGCAGATCTCTTAACGGTAATATGCAACTTGTCTCTTAAAACGGCCACAGTGCCGGGGGACTGGAAGATAGCAGATGTCACACCAATTTTTAAAAAAGGAAGGAGGGGGGACCCGGGAAACTACAGGCCAGTTAGCCTTACATCTGTCCCAGGGAAGATGGTGGAAAGCCTCATACAAGAGAAAATCTTAAAACACATAGAAGAACAATCCTTGCTGAGAGAAAATCAGCATGGCTTCTGCAAGGGTAAGTCTTGTCTGACAAATCTTTTAGAATTTTTTGAAAAGGTCAACAGGCATGTAGATTTGGGTGAACCAGTGGATATAGTCTATCTGGATTTTCAAAAGGCTTTTGACACAGTCCCTCACCAAAGGCTGCTGAGAAAATTGCACAGTCAGGGGATAAGAGGGCAGGTCCTCTTATGGATTGAGAAAAGGTTGAGATCGAGGAAACAAAGAGTAGATGTCAATGGGAAATTTTCACAATGGAGAGAGGTGAAAAGCGGTGTGCCCCAGGGATCTGTCCTGGGACCGGTGCTTTTCCATCTGTTCATAAATAACCTGGAGACAGGGATAAGCAGTGAGGTGGCCAAGTTTGCAGATGACACAAAACTTTTCCATGTGGTAAAAACCAGAGAAGATTGTGAAGAGCTCCAGAAGGATCTCTCCAAACTGGGGGAATGGGCTACGAAATGGCAAATGCATTTTAATGTAGCCAAATGTAAAGTAATGCATATTGGGGCAAAAAATCAAAACTTTATCTATCCGTGACAGATCAGGAAAGAGATCTTGGTGTGTTGGTGGACAGCTCCATGAAGGTGTCTCCCCAGTGTGTGGCAGCGGTGAAGAAGGCCAATTCTATGCTAGGGATTATCAAAAAGGGGATTGAAAATAAAACAGCCAACATAATAATGCCATTATACAAAACAATAGTAAGGCCGCACCTGGAGTATTGTGTACAATTCTGGTCACCGCATCTCAAGAAAGACATAGTGGAACTGGAAAAGGTGCAGAAGAGAGTGACTAAAATGATAACTGGGCTGGGGCACCTCTCTTATGAGGAAAGGCTAAAACATTTGGGCCTCTTTAGTCTGGAAAAAAGACGCCTGAGGGGCGATATGATTGAGACGTACAAAATAATGCAGGGCATGAGTAAAGTGGATAGAGGGAAGCTCTTCTCTCTCACACAAAATACCAGAACTAGGGGACATACACTCAAATTGAGGGCTGGGAGAGTAAGAACTGACAAAAGAAAATATTTTTTCACCCAGCGTGTTGTTAGTCTATGGAACTCCCTGCCACAGGATGTGGTGATGGCATCTGGCCTGGGTGCCTTCAAAAGGGGATTGGACAGATTCCTGGAGGAAAAGACCATCACAGGTTACAAACCATGATGGAGATGTGTAATCTCCACGCTTAAAACCAGGGTACTTCAAGGGCCAGATGTAGGGGAGTAGTATCAGGAGACAGATATCTAGTCTCATGCACTCCCAAACACATCTGGTGGGGCCACTGTGAGATACAGGAAGCTGGAGTAGATGGGCCTTTGGCCTGATCCAGCATGGCTCTTCTTATGTTCTTATGTTCTTAAGCACTCGACTGTACCCATGTTCCTGGGGAGAGAGAATGAGGGAGGAAAAATTGGGAAAATCAACACTGACACAAAACTAATACTGATGGAGGAAGCAACAGTGTGAGCAGGAGAGCGAAAGGAGTAAGGGTAGAAGAGACCAGTGAGTGGAGGCAGGCACAAGTCACAGGGTGAAACCAGCTGCCTGTCTTCTCTGCAGGCTTACCAGCCCTCGCTCATAGGAGCAATGTGATGCCAGAGGGACCTTGACACTAGAACACTATCTGTGACCCCAGTGCCAGAAACTGGTGTTTCTGGAGGACCTCTGAACCTCCCAATGAAGAGAACTGGGAGGCCCTACCTCAGTCCAAGTTCCTTGGGAAAAGGTAGCTTATCTGGAGCTGTTTTCTCTCCTGTCCTCACGGTTAAAGGGTGTTCAGATCTGAAAAGTGGTTCACCACATTCTCCCACTCTCAAAGACACCCTTGGACTTGCTAACACTGTACCTCAAGACAGCCTGCCCACATATTATTTATTTATATTATATTTATTTTTAAGTTTATATACCGCACCAATCTTCCCATAGGGAACTCTAGGCGGTGTACAAGCAGAACAACACAAACAATTAAAACCACCACAACCAAATAATACACAACAAAGGATGGGGAGGGGAAAAGAAAAAAAAGAGGGGAGAACCCAGCATGAGGCATCACAAATACAACGAACCCAATAAATCACAAGGAACACAAAACAAACATTAGCAATTGCCATAAGCTTCCTGGAACAGCCAGGTTTTCAGTATTTTCTTGAAGGCTTTAAGGGAAGGAGCCAGGCGCAACTCATTGAGTAGTTTGTTCCATATGGAGGAGCCAACTACCGAGAAGGCCCAATTATGGGTCTTGACCTTACAGGCCTCCCTGGGGGTGGCCACTCAAAGCGAGAAGGCCAATGAGGCTTTGGTGGGTCTGACCTCATAGTAGTGGTGGTAGTGAGGAGCAGAATCTCAGGTCTCTAGTAGCCCCCAGGGAAGCCCACCATCATCAGGAAAGCAAAGAGGCATCATCCGTTGGCCAGCTTGCTTGCTTGCCTACTCAGCAGCCACTTCTGTGCTATGCATGTTGGCACTGTGTAAACATGTGGTTCCCTTACTTGGCAGCATAGACAATGCCTGTCCTTTTCTTCACCTTGCATCTGCTCTGGAAAGAGAAAGGAGAAATTGTCAAGGTGATGCCAGCTGCCTTAAAAAAAAGTGATCCTCTGCTTGGAGAAACTTTTTTTCATGTCTCCTGCCTAGAAATGCAATTGAGGAAGTGTTTAATTTGCTAGTACTGTATCCTGAAGTGGCTCTCTTATTGTCACTTCTTGATATTGGTAAATTGACAGTGGGCTACCACAAACCAAATCAGTTCACTTGAGATCCAGATGCCCTTTGGATGCAAGAATCCTAGTGACCCTATTTAGCTCCCACCAGCCCACTATAAAACAGCCAGGTAGACAAGCCTTCCATTTGTTCAACCACAATCAATCCAAATCACATTAGGAATGATTTGAGATTTCCAGAGCCTCTTTGGCTGTCACTGAAACAGAGCAGCAGGGCAGGGTACCATTCAGATAGTAGTGAGAGCTGACTCCAAAATCCCAGACAACATCTCCCAGCAGCCTCATGTAACTCTTGACAACATTGAGCTCCGCGGAATCTCCCAGGCTAATAGCTACAAGGCCATACATCAGCCCACCAGTTTCACTGAGCTAAATAAGACTACATGCGTCTGAATATGATGCCCCCAGGTCCTGTGTCAGCCAAGACAAAGTGGGATGGGGAAACTTTGATGACTGATACTTGAGAGGAACTGTGCTGTCAGGCAGAGCCAACAGAGATGCACTCCCTCTGACTATTTCCTTGCATAGTCTTTCAGCAAAGCAGCCAAAGCTGTTCCTATCCCCAATCCAAGCCTGAATTCACACAGGAGAAAGCCTAGATGTGACTCCCAACATTCATAAAACACCTTACTTTAAAAGGAAAGTGGCACACTGACTAATCATTCCCTTGAGGGGTGGGTTCTAATTAGAGATGGGCACGAAATGAACTTTTAATTCATTTTGTTCTTCGTTATTCATTTTGTTAGCTAACGAAGCCCCAAGCCAGCACCTCAAAAAGCCCCCAATTGGGGATTCTTAAGACGAATAAAATAAAATAATAAAAAAGGAGCGCTGACCCGCCCCCTGGGGCTGCACAGTTGGCACTCAAAGTCATGCAAACAAACATAACCCCTGAGGGGCTGGCCCCAAGCCAGTGCCTCAGAAACCCCTGCTGCCACGGCCAGGATTGCTGCCAGGATATGCACCCAAACCGAACTGAACCAAGGGTGGGCCCGAAACAGAAGAACCCAAACCATGGGTTTTCTGTTTCGTGCCCACCTCTAGTTCTAATGGTGGTTTCTTAAGCAGCTGTCCTAAAGCTTCTTATTTTCAAATGACTGAAATACATCCCTTCTTTCAAAAAAGTATGGTGTTCACTATATATACTCTCCCACTAGAGCCAGCTCTTTTTTGGCACTTCTGATCAGCCATCATGACTTCCATTCTCAAAGCAACTTGTCTTTGTAATTAGGATGAATAATTTAAAAGGCTATCCACCAAAACAAATGTTGGACAAATGCTGGCCTTCATTTACCTTCAAAATCTATCCAAGTGATTTTCTCTGGAAAGGATTTTGGAAAGTAATTGCAGTAGATTCTGAGGATTCCTTCAAAACCTTCTGGTGTCTACAAAGTATCCAGAACAACTTTGCTGGACATGTGTTGATCCAGTAGAAACCTTGAGAAACCCCTTCGCTGTTGCAGAGTAGGCCTTATAAGAGCCTTATCTGATTGGATTCAACCTGAGCCTTTTCCCACTGCCTTCCTAGCCATCTATTCAAGCAACTCATTGCTCTGAAAAATCTAAGAAGCCCATGTGCTACACCCATGTAGAGGACACTTAGGACTGATTATATCAATCTCCTGAATCATATCCCAGTTCCATGGATCAATCAGCATCAGGCGGATCACCCATTTGGGGAGGTGGAAAAATTCTCCTGAGCAATCATTCTGAATTCATTAGTCCCCAAAGGCAGGTCATTTTAATCGGTCTCCACCCTTAGAGATTTAAAGAGACACAGCCTGTCTAAACCATGTGGTTATAACTGTGACTATAGCGATTTCTTGAACAATTCTACCCAGTGATTGTCCTGGCCAATAAAAGCCATATGCAGAATAGAACCAGGCACAAGTGTAAGGGCTAGATTTGAGCCACGGTTGCTATGAAATTGTGACCTTCTCCTAATTAGGAAGAATATCAGCATGAATATCAGAATCTTCCAGCATGATCAGTTTTAGGGAAATCAATGCTGCTACCCAGCTCAGGCAAGGAGACATTTGGGCAGCAAGGTGGAGTATAATGCCAACAGAATCTCAATCCTAGCTCACTGCCTCATTTGCAGGCACCTTGGAGATTTCTAGACCAAGTACCAGCATCATTCCACCAATCAGAAATCCCTTTATTTCCCTAGCTTGGCTTTCTGAACTTCAGCTTGGCCATCAGACAGATTTGTGGCTCAATCCTTTCTAACTTCCTGTTCTACAGCATCCTTTAAGCTACTAACCTCTCTTGTTTTTCTGCCATTCCCATCATTCCTAGCTGGTGTCTTGAGCAACTGCCTCTGTAGTTTGTTCTGTTCTTGAGTCTGTTCCATTGGGACTTGTATTGATAGCTCAGACATGTTATTTTCTGATCATAGGTCCCAGGATCCCACATCTGGCTTGGTGGGAATGTAGAATTTCTAAGCTCTGCTTGTATCTCGAGCACTCTTGGCTGCTTACGTAACACGGTATGTCTGTTACCAAGTGGAAAGTGGGATATCAAAAAGATAAAAGGAGCAAAAATAGAGACTAATTCAATTGGTACTTGGTGTGAAGGAAAATATGTACTCCCTACCTTGAACTTGTTGTCTGTCCCATAGTGAGATTTCCTTAGAAACAATTGTCTCAGCAATCAGGATAGCAAATTATGGTAATCCCATGTTCATTATCTTCTGATGGTCAGTCCCAAACAAAGCATACTATCTGCAAGTTCTGAAGGTGAAGAAAGCATATACTAT
This sequence comes from Phrynocephalus versicolor, assembly GCA_023846285.1. NCBI lineage: Eukaryota > Metazoa > Chordata > Lepidosauria > Squamata > Agamidae > Phrynocephalus > Phrynocephalus versicolor. The sequence continues at coordinate 70,702,624 of JAHTLZ010000129.1, read as the reverse complement.
GACAAACAGATATATTTTTCCATTTCAGGGAACACCTTCACTATAAATGTGTTAAACATGTCATTTAATTTCACCAAGAAAGTAATCTCATCGCTACCAATAGACAGGGTAGAATCATAGAATAATGAAAGTGGAAGGACCATTGAGTCAAATTCCCTGCTTAATGCAGGCATTTTATTTTTTATTGAAAAAATTAAAATATTCGTACCCTGCTTTTCTCTGTAAACCTAAAGTAGACTTAAAGTGGCTTGCAACATTAAAACAGCAGCATTTAAAAGCTAAAAACAGTAAATAAAACATTTAAAAGCAATAGCGCACAACAATCCAAATAGTTTTTTTTAAAAAAAAAATCCCATCAGACTGCCAGTCAGTAAGGAAAAGTCTGAAGAGAAATGCTTTCGCCTGCTTGGGGAAGGACAACAAAGATGGAGGCAGGCTGGCTTCTTATGGGAGGGCATTGAGAGCCTGAGAACAGCAACACAGGTAGCCCTCTTCCATGCCCCCACTGAGCATGCCTGTGAGGGTGGTAGGACTGAGAAAAAGCCCTCCCCTGATTATCCTAAAGACCTCTCATAGAGGGAGATAAGGTCTTTTAGATAGCTTGGACCCCAGCGGCTTAGGCCTTTATAGGTTATAAACCAAGACTTTGAATTGTGTCCAGAAACCGATTGGCAGCCAGTGGAGCTATTGTTTACAGGGGAGTTATATCTTCCCTGTAACCAGCCCCGTTAACAATCTGGTTGTGGCATCTTGGACTCTCAATAGTTTCCAGGCAGCCCCACATAGAGTCTGGTACAGTAATCCAGCCAGAATGTAACTAGAGCATGTGTCAGTGTGGCCAAATCACACCTCTGAAGAAATGGGTGCAGCAGAAGTACAGTACTAGTTTTGACTGTGCAAAGTTATTCCTGGTCACTGCCGAAATGTGGGCATCCAGGTTCAGAGACAGAAGGCAATTCAAAGTATCCTTCACTGTATTTAAAGGCAGTTGGTCAGTTGAGGTCCTCTGGGGCAGTTCATACGGCTGTCTCCCATTCCCTCATTGCTATTTACTTACTTCTTCACCCAGACCATTGTTTTCCACTGAAAGAACCAGGAAACTGTCACGCTACCTGCACTTCCCTTTCATTGTTTGTCTAGGAATGTCAGCCTTGATCCCTGTAAATAATGATGAAAGTCCTGATGAAAGTCCTATTGCAAAATCCTGTACAGGAAGTTTCTATAATTTCCCATCATCCACATAGGTATGTGATAGAGTGCACAATCAAGTGTGCAACTGGGATCTATTCTGTGTACATGGCAAACAGACTGCACAGTTGTGCATACTGCCTACATGTTTGTTGGTCCAATACAAACCCAATAAGATACTGGTCACTTTACTCTGATTTCCCATTCCTGCACCCAAGATTTCTGTAGTTCAGTGGAGATGAATGATTTGGCTAATATTTGTTTCTCTAGTTTTGCTGTTCTGGATGCACTTCTTGTGGGCTGCCTGGGCCAGAGAATGAAGACTTGCTGTTAAACAAAAGCATTAAGAGAAATGGAACTGCAGAATGAAGGCACTTTCTGCAGAACCTGCAGAATTCGTTCCCAGGGGATTATGTTTTGCAACAGCATACATAAAACAATGGCATGTTACCTGCTTCCAACATAGCATACATAATACACTTTTGTGTATTATATACACAACACGTGATGTGTCTTCTGATTTGGTTGATACATGTCTGAAGGGGTCTAGAGAATTAGTATGTGTGCAAGAGCTGTCTGCCAAACTCTTCCCAAAGAACACTGTGGAAGCACAATTTTGTGCAGCTGGACACCCTGTGTCTTGCTGCTGCAGTTGTATTATCTAACCTATATCAATATCTATAAGACTCTCGAGAAAACAGAAATGACTAGCTGAAAACAGGTGGTGAGCTTGTACAAACAATTCACACACACACAGGAATGAGTGTGTGTATGAAAGAGAGGGAGAGTGTGTGTGTGTGCATGGATGCTTTGTGCCCAGATGTGAGCTGAAAGCTGGCTGGCTGCATCACTCTCAAAGCAGTGCACTGAGGCTGATCAGAATGGTAGACTTTCGTTTTATGTGCATGTGGACCTCCAAGCTGATTCCAGTATAGCTGCAGTCACCTCATGCATAGTCAAGGAAGAGCATCGCAAACTCCATAGAAACACACAGACCACCCCCTCCCCACTGCTAATTGTATGTGTGTAGTGGACTGAGGAAGGTGCTGGGGAGTCATTCTCGGGGAAGAGAAGCCTGCCTGGTAAGTGAAAACCCACAAAGTTGTTTTCTTATGTTTCTCGTTTCTTGCAACGGGGCTGAGAAGCCTTTGCTTTGCTTTGCTGACTCTGAGGTTGATACTGCTTCAAGACTAAACAGGGAATGTTGCTTTCAGGTATTTTATGCTGAAATACCTGGCATGTGCTTATAGCTACTTCTTAACCGGAGGGCTTTCTCCATTGTTTTACCAAATGCAACTGGAAAGCTGTTGTTTTCATTCTCTCTCTCTCTCTCTCTCTCTCTCTCTCTTGCTGCAAATGTTTGCTCTTTGCCATCCTTTTGTTTTGCTAAACTGTCAGAATAGAAAATGCATTTTTTTTTTGCACAGATGCATTCATGTCCATACAGAAATCCCTTTAACTTGTTTGGCAACCTTATTCCTTATTTAACTTTCTGTGTGAGTTTGTGCTCTCTTTTGCAAAACCCCACCACACTAATACACAACTATGTTTCCACTGTTTGCATTTCTGGATGTCATTCTGTAGTTCTATGTGTGCTTTCCTGCACTGAGACGGAGCTTTGGTCACCTGGCATGATGACACCCCCACCCCTGCAATCCTATATCAGATGCTAAGATTGATATAATTTATTTTAGGGAATGATGGGAGCCCCTAGTTTGCTTCGTTACGAGATCTAGTCATATTTCTTTGCTGAATTCAGAGATATCATGGTTAACAATAAGTATTATCATCCCGCTCGAGATGAGAAAGGGCTGTTGCCTGCATGCCATGCTGTCTGCTTAATTATATTTAATCACTGTAAAGCCTTATCCTGTTGGGACTGAGCAAGGTACACAGGGAGGTGGAGGGGAGCTATTTGGAACTATTGTGGGAAAGATTTCAGACTCTTGAGATGACTCTCGTGGGAGCATTAAGCGCATGGAAGCCAGATGATGCTAATTGATGCTACCTTGAAACTGAGTTCAATTTGTTATGCTAATACAGCATGTTAGTGTTTGACAACATCATAGAAAACTGAGCAGCCAGCACTGCAGGCTGAGTACCACGAGCCCAGTTCTTAGTAGAGACGGCCTTCAGAAGGATGCTTTTGGATGGAATCCACAGTACCTGTTCCTCTGGGTAAAGCACAAGCATTCCAGAATGTACCCATATCAAATCATGCTTGCTGTTCTTTTCAAAGTTGCAAGAAGGGAATGCTGATCTTCTGTTTGCTGTACATAAGAAGCTTGCTTAAAATCTCTTCTCTTCCCTTTCTGTCACTCCCTTTTGCCAAACGCATGATGACCCAGAATTACCTGACCCGAGCATTGAACCTGATCAATGTAGCTATTTGGTTTAATGGGATTTTATGGTGTGTGGCATTCTGTGACTCGGATCCTTGGAGGATGGGGGTGGCAACAGCAGGGAGATACTTGCTGTTTGCCTACAAAATCTCTAGGGTCTATGATTAATGCTTGCCTGTGAAAAGACTTGCTGTGTATTACACTGTAAGGGTGAGACCTTATCCTACTCCTTTTGGGGTGGGTGGGTGAGGGTAAGCTAATGAGGACAATAGCCATGCAAAGCAACACAGGAGCAGATACTCCCCACGCATCTAGCTGAGCACTGTCAGCTCCAGCTCTGCTTTTCAGACAAAGAGTATTACCAGAGCACACATTGCTGATGCTTCATTTCTGAAACGGAGAGATATAAGAAAGGATTTGAGAATGCACCACTCTCTGCACAAATCCCACAGGACTGGCATTCCGCTGCCTCACACACACTCTTTGCAAATCCCGATGAAACCTGTTCTTGGAGCAGGGCAGGGTAGGGCTCTCATAGTTCCAGAGGTGGTGAGCTTTTGAACAGGCAGAAGCCACCGAAGCTTGATTTGCTGGCAGGTCATCTTCTACATAATGCTTCCAGTCAGATTGCTTGGGGTCCTGGGACAATAGCAATCAGTGTTGGGGAACTGGTCTGCCTCCCCAGATCTTTACCCCCGTGGAAGACAAATCTCAGAGTGAATGGAACTAGAGGAGGAGAAAGTTTGGTTTTTGTGTGCGAGATAGCTTTAAAGCTTCTTTCTCAACTGGCCCAGTGCTCAGAGGTTTGGCACCAGGATGTCTGTATTGGTGTTACAGTGGCACAGTTGGCAGTGAGCGAAAAAGCCAGGATTGGGGGATTGGGAAGAGAGTGCCAGAGGTGCAGGTACTTGAATCCTTTATGCCCTTGGGGCAAGACAGGAACTGGTACATCAAGAAGACTCAAATCCCAGTAGCAGCCGTGCAGGTCCTGAGAAGTTAAAAATATACTCCCTGGGGGCTGTCAGGGAGCCTTCTTCAAGCAGCAGAAGACCTAGAAAAACTCCCCACATGTCTTCTGTGCCGAAGGTTGTGGGGTGGTGTGGGGGAGATTTAATTGCCAGCAGGAAAGGCTGCAGCTGCTTTACATATGTTGTTGCCTGCATGCCCACCAAAAACCAAACAAAAACAAAGCAACAATCCCCCAACCCCTGACAAGGTTTTCCCACTTCCTTGGCTCTGGTTTGTTGTTGCCACCTGTTAAGGTAGGTTTCACAGAGACTGTCCTTGTGCCTGCTTCTGAAAGCAGCTGCTGTGACATCTCAAGGAGTGATTGTAATGGCCCCCGCCATGGCTACCGTTCTTGGTTTGGAAATCTCAGGGAATGGCATGCTTTCTGTTGACTTTGCAATCCTTGTGTGGTCTACAGTACATAGGAAAGATTACCCACTGATTAACTCCTTGGAAATGTCTTCAGTGGTCATGATAAATTGAGCTTTGTAACAGGGCAGCATGTCTGAGCATTTTAAAAAAAATAGCATGGGCTGCTCATGGACCAAGGAAAGGGAGTCTCTCCTTCCACCATCTTGGGTGAGATATCCCCTGCCATTCTTGAGCTGCCAGAGGTATATAATAAGTACTAACCAACGTGGGAGAAAGACAGAGAGGCAGGTGTTCCTGAAGAATAATTGTATGCAGTGTACCTGCCTGGGTGCAGGCTGTTCCCTACCCATCCCAAATGGCAACTATATGAGGCTTTTCATGTGTTGATGAGAAGGTGGTCAGGCTTTGGGTCATTTCATGATTGCATGGCACCTTTCCCAATAAAGCATTCCCATGTTAGGAAATTTGTGGGAAATCCTCCTGTTACACAGGCTGCTGCTGTCCCCTTGGTGGGTAAGCTAAAATAAGTACAGTATTTCCTAGTTTTCATATAACTATGGGCCTTTTCACACGACCCCTAAGATCCACTGGCCACTTAAATTCGGACCAGAGATCTTGGGGGTTCATTGCTCTTCCTGCGTCCCCACCCCTCCGCACTTCCTTGATCCTGTCTGCGTGAGGGGAGGGAGAAAAAAGGGACAAAAGAATGCAGGCTCACCTCCGCCTGTCAGTTCAAGCCGCCCCGAGCCCCGTCGTCGTCCTGATTCCTTCTCTTAAAGGGGCGGGAGGCAAAAAACAAGAACAAACAGAAGCGAGGAGAGCCCGGCAGTCTAGGTTACATCCGGATCTGGGATTTTTCACCCTCTGAGAGCAGGTACCTGGGACGCGCCTAGGTGGGCGTGGTCGCACTTAATTTTCTGTAAACTCCGCAGCTGGTGGGGAAACAATTTTAAGCTCCGGAGCTGGGAGCCATTTGTGGCGGAGTTTAGGGGTCGTGTACAAATACCCTATGTGTTCTGAGATCAGAATTAGGGTCCTGCCTTTGAGGCCAAGAAAGAAAGAAGGAAGATATGGAGGGAGGAGCTTTGTATGGTTGCTAATTGCTGTCAGTTCTTCTCTTCAAATATGTTAATGGGGAAAACCAACCTAACAGACATTGAATAATGTGCAATGCAGAACTTGATGCACTAAGGAATACATCTCAATCAATGTAATCCATCACTTACACCAGAGCTACAACCATCACCTCTAACAGCATTTACTTTGTACTAACCAGGAAGGCAATGAAATTGGGCTACTGATAGAGGTCAGGATTTCAACTGGGGTGGATTCTGAATGCATGAAAATTCTCTAATACAGTGGACCCTTGTATAACAAACAGCTTGTATAACATAAATTTTGTACAACATAAAAAATTCCGGAGATAGGGGAACTTGCTTAACATAATCGCCTATGGGGAGAATCCGTACAACATAAAATGGGATCACTCTGTTTTCAATGCATTCCTATGGGAATTTGTATAAAGGAAAATTTACTTAACATAATTTCATTTGGAACAAATTAATTCCTTTATACAAGGTACCACTGTATGTAGAAAAAGATTTGGTCTTTTGTCATATAACTGAAGGAACATTTCCAAAATTATCCGGCTTGTACAGTACTTTAGGATTGTCAGAGGAAACTCTTCTCTGTGCTTAGTGTATGAGAATAGTGTACTTTATTATGTATAAAAGAATTATCTCTATTTTGGTAGTCCACTTTTAAACTTCCCTTTCAGTGAAAGTAGTCTTACCCCTGACATAGCATTCCTTTGGAACTAGATTAAAGTCTTTTTTAAAACTAAGCCCAGATATTTAAATTTATTGATTTTCATTGGCCCATGTAGCTCCTTCCCACATTGTTCATTTATTGTTTATAATATTATACTTGTATCATTTTTTCATGCATACAGTCTCTAAATCCATTTGGAATGAATATGCACTGCTAGTCCCAACATAAGCATCATATCTCACAGATTGCTACAGTGTTTCAGATTGCAGTATACTGCAACTCTCCAATTCAGCATGTACGGGGGAAGCTGTGGTGTCTGACGTCAGTTGAGGAGTCCCTACAGGGTCATTTGACCACTGCCTTCTCTCAGTCTATACATTGCATTGTCTGTCCAATGTTCTCATGGAAACCTGAGGCAGACAAATGACTGCGATTTTTTGGAAGAGTATTGAGTTATTTCCTGCACCAACGGCAGAGCTTGAAAAAGTAAATAATTAGGATTTTAACCCTCAGGAAAACAAACATCCATCCAACAAAAAACAAAACAAAAAATACCCCACAAGTGGCCAGAACCTGATGGACCCTTAAAGCTTTCATTGCTCAAGTCCACTTCTTCAGACATAAGAGTGAGAATATATGACTGCTGTATTTATACATGCCCCCATGATCATGACCAAGTGGAGATACAGATAATGGACAAATCAAAGTGTTCTGCTGATATACCTCCCCAATCCCCATAGCAGTCTCTGGGTGGTTTACAATTTTGATTGTGCAGGCTATACAAAGTGGCAATGGCTTGTTAGTAATGGAATAGGCCAGTGATGGCAAACCGTTTAGGGACCGGGTGCCCAAATTGTGATTCCAAACCCACTAATTTTTTGCAAAGTGCTAATACAGCCATTTAACCTGAATACAGGTGGGTGGGAAAGGGTGATGTTGGGTGCCCACAAAAAGGGCTCTGAGTGCCACCTTTGGCACCTGTACCATAGGTTCACCAACAGTGGAACAGGCAGTCAGGATTTGCCAGACTTTTGATCCTTGAAATTGGGGTGGCCCAAGTACAGCCCTGCAAAGATTGTTGAACTGCAATTCCTATCAGCCAGACCCTTACTGTCTGTTAAGGTACACGGGGAGTTTTAACCTAACAGCCTCCGGAGGCTCCCCAGCTGTTAGAGCACTGACTGCAATAAGACTAGTGCTTGGCAGCCCCACTGTATTGCCATTGCCAGCTTTGTTGTTGATATAAGCTTTCAGTCTTTTTGTGAAGAAGAGATGGAGTGAGTGCCATTTTGCCCCTGCATTAAAATGTAACTAGATTGTCAGAGACTGAGCAGGCCAAACAGTGTGCTTGCAAGCTGTGGACAATTCAGAAGCAGCTGTCTAGACCTTGGTTAGAGACTGAGGAATGTCTATTAATCATTATTGAGTCATTTACAGATGTTGCTACAATGCATTATAGTGAAATGTCAGGAGGTTAGCACACAGCCACACACTATAATTATGCTCAGCATGGCTTATAATAGCCTATTAGATTGTCACCTGTTAAGTGTAAAGCATTGACAACTGTTACTACCACATTTATAATGTCCATGAGAGCTCCTTATTAAGGCACAAAGCATTCTGGTAATCATGAGATAAATGTGTGTTCCCATGGGGAAACTGATCTTTGCTCTTCTGCTTTTTATAGTAAACTGGTTCTTTTCCATATTGTCAAACACAAATCCTTTCTGGCTCCCAGTGGGCAAGGAACAGCCCATTGGAGGCTAGACCCAGGACCACAAGGAAATGCACATAATCAAAGTTTATTGGAGCTGGGCAGTATCCCCTCTGCTTTATTTGTGGGCGAGAGACAGTCCCTTTATAGAAACATTCAGACGATTAACTGCATCAGACAAGCAGCTTTGCAGAACACAAAGTATGAAATACCAAAGGGCACTGAATAAGAATATAGCACATAGTTCTTGTTCTTGATAGATCACTGTGTCTCAACAAATGTAGACACATTGCTGAAAAAATGGTCATCTGCAGAGGGTTTCTCTGCTCCTGCAATTTTTATCAGCATCATGGGGTGATGCTGCTTTTTCATGAATTATTTGCATTTTGTTTTAAACCCCTTGAATTTAGAGTTTTAAAACTCTTTGTATTTTCCCAATACACATTTTTGAGCAGCAAAATATACTTTATTTGCACAAACTACACTTTTAAAAATAATTTTTAAAATATGCACTCAAAAATTACTTACCTTGGGGCACCAAAGTAGTACTGCTAGCTTCAGAAAGTGATTTTAGGAAAGCCCTGAAATTTGGAAACTTTCGGGGTAAGTGGTTGAATTATTCAGTTCAGGGGTAGAGTTAGGGTCTGAGCCTAATCTAATTCCGATTCCAATTAGAAAAAAAGGCTCCTAGGGGCACCCCTTTTGGATCTTAATAATTCAGCCTTATTCCCAAACCTCTCCAAATTTGGATGGCTCAAAGGGGAGAGTCCAAGGCAGCTACCAAAAATAAATCAGTGCCCCTTGGACTCTGGGGACCCCATTTTAGATTTTAGTAATAAAATTGTTCATTTTTAACAAAAACAAATTTGTTAAGTGTCCGAAACAAAATGGGGTCTCTCATTTCGTTAGTTTACAAAATGATTCGTAAGTTAACAAAACAACGAAATAGCATTTCATTTTTGTTGGGGTGTACATCCCTAGTTTCAATTACAAGAGTGAAATATGTCAAGATTTATATCCCTTTTCAGAATCATTGTCCAAAACAGCAATATTTTCCAAGTTCTGGTATTTGTACAATGCTTAAAGATTAGATTCCAAAGTAAACTTCACTGGGTTTTAACAACAGAGGGAAATGTCTTGGCTTGACCTTAATTTTTGACTCTGTCTGCACCCATACTCTGCATGGCAATAGTTCTTCAGACATTGTGAAATCAGTGTATTGTGTGTATGCTTCAGGGCCTAACACGGCTAAAAAAGTAAGGAATAAGTTGAAAAGAATTGCCTCCACTGCACTAAGGACAATTTTAGATTTCAATGGGATTTCAATGGATTTGAAGCCCAATGATTGGCACATGAATCGTGACTCCCCTCCCCTCTCTGGTTTCTGCAGCCAAGTTGATAAATTATTTACTTTATCCTTCTGGCTGGGCTGCACTTTTTATTTTGGCTACGTTTTGGCCTGAAACATTTTTTCTCCAGTAAATCTGAGAGTGCTTTTTTCTTTCTTATCCTCTGCTTTTCTTCTTAGTCATGATCTGATACAGAGTTTATATAAACACATTAAGTTTTGCAACTGACTTGCCAGAGTGTGGCAAGCTGTAAGACGGGGCGGGAGGGGGCATGAAACTGCCTTGGAAAGCGGCAGAACCCAAATAGCTTTGAACAGAACTCTTCCCTGATTTGCCCCAACCCCCAACGTCTTGCATTGTTAAGTTTCATGTGTTGAAAGAAATTCATTAGGTGCACCATCAGGACCATTTGCATCAGTAGAACCAAAAGCACCCTTCAGACATGAACTGCAGGGTTACAAAAACAGTCAGTTGTTCTGCATGTATAGGCAGAAATTCTGTTCATATTGTAAGCCAAGTTGTAACTAGGGAGGAGCACCTAATGAAAAATAAAATGCTTTCTAGTCATTTTGTTAGTTAACGAAACAAAATAAAACAAAAAACAAGGAAGCAGTGTTTTGTTAAAAATGAAACAAAACACCATTTCCCCTCTAGAACAAAATGATTTGTTCTACAGGAAATGACGGGTACTTTCAGAAAATAATTCTAACCTACCCCATGAAATTTAGAAAGGTTTGGGGTTCAAGGAGCTGAGACTCTAAAGGGCGTTCCCCTAGGAAAAAAAACCCTTCTAATTCAAATTGGAAGCTGATCAGGCGAGCGATACTGCTCTCTCTCTCTCTCTCTCTCTCTCTCTCTCTCTCTCTCTGTATGTGTTTGTGTGTGTGCACTGAGCCAGCATCTCCATATATCCTTGACACTGACAGCTAAGGCACTTTGTTTACCAGGGAGTCATGAACTGAAATGTATGATTTGGCATATAGTATGAACAGAACTTTTGTTTACCAGGGAGTCATGAACTGAACTTCAGGCATAGTATCTGTGTGTCTGTCTGTCTATATTTGTTCGTTTACTTATATTTCTATCTTTACTTACATTTCTACGCTACTACTCTGGACAACTGAGAAAGGGACAATACAGTAATAAAAATAATTAAAAATTACAATAAAACAACATTGAAAGGTTTTGTGACCCAAAAAGCCACAAAAGAAAAAAAAATGAAAATTAATGGCAGGCTGGCATAAGCAGCAATACATAACATGACTTGATTAGGGGCATGCTATTGAAAGACTTGGGAAAACAAACAAGTCTTCAGTTGTTTCCTAAAACTCAGGAGGGAAGGGGCCAATCACACTTCTGGTGGGAAGGAGTTCCAAAGTGAAATGGACAACACAGAGAAGGCCTGGTTTTGAGTGACTGATTTCTGGGCCTCCCAGGGGGAACATGACTTCATCAAGTCAAGGCAGATTGCCACCAAATCAGTCTGAGGTCTCTCCTAACAACAGCTCCTCTGTCTTACCTGGATTCAGTTTCAGCCTGCTAGCCCTTGTACAATCCATAATGTCACCTTCACAGTCTGCACAGCTTCCAGTGCTGAAGAAGAAGAGGAGAAATAAGTTGTGTGTATATTACATTACTGTAATACCTTGGTTTAAGTGTAACTTGGTTTAAGAGCGTTTTGCAAGACAAGCAAACATTCTTCTAAATTTTGCCTTGATCAACAAGTAATGTATTGATATACAAGCACTGGAGCAGGTCACATGATCACAAGTTAGCCCATGATGTCTCTCTCTGCCTCTCTCCCCCTGCTGGATTGTGGGTGATTGCCTGGAACATTCCGTCTCAGGCAGCCTCCAAAGCAGAGGGAGGAGAAAGGGATAAAGTCCCTTGCACCAGCCAGGAATATTTTCAAAGGGGAGTGTAGGTTAGGGTTTTCTTTTTCTTTATATGTATAGTTTTATTTAATTTGTTCTCAACATCCTTTCTTATTTTTCAAACCATTTCTAGTCATGGGGCAGCCAGTCAAGTGTGCATAGAGATACAAATTGCACCCTATGATTGTCACATTAAAAACACAGAGTAAAATCCAGTTGTTAGTCCCAAGCAGAACAGATTCCGTAGCCAGGGACCTAAACCATGGTGTGGATGTGGACTTCTAGCCAACATCTTTTGTGAGTTTTGGCATTTTGTGTGTACAGCATGTGGTCGGGACCCCAAAATGAATCATCTGAGTCTCCCCAATTATTTCTCAAGGGAAAATTTGCTTTGATATAATTTGGTTTACAAGCATGTTTCTGGAACGAATTATGCTTGTAAACCAAGTATTGCTGTAGTTTCAAACTACAGCATAAAACCCAAAGGATTCAACTGTATCAAAAGCTGTGCATTTTAAAATTAAGGGGGAAATGATTTACTGCATGTTAAGTTTAAACTGAAACCCTTGGAGAAATGCTTCCTTATACTGTATAGAAGTCCTGGATAGCTCAGTGATTTAAATATCTGGGGCCAGAGGTTGGGATTTCAAATCCCTTCTGTGCTTCCTTTCAGCCCTGCATTAACAATGATGATGATGATGATGATGATGATGATGATGATGTTAAGTAGCCATCACTTGTTCTTGCTTTTGATTGCTCTCTATTGGCCTTTGACTTCCATGACTTCAGCATACAGTATAGTGATATCAGATTTATTATGATCACAAACAAATAAATTCAATGCATGTGAGGATTTTGCATGTAGAGGCTAGCCCCACTTTCTGACTTCAATGAAACAGTGCACATGACAATGCAAGGGAAAGAGTTAGTTTCCAGTGTATTAGGACCCACTCATTCAAAACAATAGTAGCCTGAAGCCCCCTTCCTGATTCACAGTGCTATTTGCATATCATGGCCAATATGGTGACATCTTTCCTTTAAACACATATTTTGGCTGGTTCACCCTAAGGCAGTGATGGTGAACCTTTTAGAGACTGAGTGCCCAAACTGCAATTCAAAACCCACTCATTTTTCGCAAAGTGCCAATACAGCAATTTAACCTGAATACAGGTGGCTGTGAAGGGGCGATGTCGGGTGTCCACAGAAAAGGCTCCGAGTGCCACCTTTGGCACCCGTGCCATAGGTTCGCCAACACTGCCCTAAGAGTTACTCCAGACAGATTGCTCATAGTGCTGATAGCTAGAAGGCATTCCACAACAATTGTGCCCCCCCCCCCATGAAGAGCTTTTCTGCATTAAGAAAAAATATGGAATCATAGAATCATATGGAAGGAGAGTGAAAAGATATCATTTTCTGGATCCCATCCTAAACTTCTGTGAATGAGGACAGGTGATGGGGCCAGGAAACATTTACAGGGAAACTGACAGATTAAGAGAATTGAAATTCAAGAGAAGCAAGGGTTCCAAGTATGACTAAGGGGAAAACAATAGATATACAATATTTTAAGAAGTTTCTATCCTGCTCAAATATTTAACTGAAACATTTGAAATACACAATTATTTGGCCTAGCCCTGCTTAGGAACCCATAATGCATATATCAGAAATGGAAAATGCTACTTTAAAACAACAACTTCCACTTCTACAACATTGCAGTCTATTATGGGAACTGTAATGGAAGAGCCTCAATTTACTCTATCTCTTTTATTAAGAAATGAATATACACGTTTCCGAAAATATACATCAGTATCACTCAATAAAAGTAGCACAGGCTCCTTGTCTGCCGTTGTGTTATTACAATGGTAGTGAAAATAGATTTAAGTTGCCAGAAGGAAAGTTTATCCTCAAGCCAAGGTAACAAACTTGAGGCAAATGCCTTATGTTAAAGGAAACAAAGAGGCATGGAAAGATCGATGCTAAAAACTGTAGGTGCCGTAAACCTCCAAGGCTAACGTTGTTCTTACAGACTCAGGAGTCCAATTATATACAGTTAGTCATACTAGTTAGAATTGTCTCCATTTGTGAATCATGTCGGCATGTAATTATTCAGGTAGAAGGAGGCTAATTATTTTTACTTTTCACCTGTGGAGATTCCCAAGTAAAACTGGTGAATAGAAGGTGTTTATTAAAGGTTGGCTGGCCTTCTGCTCCTCAGATGAAATGTGTAACACATTTGACCATTTATCTCAGAAGGGGAGCATTCAGGCGGACTCCCCGAAAAACTGTTAATAGCACTTGTATTTTTATTTTATTTTATTTTATTTTGAGAAACATAAAGTAGAGCAATCCCTCCTGGAGAGAGGCTAGGTTTCTCATGCAGATTTCCTCAGCTGTCAGCCACATCCACTCTGGAGGTTCTGTGCAAGAAGAGAACAATGGAGAAAAAGCTAAAATAAAATAGACCAACATTTGACATGACACATTCCACATCACCTGTATTATTAGAAGGAGAAAGCTACACTTGCAAGGCTTCTTTGGACCCCAATTAAGCACTCAGCTGTGATTTCCTGATGTTGAAGCAATCTGGGAGCCAAAGCTTCTCTTGTTTCCTTTCATTAATCCCCCGTTGTAATAGGTCAGGCTACCACTGTCCCTAAACCACCACCTGTATGCCCTCTTGGAAATACCTGTATTTCCTTCTACATTGCGCTACAGGGGGATATTTTTGCTTGCTTTCTAAAGAGCAAGCAGCACAAAAGGTTGGCTACTGGCAAGCAGCCCCCACAGGTGCTGGTGTGTTTCCAGTGACTGAATACGAATAAACAGATAGTTTAGCTGGCTTGCTGCTCTATTCATTTCTGACAAAAGTCATAATGAAAAGAAGATGGGTATGCAACAAAAAGGGGAAGCTCTCCCTCAGCCCACCCCAGCCCACCTCATTTGCTTCAGGGTTGGAACCAGAGCAACCAAAAATATACTTTCAGAGGCAGCAAAGAATTAGATGAGGCAGAAGATTATGAGACGAAATGGTCTGGTGAGTGTTGACAGGTCATTAGATGAAATAAGACTATGAACTGAGGAAATAATGGTGATCAGGAAGATTTGTGTAAAAATATGCAAGTACTGTGGTGACTGCACATCAAATCTGACTCAGATATAATCTGTTTGCCTATTTTGCCAATTTCTGTTGGCTTTTTAAATTTCCTACTCTGTATTTAATGGTGACTGGGTTAGAAATTATTTTTATTTCCTGGAGCAAAAACTGTATCTTCTTTCAGTCAATCCTACAGAACTATGATATTACTGTACAGTATAAATGCTACTATTTATATTGACTGGCTGTGGAAATTGTGTCCCTTCTGTCTTACCCAAAAAATCAGGGTAAAGACTGACAAGAGAAATACAGTATGGGTTATATCAGATGCTATCTCTAGCTTACTCATGCACTACTCATTATTTTGTAACAGTTGTTTAAGGTCATGTGATACATAAACAGAACTTTATTGCCTTAGATCAATAGCACATCCATCCAACTTCTCATACAGATGCAATTAATAGTGACTCTTCTCTCTGACTAAGCATGGTCTTGGATGACCCTGAGGGAAATGTGTAAGAGCATGAAGCAACAACGGATTTTGCTGTCCTTGATGGCTTACAGCCTCTGGGGGTCTTTGGAACATGAAAATGAAATGCTTTGACATGTTCGCTTTGTCAAAAGTCACTTAAGTTGGTGTTCTTCATGAATTTTGAACCAGAAATCCTCTCCAATCATCATCTTGCAACACTAGTGTTCACATACCAGTAAGGCACTGAAGTGTAGTAGGGGGGAAGGGGAAATATTTTCTCGTTCGTGCTTCCTTTGTGTATTTTATTACTCAAGTAGCTTTATTTCTTCACCTGATGCTCTCTGAAAGAACAATTATAAGATGTAATAAGTAATTTTAAGAAGTCTGCCTTTAATTTGTTTCTAGGTTAAAAGCACATACTAACAAAGGTGTCATTATTAGACAAGTTCATGGAGAATAGACAAGTTCATGGAGAACAAGGGTATCAATGGATATCATTATGGATGCCTAAGGACAGCCTCTAGGTTGGAGAGATAGGCAGGATATATGATTTGTGGGGAATCGTAAGCAGGTGAAGACATCTGCTTGGGAATACCCTGAAGCAAATGGTGAGCCACTGTGTGAGACAGAATGCTGGACTGCATGGGCTGTGGCCTGTTCCAGCAAGGCTGTTCATATGGTGAAAGACAATGAGACCTCCTGTTTCCTGATTAGTCAAATATACTGCAAGGAAGCATGTCCCTAAAATTGCTTATGAGCAATTTACCAGAAGTGACTTCCGTTTTGCATGGAGGCCCTTTTGGAGCCTCCAGAAGACCCAGGAAGGCC
The DNA here is from genome assembly GCA_023846285.1 of Phrynocephalus versicolor. Classification (NCBI taxonomy): domain Eukaryota; kingdom Metazoa; phylum Chordata; class Lepidosauria; order Squamata; family Agamidae; genus Phrynocephalus; species Phrynocephalus versicolor. The sequence continues at coordinate 70,686,616 of JAHTLZ010000129.1, read as the reverse complement.
CTTGCAGGCCCAATCAGGGCAGCACCAGGCTGGGGGTAAGTAAGTACAAGAGTCCCCAGCTAGGCGCCCCAGGCCCAAACCGACCTGCATTTGCATATCACAGATTTTCAATTATCATGGGTTGGGTTGGGTCCCTAACCAGTGCGATAGGCAGGGGGTCACTGTATTGCTGTACTGCCCTAACAGTTAGGTGAATATGTTGAAGAATGATCCAGAAGAGAGGCATGGGTAATAGATTTCTTCAGAAAGAATATTTTGATGAAAACCCTGTGATTTTGGAAAGAAAAGACTGTTAATTAGAAGAAATAATAAACCATTAGGGATAAGTGGGATACTAGTATACCTGTTTCAAGCTACAAGGACTGAATCTACCACAGTCCAGCAATATTCTATGAACAAATGTGGAAAACAGAACAATAGCCCACAGATCAGAAATATTCAATATTCATGTACACAAATAAAAGAGGTGCCAAAGACTCTAGCAACTATGGGACTACTGTATTGCTTTTCCAAGCAGGCAAAATGATGATCAACATACTGTATTACAACAATGACTTTTGTCATATACTGTATGGAGCCAGATAGAGATGGGCACGAACCAGAAAACCCATGGTTCGGGTTCTTCTGGTTCAGGCCCACCCTTGGTTCGGTTAGGTTTGGGTTCGTGCAATTTAAAAAATATTGTACGAACCTGAACCTATTTGAACTGGTTCAGGTTCTTACCGGCGGCAGCAGCTGGGCGCTGTCATTGCCGCCGGGAAGATCCCTTTAAAGAGACCCCTGTTCCTGCCTCCACTTGCAGAGGCGGGAAGAGGGGTCTCTTTAGACAGTTCTCCCCCGCAGCAGATGACAGCGCTGGGTGTGCTGTCATCGCCCGTGGGGAGATCCCTTTAAAGAGACCTCCCTTCTCGCCTCCGCATGTGGAGCTAAGAACGGGGCTCTCTTTAGACAGTTCTCCCCCACAGGTGGATGACAGCCGGGTCGTCTGTGATCCCCCCATGGCGGCGGTCGGTCAGGAGAAGGCCGCAGCCTCAGCTCTGCTGGCGGAGGTGAGAATGGGGCTCTCTGTAGACAGTCCTCCCCCGCAGGTGATGACAGCCGGGCTGTCATCGCCAGCAGGGAAGAACGAAACAAACCTAACTGAACCAATTTTTTTTTTTTGGTTCAGTTTGTTTCATTCCAGAATCACTCTGGGGTTCGTTATTCGTTTTGTTACCTAATGAAAATAATAACAAATAATAAAACTGTCTCTAGAGCCAGATGATCAATATGGAGTCAAGAAAGGAGAGGCAGTATTGCAAATATTCACTGGCTCCTGAAACACATTTTGGAAGAAAATACATTTTCTTCTTTAGATCAAAATATTTCATGGAAATGCAAGGATGATTTGAAAACAAATAGCAACACCAAAGTATTTGAATATCCTGTTGAATACCTTTACTTTAAGCCATCTACTGCTCTTAGGACTGCATGGTTTTTAATTGGCAGATATATTAGACAAAGGCACATTTAGTCTCTGTATCTGTTGAATCTACATATGTAGAGTGCATATATGCAAACCTGGAGTAGATTCAGAGGAAGGATTGAAAATTGCTTGCATTAAAATAAACAATTTAAGACATTCAGATAATACCATATTATAGCAATTGCTGGCATTAAAATAAGCTATTTAAGATATTCAGGTGGTACCATATTGTGAGAAAAAGTAGCAGTGATTGGAAATAACTGCTGATAAGGTAAAAGAAGAAAATGCAAAATGAAGATTGCTCCAGATTATTATAAAGATAAAAATAATGTCCACAGAAGAATTCTATCACACAGATGTTTTTGTGATCCCTTGGCCTGATATGCTAAGCACAAACCAATATAACTACCTCTTCTGAAAAATAATTAAACATGAAGTTTCATTCAAAAAAATATATGGAGAGCTTACCAGCCAGGACTTCTTCAGAATATATTGGGATTTGATGTAGTTTATTGGAATTTGAGGTCTAGCTTTCTAGAAGGATTCTGGTGCCCTTTGTTAGAAACAAGCTAGACTAATGAAATTTTCAAAATGCCTTGACCTTAGTAATATAAATAAACGTTTAATAGGAAACTATGAGATTTTTTTTCCTTCACTGGTTCATGCACTTTGCTCATGGTTGCTTTAGCCTTAAGACATATGATTCACAGACTAAATTCAAGATTCTTCTTCTGCGGTCTATTGAGAACCAAAGCAGGTTCTGTGTCTTAAAAAAATATTAAGAGACATAGATACTTCGCAAAATATACTTGTGTTCAGCAGTATCCTTTGGTCCAACCTTCAGATGGTTATTTTGTACTTCCCGTATATCCTCTACTCATGTTTGAAGGGATCTACATATTATCATGACAAAGCAGTCAATATTTATTTATATATCTCTTGAGGACCTGGTGAATGACGGCAGATCATAGGAGACAGTATGGTCCAGCAATAGCAGTGTTAGACTGGGATTTGGAGATCATTCCCTTCAAACTGGGTGACTGTGAACCAGCCACTCTCTCAGCCTAATTTAATTTACAGTGCTGTTGACAGAATAAACACATGGAATGCCATCTGTATAATCTTGAGCTCACTGGAGAAAAGAGGCAATACAAATGCAACTAATAAAACTAAAATAAACAAAGGAGTCATTCCTAGGTGGTATGGCTGCTGCTGCAATCATCACATGTTCATTTAAAGCTGAGTGTGGTAGTTCAGCGGACTAAAGCTCCGAAAACCTAGGAGTTTGAAAGCATGTAAATGCAAGTAGATAAATAGGTACTGCTGTAAAAAGCAGGAAGGTAAAACAGTGTTTCCTTGCAGCCATGCCGGCCATGTGGCCATGGACTTGGACAACACTGGCTCTTTGGCTTGAATACGGAGATGAGCACCGCTCCTAGAGTTGGACATGATGAGCACGCGTGGGTGGGGGGAACCTTTACCTTTACCTTTAACTTACTATCAGTGACTTCTTGTTGATATTTCGAAAAGAAGTTACGCTGGACCTTCTATAGAGTTAGCAGGTCAGCAGCTTCCCATTCCCTGAGATTTCAGGGCCACTAACTAAGAATGGGTCCTTGTGATGTCAGTGCTTAGGAAGTAAACATACACAGTGCCCTTAACAAACATGTATGTGCTGATCTAGTGAGCCATGGCATCAACTGGAAATGAACAGAGAAAGATTTGGGACCTTTCTTTAAAGACACCTCCTATTAGACTTTAAAGGTACTTCATGGCACAAAGATTTTCTGCCCATTCAAAAGTGAGATTTGTCTCACCACCTGGGGATGCAGAGAAGCATAGCCATTTCAGCACCCTGAGACTTGGCGATACTGTAGTATCAATTGAAGAATGATGTCTAATGACACATGATGTCATGATGAACCAGGCAAAAAATGAGTATCACATGGCATTCCACAAATGCACATTAGCGACTTGCATAGAAAAGACACCATCCACATTTATACCACTGAATTTACAAATTTGACCCTGACTCTGAATCACATCAGGGATGATTCACCCATCATTAGTTAAAGATAAAAGTGCCTGGAAGACAATAAAGCCTTCTCAGCATGGAAGGAAATAAAGGGGGAAATGTACTTGAAATTTCTGATGACTGATGTGTTTTGAAGAATCCGTTTTTAAAATGGAAAACTATTGAGAATCTAGGTTAACACACACTAAGCGCAGTTGTCACAAAAGGTCCTGTTTGTGTGGGTGATCGTTCTTCAGGAAAATCTGCTCTTCTTCAGGTTCATAGCCTCCATGGATTACTTGCTCCTATTGTTTATATCAATTGTACATATTAATTAGTCAGAACATCAATTTACTGTGAGTAGAGAGCAGCTATTAATGAACACAAAGAACCAAACAACAACCATGACAAGAATGATTGTGTGCATTTTGTCAGTTATATGTCAGTATTTACCAATTACATGAGTTATGTACTATAAAAGGTTGTTTGTGAGGCTAAATCATGGCCAGAAAGCATATAGAGTGGTACCTCGACTTACTTGCTTGGACAACCAAATAATTTGACTTATGAACCTGCTCTCTGCTCCACATGACAGCTGACTTTGACAAGTCTGACCTGTCAAAGTGACTGCCCATTGCCACCTCCTCCTCCTTCTTGGTTGCTTCCACCTCTGCAAAAGAGATCAAAGCAACCAAGAAGAAGGAGGAGATGGCCATCACGCCTCCTTTCCAAAATGCCCGGGCTGGCCGAAGTTGCATTGTTCACAGGGAACAATGCAACTTTGGGCAGCCGGGGCACCTTGCAAGGGAAGCGCTTACCTCCAGGTAAGCAAGGTAAGTGCTTCCCTTGCAAGGTGCCTGGGCTGGGTAAAGATCGCAGAGACCATGGATCTTCAGCAAGCATAGATGCCTTGTAAGGACTGGGAGAAGATCAATGGGTCCATGCTCTGCCCACCAATTTGGTGAGCAGAGCACAGACTCATTAATCTCCGCACAGCCCAGGAGGCATGCAAGGGAAGCAGCAGTGGTGATCCACCACCACCACTTGCCTTCCAAACCACCTGAGCTGGGCGTACATGCATCCACCCCAGGAGATCCCTGGGGCAGATGCATCTTCCCACAGCCTGGGCGGTTTGGAAAGGAGGCGCACCTCCTTTCCAAACCACCCAGGCTGGGTGCCTTGCAAGGGAAGTGCTTACCTTTGGGTAAGCGCTTTCCCCAGAGGTAAGTTCTTTCCTTGCAAGGTGACTGAGCTTCTGTCAATCAAGGGCAGCTGAAGGCTGCTCTCCGCAGCCACCCCGAGAGCTGACTTTGACAGGTCAGACCTGTTAAAGTCAGCTGTCTGGTGGGAAAGTGGAAAGCAGCCTTTGGCTGTCCTTGATTGAGGGGGGTTGGGACAGCCTTCCCATAGGAATGCATTGAAAACCTATTAATCCGTTCCCTCCAGATCGGAGGGATTTTCATTGCATTCCTATGGGAACTCGCTGTTCGACTTAAGACTTGATCGACTTCCGAAGATGCCTTTGGAACAGATTAACGTGGTTGAGTCAAGGTACCACTGTACTGTAGAACAGTTAGCATGTTTGATTTCCTGAGATACTTGTTTAACGAATTCAGAAAAGTATCAAAATGCATCCTTTCTTCTAGCAGACCAAATCTTTCTATAGTGGCTACTGAATCTAAAAAGGATTCATCATCAGTTTTTACAGCTAGCAATCACAAGTGCTTGGGACGTATTTAGGGAAAACAGTTAGCATCTCATACAGAGAAATGTACGGAACATAAACTTTGATCTGCACATTATTTTAGGCGTATAGTAAAGGAGTCATTACTATACTCTCAGCCCTCATACCTGTCAGATAACTGCCTGTTGCTTGGAAACATTTGATGCAAAGTTCCTTTGACTTGTTTCCCATTTTCCAGTGCTGTGTGATCATAAGGGAAATGACATACACAGCTTGGTGCCTCAATGCTTATAGACTCAGTACTGTAATACTACTAGCAGAGGAAGAGAGTGCATAACTAGGATATGGGATTTCCTAAACCCTGCTGTGCCCAACGGTCATGCCATTGAGGACAGAAGGGTGGCTTGTAAGTTCCCTGCTCTTTCCATATCTTCTCATCTCTTAATATACAGTGTTTTTCCATGTATAAAACTATACTTTTGCCTAAAATTGTTAGACTAAAAATTGAGGGTCAAAGAGAACCACATGGTTGTGAAACTGTAATTTTGGGTTGGAGAAGTGGGGGTCATCTTATACATGGGGACATCTTATAGATAGGAAAATACGGTATATTCCTGTTCAGCTGGCCCTTTCCGTTCTGGAATCATGTCAGGGAAACAAGCGATGTGTTCCACAAACTACCTCCATTTTTGTTTTAATTTTAGTTTTGGGTTGAGCACGAACCAGTAGGTGGAAGCACCTGGCTATGAAGTCACGGGGCAGGATACTGATCACAGAGCAATCAGAAAACTCAGTCTTGGGCAAACAAACTGCACAGTTCCAGAACACCACCAAAAGGAGAGTGTTTATACCAAGAAAACACTCATAAGGATCATCATAAGTTGGAATTGACTTGATACCAGGTATTTTTTAAAAAAATATAATAGAGTATAACCATTTCATTGAGTTAGACTCTCCTCCCTTTTTGCACAATGCACAGCTATTTTTTCACTGTGCAAATACTGTACTTAGCTTTTAAAAATCCTGCTTGCTGCAACACTTCCCTACCTAGCCTTCATTTTTCTAGAATTCATCTCATAGATGATTACAGTAAATGAGCTAATTATGGATGTCCTTACAAGGCCGGACTAGATGATAAAAAGGAGGAACCTCAAGGCACAGTGGTTAAATGCCTGTACTGCAGCTAAAACTGTGCTCACAACCTAGGGTTCAGTCCTAGGTAGCAAGCTGGTGATTGACTCAGCCTTCCAAGGTCAGTAAAATGAGTATCCAGCTTGCTGGGGGGACAATGTGTAGCCCGCATAATTAAATAGTAAACTGCCTAGAGAGTGCTTGAAGTGCTATAGGGTGGTATATACAGTAAGCAGAACACAAAGCAGAACACTTTATAACAAGTCTTTAGCAGCAGCAGCAGGTAAAAATATGCCTTGTTCATTCTAATATAAACTTGCCTTGATCTGCAAATCAGCTTGTTTTTGTTTTCCACATGACATTACACATAAGAAGAACAAATGCACCTTCTTTTTAACACTTAATTCTTAACATGATTATTATTTTTGGTCAGGTGATTATGTCATTAATAAGAGATAATGAGTGAAAGGAACTGAGCACAAAGCCAACTAATGACAAAGGAATAACAGGACCCCCCCCCCCGAAGTAAGACCAAACAATTATAACACTATCCAGAAGTTGAGTCATGGCAACTGGATTTATTTTCTTTTGAGATTGAAATGTTTCGCTAGTACAGTAGCAAACTATTTTGGGAAACACAGTAGTTCTGAATTTGCTGAAAGGTTTGAAAGAATTATGAAATCTACTCTGAACGTACCTTTGTACATTACCATATAAGTCACCACGACTTACTTCCACCAAATTATACTCACGTCAGATTAGCCATACAAATTGGTTTTGTGTAGGAGACATAATATTTAAAACTTTTTAAATTAAAATGATAAGGCACCAATCTAACTTATTGGCTCATTATTATTCTGACTTTCAAGGGGACATTGAAATGCAAACAGCCACAAATATGTTGTGAACAGAACAGCTATGCTTTATATATGGAAGACAATGGGATGGTTATGAAGGTAGGAGTAAGGTGATAGCATGAATCTCCCTAAATGCTTGTATGAATACAGATACAGAAATGAAATTGGCAACCTTCAAATCAAGTGTTTCAAATGAGTCCTCCTTGGGTTGTAGCCATTTATACAAAAGAATTGCATGAAATGTGACTGACTAACACCTGGGTTATTTTTTCCTGTCCAGCCACATGTGATTACAAAATGCCAGTTGCCAAATCTGTTTCCTTGTTATTGCAAGAAATCTGGTCCAAAGACAGAGACATAACTCAACCTATTTCGGAGGTTCATTAGGGGGAAAAAAAACACAAATGTGTCATGTCTCTGACACTCACATTGCATGACGAACAATATCTTGGATATGCCAGATGCTTTCAGCAGGATACATGTGAGATGTTGGCTGAGATGCTAATAGGATGTGATAGTCTCCATATGTTGGAGTAAGTAAGAAGTGTCATCCAAATGTCACCTGTTTGATAATTTCCTCAGTGCACATCAGTTCATCAACAATCCAAAATTTCCATCTGTGCCTCAAAACCTCTTTCTTGCCAGAGGTTGCTTAAATAGAGAGACTGCAGATGCTTCATGCAGCCCATTCCAGCTGCTAAGTACAACTGTTGCGTAACTGAATGCATTTGACTCCTCTTTGAATTTACAGTTGTGGTTTCATGTACAGGTAAACAATAGAAAAAACATCATCTTTTTTTAACAGATTAAAATTAGGGATGTACAAGAAATCCTCGCAGTTGGGGATTAGGTTCAGTGCTTGGAAATGGTTAGAGACCAGATGCTCTGTCTGCTCTCAAATCAAGATTTTAGGACTTTCGAAATATGAGTCTGATAAAATGTACACATTTGAAAAGTTACCATAGAAAAATGTGTACATTTCAAAATGGCACACAAACATGTTCTCATCCATGCGAAGATGTGTGGAACTCCCAGTATTGGGAAATGTGCACATAATGGAGATTTTGTTAAAATACTGATCTACATGCAAAGACAGAAAACTAAGTTGGATTTTTTAGGGATATTTCTACTTTCAGAAACAAGGAAGCCGCCTCAGTACTATCTAGGAAGCACATTCTATTGACAGCAATATCTACCTTCCTAGGAAAATGTAGAGCTCCCAGGTAACTCCAGTGTTGCTTCCTTTTTAGGTGGGGAATCTAACTATTCTTTACTTCTTGGACTCCTTAGCACAGAGAAAAGAGACACATAGGAATGCATGGAGGGGGGTTTAATGCCTTTGTTATTTAGAAAGTCTAAGTGCTTTAACTTTGCAAGTCCTGGATCCATTACACTGCTGGCTGTGGGTCTATCTGGCAGGTGGGCATTTACCTGTACCATTTTCTGGTCACAGAGATGGGGGGGGGCTCAATTTGTAAGACTATAGGTCCCAGAATATCCCAGCCAGCACAGCCAATGGATCATAATAATCTGAAATATCTGGAGGAGACAAGTTTCTCCTCCTCTACTTTGAATGAAGAAATAATTGAAATTGAGGTGTTTCTCATACACACAAACCCTATATTGCTGTCACTGAGCCATTGTCCTTTCAAGTTTATCAAATGCCATTAATAAAGGGGGCATTTGCTCTGCAATACACCTCCCTGCTTGGAAACCCAGAGATGCAGCAATCCTGGAGATTTTGGCTAGCATCTAATATGTATTATGTTGCAGGCCGTGTTTATACCTACTCCAAAGCAGCCCCATTGAACACAGTGGGAACTATTTCTGAGTAGACATGGTTTTGCTCAGAAAAGGATTTTAGGTCATAAAACCTTGTTGATAATGATAGGACTTTTTGAAAGTCATCAGATCATAGAATCATCCTAAATTGGAAGTGCCTAGATGGCCTATAGCAGTGGTGGCAAACCTTCGGCACTCAGATGTTTTGGACCACAACTCCCACAGTCCCTTGTCACTGGCAATACAGGCTTGGAATTCTAGGAGTTGTGGTCCAAAGCATCTGGAGTGCTGAAGGTTTGCCACCACTGGCCTATAGCAACAAACATTCATTTGGCTGCTCTGTCAGTAGGCTAAACTGGTTCTGGTTTCTATTGTGATACTTTTTTAAGATATCTGGTTTGTAGTCTAAGTTTTTTTTAATATGTCATTGTAACTTATGGTTTTTATTTGTGCATGGTCCTGAAGGTGTTTTTATCACAGAGAAACCTTAAATAAGTAAATAAAAGTTCCAAACATATAAATAAATATTCAGGTGAAAGCAGTCTGTCTATGTGATAAGCTCTGGTAGAAACAAGGTTTATGTCCAGAGTGGAATTTTGTTGGATTTGTATTTTTTATTCTTACAGTTCTAATGAATAGCATTTAATTCTGCTGTTTGCTTTCTTTGTGAATAATTTTTGCTGGTATGCTGGCTCTACTGAGCAGCAAGATGTATGCCCTTGGATCGGAAGAGTAGAATAATTGCAAATAAGAATGTATGCAGCTGGACAAATAGCCAGTAGAATGAATCAATTAACATTCAGCCTGAGCTATGAGCAATTAATAATGAATCAACCAAAGTGGGGAGGGCATGCGGTTACTTTCAAAAAGTTCTCCTGATGTTCTGCAGCTTCCTTTTTAGTATTATGGGATGCAGAGGCCTTTAAGGTGGTTTCCATGAATCATGTATGTGAAAACATTGCTAGTAATGAGAAAATGACCTGCAACTTCTGCAGAGTTGAGGGCTAATTTGCATTTATGGGTTGTGTGTTTCCTCCTGGGCAACAGTAGGACATGCAGCAGAGAAGATCACACTGTTGGCTCCCATGGAGTTCTCTGTTGTGAGCCAACAGACTTGCCAACTCAGTCTGCAGTAATGATGTTTCAGATTTCATAATTGTATATAATTACTCTCAAAATACACCCCCAATTCCTGCCTTTGAAGCCAAGGCTTTGTATTCCACAAAAGGCCACTGTAGAAGAAGCCCCGCTTAGTGGCAAATTAAACTTTTAAAAGTTGGCCTTTTAACTAATCCCTTAGCCAGCCTGGCAATTTTGGGTTTAGAGTTGAACACAATGATGTTGCTAATCAGTCTTCTGGAAATAGGACAAAGATTTTCTCCACAAAAACCATTGGATCATCTGTGCCACAATTTCACACAATGAAGAGCTTTCTTGGTTAGAGATTATATTTTTCTGCCTGATTTTGATGACAGCTGATTAATGTGCTATGTATCTTCAGCAGCCATGCAGCAAAATATTAGTATTATAGTTTGCTGTCGTTACAGATGGTTTATCTGGCAGTATTAGCACACTCAGAATGGCAGGACAAATAACCACCCTGTGCAATAGATGCAGGAGGGAAATGGAACAGAGTTGTAAACAGGAACAATATGATCCCATTCCTAAGCAAAGTGGCTTCACAGCAGCCACAGATATTACACCATTCATTCCACACTCCTCAATTATTGCTCATACTCTAATATAATGTCCCACTGATGAAGTGCTGTCCCTTCCTTTATTCCTTCTTGGCCTGTTTCCTTGACATTGCCATGAATAGAGTGAAATATATTCCTTTTCACTGTCTAAAACCTCTCTGTGTGTCTGACATGATTATTTTTCTAAAGCGGTTCAGGCTCTGTGCTTAATGAGGCTGGTAACCTCAGAGTTTAACACATCGTGGAAAATGGCCCCTTTGGAAGAATAGCATTATAAGGCAACTTTTTAAATGCTATTTTTTTTCCAAAGAGGTCATTTCCCAGGATGTGTTAAATTCCGAGTTTACCCGCCTCACCTGGGGGCTGTCAAACCTAATATTGCCAACAGCGATTGCCAAAAGCGACTGGCAACAGCATTTCAGGATCTAGTTCTGTCGCAGAGTGGTTATTTCTCAGCGGAAGACTGTGAGGACTGTGTAAAGAGTGTGGGCTTTAACAGCCAGATAGCAGTGCTAAAATAAAGACACAACACAGTGGTGACTCCCATCACCAAGAACTGTATTTACAAAATATATACAAGTCCAGCAAAACAGAATTGGCAGGCATATACCTCATTAGCTAGATAGACAGTCCAGTAGTCCAAACTTTCTGGGATCCAAACTGACAGAGTAACGAGCTGCTTCTTCCAACCATGTCCCACACCATACTGAACAACTCTCTTGCTTTTATGTATGTGTCTGACGCAATCATTACTCAGCAAATTGATAACTGAGCATGACCAAACTGTCACCTGACTTGACTAGTTGCCAGAAAATAATTACACAGGTGTGTAGCCCACTCGGCCTTGCATCATTCCCAAATTGCATCATAACTTGCAATAGGACAATTCCATTTTGTATAATCCTTAACAAGTTCTGTTACCACAATTTCTAACTGGCTGTTTTTATGCTGAGTGAAGCCAGACATTGAATGTGGGGTCCATTGCATGAAATATGTCTACTGGAAAACCAAGCTACAGACCACCACCATCTGAAAATATGATCCCTCCCTATTCTTCTAGCTTTACTTATTTATTTATGTATTTATGTGTTGGATTTTTATACTGCCCATCTGGCAGCGAGGTCACTCTGGGTGGTTTTACAACAATTAACAAACTCAAACAATTCATACAATAAAACCATAAAATAGTAACACAATAAAATAAAAATAAAAATAAAATTAATATTAAAGTGACATCAGACAATGCATTATTATTGGCAGGCTAATCAGTTAAAATCAAGATTTAATGGGTTAACACTGAGATTGCATTATATTTGAGGGGATGCCTGCTTAAATAACCAAGTTTTTAATGGGGTTATGCATACAAGCTATAAAAAAAAGGAAAAGATCCAAGATGGCGGTACAGTCAGATAGCAAAGGCAATCCAAAGTGTCAAAGTGTAGGAGCTCAGCAGCACAAAATAATCCTACTCCTATGGAATGTCTGTGAAGAATAATGACACGCTTGCAGCATTCAGAATCTCCCTCCATCCCCTGCAGATTCTGATTGGCTGTTGACAGCCCTCATTGCTCATGCAATCCAGCCTTTGCAATAAATAGCCTTTGCACTGGTGTTGATTGAAATTTTTGTCATCCACTCTGAAATACAGAGGTTTTAAAGAAGGGTTACATACAATGAGTAAAAGAAAGATTTGACATACAAAGGTGAAAGAAAGTTTTCATGAAGTGGGAACACAAAACAAACATTACATTTTCAGGTACAGTGGTCCCCTGCCCCTTTGTGCTTCATATACTGTGGTCCCATTATATTGCGGTACTACAGTATATGAAAAAAGGCCCCCTGGGGTAAGGGGGGGGGAGTCCTGTTTCAAGCCTTCCATGCTTACCCGAGAACTGGAGCTGCCCCGAACAGGCCTGTGAGGACCTTTCTGAGGCCCCAAAAGGGCCTCCCTGCAAACCAGAAGTGACTTTTGGATTGCTGAACATCATTTCTGAGGCCTCCGAGAGCCTTTCTAGGCCTGTCAGAGGCCTGAGAAATGATTTCCGGTTTATCTGAAGTCACTTCCGGTTTGCAGGGAGACCCTTTTGGGGCCTCCAGAAGGCCCGGGAAGGCTCTCACGGCCCCGTTCGGGGTAGGGCCAGGCTGGGGGCAAGTACAAGAGCCCCCAGCTAGGGCCCCCCAGGCCTGACTCGACCTGCACCCACATATCGTGGATTTTCAATTATCGCAGGTCAGGTCAGTTCCCTAACTCCCGCAATAGGCAGGGGATCACTGTACTTCCCTTTTGTTAATAAGGATCAGGATCATTGTACTTTTGAGGCCCTGTTTTGGGAATGTTTTGAAATAAGAAGCACACAAGAAGAATCTCTTCTGTTTTGTTTTGTTTTGTTTTGTGTGTGTTTGTAACACAAAAGATCATCCCTAAGGGATGTTCTGAGGGTCTACTTAGAAGCTGCAGCAGCATAAATACATTTGAAATAGCCTGAATTCTCATCATAAACAGAAAAGCGGGTTAAATCCAAGAACTGCTAGCAATATATTGTTGGGCTGAATATTCCCCCTCAATTTCGGGAACAAATATTTTATACCTCCATAAAGATGGGAGATGATATTAAATTACTTCTGGGGAATATTTTAATAACTTTTGTTTTACCTTCCATGAGTGTCTTTTATTTCTTTATTTTTCTCCCTTAAGGACAACAAAAAAAGCTTATTCTGCACTATTCCCATAAGCATTGTTTCAGGACTGTACAGGGACAGAAGAAAAGACTAAGAGAGAGAGAGAGAGAGAGAGAGAGATGTGATAGCAATATATTTCTGGTTGTTTTGTTTTGTCTTGGCTGTTGATATTTTAATCAATCACTCAACATTCTGCATGAATGCCTCAATAATCTACAGTATCTTTAAGACAGTGGCAGTTAAATGAAAAAAGGTTTTGTGCATGAAGCAACTAAAGCTGCAAGTCATTTCGAAACTTACCTTCTGTTGACTAACAATCATACTAAGGATACAATTGTCAGGAGCTGGCTGATGATCTTGGGATGTTATGTTGTGCTGAATTTTTTGGAAAGGCAATCTCTGTTTCCAAAGAAGAAAACACGATGTTCAGGTCTTTTATTTATTTATTTATTTATTTATAGTAACACCTTGGTTTTCGAGCACAATTTGTTCCAGAACCATGCTTGTAAACCAAAACACTCCTATAACAAAGCAAATTTCCCCAAAAGAAATAATGGAAACACAGATTATTCGTTCTGGATCCCATAGATCCATATACTATACACACAAAATGCCAAAACCCACAAAAGAAGTTGGCTAGAAGTCCATGTCCACACCATGGTTTACTGTAAGTGCCTGGCTGTGGAATCTGCTCTGCTTGGGGCTAACAACTGGATTCTACTTATTGCAGATTGTTTGGTGTTTTTGGTCTTTGACCGTAATAAAGCTCTTCATTCATTCAGTGTAATAAAATGCAGTTTGCAGCCATATACACTCTTGACTAGCTGCCTCAGGACTGGAAATGGTTTGAAAAATAATAATGTTGAAAACCAACAGCCAGTCACCGTGTCTTTCAAGTCACAAAGAAATTTCTTTACTTACTTACTTATCTATCTATTTATTCATTGCATTTCTATACCGCACCATCTGAAAGCACGGCTACTCTGGGCGGTTTACAAAATACATCATAAAAATGGAACAATATACAATGTAAAGCAACATAACAAATAAGAAAAAAGAATACACATGGCTAAATCTACATTAAAATAGTAAACGCATATTCAAAAAACAAAGATCGGCAGATGTCATAAGAATAAAAGACTGGTTAATGAAAAGAATAATTATTGATCAGGGAAAGCAGATCTGTGAAGCCATGGAAGGAGCAGAAGTGGACGGACAATTTGCCACATGGAAAACAGATTTTCTTACCAACAGGCCACAGTAGATGAGGCTATGGAACTGCATGTCTGAGCTGGTGGTCTGCAGCATGGGGGGGGGGAAGCCCTCAGGGTACAGTGCTTTCACAGTTCCTTTTTTACTCTTTACATCTCGGATTTCACTTACAATACTAGCAGTTGTCATCTTCAGAAATTCTCTGATGACTCAGCCATTTTTGGGTGTGTGTCAGAAGTGAAGGAGCTGGAGTACAGGTCAACCATCATGGACTTTGTTGACTGTCGTGAACATAACCATTTGTGCTTAAATACCAATAAGACGAAAGAGATGGTGATTGATTTCTGGAGAAAGATATTACCTCTTATACCAGTGAATATCCAGGGCTTAAACATTGAGATAGTGGACAACATTAAATACATGGGTGTTCTCCTAAATCATAAACTGGATAGGACTCATAATACTGATGCCCTATACATGAAGGGTTAAAGCTTCCTCCATCTCCCGAGGAGACTGAGGTCCTTCGGAGTGTGCAGGCCTATGTTAAGGATTTTTTATGACTCTGTCATAGCCTCAGCTCTCTACTATGCTGTAGTCTGCTGGGGTTCAGGTAGTATTGAGGGGGAAAGCAACAGACTGAGTAAGCTGGTTAGGAGGACCATCTCTGTTTTGGGCTGCCCTCTGGATTCTGTGGAGGAGATGGATGAGAAGAGGATGTTGGCCAAGCTGACATCCATTATGAACAATACTAGGGATGTTTTGTTGTGTCGTTATGTAACGAAATGAAACGAAATGAAATGAGGAAGCAGCATTTCATTACAGACAAAACGAAATGGTGTTTTGTTTTTTGTTGTTGTTGAAATGAACGATTTCATTCCGTCTGTAAGCCACGTGCAGGGGGAGGGGAAAAGGTTATTTTTTTTAAAAAAAAGCTCTGGGCTTAAAAAAAAATTCTCCTCCCCTAAGCCCCGCCTGCCAGCTGATCGGCACTGGGGTGGGGGAGCTTTTTCCCACCCCAGCGCAGATCAGCTGGCAGGTGGGGCTTGGGAAGGGGATTTTTTTTTAAAGCTCTGGGGCGGCTTTTAAAAAACTTTTTTCCCTCCTCCCAAGCAAAGAAAAAAAGGCCAGGGCTTTTTTAAATAAAACCTTTTTTCCCGCCCCTAAGCCCTGCCTGCCATCTGATCTGCACTGTCGCCACTTTCCAGCCCCCCACACAAACAATTTCATTAGTGGTTCATTTCGTATGAATTTTTTGAAAAAATTCATATAAAACGAAACAAAAAATGTGTGTGGGGGGGGGCTAAACAAAATGAAATGAAACATAATTTTTCCATTTCATGCCTATCCCCAAACAATACCTCTCACCCACTGCAGCAGACAGTGGAGGCTTTGCATAGTTCCTTTAGTGGCAGACTTAGACATCCCCAGTGTGAGAAGAAGCAGTACTGCAGATCTTTTGTTCCCACTGCTGTTAGTCTATAACTCTACTGTCTAACCTGCTATTCATATGGGTGCATATTTTAGTTTCTTTTTTCACATTTAATTTTTTATATTCAAATTTTATAGTGTTGATTTGTATATTGGATGTTTTTTATTTTATTTAATCTCTATTTTTTTTCTTTCTCACTTTATACTTTTTGTGCACTTACCCTTCTTGCATGTTCTTTATATTAAGAGCTGTGTAACAAGTAAATTTTCCTGATGTGGGATTAATAAAGATTTATCTTATCTTATCTTATCTTATCTTATCTTATCTTATCTTATCTTATCTTATCTTATCTT
>JAHTLZ010000129.1:70649533-70668909 GCA_023846285.1 Phrynocephalus versicolor | reverse complement strand
GATAGATAGATAGATAGATAGATAGATAGATAGATAGATAGATAGATTTGTCTTTCCCTTTTCCTAGTGTGGTTTGGTTTTCTCCCTTTGAATGTGGATCTTAAGGCAGGCTATCAATAGTCTCTTTCTTGTGTGGTCTATTTTGATTGTTTCAGATCATTAGGCTACTTGCAAAGAAGAAAGTCGTGATTTCCCACCTAAAATCTAAGATATTCTGGTTAAAAAACCAACAAAGCAGAAGTAACCCATTTTTCCTCCTCTCCTCATCCCTTGAGCTCCAAAGTCCATCCTCAGACATTTTCTCAGGGAGGAAAACTCATTAGCAGAACCTGATACCATTCATGCTCTATCTCTGCATAGCTAAGGTGGAAGTAAGGTTGGAAAATAATTGCAGTCTTGGCAAGAATAGCCATTGTGCAATTCTTGAAATTGGTTATGACATAATCCACACGGCCTTGAGAATTCACACCTTTGTGACACTAGTACAGGGGTCTGCAACCTTTAAGACATAAAGAGCCACTTGGACCCGTTTCCGACGAAAAAAAAAAATCTGGGAGCCGCAAAACCATTGCGACATTTAAAACAAATATAACACTGCAAATATATTTTCCCCTCCCCTCGCTCCTGGCTTTTTGGGCGCCCACAAGCAACACACTCCCTCACGCGCTCCTCGGACACGCTGCACCCTGGCGCCGGGCTCGGGTGGGGTGGGAAGGAGCGCCGGCGGCTGTGGCTCCTCCGGGTACCCCCGAAGGGCTTCTGAGAAGGAAGCCAATGAAAGTTGCTTCTTCGGCACTTCGGGTGCCGGGAGAGCGAGCAAGCAGGCGAGGCCCGAGCCGCCGCCGCCTCCCCCCACCCCGCCACCCTGTCCCCTGAGGGTTTCCATCGAACCTGCCTCAAGTGCTCCCGCATGCGCAACTGGGGTGGCTGTGTGTCCGCCAGCCTCGGGGAGGGCCAGGCTGGGGGGTGGGTGGGCGCGCAGGAGGCACGTTCTGTGTGTTGGAATGTAGCGGAAGGCAGTTGCTGGCGGGCTTTCGGAGAGAGTGAGAGCGACAGCGAGCTAGACAAGCAGGCAGGCGCACAGGCGCTCCGCTCGGCTCGGCTCAGCTTCTCGAGCCAGGTGGCGCGCCGTTGGCCTCCCCAGGCGGCCAGGGGCCCCTGAACAACTTGAGCCCGGCGCCCAAACCCCGCCGCCGAAACCGGCTGACTCCAGGAGGGAGCCGCTGTAAGTCTAATAAGAGAGACCCCTCCTCGGGCGGGGGCGGGCGGGCTCGAACTAGCTGTCACGCCGCGTCCCTCGACTGCCAAGTTGATCTCGCGCAGGAAAAAGAAAAGCCAACTTCCTCCGTTGCTTCTCGCCTCTCCGCCGCCGCCGCCGCTCCCCCCCTCCCCGCTCCCGCTGCCACCAACCCCTTGCTTGTTGGGCCAGAACTGACAGCACCGGGCAATGAAGCAGGGCGGCGGCGGGGGGGGAGAGAAGACTAGCCGTGCCCCCCTCCCCACGCCACCTTTCTTGAGGTTCCCATTCTGCCCTCGCTACCTTCTGCCCGGATCCTGCAGCCATGGTCTGACTCTCCCCCCACACACACACTCCATCTCTCCCTCCTCCTCCTCTCGCCCCCACCCTCCATGGAGGAGGGAAGCGCAGCCCGAGTGCGTTGTGCCCACACCGCTTTCACTTTTTTTTTGGGGGGGGGCAGTTTTTAAAAATCTTCCAAAAAATAGTACAGGAGGGAGAGGAGGGGAATTTCTAATCTCTCTCTCTCTCTCTCTTTCCCACTCCCCCGCGTTTTTGGAGCTTCATCCCGGCAAGTTAGTGCCAAGCCGTAGTTTTTTTTTGGGGGGGGGGGGGGCTCTAGCGAAGCAAAAGGAGAGAGAGAGAGAGAGATGCCAACTGCACATGTGCAATGCTTGGAAGGGGAAGGGGGGAAGGAAGGAGGGTTTTCTCTTCCTCCACGTTGAACCATCCCGTCTAAATGCTGCCCCCCACCACACACCACACACACACACACACACACACATCGCTTCTTCCCCCTCCCACCAAACACCCAAGCAAGAAAGGAAGGGGAAGGGGGGAAGGAAAGAGGGTTTTCTCTTCCTCCACGTTGCACACACACAACACACACACACACACACACACACACACACGTCGCTTCTTCCCCCTCCCACCAAACACCCAAGCAAGAAAGGAAGGAAGGAAGGAGGGTTTTCTCCTCCCGTCTTTTTTTCTGGGGGGGGGGGGAGGCAACAATCCAGATCTGGGAGGTTTTCTTGAAGTTAAAAAAAAAGAAAAAAGGCTGCCGTTCGGCAGGCACTTTCCACCACGCCTCCCTCTCTCTCTCTCTTGCTCTGAAGAAGAGGGAGCGCGCTGAGAGTGTGGCCGCGCTTGACTTCGCGCCGCCTTGTGGGACGGGCTGTCCTCGCAAGATTCGGCGCCTTTTTATTGAAATTTCTGATCCCTCCCGGAGCCGCAGCAAATGTTCCAAAGAGCCGCATGCGGCTCCGGAGCCGCGGGTTGCAGACCCCCGCACTAGTATGATATTGGGGCTAAAAAAAATGTGTTAAGAAACTAAAATGTGAGAAAAAAACACTTCTTACTGACTAGCCGTTTAAAAGAGTTCGTATTTTGTTATCTTGAATGGATTTTAAAAATCATTTTAAAATATTTTAATACACGACAGACAGACAGACAGACAGACAGACAGACAGACAGACAGATAGATAGATAGTGTAATTATTATTTTAGCTTTTAATATTGTTTCTTTTAAACTTGTAAATTTTCTTGGATCCTTTTTTGTTAGAAAGCCAGCATATAAATATTATAATTAACTAAATAATGTGCACAAGCATGTATCAGTTAATTAGACAGAAATGCATGCATTAGATAAATGGATAAACACAAAAATGGACACTTGAGAGGTAAGGCATAATATATGTTACATGGCGAAAAATGCAGGTGATACAATGGATTTTCACATCACTAATCAAAAAGATAATATGGAAAGTTTTGCCCCCTGCTCCCTTTGAATGATTATCTGTGTCCTTGTTTTAAATCTAGTATGTGACTCACATGAGATACTACAATATTGAGAGAGCTTCCAAATTTATCTCTAGGGGAAAAGTAGCTTTTGGTATATTAATCTGGATAGTGGGGTCAGTTATCTGTGAATCTTCTTAATGGCTGCAAACAAAGCTACTGCGAAATAAAAGTCAGTGTTTCCATAATTAGCACAAAATTGTCTAGTGGCAAACAGCCCATCAAATATACTGCTTTCTCAGTGGCACTAATACACTCTCTGTTTGGGTTCTGCCAATTATTTCTATTGGTAACTCAAACCAAGGTAGCCTCATCAAATCTCTGGGGAGTGAAAAACACTGAATTTTAATTACACTATATTCTTCTCACACATTTGACCCAAGATGAAACAAAATAGACTCTTTCATTAATGAGCTGCTCTCACAAGCTTTGGCACACACAATGAGGAGAGAGGACATCCCGACAGGGTGAACAAAGGCCTTTCTTTTCCCTGGGCAAAGTATCTAATTACTTCTTCTTTTAGAGCAATACACTTTCAAACTGTTCATGGCTGCTCCCTTTCCTTTTCCTCTTTTGCCTCAGCGATTCTTGATATCAAAGCTTTAAAAGAAAAACACCCTTGCAGTTTCATGTGATGGGAATAGATTGTTTCATAGTACAGTAGTACCTCTTCCAAAGATCATCTGGTTTGGTACAAAGGGTCTCTCGGGACAAAAGCAAACACAATGTTTTCAGTAGTGAAACTTTATCTAGACAAGACAGAGGTGCTCCTGGTCTGTCCACAGAGCAGATCAAGAACAAGGGTACATACAGCCTGTGCTGGATGGAGTTACACTGCTTCTGAAAGCCCAGGTGCACATCTTGGGGGTGTGCTTGTATTCCTCTCTGAGCCTGGATGCCTAGGTTTCGTCTGTGGCCAGGAATGCATTTGGACAATTGAAACTAGGGATGGGCACGAAACAGAAAAATTGAGTTTTGTTTCATTCCATTTCATTTTGTATCGCAAGTAACAAATTTTTTCAAAAGGATTTTATTCTTAAAGTACGAAACAAAACAAAATGAGGTAAGGGAATCTCCCGGCAGGGGGTTGAGAGGCGGTGCCTCTTTGGTGGCGGGCCTCTTACAAGCAGAACGAAACAGTTCCTTTTAAACAAGAAACTGCTGTTTTGTTTCGTTTATAACAAAATGCTGCTTCTTTGTTTCATTTCATTTTGTTTTGTTACATAATGAACCGATGAATCAGCATTTCATTTTTCATTTGGTGCCCATCCCTAATTGAAACCAGTATCCTGGCTACACCTGATCTTTGGGAAGATCTAACCTAGCCATGGTGACACATGCCTAAATTACATCCTGGATGGATTACTGTGACATCAGCAGGTCCAAAACACAGTAGCCAGATTGCTAACCAGCTTTCTTCTCTGTTCTGTGTTTGTATGAATATAGTAATAGTTGATATATTCCCTCAAGTTTTGGGGATGAGGTGCTTCACCTCACTTGATCCAGCATATAAGGGAGTTTTTTTTTTAAATGTCTACATAACCCTGGGAGGTATATCAGTTTGATGTATCAACTTGCAGAAGGGTAAATACTTTTAATGATATGTGACAGGGATGTCCCAAGAGATTTTTCTGTCTGATAGGAGGGATAAGATAGTGACTCTCTCCATAAATGCAACAGAAACTGAGCGTCACAGTTAATAAACGGCACCCGACTTACCGGGGGCCGGCGTTGTGGGCGGGAGCGGCGCGGGCTCTGCGGCGCTTGCCGGGCGCTGGGGAAGATGGCGCCCGCCTCGTGCCCCAGCCGGCCAGTTCCGGGTCCTCCCCCCACCTTTCTGGCCCGCCCGCCAATCGCGGGCGGCCTGCCACCCACGTGGCGCGGGCGGACTTCCGGGTATAGTCCGCCCGCGCACGCGCCCGGGTTCCCAGGGGAGGGGGGTATAAAAGGGGGAGGACCCCCGGCTGCCGCCATTGTTCGTCTGGCGGCAGAAGCAGCAGGACGTCCGGAGCAGAGCGCAGCTTCCGGAGCAGCAGCAACGCAGCAGCAACCGTCGGCTCCCCCGGCTTGGCCTCCAGCCAGCGGCGACCAGCTGTAGCGCGGGAGCCGAGCGGGGAGCGCGGAAAGGGCAGCAGAAGCGGCAACCACCGCCCCCCCACGCTCGGACCAGGGCAGCGCCTACCAGCTGCCGCGCGGGATCCGCGCGGGGAGCGCAAAAAGGTCGGCAAAGCGGCGGCTCCCCCTCCCACCTGGGCAGCGGCATCCCGCCCTCACCCAGCGCATACAGCTGGGTCACGGAGGCCAGGGGAGGGGATAGGAGGCAGCGGCTGAGCCACTTCTGGTGGCGACCAGAGGGGCCCCCCACAGCCCGGCCAAGAGCCAGTGCCTTCCCAGCTGGCGAGCGGGAGCCGGACGGGGGGCGACGAAGCAAAGTATAAGCTGCACCGGGCAGCAGCTAGGGACGCCCCCCTCTCAGCCTGGCACAGAGCCAGCACCATACAGCCAGGGCAAAGGATCCCACACTCCACACGGCAGCCACGCAGAGCCTAGCACCGGCCCGCCGGGGCAACAGTGGAGCGCCAGGAAGCGGGTCGCATCGGCACCCGCCAGGTCCCTCTTTTCTTTTACTTCCCCGGCTGGGGGGGGGGGCAGGAAGGCCCGCGTAGCAAAGGGCAGGGCTAGGCCAACCAATAGCAGGTCAGAGCGGACCTCAAACCAGGTTAGCGGCCTCTATACAGGGAGTTCACGCTTCCTCTCACCACTTAACTCAGAGTAGCTCCGGGAAGGACAAGGCAGGGGCCCTACAGGTCTTCTCTACAAGCCCTACCGGGAAGGACAAGGCAGGGGCACCCTCCGTAAGCCGGGGCTGAGGTACCAACAGCGGGTGGCCGGCAGCCTTGAATCCAGTGGGCAGGTAGTAACCAGGGCCACCATGCCCCCCCGCAAGCGCAAGGCAGCAGCCCCAAAACCCACCAACCCCACCAGGGCAGCGGCACCGCGCCGCGGCACCAGAGAACGGCCAAGCGCAGCCTGTTCGGGCTGCACTGGTCACCAACAGAGCAGTAACACCCAGGCCGTCAGTAGCAGCGGTGGGGGGGGTGGGGGGACCCTCCAAGAATCCACGCCTGTTACAGCACCCCCGCCAGTCGTAACCAACACACAAGGGCCGCAAATCAACACCCTGCAACAGCTCGGCCAGGCCTTAGCATTGCTGTCCACCCAGTTAGTCAACATGGGGCAGGCGACTAATGCAAACGCTAACACAGCAATGCAAGCTACCACGCAGGCCACCACAACACCCTCTCACTCCGACGAGTCCGGCGAAGACAGACAACCCCCCTCCGAGAGGAGTCGAAGCCCTTCACCCAAGCGGGCCCGGCAGGCGTCCCGAAGATCCGGGAGCAGAAGGAACCGGAGAGAGGACTCGTCCACGGACTCGTCAACGAGTGAGTCTTCATCTGATGAGGAGGAAAGGGTTAGGGATTACTGGGGGGAGGCTGCAGAGGTACCAAGTCTGCCACGATGGGCCTCACGTAAGAGGGTAAAATTTTTGAACTCAAAAGGGTGGACCAGGGAGCAGGGCCCGGGTCAAGAGAGCCAAAATAAATCACCCCCTAAGGATGACGAGGACCCCCCAGGCCTTCACATCAGCAGACGGGTTAGGAAAGCCATCCTGCAAGGGTTCTATGTGGACGTTTTTACGCTCCTAAAACCTGTGGGGGAGGAGGGGAAGGTAAAGGAACGCCGCAGGCGCAGAAAGCCCAAAACCCAGATTGCGGAAAGGACTTTTGACAATTGGCTTATGGGTTTTGCTGAATACACCAGTATCATACAAGCCGCCTACCCGGAGAGGGCATGGCACCTAAATAATCATTACAAAAACGTATTGTGGGCCCGGAGACAGGCGGGGGACGCAGCCGCCCTGGCCTATGATGAGGAATTTAGGAAAAGGGCATCCAACAGTTCTAGTAGCAGGTGGGATCTGGTACATAGCAAAATCTGGATGTGGGAAGTCGGGCCCCACTTAAAAGGCAGGCAGGACGGGGGCAAAACCGCTTGGTGGACGAGGAGGGAACCCTCAAAACGCACATGCTGGGAGTTCCAAGTAGGCAAATGCGCCCGGGCAAGATGCAAATTTGACCACGAGTGCGATATCTGTGCGGGTTCGCACCCCCGTGTGTCATGCCATAAACATAAGAGCAGCCAGCAGCCCTTTCGTGGGGCCAGGCCCCCATCAAAACCTAATATCAACACCGACGCCACAGCCGCCACCCCAGCCCAGCCCCCCCCAGGCCGTAAATAAAATAGACCCCCCGGCAAGTCTCAGGGAATTGGCCTACACCCCCATTAGAACAACGGCCCTCGCACCATGGCTCCTAGCCTACCCTAAGAGGAAAGAGGCGCTATACCTGTGGGAAGGGTTCAATAAAGGGTTCAGGATACCGTATGTAGGTCAACGAACGCCGGTTGACTCCCCTAATCTAAAATCGGCAAAAGACTACCCAGACATAATCAGACAAAAAAATTAATAAGGAAATCAAAGCAGGGAGGATGGCAGGACCTTTTAGCGACCCCCCGCTGCCAGACTTCAGAGTATCACCACTAGGCGTGGTTCCCAAAAAGACTCCGGGGGAGTACCGCCTAATCCACCACCTATCATACCCAAAGGGATCTTCGGTAAACGATGCTATCCCTACAGACCTATCATCCGTGAAATACACCAGCTTCGATCAAGCGGTCAACCTGGTCAGGCTCCACGGTAGGGGGGCGCTTTTGGCTAAGTGCGATATTCAATCCGCATTCCGCCTCCTGCCAGTCCACCCAGATGACTTCGCCCTGCTGGGCAGCAAGTTCGAGGGCAAATGGTACGTAGATAAGGCCATGCCCTTTGGCTGCTCCATCGCCTGTGCGGCATTTGAAACCTTTAGCTCTTTTATTGAGTGGGTGACCCAGCAACGAGCCCTGGCGGGCTCTGTTACACATTACTTGGACGATTATTTGCTTATTGGCAGAGGCGATACACGGGAGTGTGCAGATTTGCTTCGCACATTTCAAAACCTGGCAAGCGAGTTGGGTATCCCATTAGCTGAGGAAAAAACGGAGGGCCCCACAACAAAGTTAACATACCTGGGCATCGAAATTGACACCGCTGCGGGCATTTCCCGCCTCCCCCCGGACAAACTAACGGCACTTAAAAACCTCGTCGTTAGTGTACTCCAAAAACCCAAGGCCACTCTTAGGGAGATCCAGTCCCTGCTGGGTCACCTCAACTTTGCTTGCCGCGTCATAGCCCCTGGCAGAGCATTCTGCGCCAGGTTAGCTCGGGCCACTTCGGGCCTATCGGCCCCACACCACCACTTGAGAATCACAAAGGGCCTGAAACACGACCTCAGGGTATGGCAGACATTCCTAGCCAACTTCAATGGCACTGTTATATGGCGGCAACCGTGCCGCTTGGGCGATTCGCTCCAGGTCCACTCCGATGCGTCAGGTGCCATAGGCTTCGGGGTCTACTTTAACGGACACTGGTGCGCCAGCAAATGGCCCGACCACTGGCAGGGCAGTGACATACTTAGAGACATGACATTTCTGGAATTATTCCCTTTACTAGTGGCAGTCACCATCTGGCAGAACCAGTTTCAAAATAAAAGGGTACAGTTCTGGTGCGACAACCAAGCTGTTGTCGCCATAATCAACCACCAGTCCTCTCGGTCTGAGCGGGTCATGCGCTTGGTGCGCCCACTGGTATTGCTGTGCCTCCAGAATAACACTCAATTCTTAGCAAAATTTGTCCCAGGGCTGGATAACAGGATCGCGGACGCATTGTCTCGCTTCCAGTTTGACAGGTTCCGGCGCTTGGCCCCGCAATCGAACCCCGAGCCAGACCCATTCCCCGACGACCTTTGGAGCCTTGGGAACGTGATGTCATCCAGGGAACCATTAATTCCGTGGCACCCACCACCTTAAAGGCTTACACCAGGGCTTGGGCAGCGTTTCAGGACTTTACTGCTCAATCAGCCATCCCACCTAACAACCCACTTGAGGAGTCGACCATCTTGAGATTCCTCCATGCCCTACGTAGGGAGGGAAAATCCGTGCGAAACCTAAGGATTCACCTGGCGGCATTATCATTCTTTACATTATTCAATGGTGGCAGGGACCCTGGAAAGAGTCCGTTAGTGAGGCGGGCTTTGAAGGGCTGGGAGAGGCAGGCCCCCAGAACCCCCGACAAAAGAAAACCCTTGACCCTAGACATCCTACGGGCCATCACCAAGAAATTAAAAACGGTATGCCGGTCCAATTACGAGGCCATGCTTTTTCAAGCCGCCTTCACTCTGGCGTTCTACGGGGCCTTCAGGGTGAGCGAGCTAGTTGCCGACTCCCGGAGGGACCCGAATAACAGGGCCATACAAATCACGGACACTCGGCTAACTGGGGACCAGGCTCACCTATTTCTCAGGTCTTCCAAGACCGACCAGGCTGCAAAGGGCACGTCTGTTACCTTACGTGAGCAGGCTGGCCATGACCCATGCCCCATACGCACCCTCCGGGCTTTCCTTGAGGTAAGGCCAGCCAAGGGGGGTCCCCTATTAATCCACAAGGACGGCCTACCTCTGACGAGATACCAGTTCGCCGGGGTGCTCAGGAGGGCTTTGGGCAAGGCTGGATTCCCCCCTGCCGACTTCAGCACTCACTCCTTCCGCATAGGCATAGCATCTCAAGCCGCAGCGGTTGGGGTCTCATCCCAAAAAATCAAGGAAATAGGCAGGTGGAAGTCAAACGCCTACCAGGGGTACATCCGGGGAGTGGGCGAATCCGCCCTGACACCAATTCTGTTATAGTTCCCACCGCAGGACCGGCGAAACACATATGGATCGTCAGGCACAGCATAGTTTACTGGGCGGGAAAATGGGCAGCCAGATCGCCGGAGGGCGAACACTTGGGCCTCAAGCAAGCCGCTAAGTTTTCATGGCTCGGTAAACGGGGCATGCGGTGGAACCAGATGCTACCAACCATCTGGACTCGCATCAGGGAGCAAGGCCCGCCGGATGCAGTTATATTACAGGTGGGGGAGAATGACATCACCGAACAGAAAGGCGTCGACCTTATATTCAGCCTGAAGGCCACCCTGGAATTCCTACACGACTCCTTCCCAGAAATGGTAATTATGTGGTCTGAGCTACTCCAGAGGCGGTCATGGAGAGGTGCCAAATCCCCGAGAGGTATCGAGAGGACCTGCAGGAAGGTCACCACAGCCATTGGTAACATGGTCGCACAATGGGGGGGGCGTATTATCCCTCATCATCAGATTTCTTACAGGAACAGCGAGCTCTTTCGTCCAGACGGTGTGCACCTGTCGGACGCCGGCACAGAGCTTTGGCTCCAGAACGTCAAGGCCGCAGTTAGCGAATGGGTCGAGCTGCAGTATTCTGGCGGGAGGCGAGCTTAACTCGTCTCTTGTGGCGGTTTGGAGGCATTGGGTCCGGATCCAGGTGGACGGGACCGCAGGACAGGGCCTGCGCAGCTGGTAACCAACAGGTGGTGACAGCGGAACCACGAGTGAGCACGGATGGCCCCAGCTCGGGTGGGGACGCCAGGAGGCTCCCCCTCAGCTTAGCAGTGGAAACCCCGAAGGAGTGTACGCCCACGGGGTTCGCGGATGCAGGGCTGAAGGGTGCTGCCACCCAGTGGCGCTGTCGGGCGCATCGGGGGGCAAGGCGGGCTCCCCGATGGAAGAGGATCCGATCCCAATGCCTGCCCAGAGTACTGCAGTCTCTTCCTTTCAACTGATGTCAATAAAGCTGTGGCCTTTTACATTTTTCCAAGAGCTAGCCAGTTGGTCTGTGTGGTTATTTACAGCAGAACACAAGCTCAGCGTTAGCCCACAAAATATCGTTTCAGTAGGTATGAAGACAATGAACTCCACTAAGGGTAAGTATGTTAGTTAAGAGGTCACTGGGCACGAATAAAATTATAAATTAATCACTTCTCAATTTCCTTCAATACATGTGCTGGTACAGTTGATAAAAAATGAGGTCCAATTTATTCTGTGTCTGTTTAAAGAGTGATTGTATGAAACTGGAGAAGAAGAAGAAAAATCTACAAGGTGCTCCCCATGTGGATATAGCAATCTTTTGTGTGTAGCAGGAAACAATGCAAAGCAAAAGTTGATTTTAGGGAGCAGGTAACAATCAAGGTGTGCTTCAAGTACCTCTGTTTTGACAATTTATCCCCCTTTCATAAATGGGTCTCAATATTATAGCAGCCAAACAAATAATAATAACATTCAGGTCACAGTGAAAGTGAGGTTACCAGATATGAACTTGTTGTTTCCCACTTATGTCACTTACGTACATCTTTACATCCACATTATATATCCAGTCTTATTCTCTCTCATTGGCACTGACTACACATGGAAGCCTTGACTGCCCCACGGCATATGGCTTTGGACCCCAATGCTAGGTTTCAACCTTACAATATGTGTGATACACTTGATTCACTATGTGGCTTCTCTTACTCTATGACAGGCATGTCCAAATTTCGGCCCTCCAGATGTTTTGGACCACAACTCCCACAGTCCTTTGCCATGAGCAATCTAAGCTTAGAATTCTGGGGGTTGTGGTTCAAAACATCAGGAGGCCCAAAGTTTGGACATGCCTGTTCTATGATGACAAAATGATGTGATGGAAAGCGGTCATATGGATTATCACAGCCCTGTTCAGCCACCTTTTGGCAATGTAAGCATAAATGAATTGAATGCATTTGAGGACTCAGGACAAATACCAGGGCAGGGAGGCTGGGACAGCCACATGCATGAGTCCTTTAACACACCTGCATGGGAACAACAGACACAGGAGAAGGAGATGGGGTGAAGAATAAGACAAGTGTAAACGACACATGCTATGAGTTGTACTGGGTGCCACTGAATTAGCATATAATAGGGAGTAGCATGATAATAGCAGTGTCTGCTTTCCCTCAATATGTGAGACAAGGAGGAAAAGTCATTAGGTGAGATGATTCAGCTGTTTATTTTCAGGGTGAAGAGTTCTTTGATGATCTGACCACTTTCACAATGGCATAAAGCAGCATGTCAGATCTATAGTGGTTCATTTCATTTTATTTTTAAACAATTTTTGTAAAAAAAATAAATCATAAAATGAAAAAATAATGAAACAATCTGTTACTCTATAAAATGCCTCCCCCCTGGGTCCTAGAAGGACCAAATTTGATGGGTATCTTTTTACAAGGGAGCCATTTTACAGAGTAATGAAACATTTATTTATTTATTTATTTATTTTTCAAATTTATATACCACTCCTACTTCCCGAGCGGGAACTCAGGGCGGTTCACATAAAAAATTAAAAGCAGAAAAGATCACATTTCATTTTCAAAGGGAAAAAGGAGTGTTTAGTTTCATTTTGTAACAAAATGAAACCTGTTTCCCATTTCATTTAGTCTTATAACATTTCAAAAGCTTATGAAATGATGAAACAGTGTGTCATTTTTCATAAGCTGCCCATCTATAGTTTCTGGAAGTCTCTGGAGCAGATTTCTTCAGGCAGTCATTCCAAGTTGTTAGTACATGTTTTGTTTTGCCTACACAAAGACATGTGGATCTAATAACTTTGCTTCACACACACTGCATCTAACATCTCATTGTTTATTTTATTTTAATTAGACATTGGCAAAATGCATTTCCTTGTTTATAAAATAGATGCCTCATATGTCCCTAGCTGCCTGAGAAACAGCGTAACTCTAAACAACTGAGATAAAATTCTGATGATAAATTGCAGAGGCAGTCCTTGAGTTTGCACATTTCTGCTTCCTTGGTTATAGAATTCCAATGAGGCAGATGAAACATTTGCCTTTAATTAATTATTCACTGCCACTGCAAAAAGAAAGAAAGCCATGAAATCTCCTTGGAAAGCAGAAGACTTCCATCTCCCCTCCTCTCCAGGAAATGATGACATATGAGAGGCAAAAATAAGCTTACTGTCAGTCAGGAAGTGGTGGGTTCAAATCACATTGCTTGAGCAATTTCTGCATCCCTATAATTAGTGCATGTTCTGCCAGGAGGAGTCATGCCTCATTAGAAACTTTTTCTCTCTTTCTTTTTCTTGCAAATCATTGTCTGAAAGTTTTCCATGAGTCACACAAGACTGCTGTGCTCCATTCCCAGAGTGAATCCAGAAACCATCCTAGTCAGAGACATTTGAAAACTGCCACAGTGTAAAGTGGTTTGCTAACCACTGTTGTTGCTTCAGAGACAGGCAAACTGGTGCTGTACTCATGTTCTGGACTAAAACTCCCATGTGCCTTGACAATTGACCATGGTGTTCAGAGCTAATAGGAGCTGCTGTTCAAAACAGCAGATTGCCTGTCTACAGATCCTGCTGAATTTTATTGTAGTTATTGCTGCATATTAGAGATGGGCACAAAATGGAAAAATGTGTTTTGTTTCGTTTTGTTTCATCGTCATCCGCATTTTGTTATTGTTCCATTTTGTACAAATTAAAAAAATTGTATGAAATGAAACAATAACAAAATGTTTTGTTCCAGGGGCTTGCACTCACCCCCTCCTCATACAGCAAGATGGGTTCATAAGCGCAAGCTTTTATAAGATATGGCTCTACCTTGCTGTGGACTAGGCCACCCATCTTGCTGGGCTTACGAAGGTTGGCTGTCCCTTGACTGTGGACTAGATAACCCATCTTGCTGTGCTCATGAGGGATGGCTCTCCCTTGACTGTGGACTAGGTAACCTATCTTGCTGGGCTTATGAAGGTTGGCTTGACTGAAGACTAGGTAACTCATCTTGCTGGGTCTACAAAGGTTGACTTGACTGCGGACTAAGTAACGCATCTTGCTGGGCTTATGAAGGTTGGGTCTCCCCTGATTGTGTACTCGATAATACCAAAGATAAGTTACAAAGAGTGAGGGAAAGCACAGGGATATAGCATTTACCACTGTCCCCAGGAGAATTGTCAGTGTTACGCTTAGCAACAAAAGAAGGACAAAAAAGTTCTAGGGGTTCAGCCTTGACTCTTTTGTTTTGCTGAAGTTGCTCTAGTGTCTCTTTGTCTTTTTTTAAACCCGTACTTCATGCGGACAAATCAGTATATCCCACCCTTTAAAGAAACAGTACAGGAACAAACCCGACATGAAGTAGCAGCATATGATTTACTGGGTGGTGGAACTGAGATTGTTTTTGGGAGACGGGGCCATAAAACAATTAACATTCCCTCAGTTTGATTTCAGTGCATTTTCAGGGTTCTCCTGAATTAAAAATATTTGTGACACATCACACCTCTCTATGTTCTTTCCAAGACAACATTTGAGAACTAACTATCTTAGGAATGTTATGTTGTGTTTAGAGATGGGCATGACTTAGCGGTATTCCCGTTTCCGTTTCCGTTACTCGTTTCCGTTACGGAACGGAAACGGTAACGGGAATTACTCCGCCAGACTTCGAGCTCGAACCGACGAACGAACAATTTGGTCAGATTTGTCGTGCTCGTTACTTGCATCGCGCGATCGCGCGCGATGCCAAGCGGCACAGAAAAAAAGTTTTAAAAGTTAAAAAAAAACCCGATTCCCGGCCCTAAAAGAAGGCAAAAACTGTCTGAGGGCACCTACCACCAGGCCAGAAGGGTTTTTTTTGGGTGGGGGGTTCCCCGCCCCCCTTTCCTTGGGCTAGTGCTACTGCTGCGCTGCGCTGGTATCAGGCGGGGGGGCATTGCCAATGCCATTCGGTGTGTGGGCGGGGGGATCCAAAATGGCGACCGCAAATTTTTCTTTGAAACCGTGGCCCAAATACCCAACAAAGCACCACAGAAACATGAGAAAAATAGCTATTTTAAACACTTGAATTTTTACTGTAGCAGCAGTGGGTTTGTCTTGCCAAAATACGTCTCCGTTGATTTTATTTTATTTTATTTTCATTTTTTTTTTTACACGTGCGCAACGGTGGGCTGGCCATGGGACGGGACCAT
Organism: Phrynocephalus versicolor; assembly: GCA_023846285.1. Lineage (NCBI taxonomy): Eukaryota > Metazoa > Chordata > Lepidosauria > Squamata > Agamidae > Phrynocephalus > Phrynocephalus versicolor. The sequence continues at coordinate 70,653,880 of JAHTLZ010000129.1, read as the reverse complement.
GCAAATTTTCGGAGCCATTCCACCAATCGCATGGCCAGGTTTTGACTGACACTTCTGGATGTGCCAGAGGGCATAAAAAGGCGAAGCAGTTCCAGTCCGTCGCAGTCTGGGCTTGGATTTTGTGGAGGGTGGTTTAGTCAGGGCTGGATTGCGGCGCTCTCAGTCTCTACTAGTTTCGATTTCGCGGTCGCGCTAGGCAGGGACTCAGGGAGTGAGGGAGGGAATTGAATTTAATTCTCGTCGCAAACATACGATTCGAATTTCTTTTATTCCTGGCTGTGGGGAATAGCAACTCAGCGTTTATTTTTTTTTGTTTTCGGAAGAGTTCCGTTTTTTATTTGCTTTGCTATTTGCTTCAAGGGGGAGGGAAGATTTGAGCGGGAGGGGAGGGGAGTGCGGATTGGAAATATATTATTTTTATTTTACACTACCATACTATTTCTTTTCTATCCCAATTTCCCACCGAGTTCATTTACTTGGCAAAGGTCCTTTTACCCTGCGCCTACCTACAGCTTTTTTGCTGCTGTTGCGATTGGGGTTTTGGAAGGGAATCCAGCAACCCTATCCTACCCTAGCAGCTTATAGTTTTATTTATACCGTTACCATTCATTTTCTATTCTACCTACAGTTTAGCAAGTGGCAGTACTAGTGCTTAGAAGGGGGGGTTGGAGGCTGTGGATTAAATTATTTTAGAAGAACTATTATTCAGAAGAACTCAGTCAGTAGGCAGAGTCTCCCTTGCCAACCAGTGCACTCAAAGATCTCTCACACAAGCACATTTGTGTTGGCATTGGCATTGGCATTTGGCAACAAGGCTAGGGCACCTTCTATAGAACATTTTACAATTTCATTTTACTTATTTATAGTTATATATTCTTTCTCTTGTCCAACACCTCATTCATTTTTTTGGATTAAGGCACTGAAACAAACATTTGTTGAAGGGCAGGCACCCAGCCACTTTATAGACCTTTTCCTTCAATTACATCTTTGAATAAGTTACCTGTGCAATAATACACTTGCCTTGTGAAACTTGTTTGCCAGGATTGGCAAACCCCTTCCTTCTACTAGCTTGTTTTTTGTGCTGTTTGTGAGTCAACCTCACTCATTTACTTTTGCCACCAGGCTACATAAACAATTACATTTTTGAAGAAGTTACATTTCTCTTTGTTACACTTGCCCTGTGCTATGCATTGAGAAACTTGTTTGCCAGGATTGGCAAACACCTTGCTCCTATTCCCTTGTTGGTTGTGTTGTTGTTTGTGGTGTTGTTGTTGTGACTCCATCTCACCCATTTCCTTGCAAGCTGAGCTTACATAAATACAATCCTACTATTATTTACACAACTGTGAAGAAGTCACAGTTCTCCTCCTAAGTAAAGACTTGACTCGTGCAGCAGGGCATTGAGACTGAGACTAGGGTGCCAGCCAGGATTGGCTAAACCCTTACTCCTATTCCCTTTTTTTTTGGGGGGGGTGTTGTTGTGAGTCCACAAAAAGTGAGAACAATGAGGAGAGGTCGCAAAGCAAGAGGGCAGGGGAGGGGAACTCCTACTAAGATAAACCGGGCCACGTTTCTGAGGGAAGGGACAGGGACTAGTAGTGCAGAAAGTGATACTGGTGCAACTCCCTCCCCAAGTAGCAGTGCCAGTGGCACAAGCAGCACCGTGCCATCATCGTCTGTCACCGAGGGAAGCATGGATGAGGCATACCAACTCCCATCTCCGATACCTGACAGCATCACCCTTAAGCAGGAAGAAGACGAGGGCTCTGATTCCGAAATGGCATCAGAATCAGAATCGGGATCCCTTTATCTAAACCTGCAAGATTCTGAGGACCTGTTGGCAGGGACAGACTTAAGTCAGGCTCCAGGCAGTGAGGGAAGGAGCAGCCCTCTTTCCACCCAGAGTACCACCAGTGAGAGCAGTAGTACTACTCTACTTTCCCAGCAGGGCACAGGCCACACCAGCACCACAGCAGCGGCAGCGGCAGGCAATAACAGAGGGGGCGTTACTTTCTGTAAGCCACGAGGGTGTCTCTGGGAGCATTTTGAGAACAGCCCCCAAGACCCAAAGATGGCGGTGTGCAAGATATGCGGGGTGGTCTTGCGCAGGGGGAATGACCCCAAACACCTCTCCTCAAGTGGGTTGCGCAGCCACCTGATGAGGAAGCACCCTGGGACTCTGCCTGGAACCCTGTCAGGCCCTTGCTCTTCAGGGAGGACGAGAGGGGAAGAAGGGTTAGAGAAAGAAAAACACAGCTCCGCTAGTGAGAGTGGGAAGAGGCAGGCCACTCTGCAGGAAGTGGGTCTGTTGGGTGGGACTTTTGTCAGCCCGCGAAATAGGGCCAAAGCACAGGAGACCACCACTCGAGTGGTGGGTGAAATGGTGGCTTTGAACGGGTTGCCCCTCTCCTTTGTGGATTCATTAGGCTTCAGGCACCTGATGAAGCACGTGGCACCATGGTACGAGCCTCCATCCCGGCGTACCTTCAGCAGGCGGGTGATTCCCTCCCTTTATGAGTCTGTCAGGGACAGGATCCGGGCCCTGCTGCAGGCGGCCAGAGGGAGGAAGATCCACTTCACTTCCGACCTCTGGACCGGTGGGCACCACGGATACCTCTCTCTGACGGCTCACTGGTGGCAACCCAAGGAGGTCCTGGAGCCCCGATCAGCCCATGAGCAGCTGCAGGGGGAGGCACAAGGCAGCACCCCAAGAGGGTATAGGGTGGTGCTTCTCCAGGCCCAAAGCATGGAGGACAACGCCACCGGGATCAACATTGCTGACGTTCTCAAGACAGCAATGCGAGAGTGGGGATTGGGGACAGAGGGACAGGTCAATCGTGGAGTCATGGTTACAGACGCGGGCCGTAACATGACCAACGCGGTTCTTGGGGCAGGGTTCCAGGGCATCGTGTGTGCAGCACACAAACTGCATCTAGTGGTGGGCGATGCCATTGGCCTGGGTGCACCAAAGGACTCCTGGGGTGAGGGGACCAGGGAGACCAGGGCCTTGCTGGACAAGTGTCGTAAGATCGTGGGGCACTTCGCTCGCAGCGTCAAGGCAGCCAGGATGATGCGTGAGAGGCAGGCAGAGACGAGCCGACCGGAGCACGTCCTGATCCAGGACGTGACCACCCGGTGGAACTCCACCCACGAAATGGTCAGGCGTCTGGTGGAGCAGAAGGAGGTGGTGGAATACATCATGTCAACCACCCCGGTCCTGCATGAGGGGAGGGAATTGGACCTTGGTGCTACCGAGTGGCTCGCCCTCTCCCAGATGGCGGGTATCCTCCAGCCTTTTGAGGAGACCACCCACGTCCTCAGCAGCTACAACGCCAGCCTGGGCCACGTTCTCCCCCTAGTCAATGCCCTTCGCCAACGCCTAGAGGCCAGTATCCGGGAAGAAGGCAATCTTCTCCCTAGAAGCAGGGCATTGGCAGAGAGGCTGTTGACCGGCGTGGATACCCGCCTTGGCCCACTAAGGAGGGAAAAAGTGTACCAGATGGCCTGCCTGTGCGACCCTCGCGTCAAGGGTTCCCTGGCGGCCAGCAGTGCCGAACTGAAATCCTGGAAGACGGAGCTATGCCGTCAAGTCAGGGCTCTCTCCGATCAGAGCCAGGCGTCTCAGAGGGCGCACGGAAGCCAGAGCGATGCTGAGGAGGACTCCTCGCAAGGATCCACAACTCCAGGAGCGTACACCCAGAGACCAGGTTCCGTTCCAGCAGCCAACTACCTGGCCTCTGCCCTAGCCATGGCAGTTTCCTCCTCAGTGGAGCCAAGGGAGGAAGAAGTAGCGGAGCCCGCTCAGACCATGGTGAAGGAGTACATGGCCGAGCCCCTCCAACCCCTCACCTCAGACCCACTGCACTACTGGGCCAGAAAGGCAGACCTCTGGCCCGCTCTCTCAACTCTGGCGTTGGACCTCTTGTCCATCCCACCCACCAGTGTCCAGAGTGAGTGTGTCTTCTCCCACATGGGTGATGTCCTGAGGCCGCGCCGCTGTCGCCTGGACCCGGAGACGGTGGAAAGGTTGACTTTCATCCGCTTCAACCTTTCCACCTTGGGATTACCCCACCACTCCAAGAACTAAGTTGCTGCCTGTAACCTAACCTCCTGTCTGCAATCCTCCATGCCCGCCCGCAAGCCTGCCTGCCTCCCCTTGGCCGTACGAGCCTGCCTGCCCGCCTGGCCCTGTGACTACCTGCCGACTCCAGTGCTTAATGCCTGCAAAACTGCCTGCTGGACTGCCTGCCTGCCTGCCTACCTGTATTGTCTCTCACACACAACTGAAGGGTACTATTAGTGGCCCAATGTTTCTAGCCCTGGCCTCTGTCTCCTAATCCAGGCAGG
>JAHTLZ010000129.1:70562782-70634186 GCA_023846285.1 Phrynocephalus versicolor | reverse complement strand
AAACGAATCGGACCCTAGCCGAAACCGAAACCGAAAACGAAGTTTTTTTTCTGAGTCGTGCCCATCTCTAGTTGTGTTATGTGCTGTCAACTTAGAGCCAACTGATAGCAACACCAATAGGGCTTGCAAAGTAAGCAAGGTCTTTAAGGCATGTTTTTACCAATTCCACACACCCCTTAGTTTCTGTAGCTGAGCAGGGATTTGAACCCAGGCCTCCTGAATCCTAGTGCCTCATTCTATCCATTACATTACACTGGATATTCTTTTAGGAACAGAGAGATATTATTGGTGTCTCTTTTTGTGGATGTGATCAAAGGAGACAAGGAGCATATTATGTATTATTATTTATTATTGTTGCTCTTTTAGAAAAAAAAGAAAAACTATTATTGAAACCACTGGACTATATCTATATATCTATAAATGTTAATGTTTTATTTGCTGCTAGTCATTACTTTCTTTTTCCAAGATATGAAGAGAAAAGGCCATTCTTCTCAAATGGGTCTGGCAATTCTGAGATATTACAGCAGTGGTATTTTAAAAGTGTAACATTCACCCCATTTGCTCCAAGCAATAATGAATCAGGATTATCTTACCATTTCAGAGGGCAGGACCACTGACTCGATACCTAGACTGCAAATGCATGGGAAGGAAAGTGGAATTGACAAGGCCATGACTACCACTTTCTGGCTTAAGAATGTAAGCCAATGGCTCACAGTGGGCACAGCTTCTCTATTTAGAATACTGTTAGATTAAAAAGAAAAACAGATTATCCTGGTGCTCACCAACGTTCTACAAGGACATGGCACTTAAAGAAGAAGAAGAATGACTATCATGGCTGTTCCTCCCCCCCCCCCCCCCCCGCCAAAAAAAAGAGATAATACACAGCATCACCTCTGCTCCCAGAAAAAGAGAAAAGACAGTATGGTGATTTGCTGAAAAACTGTGAGTGCTAATGTTAATTTATATGCATAGATGCATATTTAGAGAGGCAATAACTATAATTTAAAGATAAATGCAATCCACCCTTCCCTACTGGGAAAGACCGTGGGCAAAACCAGATGAGACATCAGCTTTGCAAAGCTAGCTCAAAAAATCAAAATGTTTATTTTTACTGCCACAAGGTTTTGGAGCTCCATCAGCTGCAAATTATTTTGCTTTTCAGGGTGAATGATCACTGGGAAATAAGTTGACGGTGCAGACACAGAAGCTTTAAAAATGTATGCTGAAAGGCTGAGAGTTTATCACCTCCTAATTGCAATGCTGGCTTCTGTTTCTTCCCAGTGGCTGGGCAACTTTATATGCTAGTTGAGCCTGCTCTTTCAATGCTCACAGCAGATGGGTGCCAACAAAGCCCCTGCCCTCTTAATGTTAGTTATCTTTAACTGAACCCCTCCCCTCCAATAGAGGACATCTCCAAATAGAAGGCTTTCTTCTTTAAAATACACTATGCAGTTACCCTGGTTATGATGATGAGGCTGGAGAACTTGACATTTCTCTCCCATCTATGCAGTTCATTATCTGTTTGTGTAAAATGTCCACAGACAACTTTATTCTTATCGAACAATTCTACACATGCTTGCTATGTACGAAGTCCCAGTGTGTTTGGAGGGACTCGTCCCAGTGATAACTAGACTGTGAGTGTAAAAATTGGCTTATCACTGTCAACCTAGCTGTTTTTGATGCCACTGCTTACTATGGCTGCTGCTACTACTGCTGGCAATAATAATAAATATGGCTTTTTTGTTTTCCTGTGTACATCTTCTTTAAGTTTATTTTCAGATTCTTTTGAGAGCTTCCTTCACTATACAGAAAATCAGGCTGCAACCTGGATCTTCTAAAGCAGGTTGCCTTGATATTTTTGAGGACCTTCAAAAGCAGCCATATATTTGATAAGGCATTACTTACTTACTTACTTACTTACTTACTTACTTACTTACTTACTTACTTACTTACTTACTTACTGGATTTCTATATTAGCTGCAAGGCTACTCTGGGCAGTTTAAAGCACTAAAGACAAGACAAGTGCCTGATAATTTAATTACATCTTATTATGAGTGTTCTTCTGAGACCTGCACTTTTTCTGTTAACTTCTGATTTTTCTCTCTCTCTCTCATGTTTTATGATTGCTGTCAGACGGTGAATTAGGAACGCATGCCCCTAAATCCTGCCAAGAATGTTGCCAGTGCCAGTTCAGCAGTGGACAGCTTAGAGTGAGATCTATCTTATACCAGCATCTCTGAGGCTCCATTGGTCATTTCTGAAGGGTTTTCATTAAAGGCACAATGTGTTAGCTAGCATATTTAGCCATGCTGTGTACTTCTACATCATAAATGGAGCACTCGAGTTGTAATAAGCACTTCAAGTGGTTTAGCTACTTATTTGGGATTGGGAGTGATGGATTCTGCCATGACACAGGCTGAAACTACCTACCCAGTAAAAGTCACATGGCTTTCAAAGTAACTTTGATCACTTCACACGGCACAAGCCCTACTGTAGTTTAAAATGATGCCCAGTGAGCGCTGCCTTTAAATTGCAGTCATGTGCCATAGGGTATGAAAGTGCTTCCTCTTCTGCAGGGCTTCCAGGTCAGGCAGGAGGCTGGACATGGTGGCTAGGAAGCAGTGGCATTGTGTCTGTGGTAGATCCTCCTCCTGCTGTTACTGCTGTCACCACTCCCGCTATCACCTAGCCAGGCACCAGACAAGCAAAACCTGTGGAGAAGGAAGTGCTTTCTCACTCCGGCTGACCACAGAGAACGCCTACTACTGCCACCAAAGGATAAAGGCTGGGTCTTGCTCACTCCCAGTCCTCTACCTTTGGGAGGCATTGGGTGGGGCTTCATGCTTACACATCCTCTGTTTAAATGTGAGGAATTGCATTTACACAGAAGCTTTGTGTTTTCAGCAGGTTCACTATCTGTTCTCATTTTTTAAAATCCCAGATGGCATTGCAACAAAGAGACCACTTGATTCTGAAACTGCAGATACTTGGCTTCCTGAATCCTATAGGCCGCTGTCACACCAGCATTCTCTGCGTATATAAATTTCATGCGTATTTTTTTTGGGCGGTCATATGGTTTTTAATGTGCAATTAGTGTCCTCTCTTCTGTGTCATATTTTCCTATTCTGGTTCCGTCTCTACCTGTCTACTTCACATTTTTCCACGGGAAGCTGTCAAAAAAGGGAACAACTGATTTTATTGCGTATTTTCTGTGTCCTGTCGTGGTTACGGAAGCAAATAAGTAAGCATTTTTGAGTGAAGTTTCTAAATCGAGCCCCTGGCGGTGGTTATTAAAACTTCGCTGAAAGTCTCTTAATTTGTTTCTTATTAGTAGCCAGGATCTGTCTCTATGTTACATGCAAGCCTTCACAGATGACCTGCTCAGAGAAAACAAGTCCTATTCATTCAAACAACCTGAATGACATTTTTGTAACTGAATCAAATCTAGGCTAGTTTCACCAGTTTGTGTGGTGAAAAGTTAGTACCACCAGATGCTCTATAAAGAGACCTCATGATACTAATAAAGATTAGCCCTTGAAAGCATGAGAAACCCATGGACAATGACAGAGCTTTCTAATCCATTTTTGTTTTCCTTAAATTTTGAAAAATAGCAACTTGTAGCACCCCTACTATCACATGCCTAAACAACAAGCCCACCAAAAACAATGCCAATGGCCCAGAAAGGTGTGCAACAACACTTAAAGGAGAAGGACAAATCGTTTTAAGTAGAGACACTTGTGGGCAAAGTATTTTTTCAGATCTAAATCGTGCCATCGGTAATCCAGATTGTATCTATATGCTGGTGTGGACAGGCCCAGAGGTCTGAGAGGTGCAGTATAAGCCTTGGCATCTCCATTTGCACAAAGAATGGCCCATGGCTGAAGCCTTCTTGGTCAAACAATAGGTCAAATTGGTGAAAAATACTGCATTAGATGGGCCAAAGGTCTACTGTAGTGTAAGGCATATAAGCCTTCCCCAGCTAAACATCACAATTCATTTACTGTTATATGTTTTCTGATGAAAAAACTAAGAGTCATACCCACACCCTTTCCACATATAAGTAAAACCTGAAGTGATAAAGTTTTCTAAAAACATGTAATTATTCAGAAGTTTTAAGGAGTATGGTTATGCTAATCCATTGTAGCAAAGCCAACAAGCATTCTTGTAGATCTTTAAAGACGAATATGCTTTATTCTGTGGCTGAAATCCTGCTTGCACAATTATGCCTGCAGAATACTGATGATGTCATCAACAGGAAGTGAAGATTTCCAACTTCAGTCTCAGGGCATCCCATGGATCCCATGTAATCCAAGTTTTACAGTATCTATAACAACTATAGAACCTGCAGGACAGAAGTACGTAAGAAGTGCTTAATTTCCAAAAATAACCCCCTACTGATTATATAATCTGTGAGCATTTAAACAGGATTACATCCTGTATGGTTTTCCATGCCCTATAATTCACTTGTGGGCTGAAGAGGCAAGCTACAGTTTAGAAAAGCTTATTAAGCACCAAAAGACTTCTTGTTTCTCACCATTTAGAGCAGTTTTAACAAAATTGAATTGCAAGGGGGATGATCTCTGGATGAATGTGCATTAACACAGCAAATATAGTTCTCTTTAAGTATAATATAAATGTTGTTGTTATTCAGTCATTCAGTCATTCAGTCATGTCCAACCCTTCATGATCCCATGGATCAAAGCATGTCAGGCCCTCCTGTCTTCCTGGAGTTTGGTTAAATCCATGTTGGTTGCTTCAATGACACTGTCCAACCATCTCATTCTCTACCATCCCCTTTTCCTTTTGCCTTCAGTCTTTCCCAACATCAGGGACTCTTCCAAGGAGTCCTCTCTCCTCAGGAGGTGTCCAAAGTACTGGAGCCTCAGCTTCAAAATCTGTCCTTCCAGTGAACATTCAGGGTTGGATAGGTTTGATCTCATTGTAATCCAAGGGACTCTCAAGAGTCTCCTCCAGCACCACAGCTCAAAAGCGTCATTTTTTTGGCGATCAGCCTTCTTTATAGTCTTTATAGTCCAGCTCTCACTTCCATACATCACTACTTGGAAAACCATAGATTTGACTATCTGGACCTTTATCGCCAAAGTGATGTCTCTGCTTTTTAAGAAGCTGCTTAGGTTTGCCATCGCTTTCCTCCCAAGAAGCAGGTGACTTTTAATTTCATTGCTGCAGTCACCATCTGCAGTGATCAAGGAGCACAAGAAAATAAACCCTGTCATTGCTTCCATTTCTTCCCCTTCTATTTGCCAGGAGGTGATGCGACCAGTCGTCATGATCTGACTTTTTTCGATGTTGAGTTTCAGCCAATTTTTTCACTCTCCTCTTTAACCCTCATTAAGAGGTTCTTTAATTCCTCCTCACTTTCTGCTATCAGAATAGTATCATATGCATATCTGAGGTTGTTGATATTTCTTCCGGCAATCTTAATTCTGGCTTGTGATTCATCCAGACCTGCCTTTCACATGATGTACTCTGCATATAAGTTAAATAAGCAAGGTGACAGTATACAGCCTTGTTGTACTCCTTTCCCAATTTTAAACCAAGCATTCGTTCCATATCCAGTTCTGATGGTTGCTGCTTGTCCCACATATAGATTTCTTAGGAGACAGATAAGGTAGTCAGGCAATCCCATTACTTTAAGAACTTGCCATAGTTTGTTGTGGTCCACACAGTCAAAGGCTTTGGCATAGTCAATGAAGCAGAAGTAGATGTTTTTCTGGAACTCTCTAGCTTTCTCCATAATCCAGTGCATGTTGGCAATTTGATCTCTAGTTGCTCTGCCCCTTCGAAATCAGGCTTGCACTTCTGGGAGTTCTCTGTCCACATACTGCTGAAGCCTCCCTTGTAGAATTTTGAGCATAACCTTGCTAGCGTGTGAAATGAGTGCAATTGTATGATAGTTGGTGCATTCTTTGGTGTTGCCCTTCTTTGGGATTGGGATGTAGAACAATCTTTTCTAGTCCTCTGGCCACTGCTGAGTTTTCCAAATTTGCTGGCATATTGCATGTAGCACCTTAACAGCATCCTCTTTTAAGATTCTGAATAGTTCAACTGGAATGTCATCACCTCAATTGGACTTGTTGTTTGCAGTGCTTTCTAAGGCCCACTTGACTTCTCTTTCCGGGATGTCGTGTTCGAGGTCAGCAACTACACTATCTTTGTAATCAGGGACATCCAGATCTTTCTGATATGATTCCTCTCTGTGTTCTTGCCATCTCTTCTTGATGTCTTCTGGTTCTATTAGATCCTTATCATTTTTGTCCTTTATCATATCCATCTTTGCACGAGATGCCCATTTAATATTTTGAGTTTTCTTGAACAGATCTCTGGTTTTTCCTTTTCTATAGTTTTCCTCTATTTCTTTGCATTCTTTGCTGTCCTGTCTCTCCTTGCTATTCTTTGGAAGTCTGCATTCAGTTTTCTGTATCTTTCCCTTTCTCCCTTGCATTTTGCGTCCCTTCTCTCCTCTGCTATTTGTAGGGCCTTGTTGGACAGCCACTTTGCTTTTTTGCATTTTCTTTTCTTTGGAATGGTTTTCATGGCAGCCTCCTGTACTATGTTACAAGCCTTCATCCATAGTTATTCAGGTGTTCTGTCCACCAAATCCAGTTCCTTAAATCTATTCTTCACCTCCACTGTGTATTCATAAGGGATTTGACTTAGATTGTACCTGACTGGCCCAGTGGTCTTGCCTACTTTCTTCAGTTTAAGTTTGAATTTTGCTATAAGAAGCTGATGATCTGAGCCACAGTCAGCACCAGGTCTCATTTTTGCTGACTGTATAGAGCTCCTGCATCTTTGGCTGCAGTGAACATAATCAATCTGATTCTAGTATTGTCCATCTGGTGATGTCCATGTGTAGAGTCGCCTTTTGTGTTGTTGGAAAAGAGTGTTTGCAATGACCAGCTTGTTCTCTTGACAAAATTCAGTTAGCCTTTGCCCTGCTTCGTTTGGAACTCCAAGGCCAAACTTGCCAGTTATTCCTTTTATCACTTGAGTCCCTACTTTAGCATTCCAATCCCCTATGATGAGAAGCACATCTTTCTTTGGTGTCAGTTGTAGAAGGAGTTGCAAGTCTTCATGGAATTGGTTAATCTCAGACTCTTCAGCACCGGTAGTTGGTGCATAAAATTGGATTACTGTGATGTTGAAAGGGCTGCCTTGCAATCCTACCAAAATCATTCTATCATTTTTGAGGTTGTATCCCAGCACAGCTTTTCCCACTCTTTTGTTGACTATGAGGGCTACTCCATTTCTTCTATGGGAATCTTGCCCACAGAATACATAAATACAAAGTATTAAAACTTTGCATATGTTAATCAGATATTTAGCTGAAAGTGCTTAGAAGCAATAAACCATTCCCTTGTGGAGAGCAATGTTTGCCATGGAGGAACAGGTGTGCCCTCTCCCATCACTCAGAGTTTGCAGGTCAGCACAGTGCCTCAGCAGGCTGTGTGTGAGATTTGAGGAAGGGGTTAAAGGAGCTTTAACTTAACAAAAATATTTCCTCAGTTAAATTATGGAATTCTCTACAAAAATTGCAGTGATTGCCACCAGGTTGAGTGGATTTGAAAGGCAATTGGATAGTTGATGGAGACCAGTTATCAGTGTTTCCTAATCACAATGGCTATGCATTGTTTCTAGTACAACTCTAATAAAAGAACACTTGAGTAGACAAATCTTTAGGCTGATTATTGTTAATTCCCATTCTATGCTTATCTGTAAACAAAGTAAGAAGGAATGTGATGGGAGGGGTCAGAAGCAAACAGAAAGGCTAGAATTATTCCTACACACCCACCCACCCACCCACCCACACACAGAGAGAGAGAGCAAAGTGTTCTGCTTATATGCCGCCTCATACCACTTCAAGTAGTCTCTGGGCAGTTTACAATTTAATTGCACTTTGCAGGCTACACATTGTCGCCCCCCACCCCCACCCCAGCAAGCTGAGTACTCATTTTACTGACCTTGGAAGGCTGAGTCAGTCCTGAGCCTGCTAGTTGGGATTGAACCCCAGGTTGTGAGCACAGTTTTACCTGCAGTACGGGCATTTAACCATTGCCCACACATACACACAAGTCCTTTTCCTAAAAATCCACAGACACATGCTGCATTTTGTATTAAATCAAATATGAGATAAGAAGGAGGCATTTAGGAAAATGCTAAATAATTTCTAAAAGCAATGTAAAACATGTAAAATATGAGCATGTGCAAGTAGATCTTCAGAGTACATCCTCATAGTAGTGCAAATATATGTCATTTAATTTGAGGGGGGCTTCTGATTGGCTGTTTCAGGTTTAACTAATGAAAAAGAGAAGAGGCACATTTAAGTGTTTGATACAAATATCTTATAGTTAGATCAAGATCAAGAATTCAGAAATCTGGAAAGGAGGTTTCACTTCTTTTCAAAGCAAAATTAATTAGAAGTAGACTAGGTAATACTGTCAAAATATTATTAATTATTCAACTAGCACCATCAGTACAGTACTCATGATAGTTTACAAAATTGCATTTTTAAAAAAAAAAGCAGTGTGTGGACAAAATATATGAGATAGTCCAAAGACTAATCAAATAAATGGACTGGGAGCACAATTATAAACCGAGTGCATACTTACAGGGTACTTTGTGGTCATTCAAAATTATAGTGTGATATCAAGAGAGAGTAACATGGATGAACATTAGCATGCATTTGGAACAATAGGGGTGTACTGTTAAGATAATGCAGAATATTTGGAACTTTGTTTTCATTGCACAACAGCCTCCCCGACCTACCATCTTCAAGGTGTAAGGACTACAGCTCCCTTAGTCTTCACCTGGTCAGCAGTCCTTTTATATGAAGATGATGGATGTTGTAGTATAAGATATCTGGAGAGTATTAGGTTGTGGAAGACTGCTGTAGGAAACCACAGAATAACTTGTAGATCAGACATGCCCAATATCTTCATTCTCAGAGGTACTGAGATGCTGGTCTGGAACAATCCAAACCTGTTCTTGGATGGATAGTCCTTATAATGTGTGTGTGTGTGTGTGTGTGTGTGTGTGTGTGTGTGTATGTGTGTTGTTACAGTCGTGACCGACTCTTTGTGACACCATGTCCATGGAGTTTTCTTGGCAGGAATACTGGAGTTCATGGCATAATCTTGCTGTAGGGCTTTGTAGATGCACAATACTCATGTTCTAATTTTGATCCAGTTAGAAGAAGCTAAAGAGTTAGTCTGCTTCCAAACCATTTCACTTGAGAGGTAAATTGGCAATAGTTCTTTAACTGTCTTAGATGCCAATAAAAACTCATACATACTACAGTATATACAAGTTGATACCTCCCTCTGAACTTTCATTTCAATGAAATTAAATATTTTAATATTATATTTATAATTATTTTTAAATTATAAAAAATATTTTAAAATTGTAATAATTTATTGTTCTTAGCTTTTAATACTTTTTTAAAAAAAAATACTAGAGCCACTTTGGGTCCTTTTCAGGAAAAAGGTGAGATGTAAATATTTTAACTAAAATACCTAATAAAATAGCTTTGGAACCTTTTTCTCGCTGTTCCACCATTCCATCAAGATTAAAGCATTGCAGAACTAACTACTAGAATCTGGGGCAAGTTGTTTCAGGGTTTTATAGGCCAACTAACCTGCCTTGGGTTTGCTTACTCAATGCAATGAAAGAAAATTCCTTCCTTAGTGAATATGCTAAGTCTTAACAGCTAAGGGTAAGCAAGGGTCACTCCAGACACCTACTGGCGGCTAGTTTGGATCTTGGGGAAGGAGAGCACTTTTCTGTTGCCGGCAGCCATGGAATCATGGGGGTAATTGCAGTCGGAACCCTCAGCCAAGCTTGGACTGGAGACCTAAAAACCCTCCTTTGATTCTCTCTGACAATTGCCCATGGTCTCTATCACACGGCCGCTAAATGCAGATGATAATAAAATGTGCACTTTCTCCAAGAGTAGTCACCTGACATTAGATGTGCAGTTGCCACCCCCACCGTAGCATTTTTGAACCTCTTTTTTATGTGTCCCCATTTGCCAAATGTGCATCAAAGCACTGTTTTGAAAAGATATTTGCTGCAAAATGGGTGAAACCGGGAGAAAATGCTACTTTTTTGGAGTTCACAGGTGAAGTTATTTGATCAAACCCCTAGTGGTGATGCCGGAAGATGCGCTTGAGGTACGCTTCAGAGGGTGTGGTTGAGAGGGGTGTTCAGAAGATGTGGCTGGCCGTGGGGGCATGATCTTTAGATGCAAATTCAGTAAATGAAAAAGGCTCATTTAAGTGGTCATGTGATAGAGGCCCATGTGGAGATCTATCTCAGCTGAGACTGCCAATGTTACACCTTCCACGGGGAAGACACAAAAAGTGATTTTCATGTCAGTATGCAAACTGGTGAGAACTGTTTTGGACCACATCTTGCCTTAGGCAAGATTGTGAGGGTTCTGGCAGACTGCATCCAAAATCCATTCCCACCATTTATGACAATGCAGGAGCTGTGAAAAACCAGACTTGACAGAGTTATCCATCCCTATGGGCCACTGCTTTCAGTGCCGAAGACGAGTTACTTGCTTTCTACCAGTTTCTGACTCAGAACTAATTGGTATTGCAATATCACAACAGATTCCCAGCGTCTGTCATTGCAGACAATATGTTGCCCATTAGATTGTACACAAGAGAGGATGAAGGCACATTAAACATATTTCAAGCCACCCTTGACGTGTATGGGGTAGATCATCAATCTCTTTTGTGCAAGTTCTGTTACATAGCAACTTCACTTTCTGTGAACTACTAGGCAAAGCGATGCTGTGCTGACTGGACTGCTCCTGCCACTTGGAGGTTTATATTTGTGATTAAAAGAGACTTCCTGTGAGGAACCCATCTTGAGGAAATGAACCTTGAGAAGACACCGTCAGTAATCCCTTGTGAATTAAAAGATGCCTCAGCCTCAACTAGTAATATCTGTATCAGCAGCAGATGTGTGGCGTTATGTACCCCTTCCAAATGTATTTTTTTTGGAGAAGAGATTAATATTCAATTCCAATAAGAATAAATGTGATTTCTAAGGGCACTCACCTGGCGAGAAGAAACTCCTTGCATGTCACTAAGGGAGGAAACTACATTGGACATTTACCCTGCAATCTTCATTGCATTGGGCACAGATGATTTTTAATTTAATTTTAATTAAAACCCAGTGACGACATGACATAAAGGGGGAAAGCCTGTTGGGAATGTTTTAAAGCAAGAACCTGTCTTTTTTATTCAGTTGGCAAGCTGGTTTAAATTGGTACCAATCCGACTGGCATTGCTTTTATTCAGTTTCTATCCAGTGTGATTGCAGTACGGTGGAAATAGTTACTCACAGGGGTGTCAGTTCCCTTCAGCTGGGTACCTCTTATCTCCAGACCATTCCCACCACCTTTCCCTCCCTCCCTCCCTCCCTTCAATCAACCTTGCTTACCCTTAGTTGTTAGGATGTAGGAGAACAATTTTAAAAAGAGAGGTGGAATTTGCAAATTTGCGCTTAGACGGTTACTTCACATCCATTCTCATCCTGGGAGGAAGTTCATTCCGTGTTGATTTTGGTCACGGCCACATGGTCTCCTTCCAGGTCTGTCCCTGTTTCAGTGTGCTCACGGGTGTGATGAATGATACAAATGTCCTCGTTCCGTGACGAGATGTGAAATTCCAAGCGCTTGTACTCCTTTTTTCCCCCTCTCCCAGTGTCCATTTTTTAATGTTTCGATTCTCTGATGTCTGCCTGTCACTGCGTCACGGTGCACACTTTGCCACGTTTTTCCTTTAAAAAGCAGGAAACAGTGAAAATCGACTCTCGTTGCAGGAGGAGACTGACTGCACGGCCTCTCATTTTGGAACGAGAAGTGGGATGAAACGATTCCCGAGGCCAGGGAGGGGAATCTCTCATCCTGCTTAAAGCACAGTTCAGGGAGCGTGGTTGGGATGAACTCCCGTTGTCCCACAATGGACGTGTGGTTACATTTCTTCATACCGGTCCCCACCGGGACCGTGAACAGTGACAAGATGGACGTGAAGTATCAGCCTTAGAGAGAGCTTCTGCTCTTGCTGTAGCTGTCATCATCATGGAGTGGGTGGGCTCATAGGACCGTTCCTGGGCCCCCAGGATGTTTGTTTCCTTTACTCCCCCACTTATACCCCTGAGAAGGGCAGCAGCAAAACAACAACAACGGAAGCAGTGGAGGCAGCAGGAAGCCCATGCCTGCAAGGTAGCTGCTGGAGCCTCGGCTGTTCTCACAGCCAGGTTTGCTTTGCAAAAGCAAAATCACCATCAGCACAAGGCTGTTGAAGAATGTGCTGGTTGGTGTCGTCTCCCACCACAATTTCCTCCTTCCTCTGCCCTACAAAGGAAAGAAGGAGATCCTTTGACAGCACTATGGAAGGCTATGCATACTATCAGGAAGCAGAGAAGTGCAGGGGGCAATAGGCAAACCTCGAGTTTGGTGGAATCTTTGCATTTAAAGATATGCAGGATGAGATCTAATCAGAGCAGTATTACTGAAGCCTCCTTCTACATTACTTCTGTGCAACTATAATAGTTGTTGGTAGAGATGGGCACGAAATGAGCAATTTTTCGTTTTCATTTTCATTTTTTGTTTCGTTATGTAACAAAACAAAAAACGAATTTTGTCACCAAACTAAAACGAAACAAACTGAAACACCAGAAATTTTGTTGTGTGTTTCGTTTTCGTTGCGGCAAATACATTGAACTGTAATGAATGATAACGAAACAGCAATTTTTTGTTTTCGTTTTTGTTTTTTGTTTCATTATGTAACAAAACAAAAATGAATTTTTTTGCAAAAATTCACGAAAAATGAAAACGAACCGAAACGGACCCCCTAAACGACAAACAAAACACCATTTTTTTTTAGTCGTGCCCATCTCTAGTTGTTGGAGCTCAGCTGTATCAGGACAGCTACACTAATTTCACCCATGGAGACCCAATCTCCACAGGGGTGAACTGCAGCAGATCAAAGCACATTTTCCCCAATGAGTAGTCACATCCTGAAAGTAATTCCTGTTGTTTGTATATCCCCTCCCCAGTGCTGAAACTAAAAGCTGTACACTCCTGAAAGAAGACAACATTTCTCAATTCCAAAGAACTTTTTGAACAGGGGAAAAATAAAGCAGCTGTCTCAAGAAAGCAAAGTTCCTCTGAAGCTGTGTTTGATCCCGAGCACGCTGGGAACGTTTCCAGGGCTCAGCTCTCCACACTACAAAGTGGTGTCTGTGCTATGCTGAGAGTACAATTAGCCAGGTCTCTCGGGGGGCCTCTACTATTTATCTTGCGCAGTCTTATTCATTATTAAATAAGACAACAAAACCCTCTCCCACATTGAGTTGTGATATACAAGCCCCAGGGCTGTGGTACAGATGAAGTGATTTTTATATGGGACTCCGAGCAGAAAAGAGGAACAGCTGTTGGAAGTTTTCAAGTGTAGAAAGGCCCATCAAGTTCGTTATTCTTATTCCTACGTAGACATTAAGACCACTAAATGCTGGCATCCTGGATGCTTTAACTAGACGCCTGGGATCCCAATTTAACCAGCACTGATAGATGAACTGGAACAGCCTCCCACAATCTGCTGCTCTCCAGCTCTGTTGGGCTGCTCTTTCAGAGTGTGGAAATTTTACTTTGTGGACTGGCCCTGCTGGCTGGGGCATTCTGGAAGTTATAATCCTAAAAGTCAATGTTCCAAGCTTTATAGAAACTCCCATTATTCTCATTCGTTGAAGAGTATGGGGATCACAGACCAAGCACGTCTATAGGAAATGAGGCCAGGGAAGGCTTAATAAGGAGGAGTGTGGCTCCCAGTCTCATTTCTGCTCTTGATCTATACACAACAGTGTATCGCACCAAGCCGACACTTGGAAAGACAATGTGCCTCCAAGGTGTCTCTCAATCTCCATGAGTAACTGGGTTGTGTTATCTCGCCCTGCTGGATTTCAGACAGAAACCCAGTGATCCAAATAGATCATTTGCTACATCTCTGCCTTAATAAAGCAACTTGGATTGTATATTCATTAAAATGAAAACCTAAGCTCATAAAAGGTCTGATATCTCTCCCCCCCCCCCCAAATTCTTCATGTTGATTTTTTAATTATGGCTGGAACCCAAGTGGAAATCAAGGAGCAAATGGAATAGAAGACTCATCAAGGGGGCTCAGAAAGGGGAGGCCTATTTCAGGAACTCTTTTCATAAATAGCTCTGTTTAAGAACAGATGTGGTCTGCTTAGAAAGTATGACACAGGCTGTTACCTAATAAAGATAGATTTGAAATGACTTCTTTTTAAATTGTTCTTGTGAGAATGATGGGTTACTTTTCAGTGCTGAACGAAGCTGTTCGCATGAATAAGATTGACACAAACTGCAAACAGATGTTGTAAGATCATCCATATTTATAGTTTGAGACAAGTTAAATGGGGGGATCTCTTTCATAGGGCAGATCATTGCAGTTCCTAAAAAGCACTCCTTTATTATGGTTGTACATGAACACATAGCTCAGGTTACTCTGTAAGATTCCACCTAGTTTCAAAATGTGATTAAATCTGGTTGTACAGCATTTGAAACGGTTGCATTAAACACCATACATTATTTTCATTAAATTTATTAAATGTAATGAAATCAATAATTTTTTGAAACTGACATCCCTCTCTCCAGTAGCTGACCAGAAATATGCAGAAGAATGAAAAACACCAATCTTGTCTTAAGCTCACCACCAGTATTCCAAAGCTCGCATTTAACACGTGTGTGGGAAGATTTATGCTGGCTTCTGCTCAAGGAAAGTTGATAACTCCCAGAACTTGGATAAGCATAACTCCCAGAACCTTCAGCCAAGACGGTTACAAGCCAGCAAGATTTGGGAAGAGTATGACAAATAACCTTTCAAAGCTGTGACAGCCACATTCACCACAGACTGAACTAAGATATAGCAGCACCCTTGATAGATAAAAGAAATCGTAAGCTCTAATATTAGAGTCATGATTTAAGAACACTTCATAAAGATGGCAGGTGATGGAGTCAGGCATCTTATGGTTACTGTAATCTGTTAATCTTTGTAAGAAAACAACCGTATTCCTATGAAATAGCCCTAAGTGTAGATCATAATGCAGCATTTGGTTCCTTTCTTCCTAAAAATCTTTTATATATTGAAAAGAATGGATTGACTGCTCTTTTTTCAGAGCTCATGAGTTGGAATACACAAAGGGTATAAAAGTTTGGAGTGGTCCACTTTCCTCTCTCTCTCACACACACACCAGGACTTTCCCACAGGCCACTTCACATTGGAAGGCTGGCTGTATCCTTAGCAGATCTCTAGCCAACAGCACAGCACTGATGGGAGTTCCACTAGGCCACATCTTGAGCTAGTTTCACTTGGTGCAGCTGTTCTCTATTTAGAAGACTGCTAGAGCAAAGCTAGCTCCTTAACTAAGGTGCTGGTAGAAAATGTGGCCTTTTCATCAGCGCTTCTTTCATTGTTCCTCTGTTACCTTCTCTATAAGAAAAAGAAACATGTGCTCAACAAGCCCCCAAGTTCCTCTTTTGGAGAAAGACAGCCTATAAATAAGACAAATTCTTACTTGGTGTAAGGCAGTTTCCTATTATGTTCCTAAGAATGAAGGAAAGGCCTAAATAAAGCCCATATTGATTTATTATTGGCGTGTAATATGAAGATTTTTTTTTTTGCCATTTCTGGGACATTGTTGGTGAAAAAGTAGAAACAGCTGTTTCCTCCCTCCCTCTCACATAAACAATGATTGTGGTAAAAAAAATGAACTATCAAAACTTACCAACAATACTTGCATAATAGATTCAAATATATATATTTCTTAAAATGCAAACCAAACTAATAGGGTTCTGCTGAGAATTTTCTCCCTGAAGTATTAGCTTAGAAAATGAATGCATTAAAATGCATGAATGGGAATTTTCTCTAAACAGAAATACAAATAAACATGTTTATTTGGTCTTCTTCCATTTAAACCTTTCTTTCACCCTTTCTCTGTCAAATTGCCTTGGCATTTTTTTATCCCAAAGCCCCATGGGGCGTGATACCAACAGCCAATTAGAACATCCAAAAGGCAGCAGCGGCGGCGGCGGGGCAGGGGGGATTCAAACCTGTTAAAAGGCCTGAATTGGCTGGAAGCTAGTAGGGAGAGTGCTTTGCTTCATTCATTTTTGTGGGAATCTGTGAGCAAGTTTTTGGTGCTCTCCTTTGATTGTGCTGCCTGGCTGCTGGACTCAAAAGAAAGGGCATCAAATGATAAGGAAGAGAGGAATCTTCCCATATTTTAGTTTTAGATGGGGGCTGCTTTGATTGTATTATTGCCTTCATTTGCTTTCCTTTTAAGAAGATATATCTATGGGTGTTTTAAATTTGCTGTTTTTTCCCGTATGTGTATGGGGGGGAGGTGATTTTTTAAAACTGTTATTTGCCTAATGTATAGTACTATAGTATGTATTTACTCTGTTAAAGGCATATACTTTGTAGGAGAGTTTTAAAATATTCTTTTTCTTTTTCATGTGCTGTTGCTTTCTTTTGGAGTAGATCCCTGCTGCTTTGCCTCTTTGGAGCAGTTTTTAAGGGTCCTTTAGTGCTTTTGGGTTATTTCAATGAGCAGAAGGAGCAGAATATAGTTATACACTTCTTAGCTATTGAAATCCATTGCGAGCCTACACAAAGAAGGCACAAATTATCTTATATCACCACTGTTCTGAACCACCCGTTGGCCTTGGTGTAATTGGGTGCTAAGAAAATGTCCAAAATCAAAGCAACTTAGGAACTCTGTATAGAGCTGGACCACTTGACCACATCTGATTCAGTATGAGTGACATTCACCTTTCAGATTACCTTTCAGATGATGTCGCACTGCAGAATTGCTATATTGATTAGGCTGGAAGGAGGTCAACTCTAATAACATGTGGAGAATTGTAGTTTGCTCACTCCAGCCCGCACTGAGTGGCAGGCCTTTTCCAGAAAGCATCTCACAGGGCCTTTCCCAGAATCTGGAATATTCAACATACAAAGCATGCTGTTTACAGTATCTTAAAGAAGGTATTTACTTACAAGGAAAGGTTTATTTCCCTCCTCAGAACTTAGGGTTTTTTTACGCTACGCCAGCAATATCTAGCACTGCAAAGTTCTTTTTATTGAAGCTTTACAAACTGCAGGATTGCTATTCTTGTGCATTTTCAGAAAACAGGAAACAATGTTTGGTGTCAAAGTACCAACAATGCAATGACAATCTCCCTTCCATCTTTCCTTCCTTTCTTTTCATTGAGGCATTGTAGCAATTTTTATTTTGACACTTCCATATTGAGGCATCTTGTTTCCAGGACCTATTTGACATGTTGATGTTGTTACATTCCCATTCAGAATTTTATAGGATAATTTTTATAGCCCTTTTTTTGTAGGTTCACAGTGGGTTTTGTCAGAGACAGCTAAGACATATACAGCTAAATTCTGCATATCCCCTCCTGTTCATTGTTATCAGCAAAAGCAGAACAGTAACACACTCTGAAGATTGCCTAACAGTGTTGCATTCTTTGTAGCTGACAGAGCTGTAGGAAGCTGAATTAATATTTTCTTTTGAAAAAATTACAAAGCTACTCTATTTATCTAGAACATAAAGGGATCTCTTCATGAGATGAGAAATGGCACTTAATCCAAGATCAGAAATCATCATCAATTATTAAATGTAACCATACAGGTGTATACTGTGATTCCTCAAGTGTCCAAGCTGCAGAATGAGGACTCTTCCTGGAAGTCAACATTTTAAAAATATATATATATTTTAAAATCAACTGTAGATCTTATGATTGACGGTGCATGGGCAACACTGGTGAAATCTCAGAAAGTGGAGACATTAGTGACTGCAAGACAAAGTTTTAGCAGCCTGCATAATTGTATTCATCTTGCTTGCAGTGATAGCAGAAATGATTGTGCCCATTTGCTTGCCCTCATTTTCAGAACTTGGGAAATTACTGCTTTGTACTACAGCTCCCAGATTTCTTTCACTGCAATCAGCAGTTGTTCCCTTCTTGTCTTTCCATCCACTCTTTTGACCAGGTCTCACACCAGCCACTCATTTTTCTGAGCATCTAATGGACACCACTCATCTATATCTGGTAACCAACACCCCTTATGGACTGCAGCAGCAGTGAGTCTCTCACCAACTCATGCCATCGCTTATGAGACTCAGCAACTTTAGTGTTTCCTGCTAGCATTCGACATTTCATTTGAGAATCTAGTCATTACTTTTCCAGGTTCTCATTTGCACTCTTATGATTACCAGGAGAGGTTAAGGATGAATGTCTATGTCTGTTTTGTTAATTTCAGTTTCACCATAAACAGCAGCAGTAACAACAACAGCAGCAGCATCAGTATATACTGTATATAAAAAATTCCAAAAAAAATCCAGGAAAGTTTTTCTTGGTGAAATGGTAGTAAGGAATAGAGATGGGCACGACTTAGCGGTATTCCCGTTTCCGTTACTCGGTTCCGTTACTCTACGGAAACGGTAATGGGAATTACTCCGCCAGAATTCGAGCTCGAACCAACGAACGAACAATTTTGGTCTGATCTGTTGTGCTTGTTACTTGCATCGCGCGATGCCACGCGGCACAGAAAAAAGTTTTTAAAAGTTAAAAAAACCCGGTTCCCGGCCAAAAACCAGGTGGAAAAATGCCTGCCGTGCCTCAGGGCACCTACCAGAGGGGTGGTTTCTGGAGGTCCCCGGCTCCCCCCCCTCCGTCCTGGGCTGCTCTGGTGGGACTCGCCACAGGCTCGCAGCCAGCAACAAGCCCAGTCTCGCCGCCGGCCGCCGCAATTAAAGCGCAAGCAAGCGGCACGGACGGCACAGGAAAAAACTTTTAAACTCTCTCCCCCCCCATTCCCGGGCTAAAAAGCAGGCGGAAAAATGCCTGCTTGACTAAGGGCGCAGGGCACCTACCGGAGGGGTGGTTTCTGGAGGGGGGGTCCCACCTCCCCCCTGTCCTGGGCAGCCGGACTCGAGTCGCCATGCCATGCGGTGCGGGCGGGGGATCCAAAATGGGGCGGCGAATGCAATATTGTTTTTGAAATCATGGTCCAAAAACACACAAGCACAACAGAAACATGCGAAAATTTATAAACTGCCAGATTTTTCACAGTAGCAGTGGGTTTTTTCTTGCAACAAAATGTCTCTCCTCTCCTCCTCTGTCCTCCATTGATTTTATTTTATTTTATTTTATTTACACCTGCGCAATGATGGGCTGGCCGAGTGACCAGCCATGTGGGAGTGGACAACCATGCAAATTTTTGGAGCCATCCCACCAATCGCATGGCCACTTGGCCATGGAGACTTCTGGGATGTGCCAAAAAGCCCCCTAAAACCTCCCTAGCCCCCTAACCCTAACCCTAATCCTTGACTCCTTACCCATACGTCACAGACTGTCTTCTTAGTGGGTAAGAGAGGCACCCAGAGGTGCAACCCACTAGCCCACCGTAACCTTACCCGTCAGTAGCCTAATCCTAGCCCTTGCACTAACCCACCTTAACCCTAAGCCAGATCTACTTGCATTGCACTACACGCAAGTACGATTCCCTTCTTTGTGAGACATAGCAGGTGCGACCCAGTCCTGGTTCTCCTGGACGGATGGTCGTACCAGTGCACCGGTCTCATAGTCTGCAACTGGTATGCATATCCATATGGCTATGCATGCCATTTTGCAGCAGCAGGTGAGGAGGGGAGACCCCCATGTTGACGGGTCTCTTGGAGACTGCTTCCCCTTCCTAGTGGGTGAGGATAAGAGGCACCTATGGGTGCCTCCAGGAGCCCGCTTTCCCTTCCTAGCGGGCCAGAGGAGGCACCCACCCCACAGAGGTGCCTCCAGGAGCCCGCTACCCCCCCAAAAAAAACCAGTACTAACGAAAATGAAAAAACGAACCGACTAATTTTTGCGAATTTTCGCGAAAAACGGAAACGACCCAAAATGGAACCGGCCCGACTAACGACAACTCGAAAAAAAAATTTTTCAAGTCGTGCCCATCTCTAGTAAGGAATGAATAAAAGCAAAAGCAAAGCAAAGTGTTCTTACCGCCTTCAAGTAGTCTCTGGGCAGTTTACAGTTTTTAATTACAGTATGCAGGCTACACATTGCCCCCCCGCCCAGCAAGCTGAGTTCTCGTTTTACCGACCTCGAAAGGATGGAAGGCTGAGTCAACCATGAGCTGACTACCGGTGATTGAACCCCAGGTCGTGAGCACAGTTTTACCTGCAGTACAGGCATTTAACCACTGTGCCATCAAAATATTACTTTGATTTGCTGGGGATTGGCAAATGTTTTCCACATAGAGTTCATCTCTGTTAATTTCATGAATTGAGTATGGGGGTGGGGGAGGACACCACATTGTAACATTTCTGTCCATGTTCTTTGGGGAGTCTTACAAACATTCTTTTCTTTTTTCTTTTCTCCCTCTTTCCAACTTTCTGCTTTCCTATTTCTTTGTCGCTTTCGTCCCTGCCTTCCCAAACACCTCTCTCTGTCACTGCTGCTTCATGTTGATCTCTAGAGCTCTCCATCAGCCTCCTTGCAGTGATAGTTATTGTATGTGGACTGGCCCTGTTGGCAGTTTTTCTCTTTCTCTTTTGGAAGCTCTGTTGGCTGCCCTGGAGGAACAAGGCCATTTCACCTAACACCTCCGCCTCTAAGAACGCAGCAGAACAGGACAAAGAAAACATGGCCGACAAGCTAAAAGATACAGGGACTCTTGGCTTCTTGGAAGCAGCTGTGAAAATCAGTCACACATCACCAGATATTCCAGCAGAGGTCCAGATGTCTATGAAAGACCACCTCATGAGACGCACACGGATACAACGGCAAACAACAGAACCTGCATCTTCTACCAGGTGAGTGCTGAGCAATCCAGGGGTTGCCATCTGCTAGGTCAGACAGTTCATGTGTCAAAGATAAGGGAAATATTCCAGAAGGACCACAGAGGTTGGTAGTAGCAATAGGTGCAGTCTTGTCTTGGTCTGTTTTCCTGAGTTACTATTGGAGAGTAAGCATATAGCACTCGAGCAACATTAAATTCTGGATTCAGCCCTTTGAAACTCAGAATGATTACCTGAGCACACTCGTGCCTTTGCTACCTTTTCATGTTCACACTTCTAAAAAAAGAAAGCTTGTATTTATTAAAGTGTCACAATTATACCTGTGACAAGAAAAATGATAGAAGTCATAATTCTAACCAACAAAGGGTGTGATTAAATTGACAAATAATGGGAAGGAAAAGGAAGGGGAACAAACAGAGCCCTGGTGCCAGATACTGCTTATTTTCCATTTCCCTTCCCTTCCCTTCCCTTTCTATTTCTTCCTTATCATATTCTTTAAAGCTTGTTAATCTAGAGCTATGGCAACTAGGTGACCAAAGAGAAAGATAAATAGCACAGAATTGCAGAGACATAGGAGGAATTTTCAATCAGCCTTGCTTCCAGCTTGTTAAGATAGCTGTGCTCTGAGATTCCTGCAGATATGTATTGCCAGAGCAGAGCTACTGCAACAAGCTGGAACCAAGACTGAGCTGAAGACTTCCTGTCTGTTGATTCTCCATACTTTCCCCTGCTCTTTGGCTACCTAGATGTCATGGCACTAGAATAACAAGTGGAAGGGAGGGAGGGAGGAACAGAAATAAGCAAAAGGAAGGAAGGAAAATAAGGAGACTCTGGCATCAGGTCTGGAGTTGAGGGTTCAAACAGTGAAAAAGTTGTAAACAAAGCTGATTTTCTCCCATCTATGCTGACTCCTGTGTGGAGAACTGAAGCAAAGTAACCTGGGGAATTGAACATTAACTTGACTCAGACACCAAGAAAAAGTGTCTCCTGTTTTGAAGGATGTGAGGGGGGTGGAAGTACAGTACCCCTAAGAACAGCAATCTAAGGTTGAAGGAAGTTTACTGCAGGGCATAACGTGAAATCTAGGAAACCTGAGAATTCCCTCTTCCTCTACTCTTTCCTATGTAGAGAGACATTCATCTTCTTGAGTTTAGACAGAGTTGCATACAGTCACCTTGAGCAGTTCTTCTCAAAGAAACCTGTAATCAGTCCATGAAATTCATGTTCAGGTTTTAGATCCTGTTGAATGGTTTGATCAATAATGTGGCTGTCATCTTGAACCAGAGACATATTTCTAGCAACCGAGTTAGAAGCATCTTCCTTGCTCAGTGATTGCTGAAAACTTTATATTTTATCCTTTATGTAACCTTACTCAGTATCTGAGAAGAATAGTGTACTAATCAAGAATTTAAAGATAAATTATATATGCTTTAGTAACAGTAATGAAAAAGTTTAGAAGATACAAGCAAATGAACTTTATATATATTTTTAAGAAAACAAAACAACAACAGCATTAAATTCCTAGATCCATTCAAAGCCCAATGCCATCTGGTTACAAAACTTGTTGTAGTTCAGTCGTTCAGTCGTGTCCGACTCTCCGTGACCCCATGGACCAGAGCTCGCCAGGCCTTCCTATCTTTTACTGCCTCCCAGAGTTTGGTCAAATCCATATTGGTTGCATCGATGACACCATCCAACCATCTAATTTATTTATTTCAAGTAAAACTTGTGTAAAACCCATCAATGATCACATAAAGCACTTCTTCTCCTGCTGGGGGCTTTTTTTCAAAAAAAGAATGATTTAGAAGACCATTCTTTACTGTGTGTCTGTTCTCTTCTTTAAAAAACCAGGATCATTTAATTTTGCTTTTGTTTTTTGTTTTTACAAATAGTCTATCAAGTTTAGCATTAGATCTTATTAGACTTTATTACTGTGCCGATCATTTGTTTAGCAGTAGGTCACCACTGCACAGAAAAAAAGGGAAAAAAGAAAGAACAGTTGGGGATAGCTATGGAGGTGGTATCAGCCGAAGAGAGTGTATGGGCTTTGGATGAGTATCAAATTACATCAGACCGAGGGTCAGTGTGGACTCTGGCACAATCCAGGGTCTTTGATCTCCTTAAATGAATACACCTATAAAAAGGATTGTGAATGAAACTGCCAGCAGCATAGCCACACAGTCCAATTTGACTTCCTAGTGCAGTTGCATTGTAAGGTACATGATAGTTTTCAAATGCCATATATAATTAAAGGAGTTATTAACTTCATTATGTTTCGGGATGCTTGGATGGTATAAGAAATATGGCATTCATGTGATCTCTTTGCTTTAATTTGTGGACTTAGCAATAATTTCAACCAATGACAAGAAGATAAGAAAGAGATAGAGTAGGGGTCCCCAATCCCTTTGGCCACTACGTGGGCACCTGCTGGAGAAGGAAAGGCTGATAACTGCCAATCACCTCTTTTTCTGAAGGACAAACAGAAGTGACATTTTGTTCCCATTTCTAGTGAGTACTGACTTATATTGACTTGAATGGGGTTTTCAGAGTGGTTGTACCAGTTCCACACCCTCAGTGAGCTTCCATGGTTTTGAACCCAGGCTTCCTAAATTCTAGCCTGTCAGTCTATCCACTACATCAGCCTTTCCCAACAAAGGCAAAACGAACTCTTGCAGGGCCCTGGCACTTTTGAAGAAAACATAGACTGGAAACAGTTCTTCATATACCATGTTAAAAGGTTCATTATGTGACTTATACACTGGAACACTTCCATAATGTGGCCAAATTTGTTTCCTCTATACAATCTGATAAGTGAAGAATCACAGTTATCACTTCCAGAGGGTAACTATGCTGCATAAAAATAATGAAGAGTGATTATACAAGTTAATCCATACTAAATAGTTACAGTAATCTGAAGATGTAGGATCACAGTTTCTTCCACGCAACTGCTCCCAGTTGTTAATTGTTAGCAATAAAAACGGTAAGATTTGTGAGCACAGCAGAGTGCCTTTCCACCCAACAGGAACCGCAGATGTAGGATTTGACACCCCCCCCCAAAAAAAAAAATATATGTGCCTCAATAAAGCAGCAATTTTATGACCCTGGATTTTAACTCTACAGCATTTGTAATGCCTTAACTTCTCATGCTAATTGATGTTTTTGGTCAGAATATGTGGAGGTACCGTTCTTCTAGGTCAGTGATGGCGAACCTTTTAGAGACCAAGTGCCCAAACTGTGATTCCAAACCCACTAATTTTTTGCAAAGTGCCAGTAGAGCAATTTAACCTGTATACAGGTGGCTGTGAAGGGGTGATGTTGGGTGCCCACAGAAAGAGCTTCGAATGCCAACTTTGGCACCTGTGCCATAGGTTCGCCAACACTGTTCTACGTGTTTGTAACAATTTTCTCCTTTTGAATATGTTCTTGACGCTTGTAAATCATCGGGCCATTGGCATTAAAAGGCTATTACACTGAAACTACAGTGGACATACACCTCCTGGCATTGGGGGGAAACTCCCTTGACTATATGCTGGTCTCTGCCAAAGGTTGACTAGATAGTGAACCAGATGATGGATTACACTGGTCTCCCTTTGGGCCCTTGATCATCACCAAAAGATTCAAACCCTGTTACTGTGACTTGACCTCATTGCGTCAAGCTGTCAATATGCTTGTGGCCACTTTAATTTTGTTAGAACTCGGGGAGGCAGAGAGAGATATCAGTGACATGGCAGACTGTCAGGTGGAATTACAGCCTTTTGCTCTCTTTCTTGCTTATGCAGCTCAAAGCAGGAATAATTAGATAAACGGAATTGACATATCACTCACTGCACTAGCTTAGAGGAAGCAGTGTCTCAGTGTTCAAGATCAGCCACTGCCTCGGGTCATTCTAGTCTCAGATGGAGGATTGATACATGAGGATTTATTACAAGGACAGTCGCTATAGAAAGATTGGGAAACTGTGAGAATCCTTTTCCCTGGAAGGTACTGACACTAATGCCCTGCTACCTCAGCCTTTTCAACTGAGATGGGGGGTGACTATCCATGTTGCAGTTGGGGGATATCATTAAGGATGAACCACAGATGCTGGTGGTCTGTAGTTTGCCCCACCAAGGGCAGAAGTCAATCAGGTCTTATTTCCTTTTTTCTATACATAACTTAGAAATTACCTTTTTTGAACTGTAACACCCAGAATCACTTGGCCAGCCTATATAGTAGATATGTGGGGTGGGAGATCTTGCCACTGCCAGCTCTGTCCTAAAAAACTAAGAAGAGCCACACCCGGTTTCTAACTAAGTGGCTAGGCAATTCTGGGAAAGCACCAGAAGGAGCCTGATCTTGCCCCTTAAAATATCTAAGATGGTGGTGGCCATCAGCATATCTTGTGTTAGCAAATTCCATCACCCAACCAGCCTGGAATAGCAAATCAAGACACAGTAGGTGGGTTAAAACATAGGCCACACTTTATTAAATCAAACAACATGACATCCCCTTTTCAAAAGGGGGGCTAGAGTAGAGTGAAAGCCTATTCTGCATCCGGGGCTGGCCATGCCTCAGAACCAGACCTACCTGGTGAGATTGCTTAATAGTTGGTTCCTCCAAATCACAGGGCACCTGAGGCTCCCATCTCTAGGTGGTCGGTGCCCCAGAGGACCCCTGCCTTCTCCTTCCTCCCACTGATGAGTCCTCCAGGCCTCCAACATTGGGAGATAGGCTGTCTTACACCCTATTAGGTGCCACCTACACTCACCTGCCAATTCATATCTTCCACCACGACCCACCAGTGCGACCAAACAAATAATCACAACATCCAACTCTAAGACAAAATATCATCTAATACGAGTGGGATGGGCAAAAACCTCACCCATTCCTAATTGTAGGAGCAGACCGAGCATTCTCATCCGGCCCTGAAGTTACCCACTAATCTCACTTTTAACTTGGGGTGGGTGGGCCAGTGAAATGCAGGCGTGGCTATGAGTGTAGGGCAATCTGCCTCTTATAGGCATGCCTCCCCTATCCCCTACGTGCCTCTCTACTTCTCCCTCCTGAACTCACCCTGCCCAGGCAGGCAAACGCTCTCAGGCCACATCTGCAGTCCCAAGGCTCCTTTGTCATAGCTTAGTGTGTGAAGCATGGAAGTGAGAATGTCCTAGACCACAGTTACACCCAATCTGCACTCAAGGAATTTGTTTAATCTATCTGTAATGTACAGTCTCCCTCGGTTATCATAAGAAAGAACAGTCTCTTTCTACTCTCTTATGTCTGTTCATAATTTCTAAAGTACTGTCTCTGTCCCCTTAAATTACAGTTGATTTATCCTTGCCTCGTTCTGAATGGGTGTAGAATACCCTACATCCTTTGTTAATTAGGCTTCCCATTTTCTGTACATTTCAGAATGTGTACCATAGTGGCACCCAGATCCAAGACCCACCAAACCAGCTGAAGCTTTTTGTGAAAAATAAAGAATAACATAACATAATTAAAAATTTAAAAATTGAAGCAGCAAAAATGAGTTATCTACACAATAATAAATGGCTACCAGAATCCACACAATACAAGGAGGTTCCGATAATCTTAGGGATGGGATTTTTAAAAATGTTATACCACCAAGGGGGGGGGGGGGGAATGGCAACAAGTGGCAGCAGGTGCCCTTCATGGTTGGTAGCCCAAAAGGCCCTGCAGCCAATGGTGAGCAGAGAGACTGGTAACAGGTAAAGCCAGGGGAAAAGACACACACACACACATTCACTTGCACACCTATATTCACTCTGGCTCTTTAACCCCACAACATTCATTCCCTTCTTAATTCTGCTTCAAGACGTTGACTATTCCTTCCTGTGGCTGCTTCCCCTGTGCCCAATTTAAAAGCTCGGTAATTGGCTTACTCATAAAAATTGAGTGCCCTTGATGGTTCATTAAGAGAAATATTCTCCCACCTGCCAAGGAACAGTAAAATAAAATAAAATAAAATAATACAGGAGCATAGTAAGCACTATAGACTTCCAAACTTCTGCACAGCACAAATACCAAGCACTAGGACTTTCTCCTGTATGCATAAAATAAATACTCCTACTCCTGCCTGCTCAGATCTGTTCAAGCCTACTGGCAATGGTAGGGCCCCCCTTGACTGCTAGTTGCTATTCTTTTCCCTACTGAACATCCTCCAGATACAGGATGGAGATTATCCAGTCAAACCTTGGTAGGAGATCTTTGGATATTCCCACACACCTTGGTGGGTGCAATAACATAAAATAAACAGACTATTTTTCAGTGCCCCTTTTGTATTTTCTCTCTTGCTCACCTCAGATCGTCTTCCAATTTATACTTTCTAGGCTCAAAGATGAAAATCAAAGAGGCAAAAAAAATGTTCTTGTCTGTCCTCATGTCTCAATCAGTGCAGGGGGAGAATATAAGATTGAAAGCCAACTATCTTGCATTATTGTTGATCTGAAGGCAGGAGAGTCATAGCAACAATGAGGATGGAAGTCTTTGGTAGAAAGGCATTTTGGCTGACATCCAAAAGAAATGGCAGATTTAATCCACAGAGCAATCATATTTTGCCTTTAGTGTCTCTCTCTCTTTCATTAGCCCCCAAACATGGTCTCTGCCTGAGCTTGGAGTGAGCGGGCTAGGGATAATTTGAAACAGGTTGGCTGGTGGTAGCCAGGGGTGGGGGCAGTGTTCCATTTGCCTTAAATGACCAGCTTCCAATAGAGATGATCCTAATCCAGCAGCGCCAACATAGATGAATAGAGAAGGAATCAAGCTTTCCATGTCCGGCACTCAAAGACTGCTTGGAAGGATAAATATGCCCACTTGATTTTTTACAATCTCATAGTTTTTCTGTCACTAATAGGTTTGCAACCTTTGGTGAAATAAACTGAAATGTGTTTACACTTAGGTGTTCAGTAAGGTCTGGATACAAATTGGTTGTGACATCAAGGGAGCTCAAATGTCACACCCTCTTCCAAGTTTCTATTATGTAAACTGTGTTTGCCACTTACATGATGATTATAACCTTTCAAAAACACCGACTAAAGAACTTGCTTTTGTCTCAGATTTTTTTTAAGTTTTAAAGATCAGCCGTTTAACCCTCCTTCTCTTTCCCTCTGTATATGACTGCAAGGATGTGAGCTCTCCTTTACATATACTAGGTGATGCATTGCCATCTTGAATGCATGTCAAGGATACCAAAAAGACTGATCAAAAGAATAAAGAAAATGTGTCCTTGTGGAAACTTCTTTATGGTGGTATAATGAGAAGAGGCATTGCCAGAACTTCAGACTTACCCACTATGATTGACTCAGGTGAAAGGCACACTTTAGAAAAAGACATAAGCTGCATAAAAAGCAAAACAATCTGAATGTGAGTTTTGCAGGCTGTTTGGCCGTGCTCTGGAAGTTTTTCTTCCTGATGTTTCGACAGACTCTGTGGCTGGCATCTTCAGAGGGCAATGAGCTCATATGAATTAACAAAACACCTAGCCACCCTCCTACAGGCCTTGGACAGACCCCATCCCACATCAAGGACTCAGGACATTTCATAGACAAGATTAGCACCCTAAAACTCAACCCCAGAGACAGACTGATCAGCTTTGATGTAGTATCCCTTTTCACCAAAGTACCAATAAAGGACACTTTAGCACTCATCCAGCAAATCTTCCCAGAAGACATTAAGGACCTATTCCAACATTGCCTAATGACCAGCTACTTCCAGTGGGATAATGACTTCTATGAACAGACAGATGGACCTGCCATGGGGAGCCCCCTCAGCCCGGTAATAGCAAATGTTGACATGGAACACTTTGAAAAACACGCTCTGGATGCGGCACCCTTTGCACTCACAGTCTCGTTCTGATACGTGGATGGCACATTCATAATTTGGAGCCACAGTGAAGATAAACTGGAAGAGTTTCTAAACTACCTGAACAATATCCACCCAAATATACAATTCACCATGGAAAAAGAAATAGAGGGGAAATTCCCATTCTTAGATGTCATGGTCATACGCAAACCAGGCCTCCAATTAGGACACAAGGTCTAGAGAAAATGCACACACAGAGAATGGTACCTACATAAAAAGTCCACCCACAGCAAAAAAAGAGATATAATCAAGGCACTTGTTGACCAAGCAAACTGAAACTGTGAAGCAGAAGTCCTCAACACTGAACTCAGCTACCTGAATTGGACCCTACAGGCAAATGGCTATTCCAAGAACGAAATCAAAAGAGCCATCAAACAAAAAACAACAACACCAAACTGGAGAAGAAAAACAGCCTCCAACAAACAAATTATTTCTGCCATACATAAAAGCAGTCACGGACTGCATGGAAAAGTGTTGAAAAAACACAGCCTACAAACAGCATTTAGACCAACCACAAAATACAACAGAATCAAAGAACATGAAAGACACTGCAGGCTAAAACAACCTGAAAAATCAACAGTAGCTGAGCACACCCTGAAACAAACTGGACATGAAATCCTATTCCAGAACACAGAGGTACTAGACAACACAACCAAATACCAATCACTATGTCAGACTACATAGGGAAGCCATTGAAATCTACAAACATAAGCAGGGTTTCAACAAAAATGAAGAAAGTCTAAAAATCAACAAAGCCTGGCATCCAGTACTAAAAACTGCAGAGTGCAAAAAGGTCAAAGCTCAATTATTCCCATTGAGCCACAAGTAAAGGTGATCAGTTCATACAATAGAACAACTAATGACAACCATCAACTACATATTAGGATCATTACTACCCCGGATTACATTGAAACTTCTTAATCCCTCCATCATAATACAATGACTAACACCTATTGTCCTGCATAGGACATGCTTCCTCTTTCCCACAACTTTAGGAGCCCCAGTCTCACTCACTCTATACCCCAGAGAAGAGAGAGAAACTCCTTGTTCCCTGAGCTCCTTGCCCTCTGAAGATGCCATCCACAGAGTCTGGCGAAACATCAGGAAGAAAAACGTCCAGAACATGGCCAAACAGCCTGAAAAACTCACAACTATCAGATCCCAGCTGTGAAAGCCTTCGAGAATACATTAAATCTGAATATTAAATGTATTGCTTTGAGCAGTAATCTAAAAGGTGTTGAAATCCTTATTGTTCATTGTCATTATCAAATTTGCTCATTTTTTTTAATTGTCCGCTATCGGCCCCCATGTTTCTTTTGTTTTTTGCTGTTACCATGTTTTTAAATTGATTTTATTATCTGCTTATTTGTCATATTTGATTATCTGTTATTTTATGCTGTGAACCGCCCGGAGTTCCTTCGGGAAGACGGCGCAGTATATAAGCCGTAAAATAAAAAATAAAATACCAGTAAATAAATAAAATTTATGGGAAACAACTGGACTTCACAATTAGTTTCCAGTTAGGAAAGCCTCTCACACTGAAGGAATACTCCAGACTCATGGCCTTATTAAGAGAGTTGGATTCAGGAGGACAGGCAGGAATGCAACTGTTTAATTCTAGGCATTAGTAATCTAAATTGTCACCAGGGACTGAAGGTCTATGAATGAGTGGGAGAACACAAGCTTTCCATCGAGAAAGTCCAAGGTTCCAAGACTGAGATTTCTAATACAGCTCTGGTAAGTTTGATATTTTTAGTATAGTAAGTAGATAGAGTTGGGAACTACCTCTGTTTGAAACCACATTTATTCAGTATACACCAGGGTCAGTTAGCCTCACAACTTCAAGAGGTGTTGGACTACAACTAGCATAATCATCCCTTTGCCCCAGGTTATTGGGAATTACAAGAACAAGAGTCAAAAACCTGGAGAGAGTCAAGTTGTCCATGTCTGAAATGGCAATACTAAGTTCCCATATAGCATGTTTTTATTTCTGCCATAATGAAAGGGAGAAAGTAAGAGATGCTTCCTTGATCAGTTTAGAAAACTAATGAGATGAAAATGTCAGGTGTGTTTGCTGGTTTGGTGAAACCTTTTTATTTTAGTACCAGGTAATGGAAGACCTATTAATGAAGCTCAGTGGATGGTTGATCTCTTGGGCTTTAATTTGAAGGAGAGGTATGTTCACCCACTTGTGAAACACATTCTGGACTTCATAAAAGAAAAAGAAAACAGGTAGTGATATCCTACACCAGGCATGTCCATACTTCAGCCCTCCAGATGGGCCACAATTCCCGCAGTCCTTTGTCATTGGCAATATAAGCTTAGAATTCTGGGAGTTGTGGTCCAAAACATCAGGAGGGCCAAAGTTTGGACACACCTGTCCTACACTAAAAGGTCAAGTCCCTTCACCCAAAGTAAAGGGGGATTCCTAAGAATCTGAGCCTTCTCCTTAGCCCCTTTAATATAGGATTTGGGGCTGTCCTTATCACACACCATTTTAGGTCCACACATGAATCTCAAAGAATGTTCCTGCATTCTATCTTATCTCCACATGAGGGCCAGCCCACAGGATGGAGTGCGGTGCATACAACACACACGCCTCTTCTTCTCTTCTGCAGGCATATTTCGTTCAAGAGGCACCTGCCCAGGCAGATGCATGTTTCCAGTGTGGACTTTGGCCCAGACCTACCACTTGCAGCAGAACAGCCAACTTGCATTGGGCGGATCAAACCTGAGCTCTACAAACAGAAATCGGTGGACTCGGAGGACCCCAAGAAAGAGGCAGAAAAGACCTGTGGGAAAATAAATTTCACGTTGAAATACGATTATGAGAATGAGATGCTGATTGTGCGGATCCTCAAGGCTTTTGATCTGCCTGCCAAGGACCTCTGTGGCAGTTCCGATCCTTATGTCAAGATCTACCTCTTGCCAGACAGGAAGCGTAAGTTCCAAACACGAGTACATAGGAAAACTCTTAACCCCACGTTTGATGAGTCCTTTCAGTTTCCTGTACCCTACGAAGAGCTGACTGACCGGAAACTCCACCTTAGTGTCTTTGACTTTGACAGATTTTCCCGCCATGATATGATTGGGGAAGTGATCTTAGAGAACCTTTTTGAAGCTTCGGACCTTTCTCGAGAGACCTCGATCTGGAAGGATATTCAGTATGCCACCACTGTGAGTATATTCAGTAGCCACTTGTGTGGAGAGGAAATTACAGATCCTTAGTGGGACTAGTTTGAAATAGAGGTATGCATATTTGTGTTTTTGAACTACATTTCCCAGAATTCCTGAGGTATAATTGCATTATGTGCCATGACTCCATCCATAAGCACAGCTAAACTCTGAGGTAAGAGCTTTAGGCAGGATAGGAGGTACTCTGTTCTTGGACGTTTGCCTTATACACTCTCTTTCTCTCTGTGTGTGTGTTTTAAGATCAACGAGCAGTTCCACTTAGTCTTATTATGTTCCATATTCCATAAAGAAATGCCACAAGGCTATAATGACCCCAAAGTAGTAATCATAATTGTGTATCCTTGTTTTAATGTGATGCCCAGGTCTGGCACCCAGCACATTATTAAAGATGAATCAAGTATTGGTCAGATTCAGCATCAGGCGCTGCAGAATGTTCAAGCATCTCTGTGCCATTATAGATTGCAATTTTGATTACCAGACCATAAAAATCTGTGAGAGAACAATATTTTGTTTGTCTTTTGAAGAATATATTTTGAGAATACCTTTATGCAGAATGGCATGCACATTGTAAGTATGGTTGAGGTGTACTGATAGGATTAGGTCAAGACATCTTTAATGGCATAAAATAAATCAAGTATAAAAGCATCAAATTATGAAATAGCAAGATAAAAGATAAAAAAGTTGTAAGGGAACAGTTTAATGGCCAGCCTTCATCCTGTAGGTCCCATTAGTGGTATATAGCACTCTGTCTGTTTGGTAGATTTGTCTGCAAGTAGGTACTGAGTGATACCCTCTGGGGATCCAGAAAGGTTAGAAATGACTGGAGCCAGAATTTGTTGATGAAGATTGCAACGGGTAGCTGAGATGCATTGATATGATTCATATGACTACCATATTTTCCATGTATATGACACTATTTTTTTCTAAAATCATGACACTAAAAATTAAGGGGCGTTGTATACGTGGAAGGAAGCCTTTCCCAAGGGGTGGCACCGGGGTAGAGGAGAACCAAAACTGACCTTGCTTTCTCCTTTTCTTTCCGTGTCCTGAATACTTCTCTGCGCTTTGTATTTGCAAGGACCAGAGTCTTCTTTTCATAGGGGAAAAGCTAGGGGTGGAACAACCCATTAGTAAGTGCCTTTCCACTCTGAAAGGAAAGGTTCAATCCTGCAAGAACAAAGCAGAGAGGAGGACAATCAAGCACTGCCAGAGTGAACGTGAAACAGGGAGGTCAGTTTGGATTCTCTTCCACCCCACCCCCTACTGTTTACCAGCCCCAGGAGCACATGATTGCCCTCCCCTCGGCTTTGTTCTTGCAGGATCAGACCCTTCTTTCCAGTGTGAAAGGCACTCCTTAATGGGCTGCTTTACCCCCAAGCCTCTCCCCCGCTGAAAAGAAGGGTCCATTCCTGCAAGAAAAAAACAGAGAGGAGTCTTTATAGAACATGGAAAGGAAAGGAAAGGAAACATCATGGGGTGGATAAGAACTCAAGGAAGATGTATTAATTTTCTTAATTTGGGGTCTTAAAAGTGGGGGGGCATCTCATATATGGCAGTGTATTATAACTGGAAAAATATGGTAGGTATGGTTTGAGGTGTTACAAAAGAGAAGGAAATTTTTGGTCATTTAATATGTTTCAATAGTATTTTACCACCAGGTAGTTTGAGAGACAATTGTGCAACACATACCACCTCAGGCAGCAAAGTATCTTGAGAAAAGATTGGCCAAACCCCAATGACTCCCTTTGAATGAAGCACCCTGTGCAGCACTCCAGGTGCTCTCCAAGTCCATCTTTCACCCATGCTGGTTGGCTGGCCCACTTACTGTTCCTCAGATCCCTCCAAGGTCCTTCTTATCGAGTGACACACCACTCCGGGCAGGAGCCTGGCCAGCCTGGCCTTGCCTCCTGCAGCATCTGACAACTATGAGTAGGAGGAGGAATGGAGATTCTCCCCATGCAGCTGATGAGTGGTTAGCTGCTGGAGGAGCCAGGGCATGGCTGGCTGAGCTCCTGTACAGAGTGGTGAGCTGGTGGACCCTGCTGGTGCATGAAAGTCTGGTGGGTGGGTGGGCGGGGGGAGAAGGCCATGCATGGCAGCTGTGTGAGTTGTCAAGCTTCAAACCCATCTCTCATCTTGAGCCAAACCTGAATATGAATAATCTTGTTGCAATTTGCATAGTCTTGATTTAATTAAAAACAACCTGGGGTCCAAACTGTACACTACAGGGGACATGTTTTGGATGGTGTCATCTTGTTCAGAGCTGTGGTTCCAACAGTCCTTTGTGTCTGAACAATCATACTTGCAAATGACAGCCATGTTTATCTCCTGATGAATAATCACGGGGGGGGGGGAGTAAGCTAAATGTCCTGCTCTCATAATCAACTTAAATCAGAATCAACACTTAAATCATTTGTCCTTTTAATGACTTGTTCTCTGGAAGGAATGTTGGGTCTTAAGTTTTTGGAAATTGATGTTTTAATGTTATACAAGGGCCTAGGAATGTTAAGGAATTTTTCAGTGGAAAGCATTATGGCTTTAAAGATTGGTAGACATTTTGGGCCTTTGAAAAGGCTATGTTTGTTGTAATACAACTCCCTCTTTTCCCAGACCAGATCAGAATTACCGATTAGGGTTAGATGCAGCCTTCCTCTCTCTTGCATTTTCAACAAAACCTCCAGTGGGCATTCAGCTTTGCAGCCACAGAACCTATATATGTGCTTATTTCTTTAAAATGCTGAAGCTGCTAGAATGTGTATTATTACAAGCTATTTTTGAGCTCCTCATTACTATTGAAATCCCCAAATCCTGCTCTTTGCAGTTGAGGCAAGCCAGTCTTAATAGAGAATGGTTCTCTCTGTTTGAAGGAGAGAGGGGAAATTTTACTTTCCTGGAAAGAGAGTTCCAGTCTGCAGTCTACCTATGCTAGCTGAGGTATTCTGGGGGCTGTACTCCAAATAAGTCATTTCCCCCCATGTTATGGTTAATGTTACATTTTCTTCTTTCAGGTTCTCTCTCAAAATACTTTGCCTTGAACCCAACTGGAGTTCTATTTAGAAAAGACCCACTGAAACCAATGGTTCCTAATGTTAGGCTCCATTGGGGTGGGCAACTTTGCTGGATCTGCGCACCAGTTTTGTAAAAACTGGGTTGTAGAAGCAGATGGCAATAAGCATATTGTGTTTTACAAGGCATTTGTTGCACATCCTGATCTGGGCAACGCATGTCCAAATCTATACAGTGGACCCTTGTATAACAAACAGCTTGTATAACATAAAATTTGTACAACATAAAAAATTCCGGAGATAGGGGAAATTTGCTTAACATAATCGCCTATGGGGAGAATCCGTACAACATAAAAATGGGATCACTCCATTTTCAATGCATACCTATGGGAATTTGTAAAAAGGAAAATTTGCTTAACATAATTTCATTTGGAACGAATTAATTCCTTTATACAAGGTACCACTGTACCTGTTTTGAAGCCAGTTGGAACCGCGCGACGTTAGGACTGTGGAGTCTCGCCCAGCATTTAAGAAGTTGCTAAAAACCTGACTTTATATGGCTGCGTTCGGCGATCAAGGGGGTTGATTTATTATTTGAGTAGAGATTATGAGTTTTATGTCCACCCGTTTTTCTTTTTGCCATCTTGCTTTAGTATTATTATTCTGATTGTTTGTTAGCTTTTCTTTTTAACTTTGGGTTCCGCTGTTTGCTGTTCATTCGTTTTATGTTCATTCTCTGGAACCGATTATTATTTCTTTGAACTTTGTATTGTGGTATATTACATTTGTTAACTGCCTTGAATTCCCTTAGGAGGAAAATCTGGCTGTATATAAATAAATAAATAAATAAATAAATAAATAAATAAATAAATAAATAATCCTGATTCAGGCCAAACTAATTTGGCCTCATCCTATTTGGGCACCCAAAATAGCTATATTGTTATTGCTTCTCATCTACAGAACTTGGAAGCTGGAGGTATGTTCCTGCAATTTGGAGATATATACATAGGCCCTAAAGGGAAAGCAGACTTGCCACATTTCAGACAGGGCTTTGTGAACTATGGCAGCTTTACAATTTACTTCTTTTAACAATGAAATATAGTTATTGAAAAGTACACGTGCTTACTGCAGCGCTCATTTTTGCCCATCCATTCTGATTACTGCCATCCATCCAGCTGCCTGTTTTCTCAGAGGAGAGGGGGCAGGCAGCACAACACATTTCTTTCCCAGGGACCACCTGCCAGTATAGTGTGAGCAGTGCTTGGGCTTGAGAGCCCTTGGGATTTGGGCAGTATTCACATAGCTTGCTAAGGAGCAGTTGGGCTAGGTAAGATAAGGTCAGATCAGATAAGCAGTCAAGGAGTGGAAGCAGGGGAAAAGGTGGCAGCACTGGCACCCAACTCTTCTTTCTCGTCCTCTTCCTCCAGCCTGGTGTGTTTGGCATGGGCTGTATGGGTCACAGTTGTGACATCAGCCTGAGATGGCACCAGGAAATGCCCTAGCATTGTCTGCAAGCACCGTGACTGAAGTGATCATAGACAGCACATTATAGGTGGCAATAAGCAAAACCCACCTTCCTTCAGGCCATCATTTGCCTTCATATAATTGCTGGCTTTTACTGGTCATATTAAGGTATGACTACATTGGGATACATTTTGCTGTAATTTGACTGGCAGCCTGTATTGCATTTGAAATTGCAACTGGCACTCACACAACGACTTCAGATTGATTCAGTTCATCCTTCATAGTGGATACAATGCAAGTTGCATTCCATCCTAGGCTGATTTATATGTATGTGTGTTTTTAATCATATACTGTACTTAATGTGGTTTTATCAGGCTTTATTCTTTTAAAAGTTTGTAAGCTGCTTTGAGCAGTATCTTTTTTGTACAAAAGTAGAGTAAAGTACAAATTGAATAACTAACTGACTAGCTTGCTTGTTAACTAACGAAATAACACACACTCACACCGTAGTCTTGGTAAATGGTGGAGCACCCAGCAATATTAAAAACAACTCATGTAACTTGCCTAGTTTGACCCTATGTATTACCAGCACTAGAAAGTGGCAGGTTTAGAGTCAGATGTGGATAGGTCCAGTTGCAAAGTAGCTGGTGCTGAAGAAGGCAAAATTGCAGGCTCAGAGTACGTGCTGCTGTTTATTCATTAGCAGTACTGTGGTCTTTGGATGCTCAAATGTTCTCCTGTTGCTTTGATGTCTTCCACCTTGCTAATGTCCTGAGAAATTATTTGCAGCCCTGAAATCCCTTTCCTGCTGTTACACTTCAGCTGTTAGCGTGAAATGGATTGCTTCCCCCACTTTAATAAGGCCCTCTGATTTCCCCGTGTCCTCACCTCTAGATTTTTCTTACCTAATCAGTCCTGGAAGGGAGTTGATCAGGTTGCTTTGCAGCCTGACTTGGAGAGTAATTTCAATCTATTTCTTTTTCTTTCTTTCTTTCTTTCTTTCTTTCTTTTTTTTGAAGGCATTTCCCATCAAATCTTTCTCCTTTAGAAGCGTTTGAACAAATTTGCCTCAAATGAAGAGTCACTGAATTTCTCAAATTGATTTTCCTTGGAGAGGTCTAGAGCCTGCAAAATGCCTTGACTTTCTCAGCTGCCTGGGGAAAAGTTTTAATACAGTGTACTTTGGTTGGTGAGAAATTATTGCAGCACAGCAGGGGTATATGGCAGGTACCGAGCATGTAATTAGTCTTGGAAGGCCTATTGCCTTGTGGATTTTCGTACTTTCCTGTCCCCTGAAACTCTGTGTTGTACTTATCCAATGTCTTTGCTATGCTTCAAGAACATGTACTCATTATTCCTATGCAAAGCAACCCATTTATCATTCTGATGGCTTAAGTGTTGCCTATGGTTTGCAAACATTTATGTAATATTGTAGTGATTGCTAACAGCCAGGAAACAGTAGGATCTTTAGGCAGATGCTGTTAATTTGACCAACCCTTCCTAATCGACCTCATAAATATGCATTAAGTCTTAGTCAGACCTCACCCAAGGATACTAATGTTTGGTTATAATGAAGTTCTTAATCACTCCCCCTTAGAACACCATGGAATAGGAATTTAAATCTATATTTTATGTTTTTGTAACACTATTGCCGAGACATTGCTTCTAGCAAAGAGGTATAAAAATGATAAACTGAAGAATGGAGGCTAACTACAGAAATTTGTCGTGTATATTTTGGGAAGGCGGTGTGAAACAGGAACCGCCATTCCTTTGATGTGTTCCCAGGCCCTTCCCTGCAATGCCTGTCAGCCCCATCCAGAAGAGCTATTGAAAAGAGATTATGGGAGTTATAGTCCAACAATGTCTGGACAACAAGTCCTCCTCCTCCTCTTCTTCTTCTTCACCTTCGTCACCATCATATACTGTAACATGAATTGTGATTCATGGTGACTCTTTCCAGAGTTTTGAGGTAGTCAGTCATCAGAAGTGGCTTATCATTTCCTTCTCCTAGGGGTGCTCTGGGACTGTGCAACTTGCCCATGAACATACAGACTCTTCTCCTGGCACACAAAGTGGGTGGTGAAATGTGGAACATACTTGGCATTTCCTTTCCAGTTTCAATTCTGAGCACTCCAACTGGACTTCCATTTTAAGGATTCATTACAGGGTAGACAGCTGCCTGGATAGCTCAGTGGGAAAGGAATTTGGCTGTGAGGCCAGACATTGCAAATTCAATTCCCCACTGCACCTTCTGTGAACAGAACCAGCCCATGTGACCTTGGGCAAGTTGCAAACTCCCAGGTTGCCACCAGAAGAAGGGAATGGTAAATCAGTACCGAGAGCTTTCTGCTTAGAAAACCATGAAAAACTTCTCCATTGATCATAACTGACCTGAAGGTGCGCGTGCACACACGCACACACACGCGCGCGCACGCACACACACATGCACACACTCATCACATCAGAATCACCAAAAATCTTGATATGAACCTATGGATGACTGTTAGGATGATGATGAGTGTTAGCCCTTTAACTTAGGGGAGTGATGCAGGAGAGAATGTAGACAGACCCTAAAGCCATCTCCTCCTGTTCAGCTTCAGTATTACGGACTTCATCCTGCAGTTCTTAGACAATCAGCTGCTGTGCCCCAGCTTCCTCCCTCAAAGAACATTCCCCAGTTACGCCTGCCTTAGTGATGATAAGCACATACAGCTTGTGTCAAGCGGGGCCTTTTCGGAAGCCTCCCCAGCACGGTAGCCAATCTAATCAGATACAGTTCCATGCTTCTTCATTGTCATCTGGGCTGTGCCCAAGTGAATCAATCAAATAACTTGGGATTAACTGGTAGTAGTATTACTCCTGCTAGGAATAAAGTAAATTGCTAAAGAGGGGCTTAGCATTTTAGCTATCATCCACGTGAGATGCTGTGCAGGATATATTCCAAACATATGGTGAAGCAAGCACAAACAAGAAGTCTTCAAGTCTGAAACAGTTGCCATCTCAATTCTACTGAATGGATTCCTGAGCCATTTTTATCCTCACCTACTGGAATTCATGTTGGAGAATGAACAACTGCCCTTTATGGGCCTGACTATACATTCCTGATAGCCTGTCATTAGCAGTCACTGCTCCAGAGATGTAATCCTGGCAGATCTCAGTAAGTGA
The DNA here is from genome assembly GCA_023846285.1 of Phrynocephalus versicolor. NCBI lineage: Eukaryota > Metazoa > Chordata > Lepidosauria > Squamata > Agamidae > Phrynocephalus > Phrynocephalus versicolor. Next base: position 70,594,572 of record JAHTLZ010000129.1, on the reverse strand, counting down.
AGAATCATTTCCGATTCTTCAGTAGTGCAGACAGATATCATTTACAGGTTCTCTACCAGCATTACCTTGGTGCCAGAGAGTCTTTAAATTTCATTTCTCAAAAAAAAAAAAAAATCACTCCAGGATGCCTAAGATATAGGTTTCACTTCTACTTCTTCCTCTAGGAAGCAGAAAGCTAAACTTTTGCTTTCTAATCTAGAGTAGTAAATGGGAGTTCAAATAGGAGCTATTAAATTGAGATTTGGATACATTTGGACCAATCAGAACGTGCCTTTATTTGGTAAATTCCAGATATTTCCAAATCCAAATATGCATCTCTAGTTTTTAAACTATTCCTGTACAATATCCTATTTTGGTTATTGTCAGTCCAACTGCATTGGCCTTGCCCAGATTTTAACTTTTATAAATAATTTGGCCTTTAATTAATCTCATGAGTAAGAAATGAATACCCAAATGTGTTGGTTAGATTTACAATTTATCTGTAGCATGTTAATCATCTACTTCCTGATAGAGTTGCATTCCTTTTAACATGCTGTGGTTTTTATGATCTTGCTATTCTGACTTCTTTTGTAAGGAACAGCTGTTTTCATATAAACATGCATTCAAATGAAGAATAAGGTTTTTGCAGTGAGGTAGAGTTATGAGATAGAGATGGGGCAAAAGCAGATGTTAGAGTTAATCTGTGACTGGAAGGAAGAAATTATTTACTAATATGAGTAGCTGAATATCACATTCTGAGCTTCTCTCACTTTTAAAATAGTGCTGATTAACTTGCCTTATTTGGTGATTGATCTTCAGGATTAAACCACTGGATTCCTTTGAAGCCTAATTTTACAAACCAGGAAAAACTATCTCAGTCACCTCAGTTCATCTCTAATGTACTTTCGGCTGTAAAGGGTATCTATTGCACCTGTGTCTTGACCTGCGATTGCAGAAATGAGCGTAGGACGTTATTCATGAGGCAGGGGGTGTGGCTACACTGGAATTGTGTTGCAATTTGATTCCAAGCTGAATTACATTTGAAATTGCAGTTAATGTTCACACAGGGGCTGAGGATTGATTCATGAGTCCATTGCTCACACTGGATATGGTGTGACTTGTATTCCAATCCACAGGTTCTCCTTCTTTCCTTCTGCCTCGACCATTCCTTTCTTCCTCTGGTCCTACCTTGGCCAGTCTGAAAGGAACTGATGGGGGCTCTCAGGGGAGAGGGGGGAAAGTGTACCCATGCTTCTCTGGCCCTCAACACCATGCACCAACTGTCACTGAAACACCACCTATAGACATGCCTCCTGTATTTACCAGTGTGTATCACAATTTACCACAAGGGGGAAGAAACTGTTTGAATCGTTCCAGTTTGAAAAAGTAGAATACCCAGAGTTCCTTCGGAAAATCAGGGGGTCTATAAATATAAATATAAATATAAATAAATAAATAAATAAATAAATAAATCTTCAGTCAAAAAAATAATCACTATTCATAACAGCAGTCAGCAAAAATTCAAGATAAGTGCAGCCAATACAAACCTAAACAGCAGATAAATTTTGTGTAATTGGATCTTTTAATCTGACCTGACAAGAGAGTTTATCCCTAATCATCAATGTCTCTAATAGCACACCTTTTAATCTTTACTGACAACTGAATGGAAGCCATTGAAAATCAGGAAGGATTCTTTCTGTATATATTATTTCCTGTGTTCTTTTTCTTAGTCACAAAAGGTTGTGTCACTGAGAGCATGACTAAGAAAGATAATTTTGGAACTGGTTTTTATGTATTTCTAAAGTTCTACCCTAAATCTTTGGTCAAATATCCATGTTCCTGGAAGTCTCATTGAACTCAGCAGACCTTTCTTTTGTTTTTAGATGTACAAGATTTTGTTGTAAACCTATGAAGGGTTTAGACTTCATATATATCTTCCTGTTATTGAAATCTGATCAGATAAATCCTGAAGGATTTACTGGGAACATTTTGGGGCTGGTTACATCTTTTTCACTCTAGTTAGATGGAACGGATGAATGAGCTCTCTGCTTGGATGTAACCATTTTCAGCTTTTTTTGGTTGTTTTTGATTTTTTTTTGTCCAGAGTGGGTATTAAAATGTTGTTCCTGAGGGTGATTTATGGCTTGCTGCATCTGTGTCATCTAGTCATCAATGTGTCATGAATTTGGTTTGGTTATCCTACTTGGAAGTTGCTTTTCTGGTCCATTGTGTTCTGTTCTTGTGAGTTTTTGAAGGAGAGCTAATTTAATTACTTTTACAGGTACTTTAATAAAGGGTTGATAAAAGAGTAATGATTTCTTAGGTTTGAGGTTTAAAAGTTGTCCTGATATTTGTCCATTAAATCCTAGTATCATTTTTATTAAGAAGACCCCATTCCTCCCCTATTCCATTCCTTTCTGGCTTTTATGCAGTCTTGAAAAATCAGTGTCTGAAGCTAACCAGAATCCTTAGGGTTAAGCTGGAGGTGATATCCAGACCATCCATAGCTAACACTTCTTGAAGAACATCACCCTGGTTGATTTTGCAAAAGTTTTTCATCTTAAAGCCCAGTGGAATCTCACCATACATACCATTCCTCCAAAGTAAACTGTCACAGATTTGATTTGAGAATTTAGGGTCACAAGTTTCTTTTCTCTCAGGAGTAGCTATTACTGCTTTATGGTTCTTCTTTCCCTCCCCTCAAGAATGTGAACTGAAAATGTGACATTATTGCTCTGAGCATTTTTCTGCCCTTCCCTTCATAGGTGTGGAAAAAATAAAAAAAAGGATAGTGATGTGTTGTTTTGCCTGCATGTCTCCAGGAAAGCATACAACTTCAACTGCTGAATATGGTATTGTTAACTTCTTCCCTTTGTCATGTCTCACATGATTCTGTTCTATGGACATTTACTCAGGACAAAGACTGCCCACCCTGCGGAATGGTATCTGTGTAGGGGCAACTGTGGAAAGAGTTTGAACATTCTGTCAATTATCAGTCTACCTTGACAAAAAAAATTATGGAACTTCCCAAAATACACAAAACATTTTATTAAAATAAACATTGGGGACACACCGAGAACTATGGTTTCCCCCCCCTCCCCCGTCTTTCTTTCTTATGTTTCTAGTAGCTTTCCCTCTTAGTCCTACTGGATGTCCATGCACATCCATTCCACAAATGGTCAGAAATCACCTATTGTGATGGTGTGTTAAGGTATAATCTCCATTGAGGGTGAGAACATACACCACTATCTGTTGAGAAGAGTCTTGGCCTCACTCTGTTGGAATCGGCAAGGGAGAAATCCCCACAGATCCTCACATTTTCAGGTTGTGGAATGGAAACAATTACTCCTGACCAATTATCTTTGCTAAATAACTATACAGTGTGCAGTTAGTCATTCTGGCATAATAACTCTTTTGTCTTCCTAATTCTTGCATTTAGCACCTCTATTATTCTGTTAGCTTTGTGTGGTATAGGTGAGAGTGAACAGTCTACAGCAGAGACAGTATCAGTGTTCTCAGTTTTGCCTTAGAAACATCTGCATTTTGTGAATAATGAAAAGGGGGAAACAACAACTGAATGTGTAGATCATTAGATTTTATCACCCCACAAATCTGGGGAATGAGTAATTCTTCCAGATGTAGCTCTGCAGAAGTATGCATCATCCCCTCAGGTTGAATGCAGCACAGTGCCATTATAGCAGAGTGATATAAACATTAAATTGGGGGTGTGGTGGGGAGGGAGGAAAGCTGGAGCCAAATGGCAGCTCCTTGACTTGAATACAGATGGTGCCACCAAACAAAATATCTGAAACCGGGAATGATCGACATGTCTTTGCACTCCGAAGTGCTTATGCTGCAGTATTGTTCATTCGTATTCTATCAGGGGGACCAGCCTGACTCAAAAGCAACTATTGCTTCTAAGCTATCTGCCTGCTTCATCTTGCCAAAAAGGATTAGCTGGAATTCACACAGGACACAGAGATTGCAGAGGCTCTGCATGATGAGCACAGGGTTTTTCGAAGACTTTAATGTGGTCTCTTATTAATATTCATTGAAGCTAGGCATTGATGCTCCTGAGGGACTCATCAGCAAGTACTAAGGATGGGGCACTAAAAGATATTGAGTAACATTGCTGTTTCCTCCTATCTCATTAAAGCATATTGGCAGGGAGACTGTCACTGTTAGACAGTGGTGCCCTGAACCTGCAGAAAGGGAGTTGCTGTGAGAAATGAAATTCCCTCCTGTAACGGATTCACAGGGAACCAACCTGTTTCCAAGCCCAGTACTGTTCATTTCAGAGCAGCCCTATAAAAGCCCTACATCGACTGGGGTTTAAGCTGTCTGAAAGAATACCATCTCGGCATGTGAGCATTCATGGGCTGCAAGATTTTTAGAGAAGGTCTTTCTTTCAGTGCTAAAAACTTTACAGCCAGGCATGGCTGATGGATACACAAAGGAATCTTTCTGCTGTTGCTCCCAGACTGTGGAACTACCAGCTAAAGGAAGCTGGCTTGCAACTCTCCCAGCTGTGTTTCTGCCAGAAAGTAAATATCTTTCTGTTAAGACAGATCCTTCCCACTAACTGGCTGCCAGGAAAGGGATTTTTAATGGAGGGACATTATATTTTCAAAACTTTTATGTGCTTTGAAACTTGTTGCTGCAGTTTTAATATGCAATATGATTTATGGCTTGTTTTAATACTGTAATTTAGTGTACCTGAACTATGTCTTTTGAGAACTTTTGAAAGATACTCTGCCTGATATTCTGTTGCAGAAGATATAACCGCCATTCATTTCTAGCCAGCCATTAAAGAGTTGCTGCTTCTTTGGGGCACATAATCTTGCTGACTTGGTGCACGCTCAGAAATCCCAACAGGGACTTAATTTTAATAGCTGGAGAGAAACAACAGATTTTTTTCTTTTCTTTTTGTCTCTCACCAGCATTACAAGGCAACAAGATTTCAACTTTTGTGTCACTTTTGAGAGGAAGGCAGGCCACAAATAAATAGAATAAACTGAGTGAATAATTGTGATTTGGAATTTTTAAGTTTGGAGAACTTAAAAAAGGAAATGAGTGGGAAGCCTCTTGACAATCAAATGTATTTCCTCTGAGGGTGTTTGTTTAGAGTCACGCTAGTGACTCTAAATCTAAACTTTAGTGTCTGAGCATTTGTGGAATCAATTATCTTAATACGTTTCCATATTATTGTCACTGTTATTTTTCCCCACACCCACTCTCTTTGCAACTCTGCGTACTCCTTTGACATCATTTTGGAGTTTCTTCTTTTTTCTCTTCATCTGTGGTTCCCATCCTTGGGTTGCCCATTGTGTTATTGGACTGCAACTCCCAGAAACCCCTGCCAGCATTGCTAGTGGTTAAGGTTTCTGGAAGTTGCAGTTCAGCAACACCTGGTTTGCCCAAGGTTGGGAACCACTTTTCTTCATGATCTCCCTGCCAGTGAGAATCACAAGGTGAACAGATCTCTCGATGCCACACAGAGATAAGGAATGTTGCTTTATTGGGCCACTGTAAGATTTTAGGAGTTGTTTTTAAAAGTAACATTTGCCATCATTTATGCCATATAGCAGTGCTGGCGAACCTATGGCATGGGTGCCAAAGGTGGCACTTGAAGCCCTTTCTGTGGGCATCCAACATCACCCATTTGCAGCCACCTCTATTCAGGTTAAATTGCTGTATTGGCACGTTGCGAAAAATGAGTGGGCTTTGAATTGCAGTTTGGGCACTCGGTCACTAAAAGGCTCGCCATCATTGCCATATAGCCTTGTGATGACATCATTACTGTTTTCATTAGAATGGGGATGGGAAGAAGGAATATGTCAGCAGTGCCAAGGCAACTAATTTGGTGACCTCTTGCGCTGAGTTGCACGTTCAAATATACATGTAATTGAAAAGGCTTTAGCACTGAGAAGTGATATCAGCTGCTGTTATTAATATGAATGAAATTATTCACAGATGAAATAGATTTTAATTCCCAGTTCCAAAGTGGTGCAAAAATGGCTCAAAGGTAATGATCCGTGAAAAATACATTTCAGAAATTTGCGCAGTTTTGTCTCTGCCTTAATTCATACATGTGTAGTCATGCATTGCATCAATCCAGGGAGTCTTCATCTGCTGGTGCTTCTATTATTCGTTCTCTGTTTGGAAAATAACTTGAATTGATTTGTTATGTAAATATTCTACAGGAAAGCAAACCTTTAACTCATTGTACATTAGTATTCTGGATAACTATGTGGAATAAATGTCTAATGCTTTGTTTTACTGAGGGTTGAGTAGTAGATGATTTGATAAAAGGCTCATGCATCAATAAGATCTATGCACATGCTACTGCTTTAAATTCCCATAATGTCTGTACACATCTTGCTAGTGATGTGGTTTGATTACTAACTACTACAAATGAGGTATTTTACCTCAAATGCAGGAATTAAAGAGCTTCTTTACAGATGTATCATAAAAGTAGATATCAGATTCTTCAGCATTAACTAAGGAAATGTCTTCAGAATTTATTGATTTCTGTTCTATTTTAGATGGTCACACATCTCATTTTGAATTGATTAGCCTGGAATAAACAGGGACTAGGTAAAAGACGGAGCGGAATGGAACAGAATGGGAACATTTTATGAAAAAATGATGCCAAAAACAATGGGATGTACTGGACATAAATCCAAACAATATTTTATACCTTAAGCTAAATTGCTCTTCCATTAAACCTGTATTACCCAAAAGCAAGCTGGAATGGAACACCATTTAGAGCCTAGCATTGCATAATCAGGAACGTTATGTTACTGTACAGACTCTAGATCAGTGGTTCTCAGCCTGTGGGTCCCCAGACGTTCCTGGACTGCAACTCCCAGAAGCCTCCACTACTTGCTGTGCTGGAAGGGGTTTCTGGGAGTTGCAGTCCAGGAACATCTGGGGACCCACTGGTTGAGAACCACTGCTCTAGATGGAATGAGGCCCTTAGTAGCAAATATATTGATCCTCTGGGTGCTGAGTGGTGATCTCTTTCTGCTTTCAGAATCCTGTTTAAACAATCCCATGTATTCTCAAAGGCTTTCACAGCCAGGATCTGATAGTTGTGAGTTTTTCGGACTGTTTGGTCATGTTCTGGAAGTCTCGTGAAATACCAGGAAGAAAAACTTGCAGAATATGGCCAAACAGCCCAAAAAACTCACAGCAACAATCCCATAATGGTGGATATTTGGTTATGAGTTTCACACTTTCTCCATTGTTTTTTTATTTGTTTCCGTCACATTATCCAAATTGCTGCTTCTTGATGGGTGAGACATTCGAATCTGCCAAGTTTTTTTTAAATGGCATTTTAATGAACATCTTCTAGCTGTTCATTGTTAAGGGTCCTTAATTTCAATTTGAAGGGTGTTTTCAGTCCCATGAGTTAAATCCAATTATTATGTGCTGAGAGTAAAGCTACTTAATCAATGGGATTTATATAAATGGAGGCTAATGATTGAATTTGGCTGTAGTTTTCCTTTGTGTGAAGAAAACAGACAGGAACTGGAAGAGAGATGTCTATAATGGATGAAATTTCTGCAGGCAAAGGAGAACTTCCCTGAGTTTTTCAGATGGTGATGGTTGATCATACAGGATGTTTCATGGATTATTCAGAGGCAGATTGAGTCTGCTTTTGATCTGTTCTATCCCAAGCCCACTTCCTTCCCTCAGGGAAAATAATGGCCTGTGGCTTATCTTCCCTCAGGGGAAGTATGGGGCCTGTGGCTTATCTCCACCAAGGACTGCAATAATTCATTTCCTTCCCTTTGAAATTAGTGGAGAGGATTTTGAGGGGGGAAGAAAACAAAAGGAGGAGGAAGGACAAGAACAAAAACAACAACCAATGAAGTCCTTCCTGCTGCCTCCTGCCCTGGCCAGTGTGAGTCATCAGGGCTTTGAATGTGGCAGATCATCTACCACAGTGGCTCCCAAACCTTTTCACTCATGACCCGTTCTGACCCCCTAACTCACTGCCACGTGTGTCAGAGCCATCCAACCAGGGCCTCCGACATGTCCTGTCTCCTGATTAACGCCAGGTCGGTCCCCATCCTTTATGATGCCATCTGCAATGGGAGGGCTGACCTGGCTTGTATTACCGAGACCTGGGTGGGACCAGAGGGGGGAGCTTTGCTCTCCCAACTGTGTCCCCCTGGGTTTCAGGTTCAGGGCGTGGGCAGGTTGGAGGGTCGTGAGGGGGGAGGGGTGGCCATCGTTTATAGGGATTCTTTGCATATCAGCAGGGCCTCAACATTGGTAAGTCCGGGGTTAGAATGTCTTCATCTATTGGTTGGACAGCGGGACAGATTTGGCATTGTGCTGGGTTACCGCACTCCCCGCAACCTGGCACAATCTCTGCCAGAGCTCACGGGGTTCATCTCGGCTACACTGTTGGGGTCCCCCGCCTCTTGGTGGATGCTGGCGATGGGCTCTCCAGGGCGGCTCTGGAAGTCATGGAGTCCCTGACCTCCATGAATCTGACCCAGCATGTTGTATGCCCCACCCATAGATCTGGACATACTCTAGACTTGGTGTTTACCTCCACGTCGGAGGATTCTAATCTGAAGGTTGGGAATACTGTTTCTCTACCGGTGTCATGGTCAGATCACCACCTGCTGACCTTTTCCTTATCGATCGCTGCCCCTCCCTGTGGGGAACCTCGGCCCTTGGTTTGGGCTCGCCCCTGAAGGCTCATGGATCCTGCTCGGTTCCGGGAGGCCTTCAGGGAGCTTCCTGATGGCCTGGCTGATGATCCAGCCGAAGCTGCGGTGGACCATTGGTTTGTTGAAGTCTCCCGCACTGTTGACTGGATCGCCCCTAGGCGCCTTCTCCGTTGCAGAGCTTTCTCTTCGCCGTGGTACACGGCGGAGTTGAGAGCGATGAAGCAAGAGCGGAGAAGGCTAGAGAGCAGATGGACGACGGCCCGGACGGCGTTTAATAAGGCTGCAGTTTCTATCCAGACTAGGCGCTATAACCGGGTGATCAGGGAGGCTAAAACATCTTTTTTCTCCCTGAGAATTAGTGAGGCCTCGAACTGCCAAGCGGAGTTATTCCGTGTGGTTCGCGACCTCACTAACCCTAGCCTGGTAAGGCCTCCTCCTACTGAGTTCAGTAGTGAGACATTTGCAGCTTTTTTTAAGATCAAAAATAGAGGCCATCTGGACCAGGCTTGACTCCGGTTGCACTATCCTCGGCATCCCCTGTCGCTGCACACCCTCGCTCTCCTTGATTGGATGAGTTTGGGCATGTTTCCTCGCTTGAGGCCTCCAGGGCTATCGCTCATTGCCGGCCTGCGTCCACCCCCTTTGATCCTTGCCCGTCTTGGCTCATAAAATCTGCCGAAGGGAGCATGCCCAAATGGGCCTCTATCATCTCCACTGCCTCCTTCAGGGAAGGGATTTTTCCCTCTCGCCTGAAGGAGACAGTGGTGAAGCCCATTCTGAAAAGACCTGGCTTGGCAATGGACGAATTGGCCAACTACCGTCTGATTGCCAATGTCCCCTTCATGGGCAAGGTTATCGAGAGGGTGGCCGCATATCGGCTTTAGGCGTTCCTGGAGGGAGAACATCTCCTTGATCCATTTCAGGCTGGGTTGGGGTACTGAGACAGTCTTGGTCGCACTGCAAAATTGACCTCCTCCGGGGGGCCGACAGGGGTAGCTCTACAGTTGGTTCCGGTCCTTCTTGGAGAGCCGTCCCCAGCGTGTGCAGAATGGGGGGGGGAGTTGTTGGCCCTGTGGACATTCCCTTGTGGGGTGCCACAAGGGTCATCCCTCTCTCCCATGTTGTTTAACATCTATGTGAGGCCGCTGGCAGAGGTCATAAGGAGATTTGGAGTCTGCTGTCACCAGTACGCTGATGACACGCAGCTCTATCTCTCCTTCTCCACCTGTGCAGTTGAGGCTGTCCAGATCCTCGACCAGTGCCTGGATGCAGTCATGGCATGGACCAAGGCTAACAGACTCAAACTCAACCCCAAAAGAGACTGAGGTGATGTTCTTTGGGACTTCCCCTTCCTGGTATGGAGGCCCTCTCCCCAGCTTGGAGGGTGTTTCCCTTCAGCTGGCGGACAGTATTCAGAATCTGGGCGTAGTCCTGGACCTGGCGCTTACCACTGAAGCCCAGGTGGCTGCCGTGTCCAGGACTGCATTTTTCCATCTTCGCCAAATCGCCCAGATTCGCCCATGTGTGGATGGGGACTCCCTCAGAACTGTTGTGCAAGTGCTGGTGATCTCGAGAATAGATTACTGCAATGCCCTCTACATGGGGTTGCCCTTGACTCTCCTTCGGCAACTGCAGCGGGTCCAAAATGTGGCGGCCATACTGGTGGCAGGTGTGCATTGGTACGACCACATCACCCCAGTTCTGGCTCATCTGCATTGGTTACCCGTTGCATCCCGAATCATATTCAAGGTCCTGGTTTTAGTTTATAAAATCCTCCATGGCCTAGGCCCTGACTACCTGGCAGAGCAGATCTCCCAGCGGTCAACTTTGGCCCGACCTACCAGGATGTCGCGGGCACACTCGCTACGCGTGGCCACGCCCAGGGAGGCTCGTAAAACATCCACCCGAAACCGAGCCTTCTCTGTGGCTGGCCCCACCTTGTGGAACCATCTCCCTAGAGAAGTGCGCCTTGCACAGTCCCTGCCAGCCTTTAGGAAGGCATTAAAGACCATGCTATTCCGTGAGGCGTTTGGTGACTTAGGTTGATTTCCCCACCACCACCATCTGCCCATTGTTTTTAAGTCACTTAAGTAGTTTCTTTGTTTAATTGTTCTTGTGCATTTGTTTGATTCGACTATCTGTTTCATTTTATATTGTTGTAAACCGCCCGGAGTTCCTCCGGGAAGACGGGTGGTATATAAGAACATAATAACATAAGAAGAGCCATGCTGGATCAGGCCAAAGGCCCATCTAGTCCAGCTTCCTGTATCTCACAGCGGCTCCACCAGATGCGTTTGGGAGCGCATGAGACTAGATATCTGTCTCGTGATAACACTCCCCTGCATCTGGCCCTTGAAGTACCCTGGTTTAAAGCCTGGAGATTACACATCTCCATCATGGTTTGTAACCTGTGATGGACTTTTCCTCCAGGAATCTGTCCAATCCCCTTTTGAAGGCATCCAGGCCAGATGCCACCACCACATCCTGTGGCAGGGAGTTCCATAGACTTACAACGCACTGGGTGAAAAAATATTTTCTTTTGTCAGTTCTTACTCTCCCAGCCCTCAATTTGAGTGTATGTCCCCTAGTTCTGGTATTTTGGGAGAGAGAGAAGAGCTTCCCTCTATCCACTTTACTCATACCCTGCATTATTTTGTATGTCTCAATCATATCCCCCCTCAAGCGCCTTTTTTCCAGACTAAAGAGGCCCAAATGTTTTAGCCTTTCTTCATAAGGGAGTTGCCCCAGGCCAGTAATCATTTTAGTCGCTCTCTTCTGCACCTTTTCCAGTTCCACTATGTCTTTCTTGAGATGCGGTGACCAGAATTGTGCACAATACTCCAGGTGGGGCCTTACTATTGTTTTGTATAATGGCATTATAATGTTGGCTGTTTTATTTTCAATCCCCTTTTTGATAATCCCTAGCATGGAATTGGCCTTCTTCACTGCTGCCACACATTGGGGAGACACCTTCATGGAGCTGTCCACCAACACACCAAGATCTCTTTCCTGATCCGTCACGGATAACTCAGAGCCCATGAGTTGATAGATGAAGTTTGGATTTTTTGCCCCAATATGCATTACTTTACATTTGGTTACATTAAAACGCATTTGCCGTTTCTCAGCCCATTTCCCCCAGTTTGGAGAGATCCTTCTGGAGCTCTTCACAATCTTCTCTGGTTTTTACCACATGGAAAAGTTTTGTGTCATCTGCAAACTTGGCCACCTCACTGTTTATCCCTGTCTCCAGGTCATTTATGAACAGATTGAAAAGCACCGGTCCCAGGACAGAGCCCTGGGGCACACCGCTTTTCACCTCTCTCCATTGTGAAAATTTCCCATTGACACCTACTCTTTGTTTCCAGGATCTCAACCAGTTCTCAATCCATAAGAGGACCTGCCCTCTTATCCCCTGACTGTGCAGTTTTCTCAGCAGCCTTTGGTGAGGGACTGTGTCAAAAGCCTTTTGAAAATCCAGATAGACTATATCCACCGGTTCACCCAAATCCACGTGCCTGTTGACCTTTTCAAAAAATTCTAAAAGGTTTGTCAGACAAGATTTACCCTTACAGAAGCCATGCTGATTTTCTCTCAGCAAGATTTGTTCTTCTATGTGTTTTAAGATTTTCTCTTGGATGAGGCTTTCCACCATCTTCCCTGGGACAGATGTAAGGCTAACTGGCCTGTAGTTTCCCGGGTCCCCCCTCCTTCCTTTTTTAAAAATTGGTGTGACATCTGCTATCCTCCAGTCCTCCGGCACTGTGGCCGTTTTAAGAGACAAGTTGCATATAACCGTTAAGAGATCTGCAATTGCATTTCTCAGTTCCCTAATAACCCTTGGGTGGATGCCATCTGGGCCCAGTTACTTGTTAATCTTCAATTTATCAATTAGTCCTAAAACCTCCTCTCTTTTAACCTGTATTTGATTTAATTCTTTAGTCAAGAGGGGCGGCTCAGGCAGCGGAATCCGCTCAAGGTCCTCTGTCGTGAAGACAGATGCAAAGAACTCATTCAATTTCTCTGCAATGTCCAAGTCCTCCTTAACCTCCCCTTTTCCTCCCTCACCATCCAGGGGGCCAACTGGTTCTCTGGCAGGTTTTCTACTTCTAACATATTTAAAGAAGCTTTTATTATTACCCTTTATATTGCTAGCCATGCGTTCCTCAAAATCTTTCTTTGCCTCCCTTATCATCTTCTTACATTTCTTTTGCCAGAGTTTGTGTTCCTTTTTATTTTCCTCATTTGGGGAGGATTTCCATTTACAGAAAGACCTCTCCTTATGCTTTAGGGCCTCTTTAACTCCACTCGTTAACCATGCTGGCACCCTCTTGGACTTAGAGAAGCTCTTCTTTCTTTGTGTTATGCACTTGTGCTGGGCCTCTATTATTGTTGTTTTTAACAGGCTCCATGCACTCTGAAGAGATTGGATTCTTCTAACCTTCCCCTTCAATTTCTCCCTAACTAGTTTCCTCATCTGAGGGAAGTTTGCCCTTCGAAAATCAAGGGTTTTTATGTCTGATTTGCTTGACACTCTTCCTCTGACATGTATGGCAAAGGAAATTGCAGCATGGCCACTATTCCCCAGAAACTCAGTGACATTCACATCCCTGACCAGGTCCTGAGTATCGCACAGTATTAGATCCAGAGTTGCCTGTTCTCGGCTGGGCTCCATGACAAGTTGCTCTAAGGCACAGTCATTCAGCAAGTCGAGAAACCCAGTTTCTCTTTCTTGCCCAGAGCTAGCATTGGCCCAGTCAATGTGGGGATAATTGAAGTCCCCCATGATTACTATCCTATCCCTCTTAGCCACCTCTATGATTTCTCTCCTCATTTCAAGGTCCCCCTCAAGTTTTTGATCTTTTGGACGATAGAATACTCCAACTATCACATCACTCCTTGGACCTGGTAGTTTAACCCACAGTGATTCTATGGTGGAGTCAGACCCTCTGTCAATCTCCATTCTGCTGGATTTTACCCCTTCTTTGACATAGATGGCCACTCCTCCTCCAGCCCGCCCCTCTCTATCCCTTCTATAGACTTTATAGCCTGGGATTGCTGTATCCCACTAGTTCTCCTCATTCCACCAGGTTTCTGTTATGGCTATTGTTATCCCTAGCTGCCAAATGTTCAAGTTCTCCCATCTTTGTACAGTGGGTCCCACAACAACAGCTGCTGCCTTGTTCTTTTTCCCCGACAGCTTTTATTTTCAGTAGACAAACTGTCACATTCCGTTATTCTCCCAGTGCTAATACCTGCTATGTCTTCTCTATGTGATTCTCTACCCTCTCCAACCTCATTCTCCGAGGATGAGGTGTTCCGAACCGGATGCCACTCAGCTCCTGTCGGCTTTCCCCCAGTTATCAGTTTAAAAGCTGCTCTGCTGTAAAAATAAATAAATAAATAAATAAATGTATCCCTTAGCTTCCCATTTCCATAAATTGTACTCTTCATATTAGGGATGGAGGCTAGGGGGACTTTCTGTCCTCTCATCTTCAGTATGGTTCCTCATTGGTACTGGCGGTGTTACATCCAAATGGGGTTAGCATTCATAAGGAATTATGTCCCACACAAACTGCCATCAGTAGGCCGCACAAGCCCCTGGGTTAGTGGCAGAACAAGCATGGATGCCTGCATGGAGTGAAGCTGATTTGCCCCACTCTCGTGCCATTGGTTGGGAGAAAAGGAAGAACCCATAGGATTTCCTCATGGCTTATGATATAAATCAGAGGCCTCTTCTGCTTACCCATATGCCATTTCTGCCATTGTTGGGGTTGTTCTGGTTCATTTAAGTGCTCAGTCTCCCACTAACCCATTTAGGATTGCTCTGAAAAATCATGTAGGCCACTTATGCAGGCACTGCACAGCTAATAAGTAATTCTGATTTTTGCATTCATCTGCTGAGTTGCCCATCTTCAGTTTCTACAGCTGCTCCACTGTGAGATTATATAGCTGTAATTGGCAGTTTCTACATTTAAACTTCCACAACAAATGGAATAAAAATCAGGTGTAAGAAGAGGGAGGACTTGAATTTTAAATAGATATTTGATGTACACAAAGGTGGGACTTGGGGAATAGGTAATTCACAATATGAAAATCTAGAGAGATGGAGTGAGAAGAGAAAAATATTTTTGCTTGAGGCTTTTAGATACGCCAGAATGGTTCATAATAAGTTTCCAAACTGAACTCCCAATTCAAAAGAATTATTGAGGACACTGCAGTATACAAGTCAAGTCTGAGCTGATGATACAAGAATGCACAGAATGAGATTAGGAGTATGCTTGAAAACATTTCTAATACTAATGTTTTTTTTCGTCCTTTGTTCTGCCACAGCACAGTCTGAACGATATTGTTCATTGACTTTTTAACTAGTACAGTATTCTATTGGATGCTAACTGCATAGCTTTTGCAATTTTAAACCTTAATTTATAACACAGATGTGCCATCAGCCTGATTTCAACCTAAAGTAACTTTTTTGAGGTTTTACATATACTGTATAGAGTATCAAAAGTGGTTTACCATTCCTTCCTTCTGAGGACATTCTGAGACTGTGTACCATAGAAGTTTGTAATGATCCTCTTTATCATGATGAAATCCTATCCTCACAGACAGGTGAAACAAAGTATGTTTGTACCTGCCTGAAATGTTAATCTGTCTGACCTCCAAGAGGAATATACTAGCCAAGAATAGAAAATTTTAAATACGTTACGAAACTGAGAGACCAAGATATGACTCTCTTTTTTTTTTCAATACCCCATTAAGTATTAGTCTCAGCCATATTGATGTATTTGAAAGTTGATAGAACTTAGGTGAATAGATAATATATAATGGGTTGGTGATGTTTATTATTTTCTTAATCTTATAGATTAGATAGGATATCTTAAGTCACACTTACTATCTTCACTCTTTTGTACTAGATGAAAACAGATATAAATGTGTGCCTATCATATATTGAGCTAGACAAATAGATTTTAAGGTGCTTAGTAAAATGAAGAATTAAGATTAAATAGGCTAGTTTAATGTTATTTTCAGGTTTTGTACTAGATAACAATGGAGATAAGTAACAATAAATACAATGAAGGAAAAGAAGCATGTAAATTTGGAATATTCCAAGCACTTGGGCTGAAATATTGGGAAAATAGTTGTATTTGAACTATGCAACATGGCAACACACAAGCAATGTATTTGTTTTAACTTGTTATGCTTAGAAAATTTAATAAAATATTTAAAAAAAGAAATATGTTTGAGATGTAGCAGTGGCCAGAGAAGGAAAGGAAGTAAGCCCTCTCACACAAAAGCCATAAAAAGACTAGAGCAGGGCTAGAGTGTCCTGTTTCCGGGGCAGTATCCTCCCAGAGCCAGCAAAGAGTGGCTTGCCAGTGTTAGGTAAACCAGGTATAAGAGACCCAGAGCCAAAATCCAAATCATTCCAAGTCTCCCAAATCCAAATGGCATGTAAAGAAACAGATGAAGCCCAAATGAGGAGTCAGGCAGTCCAAACAGTCACATATAGCAAGGAGTCAGCACCAAGGGTAGGGTACAAACCAATCAGGAACCAAAAGAGGCCTTGTCTCCCATGAAGACACAGTGCCAGGTGAGGTTGAAATAGCTGGACCACCTGAGCCCCTGTCTGAGTTTAGCATTTGGCCTGTTATCAGGAGAACTTAACTGCAGGATCTTGCCAGGAGGAAGAGCTTTTCCTCAAGTAGATGCTTTACTCCTGAAAAAGCCTGTTCTCCAGGGATCCTTTCTCCACAGCTATACACTTCCCCTTATAGCTTTTTTCCAGACTTGCATCTTTAACCGCCTGAGTTCTCACAGGCTGGGAGTGAATCCAGTCTCCTCTCACACCACCCCAGAGCTTACTCCACCTGGGGGTTCAGGCTCCTGCCCCACTGAGGGTTCCTTGTTGTGCCTGTTCCATTTCTGTCCTGCTTTTCTCCAAACAGTCCATCATTCCCCAGCTTCACTCTCATAGATTTTAACAACAACGTATGGGGTGTATTAAGAAAATAAATAGTCATTGTTCCAAAGAGTAAGCTCTGTGGCTCAGGAAAAAAATTCAACACAGGTTTTCCTGGCACTAGCCTGATCCTCTTTAATAATGTTTGGTCATTATTAAAACTGTCATGTAACCACTGCCTTCTGCACTGTTTGCAGGTTCTCACACAACAATGTTTTGCAGTGGTCCAGTGTAGAATTTACTAGACCATGAATCACAGTGGTGAAGCTACAGTATCTGTACACGTGCGCACATGCACACAGTGTACTCCATATCACTGTTTCAGGCAAACTGCTCCTTGGAAGCAGATTCCCTTAAGCTTTTACCCCTCAGGGCAAGATGCAGTTAGAAATCTTTATTCAATAAATTTTAAACAATTATTGTCTGGACAGAAGCTAGGCCCTGGGCTCTTAAACCCTCAATAGGACAGAATGCACTTGCTCTCATTTTAATCTATGTTTATTGCTTTGTGAAGAGATGTGCCTTATCCAGATTGCCATGAATAATTCTGAACCCTCCCCCTCCTCTCTTTCTCCTGTTGAACTATATTAAGACCTAAAAGTTGATTGAATTTAGCACTGTAACCAGAGGGGAAATCTGGATGTTTAATATTCCAAGGTAAACAAGCACTTTTGTTTCTATTAAGAGCTTTGTCTATTGACTTTCTGTTGCCTGTTTAGAAAGGCTAATGCCAGCTGTCCTGCTGGCCCGCCTGAGGAATGAATAAAGAGAGAGACCAGAAACAGCTGTGGCTAGGTGAGGTCCAAGCTTCAAAACCCATCTTTGGTATATTAGAGGCAATTTGTGACTAATTCGTTCACAGCTCAGTCATTTCTATGAATTTGTTAAATTTCTATTTCAGCACAAAGATCTGTCCATGCTGATTTTCTCTTCTAGTTGGACAAGTCGTTTAAAATATTCACTGCTGTTTTTCTCTCAGTGCTGACCTTTGTTGTGACATATATTCAGGTATACTGATAAACAGAGGCCAGATTGGGCTGCACTTTTGTTCCTCTTTAGAAAAGGTGTCAGGTCAGAGCAGAAGGATCTAACGAAATGTGCCAGAGAAATGCTGATAACTAATCTCCATTGAGCCCATTATTTTTCAGTGTTTAAACAGATGAGTCTTTAGCTTTCTCACCTAGTATGCAATCAAGAGTTCATGTTAGGGAATTCAGCAACCAATGTGTGCTAGCCAGAACATATTGCCATGAATTTTGAAGGGAAAAATTTAGATTTTCACACTGGAAAGTAATTTCCTCTCAAGTATTTTTCATTAATAGGGCTTAGGATTTGAGTTCTGTCACCTGCTATCTTTCTTTTTAAATCTAAGCACTAGTATGAAGAAGGATTACTACACTAAAGTCTCTCCACTCTGCTTGACAAGGAACCTGTGGATTACCACAAATATTTATATTTATAATTGGAGGTCTTCTCTTCTTTATCTGATATGCTGCTGTGAAATCACAAGGCACAGCTCTACAATGAACAGAGCTACAGGTGCTTTATTTCTTACAGCTCTTTCCTTTCCCCCCAACCTTCTCTTGCTTTTGTTTTGGTACATCAAGCCTGAGGAATTGCTCTGTGCAACTGAAAGACTTTCATGCTTTATTGAGAATCTTTTCAAGTTTTGCTTGTCTAAATACTCCTTGCAAGTTTCATTCATATCATTTTCAATAACTGCTATTTACTTATTTTTAAGGAATTTTAAAAAGATGGACTTAAGACGACCATACAGGTGAAACTTGAAAAATTAGAATATCATACAAATGTTCATTTATTTCAGTAAGTCAACTCAAAAAGTGAAACTAATATATTAGATATACTCATTGCATGCCAAGCAAGATATGTCAAGCCTTGCTTTGATATAATTGTGATGATTCTGGCATACAGCTTATGAAAACCCCAAATTCACAATCTCAGAAAATTAGAATAGTGTGAAAAGGCTCAATATTCTAGCCTCAAAGTGTCCCACTCTAATCCGCTAGTGAATCCATAACACCTGCAAAGGGTTCCTGAACCTTTAAATGGTATCTCAGGCTAGTTCAGTGGGGATCACAATCATGGGAAAGACTGCTGACCTGACAATTGTGCAGAAAACCATCATTGACACCCTCCACAAGGAGGAAAAGCCCCCAAAGGTACACATTGCAAAAGAAGTTGGAGTTGCATGTTCCCAAATTGCTGTATTAAAGCACATTAATGGAAAGTTATGTGAAAGGGGAAAGTGTGGAAGAAAAAGGTGCACAAGCAGTAGGGATGACCGCAGCCTGGAGAGGATTGTCAGGGGAAAAGCCATTCAAAAGTGTTAGGGACTTTCACAAGGAGTGGGCTGTGGCTGGAGTTAGTGCATCAAGAGCCACCACACAGAGACGGGTCCTGGACATGGGGTTCAAATGTTGTATTCCTCTTGTCAAGCCACTCATGAACACTGCTGCTCAGTGATCCAAAGTCCTCTTTTCTGATGAGAGCAACTTTTGCATCTCATTTGGGAACCAAGGAACCAAGAGTCTGGAGGAAGACTGGAGAGGCACACAATGCACAATGCTTGAAGCCCAGTGTGAAGTTTCCACAGTCTGTGTTGATTTGGGGAGCCATGTCATCTGCTGATGTTTGTCCACTGTGCTTCATTAAGTACAGGGTCAACGCAGCCGTCTACCAGGAGATTTTGGAGCACCTCATGCTTCCTTCCACAGACTAGCTTTATGGGGATGCTGATTCATTTTCCAGCAGGACTTGGCACCTGCCCACACTGCCAAAAGTAACAAAACCTGTTTCAGTGACCATGGGATTACTGTGCTTGATTGGCCAGCAAACTTGCCTGACCTGAACCCCATAGAGAATTTATGGGACATTGCCAAGAGAAAGATGAAGGGCATGAGACTGAACAATGCAGTACAGCTGAAGGCAACTATTAAAGCATCCTGGTTTTCCATAACACCTCAGCAGTGCCACAGGCTCATAGAATCCATGCCACGCTGCATTGAATCAGTAATTGATGCAAACAGGGCCCAAACCAAGTACTGAGTACATATGCATGCTTATACTTTTCAGAGTTCCGATTCTGCAGCGATCAGCCTTCTTTATAGTCCAACTCTCACTTCCATACATCACTCCTGGAAAAAAATAGCTTTATCCTGATCTTTGCTGGCAAAGTTATGTCTCTGCTCTTTAAGGTGCTGCCTGGGGTTGCCATTGCTTTCCTCACAAGAAGCAGGCATCTTTTAGTTTCGTTGCTGCAGTTGCCATCTGCAATGATCAAGGAACCCAAGAAAATAAGCTCTGTCATTGCCTCCATTTCTTCCCCTTCTGTTTGCCTGGAGGTGATGGGACCAGTGGCCATGGTCTTAGTTTTTTTGATGTTGAGCTTCAGCCCATTTTTAAACTCTCTTCTTTCACCCTCATTAAGAGGTTCTTTAATTCCTCCTCACTTTCTGCTATCAAAGTAGTATCATCTGCATATCTGAGGTTGTTGATATTTCTTCCAGCAATCTTAATTTGGAATTGTAACTCATCCAGTCCTGCCTTTTGCTTGATGTGCTCTGCATATAAGTTAAATAGGCAGGGTGACAGTATACTGCCTTGTCGTACTCCTCAATTTTAAACCAATCATTCGTTCCATATCCAGTTCTGATGGTTGCTGCTTGTCCCACATATAGATTTCTTAGAAGACAGATAAGGTGGTCAGGCAATCCCATTCCTTTAATAACTTGCTATAGTTTGTTGTGGTCAAACAGTCAAAAGCTTTTGCATAGTCAGTGAAGCAGAAGTAGATGTTTTTTCTGGAACTCTCTAGGTTTCTCCATAATCCAGCGCATGTTGGCAATTTGATCTCTAGTTCCTCTGCCCTTTCGAAATCCAGCTTGCACTTCTGGGAGTTTTCTGTCCACATTCTCCCTTGTAGAATTTTCAACAAACTTGCTAGCGTGTGAAATGAGTGCAATTGTACGATAGTTGGAGCATTCTTTGGTGTTACCCTTCTTTGTGATTGGGATGTAGACCAATCTTTTCCAGTCCTCTGGCTGCTGCTGAGTTTTCCAAATTTTCTGGCATATTGCGTGTAGCACCTTAATAGCATCCTCTTTTAAGATTCAAAATAGTTCTGCTGGAATGCCACCACCTCCACTGGCCTTGTTGTTTGCAATGCTTTCTAAGGCCCACTTGACTTCACTTTCCAAGATGACTGGCTCGAGGTCCAAAATCTATTCCCAGCACCACCAAACAGGCTTGAGAAAGTTCCCTATCCAAAAGCCTGAAAGGCTGCTGTATATTAGTGCAGACAATGCAGAATTAAATGGACCAATTGTCAGACTTAATAACTTTGTATAAGGTGGCTTCCTAAAGTCCTCTACTACGTATTCATCCACTACAGAAGAAAGATTTGCAGAGTCCTAATCTTCCACCCAAGGCTATAACCTAATCTATTTGTAGAATCCTTGCAATGTATCCCTTGTGAACGGTTACTATTTTATTCAGTCACTGGGCCCTGCTAGTGCTCCATGTACAGTATGTATTCTGTCACTTCCAGCGGTGTGTACTGCTAAATACTCTTGTGCCAGTCCTTACCATGATGTTTGCAGGGGAAGTCTAGAGATACAAGTAATTGTATCCAAGTAACAGTTTTCATCTTCATCCGGAGCAGTGGTTCTCAACCTGTGGGTCCCCAGATGTTCCTGGACTGCAACTCCCAGAAGCCTCCACCACTCACTGTGCTGGAAGGGGTTTCTGGGAGTTGCAGTCCAAAAACAGCTGGGGACCCACAGGTTGAGAACCCCTGGTCCAGAGCTTGTCTTTTGGAAAGCTAATACTGTTTATGTCCCATTCAAAACCAAGACATTCAATATTATTTATTTATTTATTTATTTATTTATTTATTTATTTATTTATTTATTGCATTTATATCCCGCCCATCTTCCCGGAGGAACTCTGGGCGGCTTACAGAATGGCGACAGAGCGCAATATTCAAAATACAATATGACAAGCCACAACTAAACAGGAAGGAACAATAAAGCAATAAAACAATTTTAAAAAGACACACAGGCGCCCCAGCATCACCAACTAAATGGAGGCGAGTTACTTAGGACCGAAAGTTGATGGCGGCAAAGAGGAAAAGAAAAATAAAAATAAAAATTAACCCTCGCCAAAGGCCTTGCGGAAAAGAAGTGTTTTCAAGGCTTTGCGAAAGGCCAGCAGGGACTCTGCAGAGCGCACATCACTCAGAAGGGTGTTCCAAAGTGAGGGGGCTGCCACCGAGAAGGCCCGGTTACATGTGAGTGTCTTCCGGGCCTCTCAGGGGGTGGCAACCCGGAGCGCATGCGCTCGCGACTGCCAAACAGGTCGGGCCGAGGTTGATCGCTGGACGATACGCTCTGACAGGTAGTCTGGGCCCAAGCCATGGAGGGTTTTATAAACTAAAATAAGGACCTTGAATCTAATCCGGGATGCAACGGGCAACCAATGCAGGCGAGCCAGGACTGGGGTGATGTGGTCGTAACGACACACACCCGCCACCAGCCTGGCCGCCGCATTTTGTTCCCCCTGCAAACGCCGGAGGAGAGTCAAGGGCAACCCCATGTAGAGGGCGTTGCAGTAGTCCAGCCTCGAGATCACCAGTGCTTGGACCACAGTTCTCAGAGAGTCGCCATCCAGGTACGGGCGGATCTGGGCTATCTGGCGAAGATGGTAATAGGCGGATCTGGTCACGGCCGCCACCTGGGCTTCCAAGGTAAGCGCCGGATACAGAACCACGCCCAGATTCCGCACCGGCTCCGCGAGTTGGAGGGAAACTCCATCCAAGCAGGGGAGGGGGCCTCCGTACCCAGATGGCGAGTTCCCAAAGAACATCACCTCGGTCTTCCCGGGGTTGAGCTTGAGCCTGTTCGCCCTGGTCCACGCCAATACGGCATCCAGGCACCCATTGAGAGTCCTAACAGCTTCCACTGCAGAGGTGGAAAAGGAGAGATAGAGCTGCGTGTCATCAGCGTACTGGTGACAGCAGACTCCAGATCTCCTAATGACCCCAGCCAGCGGCCTTACATAGATGTTGAACAGCATAGGGGACAGAGACGACCCCTGTGGAACCCCACAAGGGAGGATCCACGGGGCCGACAACTCCCCCCCTGCTGGACATACTGGGGATGGCCCTCCAAGAAGGAACGGAGCCAACTGCGAGCAGTGCCTCCGATTCCCACCTCGGAGAGCCGATCCAGTAGGATACCGTGGTCGACGGTATCGAAGGCCGCTGACAAATCCTGGAGAACCAACAGGGTAGAGCAACCCCTGTCGGCCGCCCGGATTAGGTCATCTTGCAGCGCGACCAGAGCTGTTTCGGTCCCCCGGTAGGGCCTGAACCCGGATTGGCATGGGCCAAGGCACTGCTGTTCCTCCAGGTATGACTGCAGCCAGACCGCGGCCACCCTCTCGCTGACCTTGCCCATAAACGGGACATTAGAAATCGGATGGTAATTTGCCAATTCGTCCAATGCTAGGCGATTTTTTTTAAGAATGGGCTTGACCACCGTCTCCTTGCGACAAGAGGGAAAAAAACCCTCACTGAAGGAGGCGGTGGCGATGGCAGCAGCCCGTTCAGCCATACTCCCGCCGGCAGCTTTTATCAGCTAGGCAGGGCAAGGATCGAAGGGGGTGGACGCGGTCCGGCAGTGGGCCATGGCCCTGGAGGCCTCCGCAGGGGTAACAGGCCCCAGCTCAACCATCCGAGGAGAGTGAGGCGGCCCAGCAACTGGGGATGGCGGGGCGGGGCTAGTGCAACCGGAGTCGAAGCCGGCCCGGATGGCCTCTATTTTGGATCGAAAATAGACTGCAAAGTTCTCACTACTGAAATCAGTAGGAGGAGGCCTAACCAGACCAGGATTGGTGAGGTCCCGAACCACCCGGAAGAGCTCCGCCTGGCGGTTCAAGGCCTCACCAATTCTCAGGGAGAAATGAGATGACTTAGCCTCCCTGATCACTCGAGAGTAGCGCCTGGTCTGGATCACAACAGCAGTCTTATTAATAGCCGTCCGACTCCTTCTCCAGCTGCTCTCTAGCCTTCTCCGTTCCTGCTTCATCGCTCTCAGCTCCACCGTGAACCATGGCGAAGATCGAGCTCTGCTACGGAGAAGGCGCTTGGGGGCGATCCGGTCGATGGTGCGGGCAGCTGTTTCAAACCATTGGTTAGCCGCGACCTCGGCCAGAGCGTCAGTCAGGCCACCAGGAAGCTCCCCAAAGGCTTCCTGGAACCGAACCGGATCCATGAGCCTTCGGGGGCGGGCCAAAACAGGAGGCCGAGGGTCCCCGTGGAGAGGGGCCGCGATCGACAGGGAGAAAGAGAGCAGGTGATGGTCTGACCATGACACAGGTAGGGAAGCAATGTCCCCTACCTCCAGACTGAAATCCCCCAACATGGAGGAAAAAACAAGTCTAGGGTATGGCCTGTCCTGTGGGTGGGGCATAGAATATGCTGGGACAGGCCCATGGAAGCCATGGATTCCATGAAATCCAGAGCTACACCAGAGAGCCCATCACCAACATGCACATTGAAGTCACCCACGACCAACAGGCGCGGGGACTTCAACAGCGCAGCGGCAATGAACTCCAAGAGCTCTGGAAGGGATTGGGCTGGGTTGCGGGGAGCACGGTAACCCAGTACAATGCCGAATCTGTCCCGCTGTCCCACTAACAGGTGAAGGCATTCTAACCCTTGACTTACCAATGCCGAGGCCCTGCAAACATAAAGAGAATCCCTGTAAACGATGGCGGCCCCTCCACCCCTTTGACCCTCCAACCTTCCCACGCCTTGAACCTCCAATACTCAGAATTGGGAAGTAACAGTTATTATATGTCTCTTGTATTATTTGTTATTGATGGATATATGTTCATTGTTTATTTTTATATTATGGTGAGGTCTATGTTGATATTACAGTGGTACCTTGTATAAAGGAACTGATTTGGTCCATGAATTCTGTTAAGAAAAATTTCCTCCTATCTCCAGAATTTTTTTCCTTTGAGTGGATTTTCTTGTATAACTGCTTGTTATACAAGGGTCCACTGTATTTAATGTTATCAATGTCTTATTCTGTTGTGAAACATCCAGAGTGACATTTGCAGCCAGATGGACAGAACAACAAACAAACAAGGTACAGGTAAATGACTGTACTGCAGGTAAAAACTGTGCTCATGACCTGGGGTTCAATCCCAGGTAGCAGGCTCATGGTTACTAAGACTTCCATCCTTCCAAGATCAGTAGAATGATTACCCAGCTTACTGGGGGTGCAATGTGTAGCCAGCATTACTGTAATTAAAAAACTGTAAACCACCCAGAGAATACTTGGAGTGGTATGGGGCGGTATATAAGCAGAGTACTTTGCTTTTTTGCTTTGTGCTGTATTCAATGGGAGAAAAATGCTGTTTGAACCACAGGACTGCAGCTTGGTGTGTGTGTGTGTGTGTGTGTGTGTGTGTGTGTGTGTAAAGTAGATAAGAGCAAATGTTTAATTACTTCATAGACGTGAGAAAGTATCAAGTTATTTTTAAAAACAAGACTGTAATGGTAACTCATCTCTTTTCTGGGGTTTGAATGATTAACCCCAATTAATTACTTTTGCAAAATAACTTTTCATGTCCTGATAATACTTTGCATTATATTGTTGCTGATAATATTCATCTCCTCTGCCTAAGGTGAAGCCTGCAGCTATGGGAGGAGACAAGGATGCTGAGGGGAATGGCAGATCATCTCATTGTTCTTGTTAATCGAAATGCCCTGGTGCTTTGACCCTGAGTTGATTTCAAGGTCTTGGTTGTTAAACATGATGGCTGCTGCTTTGAGGGAATACGAAAGTAATGGAACCTCTCCTTGAGGAACAATACTGCAAGCCTATATTCAAGAAGCCTGAATAAAACAACATTGTTGATGATAACTTTCTGACAGAGATGCCAAACACATGCTTCCCGCACATGCTTTTTAGAGCTTCAAAGCATTTTAGAGACAATAACCCATTAGTCTCTCAGCTACTCTGTTGGACCTAGAGATATGAGTGGTCTAAAGAGAATGTAGTGAAGTAAGACATAGAATTGAAAAGCATTAACTTTCCTCTAGTTTTGTAGGAAAGTTTATCTGTGTTGGGGGTTATTGCAATGGGGGAGCAGCGGCAATGACTCAGCAGCAAGGCTGTGGGCGTGAAGCCTTGACACTTGTACAATAGTGTTGTGATGTCATTGTGGCTGAAATCCAGTAGTTAAGCCACATTTGATGAGTCAACTCCTCCATAAATTCCATTGATTCAATGGGCCTACTCTACTTGTGACATTTACTACTGGATTTCAGCCAATGTGTGGCAATTCAGCTTCCCATATCTTGGAAGGCACAATTTATGCCAGGTTATTTAAGGCCTGGGCACACATGGCCCAGCTTCAGTCAGGCCTGGCAGTTACAGGACAGAATGACTTGGGGGGACAAATTAAAATCAAACCTGGCATGGTGGCCTTGGTATTGAAGCTGCCAATCAGATTTGGAACATCTAGTGAAATAGACTACCTCCTTGGGCCTAAGCTGGTTAGTAAAACACTTTGTTTGAAGACTGAAAGTGGAAACCAGGACTTGAAGTTTTCTCTTCCCCACCTTATCTTTGTTTGAAATATTTTGTTCCATAGAAAAAAATGGTGCCCAGTTTTATATAACTTGTTTATTTATTATTTCAATGCAAGAACCACTATTATTAGGCATTTCTTATCCAGGTAGGGGTGTAGCTGGGCTATCAGCCAGATTTGATAAAAGGTATCTTTACCACAGCAGGTAGTTGCATCTCAATAGACTGTGGACCTGAAGCTTCGAGTGCAGTGTAACTCTCTCAAATAAACTTCCCTCTATATCAAAGCCTCCCAACAGTAGAATTGCTGTCTTATCAGGATTCCATTTCAGTTTATTGGCTCTAGACATGGGCACGACATGGGCATTTCCGTTTCCGTTTCCGTTTTTCGTTTCCGTTACGTAACAGAAACGGTAACGATAATTAAGCCGTCAGAACTCGAACTCGAACCGAAAAAAGAAAAATTTGGTCGGGTTTTTCGTTTTCATTTGTGGCATCACGGCGTACGCGCAATGCAAAGCACAGAAAAACGTTTTAAAAGTTTTTTTTTTAAAAACCCGACTCCTGGCCAAAAAAGCAGGTGAAAATATGCCTGCCTGAGAACATAAGAACATAAGAAGAGCCATGCTGGATCAGGCCAACGGCCCATCTAGTCCAGCTTCCTGTATCTCACAGTGGCCCCACCAGATGCGTCTGGGAGTGCACGAGACTAGATATCTGTTTCGTGATATCACTCCCCGGCATCTGGCCCTTGAAGTACCCCGGTTTTAAGACTGGAGATTACACATCTCCATCATGGTTTGTAACCTGTGATGGATTTTTCCTCCAGGAATCTGTCCAATCCCCTTTTGAAGGCATCCAGGCCAGATGCCATCACCACATCCTGTGGCAGGGAGTTCCACAGACTAACAACGCGCTGAGTGAAAAAATATTTTCTTTTGTCTGTTCTTACTCTCCCAGCCCTCAATTTGAGTGGATGTCCCCTAGTTATGGTATTTTGGGAGAGGGAGAAGAGCTTCCCTCTATCCACTTTACTCATGCCCTGCATTATTTTGTACGTCTCAATCATATCCCCCCTCAGGCACCTTTTTTCCAGACTAAAGAGGCCCAAATGTTTTAGCCTTTCCTCATAAGGG
Organism: Phrynocephalus versicolor; assembly: GCA_023846285.1. Lineage (NCBI taxonomy): Eukaryota > Metazoa > Chordata > Lepidosauria > Squamata > Agamidae > Phrynocephalus > Phrynocephalus versicolor. The sequence goes on along the minus strand of JAHTLZ010000129.1, from coordinate 70,567,184 downwards.
AGGTGCCCCAGCCCAGTAATCATTTTAGTTGCTCTCTTCTGCACCTTTTCCAGTTCTACTATGTCTTTCTTGAGATGCGGTGACCAGAATTGTACACAATACTCCAGGTGGGGCCTTACTATTGTTTTGTATAATGGCATTATAATGTTGGCTGTTTTATTTTCAATCCCCTTTTTGATAATCCCTAGCATGGAATTGGCCTTCTTCACCGCTGCCATACATTGGGTAGACACCTTCATGGAGCTGTCCACCAAAACACCAAGATCTCTTTCCTGATCCGTCATGGATAACTCAGAGCCCATGAGTTGGTAGATAAAGTTTGGATTTTTTGCCCCAATATACATTACTTTACATTTGGCTACATTAAATCGCATTTGCCATTTTGCGGCCCATTCCCCCAGTTTGGAGAGATCCTTCTGGAGTTCTTCACAATCTTCTCTGGTTTTTACCACACAGAAAAGTTTTGTGTCATCCGCAAACTTCGCCACCTCACTGTTTATCCCTGTCTCCAGGTCATTTATGAACAGATTGAAAATCACCGGCCACCTACCAGAGGGGTGGTTTCTGGGGGGGGTCCCCGGCCTTTCCCCCCCTCTTCTCCTGTCCTGGGCTGCTTGCACCAGGCTGAGGAGGGGTAATCCTCATCGTCTCGCCATGCCATGCGCTGGGGGGGATCCAAAATGGCGACCACAATTTTTCTTTGGAAATCGTGGTCAAAACACACACCAAATCACCACAGAAACATGTGAAATTTATTTGTTTTAAATGCCTGAATTTTAATAGTAGCAGCAGTGGTTTTTTTTTTTTTAGAGCAATAAAACGTCGTATTGATTTTATTTTATTTTATTTTATTTTATTTTTTATTTTTTTAGACCTGCCCATTTGGGCTGGGCATGGGATGGGACTATGCAAAATTTTTGAACCATTCCACCAATGGCATCGCCAGGTTTTTGACTGACACTTCTGGATGTCTCGGAGGGCATAAAAAGCCGAGGCACCTTCCAGAAATCGCAGTTAGGTGTATGGATGTGGTTGAGGAAGGAGGGCTGGCTGCTGGTGCTGGTGTGATCCGATCGAGATTGAGGAGGGAGGCTGGAGGCTTTAGGATTTAAGTTAGGCAGGCAGGGAGGGAATTGAATTTAGAAAATAATTTCTTTGATTCCCTGCAGCTTTGTCTGCTGAAGGGAAGAGCAGTTTATTCTTTATTTCTTCTCTGGCAGTTTGTGAGGACTTTTTTCTGATATTGGATAAAGGGGGAGGTTCGACTGGGTGTGGGAGGTGTGGATTTATTTTAAATATATATTATATACTACCATTTATTTTCTATTTTCCCAACTTCAATTTGCTTGCACACACACACATTTGGAGTGCAAGCCAAGAACAGAACCTCTATCCTAAGTGATATCCTAACTGCCCAATCGCCCGCCCGCGCCGCTGCCCGCCCACTTGCCCGCCCGCACCTCCCCCCTGCCGCTGTCGCCGTCCGCCCATGGCCCCCCGCTACCGCCGCCCGCCTGCACCTCCCCCCCGCCGCCCGCCCCCTGCCCCACCTGCCACCTAGGGCGCAAAACACCTAGCGCCGGCCCTGATTTCAGGACGCCCCTATGCTCTGGGAAGTCAAATCATGCTAAATCGCGGTGGAAACGACAAATGACAAACGAAACGACAATTTTTTGAAAATTTTCACGACAAACGGAAACGACCCGAAACGGACCCGTCCCGACAAACAAAAACTCGAAACGTCATTTTTTCTGGTCGTGCCCATGTCTAATTGGCTCTTGTCCAATCCATTATCCATGCTAGGTAGTACTCAAGGATTTGTACAGAATCACCTGCTGATGAAGAAAAGGAAAGATTGAGCTGCTTGTCAGAATGTTGTGGGCACACTCACTTCGGGTGGCCACACCCAGGGAGGCTCAGAAAACGGTGACCCACAACCAAGCCTTCTCTGTGGCTGGTCCTGTGTTATGGAACAATCTCCCAAGTAAGTTGCGCCTTGCACAGACCCTGCCAGCCTTCAAAAAAGCCTTAAAGACCTGGCTTTTTTGTGAGGCATTTGGCAACTGTTAATTTTTCCCCCTGTCCCGCCATCTTGCCATTGATTCCATTTTGTAGTTTTAAACGCAATGTTTTATTTAATTTGTCATTTCTGTTACTGTTTTTATTTTGTCGTAAACCACCCGGAGTTCCTCTGGAAGACGGGCGATATATAAGAATTTAAATAAATAAATAAATAAATAAATAAATAAATCTGCATGTTGATAACAAGGAACTCCAAGTCCCAGTATGAGTCATCATAAGGGCTTCATATACTTATTCAAAGGCATTGGATAAACAGAGAGATGCCATAACAGAGGTCACAAAGGGAGGAGGCTACCTCCCCAAGTTGTACTGTCTGAGATAGGCCTTTGAGGAAGGACTGGAACCACTGAAGAATGGGGCCTCCAATTCCTAAACTCAATATCCATCTCAGAAGGTTATCATGGTTGATGGTATCAAAAGTCACAGAAAGATTCAGAAGGACTAGAAGGGTTATACTCTCCCTTTCTCTCTATCTCCGAAGATCGTCTTGTAGAGGGACCAATGTTATTTCCATTCCATAACATGGGCTGAACCCTGACTGAAACTGATCTAGGCTATCTGTTCACAATTTTTTTTTATCAAATTGTATTCATCGGGATTATTGATTCATATGACAATATAGTAATTCTTGACAAATTTTGCAATCCATTTTTAAATTCATGCCCTCATCCTTATAAACAGTTTTATTTGTTTAAAATGTCAGTAAAGAATTTCTGTGTTTTCTGTATATGAGTTTCAATATACTAGTACTTTGTGTGATACAGTACGCAGTTTCATCAAGAGTATAAAACTTCAACCAGCAAATACATGTCAACATTAGAGATGGGCACGACTCAGAAAAAATTTTTCGTTTTCGTTTTCGTTTTCGGCTAGGGTCCGTTTAGTTTCGTTTCCGTTTTCGTGAGCTAATTTCAAAATTTTTCGTTTTTGTTTCGTTACGTAACGAAAACGAGAAAACGAAAACGAAAAGTTTTTCGTTTCTCCCCATTTAGCTCCATTATGTGTTTTTCCAGTAACGAAAAACGAAAATTGGCTCAAAATTAGTCGTTTCGTTTCCATTTTCGGTCCATTTTGAACCGTTTTTCGTTTTCGTTTCATTACGTAACGAAAACGAAAAAACGAAAACGAAAACGAAAATACCGCTAAGTCGTGCCCATCTCTAGTCAACATATCTACCACAAAGGATCCTAAAACTGTTTCCAAGGTGGCGAGAGCTGAAGATTAGCATCTAGGTGGTGATATATTTTGTCTATGTGTGTACGAGTATGTTGGGGTGGTAGTGAATGTGTCTGTTTTATTGCTTGAATAAATAAGAGAGAATGCTGGTGGAGGGAAATGTGGTAATCCTGGGAAAGGTAGGAAAATTCTTATATGATTACTGTTGCTTCCTTATTTCTCTCCATCAGGATTCTGGCCTAAATAATATCTCATATTCTCTTCAATATTCCTCAAATGAATGTTATAGTAATATTACTCAATAATCATTCTGATATTGATTAAAGTATGTTGGTTAAAAAAGTTCCTATGTGATTACCATTAAGCAAGAAATTACATAGTATGTAATACGTCTGTGAAGATTCTCAGTCATCCAGGTGCGTTTATCTGGGAGTTGAGTCATGGCTACTGGACTTCTTTTTGAGAGATAGAAACGTTTCGCTGTTCATCCAAACAGCTTCATCGGTCTGAATACAGCTAGTGCAAGAGACCTTCTTATAGTCAGCTTGACCTCTTGTCCCCTGGTCTGATTGGCTCATAAGATGAACAAAGCCTGAATAGGCTCGTTAGGGAGACATTAGTGTCCATGGCCTTAAGGTAAACAATGGCCTAAGGTGCTGAAACCCATCAAGAATGGATCGTTAGCTGTGACCTGGTGGTGAAGGCTCCTTGATTCGCCTGGGTACTGTGGAAAGTACAGCCTGATAAGTAGCAGACAGACTATGCCGGAGCCCCCCACCTCTGTTGAGGGAGGGATTTTCAATGCTAACATGAATGGCTTCCCTTACTCCTCTTTCAAACCACCTCTCTTCTTTGTCTAATATGTGTACATCCTCATCTTTGAAAGAGTGGCCTTTTTCCTTCAAATGGAGGTGTAGTGCTGATTCTGACGGTGGTTGTGTGTGTGATTCCTCACTGTGCCCCCTTCACAGCGGCTGGACACAATGATCCCCGGGTCCCTTCGGCTCTGCAGTTCTAAAATTATTATTATTATTATTATTATTATTATTATTATTATTATTATTATTATTATTATTATTATTATTATTATTATTATTATCATCATCATCATCATCATCATCATCATCATCATCATCATCATCAT
>JAHTLZ010000129.1:70551184-70562772 GCA_023846285.1 Phrynocephalus versicolor | reverse complement strand
CAACAACAACAACAACAACAACAACAACAACAACAACAACAACAACAACACAGCAGACAAGATAACTACGTTGGATTTTGTATTACAAATCACTAGTCAAATGCTTCCCAAGCATTGTTGTTGTTGTTGTTGTTGTTGTTGTTGTTGTTGTCGTCGTCGTCGTCGTTGTCGTTGTCGTCGTCGTCGTCGTCGTCGTCGTCGTCGTCATCTTATGTCAAGATTTCATGCCAGTTTTCTGGTATTCTGGAACACAATAGATGACATATTGCAATGGGTCAGGTGCAGAAGAGTGCAATTGGTTTTAGGTATCCCCACTACCACCCCCAGTCCACACACCAATATGTAACTTTCACCCTTGAGGTGGCAGTAAAACATCATGGCCTGTGACATATAACATAAATAGCATGAAACTTTTGCATGAATTTTGAAGGTACATATCTGACAGCGCTGAGGGCTTTGCCTAAATTATGAACCTGTTTGCTTTGTTTCTGTTTGAAGTTACTTCTTTGGACTATAGCTCCAATCTCTCAGCTAACATAGCCAGAAGAAGACAATTTTCAAAGCTCTGGAAATAGTAAACTGACTGAAATCCTACATAAGAACATGTCACCTTCTGTCTGTTCCTATGTGTGTGTTGTGTCGTTACAGTTGTGACCGACTCTTCGTGACTCCATGTCCATGGAGTTTTCTTGGCAGGAGTACTGGAGGGGCTTGCCAGTTCCTACTCCAGGTGCCTATAGTAACTAGCAAATAGTTTTCTGAAGATGTGAGTGAACATGCACTAAGCTGGCATGTGCACATGTGCCCCAGGGGTCCTGGTGGAGACTCTGTATTTGCAAGTTAGGTAAGGACTGCAAGTTATGGATGTTCTTAATACTAAGCAACAGGATTTCAACCGTTAAGTAACTAACAATCTACTGCACCTTCAAGGCATCCAGAATCTGATACCTTGATAAGGAAATCTCAACCAGCCTAATGGTCTTGCCTCATGTCAATTTACAGATGGTTGTATGTTTCTTTAAAAGTCTAAACGACCCAACTGACTTAATGACCCAACCATTTGTGGAAAAGCAACGCATAATGGTGGAGATGTAGAGAAGAAGCTTGAAAAAAACATACAATTCACTCAGTGTTGTTATTCAGCTTCAGCCACAAAAGCTGTATCTACACTAGCACTACTATTATGTATTGCCCAACTCATAAGATAAGGGTTAACAAGGTGAAAATAATTCCTTAAGATGCAAAAGCTTGGAATTACTGGTCTAAATACTGGAGGAGGCAAAATCACAGTGCAAACACAGAAAACAAAATCCATATTGAGCAATTAACTTTTGCTGAATCATTCTTTACATACAGTAATTCATATTCTATTTCACCATCTATATTAAAAGCAATCTGCCTCCTCATATGTTGTAAACAGGGCTTGAGAGTAGGGTCGCCATCTCCAACACACATCACTAAGTAGCAAAGCAGCTTCTCCACATCTTCAGCAGTGAACTCTCACATGAATCTACGATTCTGTCTGTTTGCCAGACTCCCCAAGGCATTTTGTTGTTTGACACCAACCAACAAAAAGCTCCACCCAGCTCTACCCTAGGGGAGCTAAGGTCCTTGCCAAGTGAAGCAACACTAGGATTTACAGAGTAAATATGCTAGGACCTTCTAAATGAAGGAAGCCAAGCCACTAATTGCTCACCTGGGGGGGGTATGCAGTTTCCCTATTCAATTAAAATGATTTTTCCTAGGAGCACCCCCTTTTGGAGTTTAATAACTAAGTCCCGTGACCCTCAAACCTCTCCAGATTTCAGGAGTTTACAGGGAAGAGTCCAATGAAGCTACACTGTGGTTTCCATGCTGATGCATGGCTTTGAACCCTATTGAGTACATAATATTTTATGTACTCAAAAATAGGGTTTGGCTTGGCACCAACATGGCAGGAGAGATTTATTGGACTCTTTCCTGTAAGCCCCCCAAAGGTGGAGAGGTTTGGGGTTCAGGGGACCGACTTATTAAAATCCAAAGGGGCTCCCCCAGGAAAAAATCATTCCATTTGAGTTGGAAGTTCAGAAGTAAGCCCATAATAGCTCCCACACACACACACACACACGTGCAGGCAAGCGATTAGCGGCTTCTAAGAAATGGTTTTTCCTAGGGGCATCCCCTTTAGAGTTTAATAACTCAGCCCACTGAACCCCAAACATTTCCAAATTTCAGGGGCTTACAGAGAAAAGCTTGAGGAAGCTCCCCTGCTATTTTGGTGCCTCTAGGACACAGGGGAGCATAGCATTTTGTTTCATTTCATTTCATTACAAAACTACTCTAAAAATTTGTTAGTAATGAAATGAAATGAAACTACTAAAGAAGTAAAATGAAACAATTTATTTCCATATTGTGCCCATCTCTAGTTTTTGTTACTTCTAATGCCAAGTGAGCCCTTCAGCTGGCAAGTGCCAAGAAAAGTACTTCTGCCAAGACCCAGCCCCAAATTCTTCTGGGGGTTCAGCTGGGCTCTACACTTTATGACAAAGCCGTACCAAAACAAAACAAAACAAAATTGGTTCTGGAGCATGTCCACAATGCCTTTCCTTCACCCCAGGATAACTACACCTTGTCCATGTAAAGCCAGCATTAAAGTTTCCCAGAAGAAAATGCCAAGGCTGCCAGACAGAATTAATCCCTGGAAGGAAACCATCTCCTTAGAAATTAAGCACTGGCTGCCAAATAAGCAAGCTGCTTTCTGACTTTGTCCAGAAGCCAGCTTCCTCTCTCTCATCATCATCATCATTAACGGGAAGCTACAGCTTTTTAAAAGGGAATTGTCTTCTCAACAGCTCCAAACACACATTCACCAGTCTAGTCAGAAAACCTGAGTCACTGACATGGTGCACATTCCCCTTTGTTAACATATGGGTTTCTTGGCATGTCACAGGGCCCTGTTTGTATAAACGTCCATGACAAAAGCTACAGATTGTGTCTTCTTTTCACTGCAAAAACACTCAAAGTAGATGGTTCTGTCTTATTGGTGTATAATGTGAAGAAACCCTGAAGGATGATTTTAGAAACAGCAAGGAGCCAATGGAATCATAGGCACAAACACAACAGCAGGGTGGTCCTTCTGGTGTTCTGGAAAGTTAGGGAATACCTCATGTCAGAAAAAAACACATGTGATGTTTCAAGCATTGGAAAGGAAAATCATGAAGTCCTCTTCGTTGCAACTTGGGCCTTCCCTAGATAACCTAGACATATCCATCTAGATTTACCACCAAATGTGAACTATTATTAAGATTCAAGTTTCACCACTCCACATACCAATCAGCAAATCCAGGAAAACATTACTTTCAAGAAACTAACATCTAATTGCACTGGGGTGAATGGGAATGAATGTACGCTTGCAAAATACCTCCATTTCTGCAACGTTTCATCTTTTCTGAGCGAAATCTCCATTTCCCTATTTTTGGATACATCAGGGCCATGGGTACACACACACGCACAGAGTCTGAATAGAAGTTATAATACAGATGCACCGTAAAAACCTCTACTTCTGACCACTCAAGTCTTTGAATTTGTATTGAAAGAATAAATAGCTCTTTGCCCCATTTTCAGCCTCAAACATGTTATCCTTTTATACAGTATTTAGCTTCTAGATAGGAAATTTTTTAGCAATGTGGATTTAATGTTTCTTTACATTCCTCTTCCACCATATATCATTGCCTTTCAGGACTGCTGGCACAGTACATCATTAACCTACATCAGCTCGCAATAACTAACTATGACAAACATTTTATTAGATTATGATGAGATAAGGTTGCTTGCCCAACTGCACAGTGTAGCTGTTTAGACATAACCATACTTTTGTCTAAACTTTACTTTAACATGTAAATTTGCCTTGGGATTATTTGATTCCCTCTAGGGATGGGCACAAAATGGAAAACTAATGTTTCGTTTCATTTCATGCTCACCCCTGTTTTGTTTCATTTTATTTCTTATGATTTAAAAAAAAATTGTATGAAACTAAATGAAATGAAATGAAACTGCTCCCCTGGGTCGTAGAGGCACCAGATTTGGTGCCCAGGACTCCGGGAGCCGCTTTTAAAGGGCTCCTGCTGAGCTGTTATTGGCTGGACCCCTTTAAAACAATATATTTTAATATTAAAAATATTAAAACACTAGTGGTGGTTACAGTGAGTAGCTAGGAGAGGCAGCCAGTGTGGGGGCAGGAGATGCAACCTCATTGTATTTGAGGCTTCATTCTGTGCCCTCCTATTTTTCCAGTGGCTGTCTCTCACAGACCCTCACTGCTGGTGGTGGTGGTGTTATTTTTAATATTTGGGCTTTTCTTCTTTCTTTCAAACTAGGATAGCACTATTCAGTATTACAGATATACAAAAAACAAAACCATATCTGACTACAAGGTTACCCTGCAGCCCAAAACCATTATCCAAGTATCCATTACTCGGCGAACCCAATAGACACAATTTACTTTGAAACAGCTGAGTACACATGCCAAAACCATGCAAAATATATGGCTCCGCCTTCGAGTTAAAACAAGCCATTCCCTTGAGGCTGTTTTAAATTCCTCACATTCTAAACAAAAAAAAAATCCCATATGCATCCAATCTTTTAAAAAAGTATGTTCAGTTGTACATTGTGTAAACAGATATTTAAAAATTGATTTCAGACATGCTGAAACAACACAGACACAGAAGTCTTTTGAAATGAACTGCCCCCTAAGCTAAGCAAAGGGATTTCAGCCAATGATAATCTATATTTGTGTAGTTGTCTCCTCCTCCTTCACAATGTCTTCCCCTAACCCAAGGATGACTGCATCCTATCCCAGTAAATCCAGGATTAAAGTCTTCTAGATGTAGATGCCAAGGCTGCCAGGCAGAATAAATCCCTGGAGGGAAACTCTCTTCATAGAAACTAAGCACTGGCTGCCAAATGCTCAAAACATGATTTTGTTTTGACATGGTTCTTCTATTTTTCCTCCTCGCAGCCATGCTGAAGGATGAAATCAAGAAGACAAGGTGACATTCTTGAGATCCATTCATGTAATGCTAAACTACTGTTTATATCATATCTGTGCAGAACAATGACATTTCAGATTTGGGCGCGAGTCTCCCAGTTCCAGATGCAAATGCTTTCCTTGTGTGCAGGAAAACCTATCTTGCGTCTGTCACATCCCCATAGCCCAAGGAAGAAAGAATTTGGATGAAAGAGTTCAGTTTTACCTCCTGCCGTTTAGTGACAAGGCTACAGCCATTTCTGTGATCTCTTTTCAAATAATTTCTACACCATTGTTTCAGAAAGGTTATCTAGAAATTATTTAGCCGCTGAATAAAGCAAGCAGCAACGGCACAACCATTTTGCAATCCATATGGGAAACCTCTTCTTGTCCCCAGAGGCACCCAACTGTGTGAAGAGTGACCAATGAATAATGCTGAGAGTCATCAGCTAAGAATGAACTGTCAGTGGAGGGTCACTCATCTTCCAAAACTGATGAGAAAAACTTTAAAATTTCATCAGCTATAATTAATCTTTCATGAATCTTAGGACTCTTTCAGACCTGACATTTCTTCCCCTCTTAAGTACCAGGCTCTACAAAAATGTTATATAGTTTCCACAATACAGTGGTACCTTGTATGAAGGAATTAATTCATTCCAAATGAAATTATGTTATGCAAATTTCCCCTATCTCCGGAATTTTTTATGTTGAACAGATTTTATGTTATGCAAATCGTTTGTTATATGTGGGTCCACTGTATATATAAAACATTCTCCATATTTTCTTAGTGTCATGTTTAGTTTTTTTTTCTGTGGCATTCCTCTTGTTTTTGTTCTTTCTGAAACCACGGTTGTGTTTTTATTGTCACTTGGTACAGGGATTGGAATTTAACATGATGGCTCTTTCCACCTTTAGAGCTAAGAAATCCATTGTACTATTGAATTTCCTTTTACTCACAACTTTTCTAGATGCTAGAAGGGTCAAATGCTAGACCCTTCCTGCAACAAAAAGCCCTCCATTCCCATGGCCACAAGATAAAAAGTGATGAATGACTACATCGGAAATGTGTGCTTCCTTTAATCATGTGTTTACAAACAGCCTTTCCCAGCCTCCACCATCAGACACATAGGCTGCTTTCACACGACCACTAAAATGCACAGCAAACTTTGATCAGGATCACTCCCTGGAGCGATCACATGGTTGATGTCGTGGATTGGATATTGCCATTGTCGCATTTTGAAAATCTGCAACCATTCTGATCCCACAACTGAGAACCGCAGCAAAGATACCATAATGAAGGTGAAAAGGTTTTGGTGCGGATTTTCCGTGTTCCCACAGACTCAAGTAACAGCAACAAGGATTTTACCACCTTGAGACCAGGTACTTGTAAAATGTGCTGGGTCGCGCTTCAGTGGGTGTGGTCACACTTTTTTTTTAAGTCTGCTGCTAGTGGGAAAATAATTTTATGCTCCGTATCTGCAAGCACTTTGCAGCAGATTTTAGTGGTCATGTGAAAGCAGCCATAGAGGAAGAAAAACAAAAGATACTCCTTCTGCTGTTGCCCCCTCCAAAAAGCAAAAGAGTGATTAGTGTTTTGGAGACTTCCTTAGGAAATGGAAAGTGAAATGCAGATTTTAATTTTGGAGAGGGCTTTAGAGGTCTCTTCCTTATACCTGACATCTTTCCAAGTACCTAGATCTCTCTTCCAAACTTCTAACTGCATTGAATGCAAACCAGTATTTGGCACTTTGCATAAATAGATACGCAGATAAGCAGATAGACAGACAACTTGGGTAGTGCTTGCAAAGACAACCCACTTCTTGGCTTGTTCCATCCTTCTTTTTTGCTGGTTCTGCATAGGTTTTTGTTTTTTTAAACGATCTGGCGAGCCTATTGAGGTTACTGTTTGGTAGTGTTTGGACACAGGGGCTTGGAACAATTGTCAATTTCCATCACCAAGCAAAAAAGTGCTACTTATATACCTATCCATAGCATTTATTTATTTATTTATTTATTTTAGTGCTTATATACCGCCCGTCTTCTGGACGGAACTCCGGGCGGTTTACAACAAAGGAGAACAAACAATAGACAAAATTTGGTACAACATCACAATAAAAAACAATAAAAACAATAAAAATAAACAGCAAAATGGCAAGATGGCAGGGCGGAACGGGGGGTTGGGGGGAATTAAACCAGTCCCCTGGTGGTTTAGAATTATTGCAGTGCAGCACTTTAACCACAAGTCTTAAGCATCTGGAGAGGGGGTCAAAATAATGTGGGCAAACAATTGTCTGGGGTCATGATTTTGGTTAGAAGTTTTAACTAATTATAACTGTAGCCTTGTTCAACATCTGTTTTCCCAAACTTCTAGTTGCATCAGTCCAATTTCTTGCAACATTAGTTCTGAAAAAATGGAAGTATATAAGAAATGAAAGCAGAGATTGAGCAAACAGTGATCAAATTGTTGTTATGCAATGTTAGTAGAGCTTCTTGGGGATTGTCTAGAAATGTCTAGATATTACCAGCACAGCCTGATTGCAACACTGTTTAAAAAGAACATATAACCACTGGGTCACAGGGCAGTGCTGGGAATGAGGTGGAAGCTTCAACATGCTTGTTCCAATTAAGCTCAAGTATTTATCATCAAGATTTGACAGACCTGTGAAGGAATGGCTGTGCCCAGCAGCACACTTTGAGAAGCTTGTTTTTTCAGCCACCTAGAGCGATATGGATTTTGAGCTAAGAATCGTTGTGTACCAGGGTAATCCAGCTTCAGCCACCAGAATAAGAACTTGGCACATATATTTTGCAAGGTAGCCTAGAACGGCAACTGGAAATTGTTTAAAAGAATTTGGAATTCATCCATTCCCTTTTTTTTGGTTCAGAGTGAAGCATGGAGAGATATGTCCACTCTCATTCCTCCCTTGGAAAACAAAATATGATCAGTGTGGATGCTTCTTGGTTAAAGGAAACAAAATGTTTTACTGAAAACAGCTGTTTGTGTCCTTTCCATTCATATAGTTTGACACTACATCTCTACTCCTCTGTCATCAGAGAGCAAAAAATGAAGGCGAGAGGAAAGATGCCTAGCAAAATAAAAACAAAACAAAACTAGAAGCAAGAAGCAAAGGGTCATGTCAAGGACCTTGAGGCATAGGGGTGATCCTCTATATTTAAATTAGCCACCAACAGAATCTAGGATCTAGCAACAGACAGGACACATTCTTCACTGACACCCAGTGCTGAAGGAGAAGCATGCAAGATTGTATTCTGCCCCCAAACACATATATGGAAGTAAAACACTGCATTCAACTGGATCTTCTGCACATAGGGATTTATATATAAGTACTAAACTTATTAAGTAATATTTGTGTTTCATCCATGTTAAGTTCCTGTATTTTCACATAGGAAGTTTAGACTCGGTAGTAATTTTTGAGCTTGTTAATGTGGAAAAGTAGAAGAGCAACAATGTAGAAGAACAACTTGAGGCTTTAGATTGATATTTCTATTGGTGGACAGCTCAATGAAGGTATCTGCCCAATGTATGGCAGCAGTAAAGAAGGCCAATTCGATGCTAGGGATTATCAAAAAGGGGATTGAAAATAAAACAGCCAACATTATAATGCCACTGTACAAAATGATAGTAAGGCCGCACCTGGAGTATTGTGTACAATTCTGGTCACCACATCTCAAAAAAGGCATAGTGGAACTGGAAAAGGTGCAGAAGAGAGCGACTAAAATGGTTACTGGCCTGGGGGACATCCTTTATGAGGAAAGGCTAAAACATTTGGGGCTCTTTAGTCTGGAAAAAAGGCGCCTGAGGGGGGATATGATTGACATGTACAAAATAGTGCAGGGCATGAGTTAAGTGGATAGAGGGACACTCTTCTCCCTCTCACAAAATACCAAAACTAGGGGACATCCACTCAAACTGTGGTTGGGAGAGTGAAAACAGACAAAAGAATTTTTTTTACCCAGCATGTTGTTAGTCTGTGGAACTCCCTGCCACAAGATGTGGTGGTGGCATCTAGCCTGGATGCATTCAAAAGGGGATTGGACAGATTCCTGAAGGAGAAGTCCATCACAGGTTACAAACCATGATGGAGATGTGTAATCTCCAGGCTTAAAACCAGGGTACTTCAAGGGCCAGATGCAGGGGAGTGGTAGCAGGAGACAGATATCTAGTCTCATGCACCCCCATAGGCATTTGGTGGGGCCACTGTGAGATACAGGAAGCTGGACTAGATGGGCCTTTGGCCTGATCCAGCATGGCTCTTCTTATGTTCTTATGTTAAGATGTTACTGCTAAGATCAGATAGGTTATTGCAATATTGTATTTGGTTATTTTTATCCATTGTATTAGATGAAAATAGAGATGGGCACAAAACAGAATCATAGTGTTTTGTTTTGTTTCATTCCTAACAAATTTTTAAGGTAGTTTTGTAACAAAATGAAATGAAATGAAACACTATGCTGCCCTGGATCCTAGAGGCACCAAAACTTCTGGGGAGCTTCCTCAAGCTCTTCTCTGTAACCCCCTGAAGTTTTGGAGAGGTTTGGGCTTCAGGGAGATGAGTTATTATTTTAAAAAATCATTTGTAATTAGTGGAAGAGCTCAAGAAAGCTGCTCCCATGGGAAGAGTGCTTTCCTCAATTTTAATGTACTCCAAAATAGGTATCTCAGCCATGTATCTTTAGCACCAAAACTGCAGGGGAGCTTCATTGAGCAATTCCCTGTAAACCCCCAAAATGTGGAGAGGTTTTGATTTTAGAGGGCTGAGTTATTAAGCTCCAAAGGAGGGTCCTGCTAGGAAACAAATCATTCAAATTGACTCAGGAAGCCGCTAATTGCTCACCCACCGGGGGTGGTGGTGGTGGTGGTGGCTATTAGCAGCTTCTGAGACTCAATTAGAAATGATTTTTTCCTAGGGAGACCTGCTTTGAAGTTTAATAACTCAGCCCCCTGAACCCCAAACTTCTTCAAATATTGGTGGCTTACAGGGAAGAACTTGGGGAAGAGTCCTTGTCATTTTGGTTTCTCTTGGATGAATCGTTTCATAAAGAGGGAAAAATATTATTGTGTTTCATTTCATAATGAAACAATGAAAAAGCATTTTTTTTGTGCCCATCTCTAGCAATCAGTAAATGTAGATAGACTATTGATGGAATTTAAAAAGAAACTTAAGTATCAAAATATGTTATTCTAAGATGTGAAAGGAGATATGAATTACAATGGGCAGAAATGTTGGGAAAATAATCATGATTGAGCTTTGTAACACGACAGCTGATGAGCAATATACTGTATGTGATTTACTGCAGGAATGTCCAAACTTCGGCCCTCCTGATGTTTTGGACCACAACTCCTAGAATTCCAAGCCTATATTGCCAATGACAAAGGACTGTGAGAGTTGTGGTCCAAAGGATCTGGAGGGCCAAAGTTTGGATATGCCTGTTTTACTGTATAGAAAATAAATAAAAACTATATTTAAAAGATTTTTCTAGTACCCAAGATTTTTCTCCTGAGATTTTTTCTTCTCTTTGCCACAACAAATTGCAAAAAACAATTGCACAGCTGATAAACAATAAGATGTTGCTAATTGTTTGTTATTCTTGTGATTCTTGCATTAATTCTTGCATCATTTGTATGTGAATAAAAGACTGTTCTGTGTCACAATCAGTAACATTAAGTACACAATAAGGCACGTGGAAGAGAAGTACCTTGAGGCTCTTACCTCCTCATTAAACCAAAAAGTAACATGTGTTGGTTGTAAAATTAATGAGATCTGTATGAAATGTTTGAACACTAAAACTGCTGTATAAATTGAAATAGTCCTTTCACTAGTCAGCTCCCCCAGTGCTTCCTACAAAATGAAGAGTAGGATATTCAATCACTGCCGCATATTCTTGGTTGATTGCCTTTAAGGTTTGCTTTACCACGGTAAAATAAAGGAGGAGTAGAACCTGTTTGGAATTTCTGAACCAGTGACTTGTGGTAAATCCTATTTGTGAAGCAATCATTATGAAAATTATATGAATTGATTTTTAATTAGTACACCAAGTGGCAATGAACTTGGTTCCATTCTATGGGATAGGAATAGCATAGATGAGAAATGTTAGTGGTATATGTTGCCACCTAAAGGTACCCTGAAAATCTTACTTAAAAGGAATACAAGTGCAAGTGTAGGTGATACCTTCATAGACGTCTTAAAAAAAATCAAGCAATCTGCTAATTTTTGTGGATCCAGACCATCCATTTCAACAGGCATGTAATGGTGTGAAGAACTTAAACGTCCCAAAGTTTACTACAAGATAGATTTTTCAAGTAATGTTTTTCTTAGATGTAACATCCAAAAGTTAATGACAAGATGGACATGGCCAGGCATAGTTTTTTTAGATGTAAGTCAGAAAAAAATGCAGGCTGAATTAGAACCGCTATTTTAAAGTTACAGCCAAGGCAACAGTGGATCGGATAGCAAAGGGTCTATGAAGGTATCACCTACTCTTGCATTTGTATTTTGTATTCATGACATGGCTGCCTTTTATTGCAGTGGAATCACTTAAACCGATCTTTATAAAACAGTAC
>JAHTLZ010000129.1:70521812-70550684 GCA_023846285.1 Phrynocephalus versicolor | reverse complement strand
AATTGTTGGCATGGCATTTTATTGGCCATGATGGATTTTAAAAAAAGAATTGTCCTTAGATTGCTTACAGTTAGAGGGGAAATAATTATATAAGCTGCACCAAAGCTGTCTTAGTTTCCCCTTATGTTCGAGGAATAACAAGGGATTGGAGGTCTTTGAATCAAGGAAACCCAAAGACTCACCCTAACCACTTCAACCATTCCTTTTGAGCTACTGGTCCACCACCATCATTGGAATCCTGATGGCAATGAAGCTTCCTGTTCCCACAGAAAAAGGGCATCTGCTTATTTACATTATCCTGCTGCCTCTTTGGCCCACAGGACTACATCCATAGTCTTTAAGGCGGTATGTTACTCTTGGACATGTTTTGTTTCCCTGCAGGAGACGAATATAGTTTCTCCTCTGGGAGTTGTTCTGTGCCTTTTGCCCAATAAAGTATGGAGAAAACAACAGCTGAGAGCCATACATATGTAATTATTCTGAGGAAAAATATCTCATGCGAATAATGCTTGGGTTTCTGCCATAAAAATTATTTTTAATGGTCTAGACTTTCACCTTTCAGTGTCTGTGTTTTCCTGGCAAACATTTTAATCTGCAGCAGCAACAGCAGTGGAACTGTTTGGGCAGACAAGCATGTCTGCTCAGCTGGTACTTGATGCAGTCTGAATCACTAAGACTTGAAGGAGAGCAATTCGGTAATTCTGCAGTGATGCTCTATATAGTTACTGGAACTCCTAAATACTAACCACCAATATTCTCCAGAAGCCTACACAGCATTTGCCTTAGGTTGGAAACTCAGAAGCAATTTGCCAAGATCAGTCTGTGGGCCAGCTAGTGAGGTATTGCTGCCCTATTTTTCCCCCTTTCTATCTCTTTCCATTGACCAAAAGAAAAAAGCTCTGAAATCCCCTTTTGTGACTCCAGTTCCTGAAACTAGTTCATAGAGATTTAGCATAGAAAACAAAATTAGTGCTCAAGGTATATGCATTGTCAAAACTAGAGGAAAGCCGGTAAATCAGGGGTGCCCAAACTTTTTGTAAGGAGGGCCAGATTTGGTGGCTGAGAATGTGTCAGGGGCCGGTTGCTCCCCGACCCTGCCACCCCACTGCAAGCCGCACCCACTGACCCATAAGCCCCACCCACTGACCCCTTGCAACCCCACCCGCAAGGCGGGGACCAAGGGAGGGAGGGAGGAAGGTGGAAACCAAGGGAGGGAGGAGAGAAGGAAGGTGAGGACCAAAGGAAGCACAGGGAGCTGTGGCCACAGGTCGCCCCTTGGAAGAGGTGACCTGTGCGACCTTGCACCCCTCCAAGCTCCCCAGTGGTGGTGACGGCTCACCCGCCAGCCCACCCCAAAGCTCCTTGGTGGTAGCAGAGGCCCACTGGCCTGCCCACCCCCACACATTCCCCTGCGGTGCCGGTGGCGGCAGACCGCCCAGCCGCCCAGCCACCCAAGCTTCCCAGCGGTGTCAGTGTTGGCAGAAGATTTAAAAAAAAACATGGGGCGAAGGAGGGGGAGGGAGGGGCGGGCCAGCCAGCCACAGGCCACTCAGAATGGCCTGATGGGCCGGATTTGGCCCCCGGGCCAGACTTTGGGCAGGTCTGCGGTAAATGAAAGACATTTGCGTTCTATTTAAAAAAGAGGGAACAAATTTTGATAATAAACACAGTTGGGAGAACAGGAAACCCATCTAGAAGGCCCTGTGGGAAGGGAAGTGATGTATAGGACAAAAATAATGACAAAATATTTCCCCTGTAAAAAAATTAAGAGCTGGCCCATATATACATGGTCTCTGGGCTAACAGAAAACTGGTTTGAATCCATCCAGAAAAACATATTTAGGCCAGCCCAAATCTTTCTGTTTTCCTTTGCAACTTAATGGAATGAGCATGTGATACTAGATTTTGTGAGCAACAGAGGGACATGCACATACACTTCCCTAGCTGAAAACAACTACCCTACTGCCAAAAATAAATTTGGAAACTTATAATATTTCAGAAAGCCTTCAATTATAGGATGTACCAAATGTTGCACTGCTGGATGTTGCTGCATAGGGTTTCAGCCCACTGGCTATTCTCCTTCCCAGGATATTCTCAACCCCATGTTTACTCTTCCAACAATCAACTAACAGTATATGGCCACTCTACCTACCTACTCGCCATTAGACTGCTTTGGGGAGTGGCATGTATCTCTGCCAACCTTGTCATCCTCCTGGGCTTCTGAGCTCTTCCCACCCCAAGGAGGTGCTGCTGCTTTAGCTACACAAGACGCTCATAGAATGATCTCAGTGTTAGCTTACAAAATAGAAAGACAATGTTATATGCCTGTCAGCACTCCTATTTCTTGCAAACATGTGTCATTGTTAACTGTAGTCCTGATTGCAAGATCAGACAGAAGATACTGAAGATACAGATGCGTAAGTGGGATTATGAACACATACACTAACCCTTTATGGATTCATTAGCTCCTGTCCTTGGAGCCTGTTTCTACACTGCTAGGAATCCTGTTTTTTGCAGAGTCATGGGCGGCACAATGGGCAGCCTAAGCAGTTCTACGTGTGTGGGCTTTTTGAGCAAAATAACCAGTGTAAGTGTGGATATTGGACAGACATCTTGTCCCTAGGATCTTGTTTGCCCTGTTTACACACTCACCCAGCCATGTTGACAAAGTGTCCATAAATATTGGGAGGAGAAAAGTATGTTCTCACTCCTGACACTTTCTTTCTCCATTTTCCTCTCCAGATCCTTATGTCAAAGTGTCTTTGCTCTGTGATGGGAGGAGGCTGAAAAAAAAGAAAACCACCATAAAGCGAAACACACTTAATCCTACCTATAATGAGGCAGTAATCTTTGATATCCCTCCAGAAAACATGGACCAAGTCAGTCTGCTTATCTCTGTTATGGATTATGATCGGTAAGTGTTAGTCTTCACATGCCAAAATCCCGTTGGTATCATGGCGTGACTTACATACTCAGTTATATAAGTAGCTTGTCGGAAAACCAAATGATGTCATTACAAAATATTAAATTATATTACTCCCTTGTCACCTCTTTCCGCTTTGAGTGGATCTGTCAGGCTCCTGAGCTTTCGTTGCCTGGTTTTGTCTGAATTCTAACGTGAGGTCTACGAGACACTGGTTTAAAAATCCCATGTTGCTTGAACTTCATGCTGTGCACAAGACCTTTCGTAATTACATGCGGACAAGCATGGATGATGACACAAACCTCCTGTATTACATATCTTCTAGTTTGCTTGTCCAGAAATATAAGGCCAGAGATGGGGAAAAGTTGCATTTTTAAAATTAAAAGGCTAGCTTCCAGAATCTGTGAGTTGTAATTCAAAACAGGTAACTCTTTAAATCTCTAATTGAATCATTGTCCCTACCCACCCTTGTCCAGTTCTAAAGCCTGATAACTGAAAAAGGCAAAGGGCTGTCCATGTAGTGGTGCTTGTGGTCCCCTCAAGTTTACACTTTGCCATGTTGAGTGGCCATCTCTGAAGAGGAACCCTGCTATAATGTTCTACTATTCATAACACATCGAGTCCTTGATTTCATTGGAAGACAGAACTCCTTTTCAGAGCCTTGCTTTTCAATGCAGCGAGGTGTGATTTAATAGAGCTGAGACAATACACATGGATCTCTTTCCTCCTTGCTCATTCAAGCAACCCATTCAGTCTCATGACCAAGAGACTTATTTCCCCTCCCCCCCCAAAGGAGAGCAGTCCCTTTCATGTGAATTCCTATAATGCTGCAGGATCTCTAGACACTATATCACGGGCTAGATACTGGGGGTGAACATTCTTAACTCTGTGCCCATGGAATTAATATGCACACACAAACATTATGAACAGAAATGGAAAGGTTTGCCCCAATTCCTGTCCATGTCAGTTTCACTTGTGTTTATTGCAAGGAAAAAAGATAAACCAGGGAAGAGGGGAAGGTTATGGCATGTGTTTGGCTCATAAAAAAGCATTAAGAGCCTAGATAAGCAAATAAAGAACAACAGTCAAAGTAGATTTTAAGAGGATGTGTATTTCCTATAATATTATTGACCCTTTGACTTGTGCTGTTCCTTTCCACCATTTTCTAGGTACATGCTATGCAGACGTGGCATAACATTCTCATGTTATGGGGGCACCCTTGAGCTGTGCAGCTTGCCCGAGACTAGACAAGCTGGCTCTTATGAGATGCACATTGGGGAGTTGAACTCCCAATCTATGACCCTTTAGTCAGATGGCTAACAAACAAAATATACTGGAATACAAATTGCAGAAGTGAAAAAGACAATGTGTTATGATAAAAAGATCTCTTTCACAACTCAAGGCAGCACCACTTTTAACAATGTGCTAAATCAGTGATGGCAAACTTTTTAGAGACCGAGTGCCCAAACTGCAATTCAAAACCCACTATTTTTTTTTTTTTTTGCAAAGTGCCAGTACAGTTATTTAACCTGTGTGCAGGTGGCTGTGAAGGGGAGATGTCGGGTGCCCACAGAAAGGGCTCCGAGTGCCACCTTTGGCACCCTTGCCATAGGTTCGCCATCACTGTGCTAAATGTATCACCTGTTGGTTGGTTGGTTGGTTGGTTGGTTGGTTGGTTGGTTGGTTGGTTGTATTCATATACCACTCATCTGGCAGTGAGGCCACTCTGGGTTGTTTACAAAAGTACAAATAACATAGTTACAACAAATTAAGTACAGACAAGCAAATCAAATAGTTGAAATAAAACTAAATTAAATTAAGAAACAGACATCAAACAGTGACATAAACAATCCATCAGCAAGTCAGGAAAGTAAATGAATAGAACTAAAAATTAAAAATTAAAAGGAGATAGATGGCAGAGCCTAGTTTGAGCCTTACTGATAGAAAGGAGGAGGACTGTGATGTATGCTCAGCAGACAGGTGTAATTTGAGTCACAGAGACAGAAGCGCAAATAGAAAACACAAAATGGTTTTTAAAGGGCTAGTGTCCAAAGAAATCAAATGTCTAAAACTTATTTCACATGTGATTATTGCTTTCAGAGTTGGTCATAATGAAATTATCGGGGTTTGCCGCGTGGCAAACAATGCTGAGGGACTAGGTCGAGACCACTGGAACGAAATGCTGGCTTACCCACGCAAACCAATTGCACACTGGCACCCACTTGTGGAGGTGAAGAAATCCTATAAGGAGGTACGTAAGCTATTTTACAACTTTCTCCAAACACATGTCTGGCTGGCAGGCTCATCGCCTGTATGTTTTTTTGAGAGGCTTCCACTTGTACCCTTAGATTATGTAAGAAGAGCTTCTTCATCAATAACAAGGATAGTAGTTGCATTACAAATGTGTATTTTACTAAAAGCATGACTCTTGTGATCTTTTTATTCAGTCACTGTGTGCATGCAGGTGTTCAATCTGCAGCAATTCTCCAGCACTGTAGCCCAGCTCAGGCATGCACAGAAACCTATCAATAAGCCAGTTCAGTTTAACCACCTCAAGCATTTGAGCTCTCATTTGTTTTACAAATAAGAGACAGACAACACACTGTGTCAGAATAGCTCCACTTGTATTCCATGAAAGGGTTAATCCAAACCTTTGAACAACGATAAGAGGCTAGCCTTATTTTTCCCATCTTCATCTTTCCTTTTGTGGGTGGAAAGCTAAACCTGAAGAGGACAGTGTTCACTTCATGTACAGCATCCCCACGGGATCAAGAACTGCAATTATTTGGTACTTCTCATCACCACAGGTAGAAATGGCTCTCCCTTCCAGATTTATCTCCCTCTCTTTAGGCCCCAAAAGCCTTCCTTTCACTGGTATTGCAAGGCATGCAAGATTGTTATTATCTCAACGGGTTTTGCCCCTAAATATATGCTATTATTTTGTTTTAGAAGGAGAGCAAACAAAATAAAGAGGAAGTGCTCTGGACATCTTCTGAATAGGGCAGGGGAGGGGAGGGGAGGGGAGAGACTTGGAAACTCAGTCTGTAGCAGAAACTACCATTAAGAGAGACATCCAAAGACCAAACAACCTTGATCCCCCAGGGAACCTAAGATGTCTCCAGAAGCAGCCTCAACCCACACTAGATATGCCTGCTCCTGGACCTGGGTCTGAACACCACGTATTTCATGTACAGAGGGGACTTCTACAGACAGAAGCATGGTTGTGCCATGGGTTCCCCAGTGTCACCAATTGTTGCTAACATATACATGGAAGAAGCGGAGAAGAAGGCACTCAACACCTACCCAGGGACAACACCATCCCACTGGTTCCGGTATGTATATGATACCTGGGTGATAATCAAGACTCGGGATGTGCAGGCCTTTACAGAACACATCAATGCAGTGGACCCCAATATTAAGTTCACTAGGGAAGATACCCAAGACAACAGGCTGTCTTTCCTGGATTGTGCAATCATTATCAGATCCAACCATGGCCTAGGAATAGAAGTTTACAGGAAACCCCCCCACACAGAGATCAGTACTTACTGTTTGACTCCCACAATCCATTACAACAAATTAGGAGTCATCAGGACCCTAAACCACAGAGCAGAGAGCATCCCCAACTGCACAGAAAGAAAGAAGAAGAAAGACAGGCACTTGAAGACATCACTTAAGGCCTGTGGATATCCAAAGTGGGCCTTCAACAAAGCAATGTGCCAACCCAGAAGAACAAGGGATCAGCCTGAGAACCATAGCTGACAGAAGAACCTGGTCATTCCCTACATGGCTGGAGTGTCAGAAATGCTTAAAAGGATTTTTGGAAAACACCACATCCCAATCTATTTCAAACACGCAAACACACTAAGGCACAGACTCATCCATCCAAAGGACCTGACACCAAAATGCAAAAGGAGCAACATAGTATATGTGGTCCAATGCAGTGAGGAGTGTGCAGACCTCTACACTGGAGAAACTAAACAGCCATTACACAGAAGGATGTCTCAGCATACAAGGGGCAACAGCTCAAGACCAGAAGCAGCAGGTACACCTCCACTGAAAGGACAAAGGGCACTCGTTCAAAGATGAGGATGTACACATTTTAGAGAAGGTATGTGGTTTGAGAGAGGGGTCAGGGAAGCCATTCATGTGAGCACTGAAAATCCCTCTCTCAACAGAGGTGGGAGACTCAGGCACAGTCTATCTGCCACTTAGGCTGTGATTTCAACAATACCAGACAAATAAGAAAAGCCTTCACCACCAAGGGTAGCTAACGACCCATACTTTAGGGGTTTCAGCACCTTTAGACCATTGTTCACCTTAAGGCTACTGAGACTGTTGTCTACCTAACAAGCCTGTTCAGGCCATTGTTCATCTTATGAGCCTGTTTCAGACCAGGGTGACAAGAGGTCAAAGCAGACTATAAGATGGAGGACTCACAACTAGCTTTCTTCAGATTGATGAAGCTGTTTGGATGAGCAGCAAAACATTTCAACCTCTCAAGAAAAGAAGTCCAGTTGCCATGACTCAACTTCCAGATGTCTCCAGAAGAGAGGGATTTATTTTTATTTTTATTAGTATATAGTGCACTTTCATGAAAAGTTTTTCCCACCCCCACCGTTTGGCTTTAAAATTAACATCTCTAAAAGTTGTTCAGTTGGTCATAAGCAGCATTTCCAAAAAGACGACCGCTGCCCTCTACTAGTTCAGGAGTGGATCACTTCAAGCAGTGGGCCTCAAGGAGTCCCAAAATGCATTGAGTGTCACATACAGCCTCTTAGCTGCAGCACTGTATTGCTGAATTCTCTGTGCACCAAAGGAATGGCAGCAAAAACTGCTACCCCTTCACTGTAAGACAACAACTAAAAGTATTATGGCAAAAACTAGGTCATTTGTGTCAGTGTGTGTTTTCATGGAGTTCAGATGCATGGAGCACGGGTCTATATAATGCATGGGAGATACAAAACTAATCATGTGGGGAGAATTTGTACTGCACTCTTACTAGTACAATACTGTGGTTCCGCTGACATGAGGTCAGTACTTGTACAGTGGTACCCCGACTTCCGACGCGCCCGACAACTCAGAACCCCAACTTCCGAGCATGCTCCCATTGTTCTCCCCCCGCTACCTAAGATAGGGTTTGCCCGACTAATGCTGGTGTGTGTGTGGGGGGGAGAGAAGCGGTGGGTCGTTTAAAATATTTTTGAGCCACTGACCCAAGCCATGTTTAAAATGACTTTTATCCACTGAGGCAAGTGCTTGCCTTGGTGGATAAAAGTCATTTCAAACATCATGTGCCGCTTCTCCTGACACACACACCCACGGTGCAGGGGAATGGCGCACAATGTTTTAAATGATTTTTATCCACCAAGGCAAGTGCTTGCCTCAGTGGATAAAAGTCATTTTAAACATAGTGTGCCTTTGCCCTGCTCCGGGGGTGGGGTGGGGGGCAGGAGAAGCAGCACACTGTGTTTAAAATGGCTTTTAGCCATGGAGGCAAGTGCTTGATTCAGTGGATAAAAGTCATTTTAAACATGGTGCGCCACTTCTCCTGACCCCCCCCCCATGGTGCGGGAGGAAAGACAGGTGTTATTTAAAGTGTTTTATTTCATAACGAAACATGTCCTACCATTTTGTTATATAAAAAGTGTTCTGCTTATATACCGCCCCATACCACTTTAAGTAGTCTCTGGATGGTTTACAATTTTAATTACAGTGTGCAGGCTACACATTGCCCCCCCCCCAGCAAGCTGGGTACTCATTTTACCAACCTCGGAAGGATGGAAGTAACTTGTTATGTAACAAAATGGCAGAACAGTGTTTCATTTTTCATTTTGTGCCTATCTTTATTAAAAAGCCTTTCTCAAGTAGAACAGAACTGGATTCAATCAACAGAAAGTAGGATATTGAAGCTGCAGCTTTGAAAACTCAAAGTGCAACTGCCTTAGATTAAACCATTAGAAGGGGTTAAAGATGAGAGGTTAAAAACTAAGCCCTATAGCTTGTATTGTACCAAGGGAAGGCAGGAGTAACAGTCATCATAAAATTTAACCTTCACTCAGGTTCATTTAATTTATGCTTTCATATGTGCTAATTGCTCTCATAAACCTTCACCTTGAGATCCAAGCACAAAATGTACCCCTTTGATCTGTGTTTGCAAAAAGGGAAGCATTCATGAATAAATAAACACACACAAAAACAACCCAAACTCCTAAACCAAGTGTTTCAGGGCATACAGAGCCTTTGAGGAAACAAGTAAGTATATGAACCAGATGTTACAGATGCTGAGAATTACTTTCTGATGAAGGCAAATTTGGAACCTATAAGAAAGAGAGGAGATGAACTAAAACAACAGAACATTCCCCTGAGTTTTGCCTGTACCACTAAGGTTTTCTCCAAACAGTTCCAGTTTCACCCAAAATAAACTATATGTATATGTAACTAACATGCATAGCACTGCTGGACATATGGACATTTATATAGGCATATACAAGGCAACTGTTGTTAAAGCTAGTCGCACTATAACTGGTATAAGAACAGAGCCTCCACTAATGGCTCATGAGACAAAAGTCATGGTTTCTTTTGTTAGTTAAAGTCAAGGCAGGACTTAATATTTCAGTCACACAAAATGGTAAGAGGGTATCTGACCATCAGAAGAAGACTGGTGTGTCTGCCTCCAGCAGTAGACATTTTTTCCACTTGTTCTGTAATCCTTTTGCTCTTCTTGTTTTATTTGTGTTGCATGGCATTCTTCCTTGCACAGCTACAAAGAACAAAATACAGTTGCTCAGGGCATGTCCAGGCTGCAACTGCTGGTGGCTTACATTTACTCTGTTTGTGCTCATGATTAAGTGCCAAAAATGTGACAACTGGCCCTATGCTCACTGGGGGATGCTTGAAGTCATAATTGAAAAGATTGTTTTTTCTAAGCACTGCTGTGTTCACAGCCACATTTATCATATGATCTGTTGAAGATGGTTTGCCGGTGTTGTATGGAGTGGGATTATGTGAACTCCAGTGGCTTCAAATATGACTTTTTTCAAAATGTTTTTTAAAAAAACAAAATCAAGTCTATTGAATGCACTTTACAGGGGTCAGCTTAAAACATATTTTCAGATAAGTATTAGCATGTAATGCATCTTGTAAATCAGAAAGCGGAGATCACTGGAAGTCCTGCTATAAATAATCAGAAAACAACTCCTTACCTATTTTTTCTACCAACAACAAAATCTGGGACCAAGACTGAATGACCCAAAGCAGTGACCTCCCTAGTCCTGTACAGGTATCACACTCTTCTAATTCTGCAAGATGCTATCTCCCTCCTCATGTTCCATTTCAAACATGTTTTCTTAGAAACACAGATGGGGAGAGGACTTAGCAGAGATTGCTGGAGGTTGCTGCTTGCCTTTGTCTGGCATTGCAGAATTTTATTATCATCGCCTCATTGCTGCTATACAGCAGATCTTCAGTTGGAACCACAACAGTTATTTGTTCAGAATAATGTATTGGTGCACATTATGGAAGTTGGTGACACCTTAGAGTCTCCCCCCACCACACACTAAAACAATTCCATGAGATAACTCAGGAGGCAGCCCCTCACAATGGAAATTGTTATTATTTTTGTCACTTTCTCAAATTCCTTTGTGACAAAAAGAGGCTAAGACTGACTCTCGGGTGTTTCAAAACAGTATGATTGTTTTAAAAGCTGATGGTGTCAAGGCATCACGTGCTCAAGTACCACATCTAATGTTTTTTCATATAGAAAATTGATTTCATGAGAAAAGGTGACTAAGAAACTAGCATTCCACTGTTTTGCAGCAACAATAACAGTGCTACTACACTTTCCCTATTACCCGGGGTCTTTCAGGGTGGAGGGGAATTCAATGGGCAGTTACCAGAGGATTCAGATATGAAGGAGACCTCACATATGGCGTGGGCTAGCTCATCATAGCAGTGCTGCATTCTTGCTAGCTCTGTCCATCATCACTAAAAACAAAACAATGGCTTTGACGTCTTCTTTTTTTTTAAATTGCACTCTGCTGGTGCCACCCCCACGAACCTTAGGTTTCAGGGGGGCATGAATGGGATGATGATGATGATGATGATGATGATGATGATGAAGAAGAAGAAGAAGAAGAAGAAGAAGAAGAAGAAGAAGAAGAAGAAGAAGAAGAAGAAGAAGAAGGAGGAGAAGGAGAAGGAGAAGAAGGAGAAGGAGAAGGAGAAGGAGAAGGAGAAGGAGAAGGAGAAGATCTTCATCACCATCTTCTTCTTCTTCTTAGAAATGCAGAACTGGAAGGGACCCTGTGGACTATCTAGTCCAGTCCCTGTCAGTGAGCCACAGTGGGAAACATTCTCTGGCTCTGTAGCCACAAACCTAAATCACTGAGCTAATTCTCATTCCTCCACACCATGTCTTTTACAATTTCTCTACTCCTTGAGAGGCTAATTTGATTTTGTTCCACTTCGCAGACTGTTATATAATGTAAGCAAGAAAAACTATTTTTGCTTATTTTTAACTTAAAGCATTTCCTCCTAATTTTGTGTATTTATGTGGATAACATTAGGCAGAACTAAAGTTGCAGCAATGCGAGTGGATGTAACTAACACAATGCTAGCCACAACATGAATCCTTTCTGCCTCCCCAGTCTGAGCTTTGAAACAACAGGTGCTAAGTTGTAGTGTGTGTGTGTGTGTGTGTGTGTGTGTGTGTGTGTGTGTGTGTGTGTTCATTTTATTTTTATTTTTACAAAATGACTGTACTGCCTTCAGAGAAACCATTTCTCTTTTAAAAAGAGAGGAAAGAGATTTGATTCATATCCCAACTAAAGTCTCTAGTTTTCTGGTCATTAAGGAAACTCATTGGTCGGTAGGCTGGCCCCATACACATCACCAAAACAAAATGGGGAAGCAGTGTTTTGTTACAAATGAAAAGAAACACCATTTCCACCTCTAGAACAAAATGATTCATTCTAGAAGAAATGACAGGGGTACCTCCAGAAAGCGATTCTAGCCTACCCCATGAAATTTGAAAAGGTTTGGGGTTCAGGGATCTGAGTTATGAAGCTCCAAAGGGGGTGTCCCTAGGGAAAAAAAACCTTCTAATTGGAATAGGAAGCTGATCGGGTGAGCGATAGCACTGCCTCTGCTTCCCATATGATTCCAATTAGAAGGTTTTTTTCCCTAGGGACACCCCCTTTGGAGCTTTATAACTCAGCCCCCTTGCACCCAAATTTTCCAGATTTCAGGGGGTTCCCTAAAATCACTTTCTGAAGGTACCCCTGCTACTTTGGTGCCCCAAGCTAAGTAATTTTGAGTGCTTTAAAAAAAAACATGCACTTGAAATTTATTTTTTAAAAACTGCAATCAAAATTTACTTACCTTGAAGCTCCAAAGTTGCAAGGGTACCTTCCTGAAGCAATAATAGGGAACCCCATGACATCTGGAAAGATTTGGAGGTAAGGGAACTTAGTTATGAAGCTCTAAAGGAGCTGGGTTAGTAAACTGGCAAAGTGTGCTGGGAGCATGGAGGCAAATCGGGGAGTTTACTCTATGGTATTAACTCCCTAATTGTCTCCATGCTTCCAACACACATAAGTCCCTTTACCCACAAATCTTTCCAGATTTCAGGGGGTTCCCTAAAATCACACACACACCCTGACATGTCAAAAAGCCCCAGCTGGTAGTCGGGGAGAGGGGTGAAACGCTGAACGGAGCAAGTTCCCCCCCCCGATGCTCCTTCTCCCTTTCTCCCCTCCACTCCACCTACCAGGTGGGGCTTTTTGACAGGTTGGGGTTTGGAGAAGGGGGCACCCTTCCCACACACACATCGACCTGTCAAAAAGCCCCAACTTTCACCCCTCCCCCTGCGTACCAGCTGGGGCTTTTTGACAGGTCAGGGTTTGGAGAGGGGACCCCATGACATCTGGAAAGCCCCTCTCCCTAAACCCAGACCTGTCAAAAAGCCCCAGCTGATAGGCAGGGATCACAAGGAAAAAGGAAGGAAGCAGCAGTAAATTGAATCTCTGTGAATTTACTGCTGTCTCCTTCCTTCTTCTGTGGTCCTCCCTCCTCCCAGGGAGGTTTTTGAACAGAGAGTGCTGTGTACGGTGGGGGCTGGCCCCAATGCCTGCAGCACACCCTGTCCAAAACATTCCCCTGGGAGTAGGGGGTGGTAGGGGAGAAAGGAGCAGTCAGGCATGGAATTTACTTCTGCCTGGCTGCTCCTTTCCTGCTACCACCCACCTCCCAGCAGGGGTCGAGCTGTCAAAATCAGCTGGGAGGTGGCTGCAAGGAGGCTTTTGAATCCCCCATGGCACCAGCTAGAACACTGGTGCCATGGGGGATTCATTTTGTTTTGTTCTGTTTCATAAGTAATGATTTTTTTAAAAAACAAAGTTGTTACTTACAATATGAAACAAAACACAGGGGGATGAAATGGAATGAAACGAAACACATTTTTTCTGTTTCATGCCCATCCCTAATGGTCACCTTTCACTATGCGAAGGAGGCTGCAGGAAGGAACATTATATGAATATTCTGTCTCAGACATTTTCATGTCTTAAAAAGAATTGGTTATTACCTCCTAGATTTCTTGAATTGTCACGCACTGGAGGATATGAGATCATGTGTCTTAACTGTTGTAGGAAAAATACCAAGTATGGGCACCTAGGAGGTATGGGGGCTGTAGTTCCCATAAGCCCTCATCACAGGCTGTGCTGACAAGGGCTGTACATTAGAAGCATTTGAAGGGCCACATATTTGAGTTATTGGATAGAAATGGGAGAGGTTCCCCTTCTGGGACTTAAAATCTGTGGGGGGGGGCACTGTGTGGCAGCACATCCAAGCCATTGTATTTACATTTTGCATTTTTGTGTAGTCTTAAAATATAGTTCTTATTGCTGCTTTATTCATTTTCTCTCGGGCAGAGTATTTCCTTTTATACATTTTCTCTCATCTCCATCAAATGCGAAATAAATGGTCAATGTCAATATTCAGATGTAAGGTTGGCTTACTAAAGGTTAATGAAGATATCTTTGAAGTATATAGCCCTGCATCTGAAAGAACCACAATTGTACCACTGTGAGCAATTTTTAAATATCTACAGCCATTTGCAAATATAACTAGCTTGACAATTCATTGCAGAATAACACAAGACTAGAGATCAACTGGCAAGTATTCAGAACCTGAAATAAAACATGTTTTAAATTATACAGCATAGTTTAAGGAGCTGTTACCAATAATTTATAATTTCAAATGCCTAAAATGCATTTCTATTGTGAGCTATACTATATTTTTCATTTCAAGTTTGAGCTGATTTTTACTTTAAATAATGACTTCATAACTATGCAGTGAATCCCACTGAACCACATGAGCAAATTTTCAAAATGTTTGGATTCAGTTTTGATACAGTTCAACACAAACACGCACACAAATATAAACACCCTTGTATTAAAATGGATAACAAGTAGCACCAATACCAAAATAATAGTAGATATCTTTTCTAGATTACGGGGGTGATCAAATGAACATCTAGCTCACTATTTTCTTCACTGTTGGTTGTGGCTTGATTCACCCTATTTTCAAATGACCACATATGTTTTAAGGAAAAGTGATCCATCTGCCCCATTTTTGAGCTGCTCCTTTCTGGCACAGTGCTGTGGCTACTGTTTATTTGGTGTGATCGGGAGTGCTCCTGATCATCCCATTCTGCAGTTGGAGTCACTGTAGTCAATTTACTCCCAGTGTTGTGGTTCTTTCTAATACGGAGCAAATTTGTTGGGCATGGTTCTGTCTGCTGACAACCCTGTGATGTATGCAGTGGGTTGTGACAGTAGAAAGGTCTGTGGAGAACTCTCTCCTCTCCTCTATTTCCTTCTTCTCATAATTCTCCCAACTTAAGTACAGTAGTGCTATTACAGATAGAAAAATCTATGCCAGCTTGATGTACTGCTGTAGCACTATGACACTTACTAAATTAAACAAAAAGGGGAAGTCATTGAGGCCAAAACAAAAAAGCAGGGAAGGGAGCCAGGGAAGGAAGTCAGTAATCAAAAGTGGAAGAAATTGGAACAATATTAAGCATTGTCTGGATCCTTCTCAGAGGACAAGAAATGTCTCCTGTGTGAAAGGAAGTTTTGCTCAATAAAAGAGATTACACCAAAGATAAGAACCTTTTAAATCTAACCTGGACTACTCCAAATTCCCCCATCTAGTTATGTCCTAAAATGTGATTAGCTATACTTATTTATTTTTCATAATTTTTCTGGGGATCACAAACTCAGCAACAGATAAGCTCATTTTCAGAACAATGAAACTGCATTGTCGGGTTGTCCCATATAATATGCAACGCATGTCCTCAACCAATAATAATAGTGTAAACAATCAATAATAACTAGAATTTTTGAAGCACAGTCCGACTTTTAATCTTCCAGAATTCTATATACTCTACAACTTTTTCTCATAGATCATTGAGAGATAAAATTCATAACCTCTATGTACAGTCGTCATTGATTAGCCATTTTCTTCCTATTATTTAAATCAACTCTCTTCCCATTAAGTGCCAGTTTGTTGCACCATATTCCATTTGATGGACACACAGAGAAAATTGTTCTCTTTTATTATTCTGGTATTTTTCCTGCATCTTTTTGTAAAATAGTTTAATACAGCTTGAACAAATATCTCCTTTAAATTTGAAATGATGTTC
This sequence comes from Phrynocephalus versicolor, assembly GCA_023846285.1. Classification (NCBI taxonomy): domain Eukaryota; kingdom Metazoa; phylum Chordata; class Lepidosauria; order Squamata; family Agamidae; genus Phrynocephalus; species Phrynocephalus versicolor. The sequence continues at coordinate 70,535,059 of JAHTLZ010000129.1, read as the reverse complement.
TAATTCTATCTGATATTTCACTACAGTGTTTTGTATTTGACAGTGCCTGATATCTAGGATGCAGTAGATATCACATATTAATTTTTCCCCTCTTGGATGCTTGCCTTAACACTGAATGTATAGCTTTCAGCTATAATCAGGAGACTAGACCTTGTTATGGGTCTAGAATCCTAGAAGGGGCACCCAAGGCAAAATGGTCAATGCTGAGGTATCAGACTAACTATTCCTGCTCTCAGAAACACTCGCATTAGCAGAAGACCACTGATTGGGTGATAGGGGCAGATATATTCTTGAATGGCAACTGGTGTGCAGCAGGAGAAGTGGAAGATAACAATGATGGGGGATTTTTCATAGACAATGGCAATGACACTCAATACTAATTCTTGTTAGCACTGCATAGAAGGTAATGGTAAAATATTTCTAAACATTTTATACCTTCAAAATGTTATAATGATAACACCATTCACAATGAAACAAGAGATAGTGCTGCCAGTTGAGACTGCCGAGTCAGAAGGCACTTAATCTGTCAGCTACTTGGAAAGAATAAAGGCCAAGTACAAATAGCAATGGTGTTAATAAGAAAATGGGTTAAAGTCCAAAGGTCACCAAGATGCTGATGTGGACAGATACAAAAGTAATGTCTCATATTGTATAGGCTTCATGGAAAGCATGACAGCAGTAAGACAAGGAGAGAACGGTGCGGTTGTGAAACTGATTTTGGCTTGGAAAAGTGGGGGTTGTCTTATACATGGGGGTGGTCTTATAGATGGGAAAAATACAGTACTTTAAACAACTACTGAAAAAGGGAATGAAGAAAGTGCAAAATCAGGATAATAGGAATGGAAATGAACAAACGGAGGCAACTGTGCTTTTTTACTTCTATTGAGAAGATTCATTGGAAGCAGCAGTAATGCTAAGAAATAATGGAAGGCTGAAGGGAAAAAGAGAGGCTGAATATGAGCTAGATTGACTCAGTAAAAGGAGGGCCAACTCTCATTTTGCAAGTACTGGTCAGAGCTGCTCACAATCTGATCTGTTGGAGAACGTTAATTCACAGGTTCGCCCTGAATTTGAACTAATTTGATGGCACATAATAAACAAAATGTAATGGCTTTCATATCGACAAAATGGTGGAACAGGCACATTTAATAGATTAGAAACATTGGCTGAAACTTGGGCAACATTTGAAAGGGGCAGTTTAAAAACTGGTGAAGAGCATCTGACAGCAAGCCAATATTCAGAGGGCTATTTCAAGCCTCTTTTCAGCCAGATTTGAGTTAAATGTTTCAAGTCTAATTATGAACTCTGATGTTTGTTTGTTTTTACTTATTTACAGTTCACTTTCAGCTCTGTCCTTGATGTTCCCTGTCATTCTTTTTCAAATGTCAATGGCCATGTTGAAACTCAGTGCTCAGAAATGAGCACAGATCCCTGGGGCCAACCTTTTTATTTTCTTGAGTTGCATCTTTTCCCACTAAACAGACCTATCTTGCTATGGGCTTGCACAACACTGGCTCTTTGGCTTGAATACGGAGATGAGCACCACTCCTAGAGTCAGAAATGACTAGCACGAATGTGCGTGGGGAACTTTAACTTACACCTGGACAGCCTTATCTCTGAGCACTTATTTTTCTGTCCTGACCTTGTACCATTTGTTCTTCTATTAATTTATTAAATCTCCCATTTTGTGCTCGCCTATCCTCATTTGTGTCATGTCCTGTGTCTGTTGCTGCACCATGGCTATAGGATTCTTTCCCCCTCAGCTTGGCTATTTGTCTCACTTCTTGTTAATAATGTATTTAAAACATATTTTTCCCACTCTTGCTCTTCTAGTTGGGACAATCATTTGGAGTCCTCACGCTGCCCCCTCCCACCCTGATTATGTTAGTCTTCTCTGCACTGGCCCTGTGTTTTTGTTTGTTTGTTTGTTTGGTAAAAATCTGTTTGATGGTATATGCGTGCATTAATGGTAATTGTACAATTGGTTGACCCCTTTTATTTGATGTCTGCTGTGCAACTCGTTCTGTGATCATTTGTTCATCTGATGGAAGGAGAAAAACAAGCGGAAAAAGTGGCCTGCAAACCAAGTAGAATCATCTGCACAATTGTCCCTATGCAATTGCAAACAGTAGGATTCTGTCCTTACACCTTAAGTCTCGTGGACCTTTTTGTCTCCATGGAAAGCATGCCAGCATTGGGTGTGTGATGTGTGTGTGTGTGTGTGTGTGTGTGTGTGCGTGCGTACGTGTGCGTGTGTGCGTGTAGGTGACATCTGCACTGACCATGCCTTGGGTTTTTGACATTCTTTACTACTGCTCTGCTGTACTGTGGTCAATTGTATTGAAAGGGTATAAATCTCGTCTAAGGAACATTGTCCTAAGAAAAATACCTAGATGTATAGCTATCTTGTCCCATTATGCATCAGACACAATAAGAGACAGGCCTACAACACTCTCTAAGTTTGGCTGTAGAACCTCCTCTTGTTGTTATGTTGACATCATTATATTTCAACCAAGGTAACTAAGAAAATGAAAAATGAGAAACTGCACATGCACATGCAGTTTCTACCCTATTTTATATCCACCATTTTAGTGTTGTAGTTTCAGAAACCTGGGGACAATACTGATTTGTTCTCAAAGAGTATACAGCAAACATGCCAGGGTTTTTGCATATTAACACTTCAGAAACACTAGCCTTTTGTTGCATTCCATTGCACTGCACTGCTTATTTCATTACACTGTTGTGAAATTCAGTATTCAAGGATCTGTTATCAAAGGGGCAGTCGTGTTAAGCTGACTGAGCAACAAACCAAACCAAATGTTTTGTGGCACTTTTACAATCCTTCATGGTGTGATAGCATATGAGTGGACACTCACCCTCAGCACGAGAAGGGGTGCCCAGATGGTGTATATTCTTCTTGCCTCTAAATGAAACAGAGTGCCCATTTGCTCAAGAGTTCCATCTTGTACATGAGCGCATATGGAGCTCCAATTTGAGTTCCATTTTTATGCACTGTATTTATGCACTCTTTATGATTTAGTTGAATAACCTTTTCTCTGTTTTCTCTCCTCAGTGGCATGGCCGAGCAGCCAGCTTTGACAGTCAAGGATCGTGCCCCTCCCCCAAACCACCTCCAACACCATGATAGATCAATTGATGGATCCAGTGGAACACAATCAAACCCCTTTGTTCTGATTCGATATTTTGCCATGTCCCAAATTCTTAAGCAGCCCATTGCTGAATGGCAGAAGAATTGAACATCAGACACTGAGAGTACTTGTTTCGACAATGACAAAGGCAGCAGAACTGTTTTGTGGTCATGTTTGTCATGGTTTTTTTGTGTCTCTCGAGGTGATGTTCTCTGTGGTTTTCACTTTTCAAAAATGGCTGCCTGAGGGGGGAAATATTGTGGCAGAATGAGACAGAGGCTGGCATGCTCACCTGTAAAATAGCATGTAAAATAGCTCTGTATACATGTATGGAGGACGAAGCAGATAAATGCTGATATTCTGCCTATAATTTTTTCAGGGTTAAAAAAAGGAACGAGGGTAGGAGGGAAAAAATGAGAAGGCCTTGGTTAGACTCCTTGTGACATGTGAAGACCCTTTGTTATTGTGATCAGTGACATACTACAGATTTTATTCTTCATACCGTGATGTTCATGGAGTCTGTGCAGTGTGTATCTCAGCCTAGCCTTTGGTGTGTTTTAAAGAGTTGATAATTCCTCAGGGAAAATAAAAACATGTTCTGTATTTATGTTATCTATAGAACCTTTTGCATGAGCTCAGCTGCTTAAGGTCCTGTCCAGTCCTACTGCGGTTCAGGAGCTGGTCACAGCTTTGTGATTCAAAAATCCCCCTCTCAGAAATAACTGTCTTTTTTCAAATTACTACCCATATTATTTTCTGGAGAGTAGTGAAAATGTCTGTCTTTGTTAAAATGTTGTGATTTCCTAGCTGTTTTCTTGAACAGGACTTTCTCAATTTAGGCTACCTTTTGGTTTAAGAAAAAAAATTAAAGCATACTACTTAGGTGAAATGTACTGAACGCTTTCCTTAAGAAACTAAAAAACAAATCTTTTAAAATAAATAAACAAAAGGCCATGTTGCAAACATTGACCATTGTTCCATATTTTCAGACACTGTTCTGAAATAAATTATTTCCAACCATCTCCAATCCCAAGATTGCATCTATCTTGCTTTGATCTAGAGGGTGCTAATAACGGCATGTCAGAACTGCAGGGAGTCCCATACTGATTCCATTTCCATCACTTGTATAACCTGCAACATGTTTGCCTTTTGGCAGTTAATTCTTTGTTTATATATCTAAAGCTAATTTTTCTATAGTGCTGTGTCTACCTGCAACACCCTATCAAGTTACACAAGGTGATAGGATGATCTCTGGGAATTTGTGCATTAGCTTTTCATTTATCTTGCAATCTACTGCCTTTCTAAAAGTTCTCCTTGGTTTTCTCAGGAGACATGCACTGCTGTGCATTCTCTCCGTAGCTACATAGCATGGCTGCAATAAGCTCATGCTGAAAACTTTAGCAAGTGCTTTGTTTCAGAGCAGATAATGAGAATCATAGGATACTAAATCTACTTCACCTTGGGCCTGGCACATACATTAAAGTCATGGAAACTTTCATGACATAACTGCTTCTGTCCATTGTGCATAATATCTAAAAGACAGCAATCATATGGACAGGCATATGGATGTGATACAAAGCTTTGAAGAAGATATTTATGGACTAAAACTCCCAGAGTTCCATAGTCAACAAGGCCATGGACATGGTGACTGGGGAATTCATGCCGGTCTTGCGGGGGGGGGGGTTCTCTCAAGAACTGAGTTCTATTCATGCTACCGCCATTATCCTCTAGATAACAAATTTAGCATGCCTCTGCCTTGACCAACTAATGTGGACAATGCTAGAGTTAAATGAGCATGCAAGCTACTTGATTTGCTATTTGTATATGAAGCTATTTTTTTCCAAACAGTTATAATACATCAATACTGCAGATCCCAAATAAAAGTATTAGATTTTTTGCAACTGGCTCTTCGTTGTAGAACATAAATCTTTTCTTTATCTGGAAGTCAATACTGAATTTTGGTCACAAATGAGCACTATTCAGGAAAAGCTGACCAACCTAACTTTGACTGAAATCAATGGAAATGAATTATACTAGGAGCTTTCCATCCTATTTATTTCAGTAGTTCCTGAGATATATGTTTTATTTCTCATAACTTCGAGCTATTGGTGAAATGCCTAGAGAACAAAGTTCTTTACAAGTAATGCCTTTTTGAATCTAATTCTTCAAAGACAAAAATATGCTGCTAAGGGAAATTATATCCAGCACAGAGCTGGGATTTAATTTATTGGACTACAACTTCCAGATTCCAGACAAGCTCTGTGCTCTGATCCACCACCTAGTGGTTCTTGTGCAATATTCCGTGTGCACTATTCACTGTAAAGTACATGATCATGCTATGAGGCCTAAAAGTGCAGACTAACATTGAATGGGCAATGGCCAAAGTCCAGGAACCATTAAAACATATATTTCTGAGCAAGACAAACAAACTATTCCCATGGCCATGATTACCCATGAGTATGCACTGAGTTCCATGGGATTTAACGATGAGATAAGCTACAGCCAATACCTTTGCTAGGCTTTATGCTTTTTATCTCATCTATGCTGCTGCTGTGTCCAAAAAACATTTAAAATAATTCAGATTTTTGACTTGAAACATTATTACCTGGAATGGCAGAATTATCTTCTAGCTGTATTTAGGTTCCACCATATTAGGTGAGCCTTATACCCAAAAATTAAACAGAAAAAACCATCACCTTAAATTCGACCTCAGTCTTTCAGCACATTCTGTGTGAATGTTCTGGCTCACTGATCTATAAACTATCCAGATTTGTGTATATAACTTTGCAGGGAAATTTTGTTCAGTGATAGACCAATTTGTTCTTCTTCCTAACCACACCTTGTGTCTTAATTTTCTCTGTATGTGCCACATGCTAAAGAAGCATCAGTCTAATAAAATGACTCTTTTTGGAACCTCTTATCTTGTGTAGTAGTGTTGTTTCTCTTTCCCTTGAATCAGTGATGGGACATCAGTTGCTAAAAATAACACAATGAAAATGGGTTGAGCATCACAACTAGGACTATATAATGCAGTTTCCCTCCACCTGATGCTTTCTAGAATCATAAAGAGAATGAAATTGAAAGGGGCCTATTAGACCATCAAGTCCTCCATGCAGGAATACAAATCAAAGGAGATCTGCATGGTTGTCCAAATTTCTCCACTTTTGATCCACCTTTGTAGCTTGAAGTACTGTAGTAGTATGGGATTTGTTCAGGCTTAGGGATGCACACAGTCACACCTAGAGGCTGTTTTGAAACCTCTAGCTGTCCCTTCTGCTCTTTTTCTGTCAGGAAAAAAAGAGCGAATTGCTGTCACCATGCACAGCTATAACACCAAAATATTATTTTCAAAGCTACACGTGGATTTCTAACCCCTTCCCAATTCATTTTTTGCAAAGTTTTTGGCATCATGGATCACTTGTTCAGCCCCCAGAAAATTAGCCCCCTAGCCCAGCCAATTTTGGCAACACCTGTAATACTATTCTCTTGCTCCCCCCCCCAAAAAAAACCCTCCCCTTTCCTTTTGCCTACTGGATCATGCACCTCTAAGCAGGGAGTGATCTGTCTTCTAACTTATCGACAGAACATAAGGCTCATGATATGCGGGGCAAAAATCTTCAGGCAAGAATAGGAAAGAACCCTCTTGGACAGGAACTTGATACTTGTATATAACCTGCAGTAAACTTTTTACTTTAGGTCATCTGCAAAGAGAAGCAAAACTGCTCCCAAGACATGACCTGTTTTAGAATGTTTTTTTTTCTTGCCCACATGCCAAGCAGGTGAGGTCTTCCTGCTTCCTGCTTTCTAGGGCTTCATTGCCCATTGGTCAGCTGGATGGCAGCAGCGATGGCAAAGGAGCCAGTGGCTGTGGAGGTTCCCATGCAGGGCCAATGCTAGGTTTTTTTGCACCCTAGGCGAAGGGCGGGGGCGGGTGGGGTGGGGGCAGGTGGCAGGGCAGGGCGGGGGGCAGGTGATGACGATGGGCGCGGGGGTGGGTGACGATGGGGGCAGGGGGCGGGAGTGGGCGGCGGGCAATGATGGGCAGACGGTGACAGGCGACTGGCGGGCGGGGGGGGACCGATGGCGGTGGCCAGTGGCGGGGGGGCGCAGGCTGTCCAGTGCCCTCTCTCCATTTTGGCGCCTTAGGCAACTGCCTAGTTCGCCTTAATGGAAGCGCCAGCCCTGTTCCCATGCAGTGGCAGTAGAGGGTTTCCCCCTTTGTTGGAGATGTCCATGCAGTCACAGCTGCTGCCATGCTCTCTGGCTGATGCCATCCATCTTGCCGGCTGGACAAGCAAGCCCTGCGGAGAAGGAGGGGATCTCTTACCCAACTGATAGGACAGAAAGCCCTACTGTACTTTAAAACCATGCACACTGGTAGGCACTTTTCATTCATTCATTCATCCATCCATCCATCCATCCATCCATCCATTCATTCATTTGTATGTTTGTTATTAGATTTTTATACCTCCCATCTGGCAGTGGGGTCACTTATAAAGTGCATTAGGGCTTTTTTATATCATGTGAAGTAACAAAAGTTGCATTGCAGTCCACCTGGTTTTTACCAGGTGTATAGTTGCATCCTTTGGAACCTTGCACAGCAAGTGCCCAATGATCCTATTGTTGTTATGTGGTACCAAATCACTTTTGACTTAAGTATGGATTTATGAATTCCTTAGGTCCCATCATTAACAGTCCTGTCCAGATCTTACCAACTAAAGGCCATGGCTTCCTTAATCGAGTCAATTCGTTTCATGCTTCAAGGTTTTCCTTTTTACCAACTGCCTTCCCCCTATCCTTGCCAAATTGTCTTTTCCAGGGAACATAGCAGTCTCATGATAAACTCTAAATAGCAGATTCAATTTAATCATTGTCATTTTAGCTTCCAGTCAGAGATAAGATTTGATGTGCTCTAAAACTCATTCAACTAGTCTTTCTCGTTACCCCAAGTATCCCTTAAAGCTCTTCTTCAGCACCATATTTCTAATGAATCTATTTTCTTCTTTTCAGCTTTCTCGTCATCTGTAGTAATTAGGAATATTATAGCATGGATGATCTTGGCTTTAGTTTTCAGTAACACATCTTGACACTTTACAATTATTTGTAGACCCTTCATAGCTGTCCTTCCAATTTCATGGTTGACCCAACCTACAGAAAATATTTAGCAATGTTGATTCTTTCATTAATATTATGTACCGTAATTCTTCTGTAACAGCTATTTTCATTTTAAGATTCAACTGTAATTCTGCTTTTGCACTTTCTTCCCACCTTCATCAGGATCTGTTTAATGTCATTGCTACATTTTGTGCCAGTGATCTGGTGTCATCTGCATATCTTTCTGCCTCCAATTTTCAGTTGTCCATTATCTGTATCTTATCTAGCCTCTGTGTGATATGTTCTGCATATAGATCAAAAATATGCAAAGATAAAGTATAGACTTGTCTAACATCTTTGCCAATTGGAAGCCATTCTGTTGCACCATATTCTATTCTAGTAATCTGTTATTCACAGTATAAATTATATATCAGGCAATCACATTCTGCAGTACATCAGCTTCTCCTATAACTATGCAAATCACGAGCCATACAAAGGACTTGCTGTGGTTTATGAAACATGAAAATGATTTTTTCTTAAATACTATGGTATGACCTAAGCACATCTGATCTCACCTGATTTCGGAAGCTAAGCAGGGTCGGCCCTGGTTAGTATTTGGATGGGAGACCTCCAAGGAATAACAGGTGCTGTAGGTGCCTGGAGTAGGAACTGGCAAACCACTCCAGTATTCCTGCCAGGAAAACTCCATGGATATGGAGTCACGAAGAGTCGGTAACGACTGTAACAACACAACACACACATGTTTCAGTAGCCAATGTTCATTTTCAATATGATATCTAATGTCCCTTCATCTTCTGAGTCTAGCTCGAACTCTGGCATTTCACATTCCATGTATGTATGATAAAACTCTTTGTTGTAATGCATGGCAAAATAGTATTTGTACATTTTACTATTTCCCCCCCCCCTCGCATGCTTCTGCTTGGTGTGGTTGGGTGTGCCGAATCCATGTGTTGTCCTGGATAACATAGTCCCTAGTTGTGGTCCTGAGAAAAAGTAAATTCAGCTTTCCTCTAGGAAGCATTTCATTTAGTTTATCACAAAATAACAGATAACGGGGGAGGTGGAAGGTCAGATATCCAGGTTCCTGGAGAAATGTGAAATAAAACATTTCTTCCAAGGCTCTTCAGCACAGGGGAACAAGAGATAGCATTAAACAGGATGATCTCATGTCTCTGGTGATTTAGCAGTATCAAAGGGCTTGGGTGATAACAGCCAGTCAAGCTGTTTCAAAGCATACAGAAGCAGCTTCAAGCCTAATCTCAGCAGCATGCTTAGATGCTGTCAGCTAAATTGATTTATTTTTCACCCTAGTCTTCCCTTTCTCTAGAATACCTTGAGGTTGCTGGAACTATTTTCAGTAACTAACCTCTCTCTCTCTCTCTCTCTCTCTCTCTCTCTCTCTCTCACACACACACACACACACACACACACACACAAACTCACTCACTCACTCACCATTTCTCATGTAATCCAGGATTTAGTCAAAACATGGATGACATTCAGTGGAAAGCTTCAATGTTCACCTTCACAGGAATAAAATTCCTCTCTGCGCCAGATATAAACATTGTCCTTTAATCTCTTTTTGAAGCTACATGTGGAACCCAGATGAAAAAAATCTTTCTTCTCCTCTTTAGTTGGCTATTTATTAAAATGTACATATTTAGGCTTTTGAGTCACACAATCCCTTAGGCAACAACATTTATGAAACACAATTTATTTAAAAAAGAAATGGCAATGAAGACAACAAACATACAAACAAAGCATAAAAACTCATCAGGTATAAAAATGTGCCAAGGAAGCAGTACATGTTTTATTTTTCAAGATGACAAAGGACTGACACACTGTGTTGTTTCGTCCCCTTCATTAATATTTGTTAAATTTATTTAGTTCTATTTTCACTTCACTTTTTGTCCCGTTTTAGATTTCATTTCCCATATGTAAATGGGATAATATATCCTTCCCCATGGACCTGCCACTATAGATAAATTAATTTACCTCAGAGCGACTCACCACACAAAGAACTGCCCAAGTTCCCCATGCACCCCTGGTGGGACAGCTGAAGGTTCCAACGCTGAGAGAGGCCTGAACGGCATCAACAAGGAGCTGGGTCTTCTTGGTGGTCTATAGAACACCCTCCCTGTCAATATCCGTCAGGCACCCATGCTCTTGTCTTTTAAATGTCAACTAAAAACCTGGCTGTTCAGGATGGCCTATTCAGACTCTATCCACAATTGACCTGCATGCAATTGTTCCACTTCTGTTGATTAGGTTTGCATTTCTGCACTTTTACTATTTCTTTATTTCTGCACTTTTGCAATGTCCCTATTTCTGCAATATTTTTCTTTTCTTTCAATATTGACTATGTTTGCTTACATTTTACATAATTTGCTTTTGCTTTTTGTTTTTTGTCTTTTGCTTATTTATATTATTATTAATATTTTGATATTGTATTCTGTTAGTGTATTTTTATATTGTGCACCACCCAGAGAGGTCTATAGGCCAGATGGTTTACATACAGTTTTGAAATCAATCAATCAATCAATCAATCAAATAAATAAATGTGACACTGATATCTGTCATGAGCCAACCCAACCCAACATATCCATGGACTTCTTGCAATTTTGATTGGAAGGTATGGGAAAGTGCCAGTGGTATGGAGAGAGAATTTTGGAAGAGAGAGTGAGTCCATTTAGGAATCATCTGGATTTAACTTCACACTAGCACAAAACTACTGGACATTCACCCCACCCTGCTATGTCTGCTTATCCATAAGATTAGGCTATAAGTGATAGTTTTATATGCCACTAATAAAAAATAAAAAATAATTGCAAGCTTTCATGGAGAATATCCACTGTAGTAAAGCAATCACCAAAAGTTCAAACATGTTTGCCAGGATATTACCGTTGGATGTAAAGTTCTTGGCAAGATGATTTTCGCCAGCTACCTTTGTCTTAGAAGAAGCAGGAAGCCGCAAGTCTGTTATAAAGTTGCATCTAAAGACAAGGATTGGATTTCACACCCAGGCTGTAGTACAGCTTGCTGTCTGCTCGTCTATAAATCATTGCTGTTTATCTTAGTTTGATCTCCCTTAAACAGCTGTGGGAGTTGAAGGGTGAGAGTGAACCACAGGCTGGACACTCTCCTTTGGAGAATGCGGGAGGTCTGGGTTGTCCCCCACTTCAAGAGACCTTTTAATAGCTCTAACCCAGTTTGGGGAGCTCTAGAGGAACTCTTGCAAGCATTTATATAGACAGCTCATGGCCCCCAAAACAGTGACTGACTGACCAGATTGTTTCCATTTCTGGGATACCTCATTGTGGTGCTGACACAGATTGGTTATCTTGGAACAGCTGCCAGCACAGGCCTAAAAACCAGCAGACTAACAAGCGAATATCTGTTGGACGATAAGACCTCCTGCTATATCAAGGTCTCAGATTTTAAACTGCTGGATGATTGTAATTGATAACTCTTACTAGAGATGGGCACGGAACAAACAGTTTTTCGTTTCCGTTACCGTTTGTCATTTCCATTACGTAACGAAACGGCAAACGAAAATTGTGATGAAAATGAAACGAAACGAACAGAACCACAAAAATTGTGGTTGTTACGTTTTGTTTCCGTTAATTGCGACACACAATGAAACGAGCTGTTTTAAATGTTAAAAACGCCCTGGACATCCGTAAAAACACAGCAATAATTGTTTATATTGTCTGATAATACCTACCAGGGGGGTTGGGGTCCTTAAAACGTTTGTTTTTGTCTTCTCCCATCGCGATGTATTTTTCTTTTCCCTTTAAAATGGATGTCGCCACCAGCCACAAAATGGAGGCAAGCCATGTGATGGGATCATGTTCAACCAATAGCATGCCCAGGTTGCAGACTGGGCGGGCAGGTCTGGCCCCCGTCCTCCTTGCAGTCTCTGGTGGGAGTTAGGGTGGGATTGCTGTCTCTGCGACTCTAGCTTCAGTCCTGCAGCCTCCCTGTGTGCATGCATGCTGCATACCTCTCGGTGAGTACCCTCCCTTGCCCCGCAGTGCAGTCACTCTGTGGCTGCATTGCACCCTGGGCAATGCCCGCCGCTGCCTTTGCAGCCTCCCTGCGTACCTAGTCAATACTGTGTCTCTGCCAGCATCCCTTTTTATTAGTGTTTTCCCTCTGGTCTGGGGCATTGGGTGATGCCTGCGCACGGAAATGCTTTAAAAATTGCACAAAAAGCAGGTAACGAAATTTTTCCAAAAATTCGCAACAAACAGAAATGAACTGAAACAGACCTCTCAACGACAAATGAAAAACCGAAACACCATTTTTTTGTTTCGTGCCCATCTCTAACTCTTACATTAATGGCAAAGACAGTAAGCAAGGGAACAAACTAATTGACTGGAGTGGGTAAAATTGAATTGAGAAAGTAAGGAGCTAAGATGGCAATGACAATGTATCAGACATGCCTGGCTGGGAACCATGTGTGTGACAACCTTTTCTGTGATTTAGGGTGGTCACCTGGGTTTTAAAACATCATTTTTGACAATGTACTACCTTAAAATGGCAAGCAGAAAATGGATAATTAATTTATTGAAGAGGTATAAAAATGTTGTGGATGGATGTGGATTATATGCAGAGGGAACAAGGCCATAGAACTGAATTACTGGCCGGTGTCACCAAACCAAACACTGTTGTGAATGGTGTTTAACCACCATCTAATGTAAATAATATTAGCTACCAGCAAATACCAGCAGATGAACTATTTAAATGCTTGATTAACTACCAGAGCCTTTAACTTAAATCAATGAGATGTCTAAGCTAAAACCAGACCCATGGGGAACAAGAAAGAAATTAGTTTAAACAACAGTTTTATTCAGTTTAATTTATATTGGATATCCATCAAATGTTTTTACAGTTAATTGGCTGAATAATAATAATAATAATAATAATAATAATAATAATAATAATAATAATAATAATAATAATAATAATAATAATAATAAT
>JAHTLZ010000129.1:70474578-70519357 GCA_023846285.1 Phrynocephalus versicolor | reverse complement strand
ATAAATAAATAAATAAATAAATAAATAAATAAATAAATAAATAAATACTGCATAATGAAACCAACAATCCTTTTAAACAGTTTTCATTGCTGTATTAGACATTTTTTTTTATTTTTAAAGCATCACTGCTGTACATGGTGTTGTGAAAAAAGGGAGGCCCCTGCCCTGAGAAATGTACATCCTAATATTCAGTGCAGGAGAGAAAGAAGACAGGTGGGAAACTGGAGGCAGAACTTATAGGGGAAAATGTCCTCACATCTTGAGCTCAGGCATGATATATTTTTGTATTACTGCTATCAGAATCTCCAAAAAAAGTAATATTTCCAAGCTCTCCCTACTCCTTGCAACAGAAAATTGTTCCTTGAAGAGAAATAAATATTTGAAGATTACCAAACTTGTTACAAGGCTGTTGCTGGAAGGAGGTATGGTAATCCAATGGTTGTATGTACAAATTTAGACAACAGGCTGTGCCATCCAGTGACAAGGAATCAATTCCATAATTACAATTAATGTTAATTGGAAAAATTGTGTTGAGGATCTTTTTCAGACACTACAAAGTGTCTGAAAAATGCAGGTCACATTCTCTATAAATATACAGTAGTATATGCACAACTCTTCCTTCCCTAGCACCAGCCAGAGAGAGGAGGCCATGGGCTCCCAGGCATTAAAGACACACACACACACACACACACACACACACATCAAAATTCAACTTTGGCACCATTCACTCTGGAGACCCAGAGAGACACATTAGTTCCCCTGGGTCTTCAGCTGGTTCCCTGAGCCTGATGAGCTCACAGCACCAGATATTTGGAACTAGAGATGGGCATGAAATGGAAATACAGTGTTTCGTTTCATTTTGCTTTGTTTAGTTTCAGTCTTCATTTTGTTCCATTTCATTAATAATGGATTTTTAAAAAGAATTTTTGTCACTAAACCAAATGATTCATAAGGCTATAAATAATGGGGAGATTTTCTTTTTTGGAAAATACTTTTTCCAAAATGGGAGAACACTTTTTTACTTAATAGGGAGCCCACTGCTCTAAATCAAAGACCCTACTTAAACCTTTCACACAAAGAATCCTCTGTAAACAAGCAGGAAACCTAAGGGCTTGCTGCTGCATGGAGAGATTGGAGATATAAGCTCAACAGCTGATCAGAGGAAGTGAGGAAAATATATTAAAAAATAACCTCCCCAGTCCTACTTAATCAGGAAAGGAACAATCAGTTTAAACTTTAAATAACTTGCAGATACAGGGACAGCCAGTGCATGGAAGAGCCTAGTTGGCTAGCTGCAGGCAGGCAGATCAAGATTGGAGATAAGTAACAGCTGAGGCATGGGAGGGGAGGAAGGAAAACAAATCAATAAGTTTAAAAATAAGCCTCCCATTCTCAAGATGGCTGTATCAAGAGGCTTCTTGCCAGCAGGATGTACAGTATCATTTCATTTCTGAAACAAAAAATGGTGTTTTGTTTCATTTCTTGATGACACGCTGTTTGCTGTTTCGTTTCATTTCGTTTCATTTCGTTGCGTAAGATTACAAAAAGACGAAACAGTGTGTCATTTTTTGTAAGGTGCCAATCCCTATTCAGAACCTATATAGAACCTCCACATTTTGTTTGCTTGGGCAATGTAAACACAATTCCTGGGGACTTCCATAAGGTATAATAATAATATTAATCATCATGTGCCATCAAGTAAATTCTGAGTCACAGTGATCTTTTTCAGGATTTTCTAGGTAGAGTGTACTCAGAACTGGTTTACCATTCCCTTCTTCAGGGTGGGGGCATTCTTGGACTGTGCTTTTTGCCAAAGACCACACTGACTGACTTTACTCATCATAGAAGATTAGAGAACTGAATGCCACTGAGCCATCCAGCTATTCCCAAATGTATGAGAAACAGGTTGTTGGGCTTACTGCCAATAGGATTGTTATGGGGTTTCACTTTCAGGTTAACACTGAAGCAAAATCATGAACAGCCTTTTTTAATATACAACAATTCCTGTGAGCTAAAAAAAAAAATGTATAGATAGGATGACCTCAGCTTAATCCAAAGTAGCTCTGGGCTTTCTAGATCAAAAAGACATCTTCATCTTCATATAGTCTGGCCAAAGAAGGTGCCTCCAAGACACAAAGGGTTGCAGTCTGAGGTGTGTAAGTGAGAAATTACCTGATCCATGTGCACATATATACAGATAATGCTTGACGTACAGTACTTTGCTATAAAACAAATAGTTAATGTATGTGGCTATTTAAAAGAAATAAAAGTGTTCATGTTCATTTTCTCCTAGCCAACTGGCCTGACAAGATTATGTCACTGATAGGACTCTTGGGAAGAATTTGATACAGTGGAGATAAAAATCAGTTCTCCAACAGTTATTTATTTATTTATTAGATTTCTATACCGCACCATCTAGCCCGAAGGCTACTCTGCAGCTAACATGGTAGCCATTCAACCCGTTTTCATAAATGGAAATTATCTGTACTAGGAAAGAAAGACACATTAGTTAGAATGTGTGCTCCTTTTTTTCTTTTCTTTTTTTCTTTTTCTTTCGGTTTTCCCTTCCCCTGCTGTTTTTCTTTAGTGTTCTGCTGTTTTGTTTTTTAAGCCTGAGGGCAAAACTCTTTTGTCTTGTTTTTATCTACATTCAAGCCATTATGACAGCCTTTCAAATTGAAAAGCGAGGCATCAGTGCTTTAAAGAAAGGTGGGGGGGGGAACCACACACACACAATAAATCATCTGCTTATATTGGGAGGTACTTAAGTCAGTGTGTCTGGGACAAGTGCAGCAGCCTTTGCCAAAGGCTGGGAATTATACTCGTGGCAGCCCAAACACAGCATTTCGAGGGCAAACAGGGCCACTTCCAACATACAGGCCAAGGACTCTGATGTGTAGCGATGCTTTTCAGTCAGGCAGAAACATGAGCCGGGTCAGAAGACAGCATTATCTGGCTTAAAGCAGTTGCAGCTTTACTGTTAAACCAGTTGATAGTACTCACATCCAGATTGTGATGGGAACACACAAGTGCCTTGTGCTGGAACAGCACAGTGATTGGTGCATGGCTCAGGCGGTGATACCATGGAGCCACAGTCATATGAATATATGGAAGGATTCTTTTCTTGTAAATGGCACAGTGCTCAGGGCGTCTGCATGAAAACCTGCAAAATTGGACTCCCTCCCCCCCTCTCAAGAAACAAGCCTTGAACCACACCCTAGCCCAGCCGCCCAAGTGCACTGTTAAAGGGGCACACACATCGGGTCTATAAAATTGTGCACCCACATCCTTCACTCTTCTCTGCTTTCTGAAAAGCAGAGAGATTGGGGAGCAGGTAATGTGGAACCACAACCATACTGAATAATGCACAAAGCTGAAAACTGATGGCACGTGGGTCAGCTTCAATTCATGCATCCTGTTCAGTTATTTCTAGACATGGGTGTTTCGTTTTGGAAGGAGTCTGGTTCCGAAATGAAACACGGCAGCACAGCTGCCGTTCAGAACTTGGACCCGCCCTCCAGAACAAAATCAACCACTGACTTACCTTCCGTTGGGTCACTCAGGGCAAAACACCACCGATTAAGCAGCCTCCAATGTGTCATCTTTCCTTCTCCCTGGTGCTGGCCAATCAGGAGCTGTGAAAGGTCATGCATCATCCTGCCTCCCAGTCTGATTGACCAACCCCAGGGAGAAGAAAAGATGACATGTTGGAGGCTGCTCCCTCAGTGGAGTTTCGCACTGCGCAACCCAAAGGAAGGTAGGTCAGTAGTTGATTTCATTCCAGAGGGTGAGTTCCAGTTCTGAATGGCAGCTGTGCGGCCGTGTTTTGTTTTGAAACTGGATCCCTTCAGAAACAAAACACCCATCTCTAGGATAAGCTCTAGATATAGAGCAACTATGTCAATTTCTGAGATGTGGCTTTCCACTTGCACAAAGCAACAATGGAGGGCAGAGTGGCTAGCCATTGTTGAGTTGCTCCAGATAAGGAAGACTGAACGGAGCTCATGAAAGGTGCTCTATTCCTAATAGCATGGCGTGTTTGAATAGGCAATGAATATTTTAGGTATTTTTCCCCATGCTTTGTGCTCTCATCCCAGAATAAACCATTGTTGTTGTGGCTAGGCGGTGACCTATTGTTGCATATATCAAAAAAGATATAGTGGAACTGGAAAAGGTGCAGAAGAGAGCAACCAAAATGATTAGTGGGCTGGGACACCTTCCTTATGAGAAAATGCTACAGCATTTAGGGCTTTTGAGTATCAGGATAAAAAGGTGCCTGAGGGAAGAACATGATTGAGACATACAAAATTGTGCAGAGGATGGATGAAGTGGATAGAGGGAAGCTCTTTTCCCTCTCATACAATACCAGAACTGGGGGTCATCCACTCAAATTGAGGATTGGGGGAGTGAGAACAGACAAAAGAAAGTATTTCTTCATCCTGCATGTTGTTAGTCTCTGGAACTCCTTGCCATAAGATGTAATGATGGCATCTGACCTAGATGCCTTTAAAAGCAGATTAGACTGATTTCAGAAGGAAAAGTCCATTGCAGGTTGCAATCCATTATGGGGATGTGTGATATTTTCAGGCTTAAAAGGAGGATACCACAAAATGCCAAATGCAGGGGTGTGGTATCAGGAGACAGATATATCGCTGTCTCATATGTCCCAGAGGGCAGTTAAATAAAGAAATCACTTAAAACCTGCTGTCTGAATAGATTTGGGCTTAGACAGTTTTCCAAGATGCAAGAAATTCTGTTGGAGAAACTTAATTTCACAAGGACAATTTATACGTGCCAATGACATTATCTGTTTTTCCTAAATATGGCATAAGCAAACCCTGAATATCAAATGCACTCCCTAGTGGGAAGAATTAAGACCAGACAAAATAATAGAATATATGGAATGATAGTTGATGAATTATAGTATTAAATGGACATGTTGCTGGTACAATCTGCTGCAGGCTAGCCTGTGCACCTAAACAAAAGAGCAAATGTAAGAACTAGAATGAATTCTGCTCAGCTGTTGTTTTGGCGCCTCACACCATAATAGACCTTTGTCATGATGCATTCTAATCTAAAAGCAAAAATTAGAAATTCCAAAGTGGCTTTCATCTCAGATCAGCAAGAACAAACAGTGCTATAAGACTTCAAAAGGACATGGTTTGGGTCACCTCTGAGATGCACAAAATATTCTAATGTCCAAGAAAGAAAACAGAGGAAGCATAATAATGCAAGAAAATTAAATACAAAAGGGGAAAAGGGAGCTCTTCCTGAGCTTTACAGAAGAGGCCACAATCAGGGCAGCACTCAGATGCCGCAGACGCAAGAAGAGCCTGGTCTATCCTGAGTCTTCTTGCCCAAACTCAGCTTGGAAAGATACCCTTTTAAAGTTAGGCCCTAAGCACATCCGATCTTGCCTGATTTCAGAAGCTAAGCAGGATCGGCCCTGGTTAGTACTTGGATGGGAGACCACCAGGGAATACCAGGTGTTGTAGGCGCCTGGAGTAGGAACTGGCAAACCACTCCAGTATTCCTGCCAAGAAAACTCCATGGACATGGGGTCATGAAGAGTCGGTCACGACTGTATTTATTTATTTCATTTATTTATTATTGAGTTTCTACCCCGCCCATCTTCCCGAAGTAACTCTGGGCAGCTTACAATAGGCTGATCCATTCAGCAAGATACAATACAAACAGACAAGACAAATTTAAACAATATAAAAATAAAACAGGTAGCACCCTTGACACAAGACATATGAGGCTCAACTATAGAGTACCTCACTAGTTAGACTAGTTAACGGGTGGTGGAAAAAAAACTAAACTAAACTAAACTTGGTCACCAAAGGCCTCGCAAAAGAGCAAGGTTTTCAATGCTCTGCGAAAGGCCAGCAGGGACTCTGCAGAGCGCACTTCACTAGGTAGGCTGTTCCACAACGAGGGGGGCAGCCACCGAGAAGGCCCGGTTACAGGTGGAAGTTTTCCGGGCCTCTCTGGGGGTGACAACCTGAAGCAAGTGTGCCCGTGACTGCCGAACTGGTCGGGCCGAGGTTGATCGCTGGGCGATCCGCTCTGCCAGGTAATCTGGGCCCAAGCCATGGAGGGTTTTATAAACTAAAACCAAGACCTTGAATCTGATCTGGGACGCAACGGGCAACCAATGCAGGCAAGCCAGGACTGGGGTGATGTGGTCATGACGGCGCACACCCACCACCAGCCTGGCTGCCGCATTTTTTACCTGCTGCAGATGCTGGAGGAGAGTCAAGGGCAACCCCATGTAGAGAGTGTTGCAGTAGTCCAGCCTCGAGATCACCAGCACTTGCACTACTGTTCTCAGGGAGTTGCCGTCTAGGTATGGGCGGATCTGGGCAATTTGGCGCAGGTGCTAAAAGGCGGTTCAGGTCACAGCAGCCACCTGGGTGTCCAAGGATAGCGCCGGATCCAGAACCATGCCCAGATTCTGAACCCTGCCCGCCAGTTGGAGGGAAACATCCTCCAAACTGGGGAGAGGGCCTCCATATCCAGACGGAGAGCTCCCGAAGAACATCACCTCGGTCTTCTCGGGGTTGAGTTTGAGCCTGTTGGCCCTGGTCCAAGCCATGACCGCCTCCAGATACTGGTCAAGAGTCCGGACAGCTTCCACTGCAGAGGTGGGAAAGGAGAGATAGAGCTGCGTGTCATCAGCGTACTGATGACAGCAGACTCCAAAACTCCGAATGACCCCAGCCAGCGGTCTTACATAGATGTTGAACAACATGGGGGATAGAGACGAGCCCTGCGGAACCCCACAAGGGAGTGTCCACGGGGCCACCAACTCTCCACCATGTTGCACATACTGGGGCTGACCCTCCAAGAAGGACCGGAGCCAACTGCGAACAGTGCCTCCAATACCTACCTCAGAGAGCCGGTCCAGTAAGATACCGTGGTCGACGGTATCGAAGGCCGCTGACAAATCCAAGAGAACCAACAGGGTAGAGCAACCCCTGTCGGCCGCCCGGATTAGGTCATCTTGCAGCGTGACCAAAGCTGTCTCAGTCCCCCGGCCAGGCCTGAACCCGGACTGGCATGGATCAAGGCACTGTTGTTCCTCCAAAAAGGATTGAATCCGGATCGCGGCCACCCTCTCGATAACCTTGCCCATGAAGAGGACGTTGGCAATCGGACGATAGTTAGCCAATTGGTCCGATGCCATGACTGGTTTTTTAAGAATGGCCTTTACCACTGTCTCCTTCATATGGGAGGGGAAGACCCCCTCGCTGAAGGAGGCAGTGGCGATGGCAGAAGCCCATTCAGGCATACTCCCTCCAGCAGCTTTTATGAGCCAAGCAGGGCAAGGATCGAAGGGGGTGGACGCAGGCCGGCAGTGGGCAATTGCCCTGGAGGCCTCTGAAGAGGAAATGGGCCCAAACTCAACCAATTGAGGAGAGCAAGTGGGTGCAGCGACAGGGGATGGTGAGGGAGGGCTAGTGCAACCGGATTTGAAGCCGGCCCGGATGGCTTCTATTTTAGATTTAAAGAAGACTGCAAAATTCTCACTACTGAACTCAGTAGGAGGAGGCCTCGCCAACTAGGATTGGTGAGGTCTCAGACCACCTGGAAAAGTTCCGCCTGGCGGTTCAAGGCCTCATCAATTCTCAGGGAGTAATAGGATGTTTTAGCCTCCCTGATTGCACGAGAGTAGCGCCGAGTCTGGATAACGACTGCAGTCTTATTGAACGCCATCCGGCTTTGTCTCCAGCTGTTTTCCAGCCTCCTCCGTTCCTGCTTCATCGCTTTCAACTCCGCCGTAAACCACGGCAAAGGTCGAGCTCTGCCACGGAGGAGGCGCTTGGGGGCGATCTGGTCAATGGCACGGGAAGCTGTTTCAAACCATTGATCAGCCGCAGCCTTGGCCAGATCGTCAGCTAAGCCACCAGGAAGCTCCCCGAAGGCATCACGGAACCGAACAGGATCCAGAAGCCTCCGGGGTCGGGCCTGCACGAGGGGCCGAAGGTCCCCGCGGGTGGGGGCTGCGACCGACAGGGAAAAGGACAGCAGGTGGTGATCTGTCCATGACACAGGTAGGGAAACAATGTCCCCCACCTCCAGACTAGAATCCCCCGACATGGAGGTAAATACCAGGTCAAGGGTATGCCCTGACCTGTGGGTGGGGCAAGAAATATGCTGGGACAGACTCATGGAGGTCATGGACTCCATGAATTCCAGAGCTGCACCAGACAGTCCACCGCCAGCCTGCACATTGAAGTCCCCAACAAGCTACTGTCTCAAAACAGCAGTCATAAAGCAAGCTATTGTCAGGAAACAGCAGTTTAGGGTGGGTGAGCAGGTGTTCTCTCTTATCCACAGTTTTCATTATCCATAGGAAGGCCTGGAACCAATCCCCAGCGGATACTGGGGTCCTATTGTATTTTCATAGCAGGGCTGTATGTTTTCTTCATCATCACCCATAAATATTAGCGTTTGTTCTGTATTGTCCACTAATAACACAAATCCTCCTCTAGAGGAAAAAAAAGGATGGCAACCCTTTCAGCCCTTCTCTCAGATCTGTCCTCATGAAGACATTTCATGTTGAGCCTCTTTGGCCAACCTAGCCTCTTGTTACTAGAAGCACTGCTGTCATCAAAGAGGCAAATATTTAAACATTAGTTAGGCTAAAGCAGAAGAAATCCCTACTGATTCCATTTCAATAAGGGCAGCTACAACCAGAGCTGCTCAGTTTAATTAGGGTTCTAAAGATGAGTACTAGAAGCTGAGCTGGGAGCCCTTTTTCCTGTTAATAAGGTGGAATGGGATATCTTTCTGTGTAAGGAAATATGACAGAAGGGCTGAGAAACAGATTGTATAAACTTACATAGAAGAACTATTCACGGTCCTTAAGAGAAGACTAGCACATAAGGGAAAGGGAAAGGCTCTGAAATAAGAGGGAAAGAAGAGATGGAGAGGAAAAAAAAGTAGGGGGAGATATTTGTCTGGGCAGTTTCTGGGATGGGATTGCATTTAAATATGGAGCCTCTTCTCAGCTGGAAGTTGTTATAGGGTATACCAAGCTTAAGGAGGGTGTCTCTTGAATTGCAGGTATCACTGGATCAGACTGAGTGAGAAGGAATAAATTAAAGAGAAGGAAAGAAGCTGTTTTCTAGCACTGGCATGCTCTCTTAGTACAAAATCAACAAATGGACGCGAGATCAGGGACATACCAGCAGACTTGTGCTTGTTGACAGACTCTGGGTGATAGATTACAAAGCATTTCTACATATACAAGTTGAACATAGGCATACTCTGTAATTACATTTGGATACTCAGTTGCATTTGGCGTGTAATCATTATATCTGCATGGACTAGTCAACACACTCGGGATCAAATCAGTTCTTACACTCTCTGCAGTACCCATTGATTGGACCACTGAAGAATAGGGTTCTTTCCTATCTGAATGCAGTGTGTATGCATCTACTTCTACCATTGATCAAAGACATTTCAGGCAGCTTGAACTGCTGATCTGAACTATCGGAATTCTGTTTGTTTTTACTTCTATAATATTTCTTCTTTGCCTGTGGCTGTGGGTCCCAAGAGCGGAGAACTTATGCCCCTATGCCATCATAAAGCTTAGATCAGTGGTCAGAGACAGGATGAAAAACAGTGTTTTTTGTTTTTTAAACAAAAACCAACACACAAAACCAGAACCTTCTTGTAGCAACCGAGGCAGCTTATATAGATTTTCCACAGACACACAGAATAGAAGAACAAGCAAGGTCTGTACCCAGTGGACCTAAACCACTCCAGGCAATTATGAGAAAAGATACAGGAGAGAAATTGGACTGTTCCATTATAGAACTCTTAAGATGCATTAGTATATCATGCTTTGTTATATTTTCTCTCTCTTAGCAAAAACCAGTGTTCAATACCTCTCTAGATATATTACATTTCTTGTGGAATCGTGCCCTTTCAGATATTTATTGCACACTTTCCCCTAATATTATTATAGTCCCCGAGAGTTCTGTTCGGTTAAAAACCAAGGGGACAAATATGGCAGTCTTCCACCTCAACATTTCCTTTTTTCTTTCAATTATGTAGGATATTCAACTTGCCAAAACCACACACACACACACACACACACACACACACAGAGAGAGAGAGAGAGAGAGAGAGAGAGGAGAGAGAGAGAATGGATTTTTCTGTTTCATCTAAAAGATTACGTATTTTTCTGAGAATATGATTGTTAGAAGCCAAAAACATGCCTGGAAAAATCTAATATACACATTGTTTGTCAAGAGAAAAATGTTAAAGGCATCCGCCCCTCTAATTGCTACCCATTCAACTTCAAACTTCTTTGAATGTTGTAACACAATTGTCCACTCCTGGTCAGAGTACCTCCCACCTGGAGAAGACTATATCTAGACCATCTGGAAGTGACTTAATGGGTTTTTAAGGTGAAGTAGGAAGATGCAAGAATAATCAATTAAAATGGGGCTACCTGAGCAAAGGACAAATTTTCTGTGACTGTGGAGAAATTTAATCAATGCAGCACTTGTGTGCATGAAACTCATGCCTCACCATTTGTAGAAAAGAAAAAGCTTGCTTCTGGTCAAAAATAGTCCCATTATCTTAACATTTTAATTCAGTTTTAGCTTTATCTATATTCATATACAGTTGTCCCCCGCCCTTTCGTACTTCTTATACTGCGGTCCCAGTATATCAGTATATGAAAAAAAGGCCCCCTGGGGTAAGGAGGAAAGGCCTTCCCGGGCCCGTCGGAGGCCCCAAAAGCGCTTCCCCACAAACTGGGAGTGACTTCCGGTAAAACAGAAGTGACTTCCAGATCACTAGAAATCACTTTTGGGGCCTCTGGGGGACTGGAAATCCGCTTTCAGGCCCGTTTGGGGCAGCACCAGGCCTGGGGTAAGTAGAAGAGCCCCCAGAAAGCCCGCCCAGTCCCGACCTGACCCAGCATCCGCACATTGTGCATTTTCCATTATTGTGGGTCGGGTCGGGTCGGGTCCCTAACCGTGCGATAGGTGGGGGTTTACTGTGCAGCATATCCCTATTTTTAAACTGTACAATGATCTCATATGAATAAGAAATAAGAAGAAAATGACCCATTTGTGTGGGGTTGGATCAAGCAGAATGGCTCACAGTGAAATTAGACCGATTCAGCAATTCAAGGGTGAAAAGGAATTCATTGGGAAGGATTGGGGGATGGGGGAGAATGTCAGCAGCACCTCCTTTTCTACATACCTGCCTCATAGCCTGGCCTTTCCTAAGCTGCCTATCTGAATGATTCCTCAGCCCTGATAGTACTTGGGGGCCAAACCATTATTTGCAGAGGGAACCAAAAGGTTCCCTTTCTCCAGGCAATTCTCTCTTTCTTTTCTTTTTTGGCCATTTATCCCCAGAATGCTTTGGCTAAGAAACAACCTGTCTGAAATTCAGTTGGTTTACTCACCCCATTAAGGTCTATTCTGTCTCCAAATTCCAAACAGTATATATATATGACTCCAAAGGCAAAAAGTGTTATGGCCATTTTGGCTTTCCAGTGGATGTCAATGGGAGGCTGGTGATTTGAACTTACAAACTGATTCAGACCTGAACGGAACTGAATTGGAAGGGAGCCCAGTTCATTCAGCCTAAATCATTATCCCTCTCAATACACCACATTGGCTTGCAAGCCAAAATAAGGAACCAGTGTGCAGCCTTTGCCATCAACTCTAACAAGTCAGCCTTTGTTTGGTTTCTTTAGGCAGTGCCTCTCCATCAAGTGACATTCAGCAGCCATTTATTAGGTTGCAACTGAGGAAGAAAAAATAGAATCCAGGCTGTTTTACTGGCTCAGCTTAGAAATGAGCATTTTTTAGCCTCTTATCTCTTGAAATTTGTCTCTTTTCCCACTGGTCATGATAAGAGACCAACTATTTCTGGATTCATTCCAGCATGCATTCTGCATTACAGCTGCTTGTTATGAGAACCATATGATGTTTACTAGAGTCCGAGTTTCCTTGTTTTCCTTTTGCTTCTTCATATTTCTTAAAGGTATCGCCTCTGGCCAAGTTTTGCATTTGTGTTTTGTGATGGCCACGTGGCTCACCCCCCCTTTGCTTTCATAGTTATTTTCTTTTATTTTTCTTTTTTTCCTTTTGTGTTGTGCCTTTTGACTTGTAAGCCTGTGAGCAGAGACCATCTTACATACTGTATGTTCTCACAGCCTCTCCAGTCAAAGGGCTTTTTGCCTTCCTGGGTTGGGTTCCTGGGATCTGTGAGCCAACCAATAGAATTTGAAAAAAATTACCCTCACCACTGTTTCGGGTGAGGGATTCTGGAAGTAGTTATCCAAAAGGTAACTTTTCCAAGGTCTAGTTAACATCCAAAAAAAGTAAATGGTTCCACGTTCTACCAACAGTAAAGGAATAGCCACATTTTCCCCTCTTTGCTTCCAAAACATGCATATAAAGAGACCCTAAAAGAGGGTGGGGGTTAGCAGATGAAGCATTTCATGTTGAGACAAAAGATGGCTGTATAGAATTTAGATACCAGCAAAGAATATGGAGAGGTAGAGCATCATTCAGTCATGGTTTGCCAGAGTCTGCAGGGCAGAGTCTTTATACAATATTTCCCCTTTCTATGGAAACAATGCTGTGTCCTCATATGCCTTCTTACATCTCCTTTTGCAGAGAAATCTATTTTAAAATGTGAATAACTGAGGCAAAACAAAGTGCCCCTCTGGCTGTACTGGGTGAGACCTGTCACCAAGAGGACACTTGTTTTTAGAGGGAAAATCCACTGTGGCAGATCTACATTGACCTTTCCGTAACATCCCAAACAAATACACACAGGATGGCTACAAGGAAGAGCGTTATTTACCAGAATAAGCACCGGAGGGCAAAGTGATACCCAGCACTCTGGTTGCAACAGCAAATCTAGTCATGAAGGACCAAGATGACCAGTTTTTATCATAACACACGAATAGAAAAGAAACAAAACCCTGGCATGCATATACAAGATCATCTGTGTAAACTGCATGAGTATCTCTGTTGCACAATACATAGCCATTTAATTGTTACAGTCTCTACACAGAAGCGGAACAATATTTTTTGGATCAAAGTCCTCTGAATCTCCCAACTGCAGAGTTAGAACAGATCTAAGGGTTTTCTAGCAAATTCCCTGCTGATGCAGTAATCCATGAGATAAAGCATCATTAACATATGGCCATCCAACATCTGTATGAAAACCCCTAAACAATGTGAACCACTACTATCTTAGGTCATCTCTTCCACTGTTAAACAATTCTCACAGTCACAAAATCCTTCCTAGAGATTGGTCAAGGTTTTGGAATTTGAATCCATTGGTTCTGTCCTATTCTCTGCAACCAAAGAAGATAAGCTTTTTCTAGGCTGAAAAATAATCATGTTTCATCATGTCCCTTCTGATCTTTTTAGGTACACATCACCTAACGTTTAGGTACATATCAAACACATTTCTATTTTCTCTACATGTTATGGTTCAAGCAGGTTGGGATACTACAAGAGAAACACAGTCAATTTTGCAAGCAGCAGGGTGTCAGCAAAGCAAGCAGGGGTATGTCTGGAGTAATCACATATAACCTTTAAATCTTTTTTAGTTAGGAACTGCACTATATTGGGCTGGATGTAAACTGATTATGGTTGTTTGAACTTTGGATCATTGTTGGAGCTGATACAGACCTAATGGGAAACTCAAGTTCTTAAGGCTTGCTCCTCAAGAAGGCAACAACTGAAATGCATCAAGCCTGAACTTTTTAGATAAGAATAAAGTCTATATTGCCAATATTTTTATTCATGTTGAGACCCTGTCCCCCATTTGTACTTTTGCCACCAGCCAATGCACCAGTTCCCTCTGTTTGGTTTACTTCCACAAAAACAATAGTTTTGTGGCACCTTAAACATCTTTTTAAAAACATTTGCAGAGCAAGGCAGCTTGCTTGGTCAGTCAAAGTCCTTGGAATAGAACACACAGGTCCAGATGGAAGTTAAATTGGTGCAAACATAGTGGTTTCAGAGGAGTTTAACTTGGCAGAGTGTAGGAACTGAGATCCAGTCAACAACCAGTTTACTTGCAAGCTGTTTCTATCCCCCCCACAGCCAGACCACTGGGAGAAGTCCACAGGATGATAGGCCACAGAGTAGCGAGTGGAACACCTAACCATTCAAAAAACAATCCCCCTGAGCTGCCCCAAGCCCCACCACTGGGGTTTTGAGCAGGCTGGTGCTAATTCCCGAATCTGAATCTGGTGCTCTGCTACCAAATGTGCCCTGCCTCTGAAATGGTGACATGGTTAATTAAATGTAACAGTCCTTGCAGTATCGCAACAACAGATTATAACAAAGTGCCCTTCCTCCACAATCCTAGCCCATGAACAGACCCAGTGGGAACAAATGCCCCCCCCATATTAGACAATACATGAAGGATGGGTGAATGGGGAAAGCTATGGTGCAAACTAAGCGCTGAAGCCCAGCCTAGAGGTTAAATGCCTGAAGAGCAGAGTGGAGTGAGACTTGGGATTGTTTGACCAGTTGGGTGCACCAACCAATTGAGGGACACACAGGAGTATCTTTGTCATTGTGTGCAGTCTGGAACAATGTTCCAGCCACCATTCTTATCTGCCTGCCCTTTGGCCATTGACTGCAAAGGGGACCAGAGATGAATCAGAAGTCCCTTACTTCGTTGCCATAAGCTTTTTTGACTAAAGTGATGTTTTATGCCAAATATCCCATGAGTTTTAAGGAGCCACAAGATTCTTTCTTGGTTTCTGACTGCAGCAATCTAATTCAACTATCCCTCCACACACATACCAATTTGTTTGCAAGGAAACATTTAGATGCCTCAGCTTTGTATTCCCACTTCAGCTGCGTAAATAACCAGCTGCTCTCAAGAAAGTGATCTCAGAGAGTCCCAGTATCATGTTTAAAGCAATAAACTTTGGGAAAATACCGAGTGAGGAAGCATCAGGAGGGAGGGTTCTTTACCCTTTTTATTACTGCCCTCTCCTCTCAATTGCTTCTCCCATTACATTTTTCATGGACATTAGGAGCTATAATTTAGTCTGCCAATTTTGTTATGGCAGGGAGGGCTGTGTGTTCTATCAAATCAGAAATAGCAATGCCTGGTACTATTGTGCAAGGGCTAATGATATGCCATGCTTCCATTTGAGATCAAGGGTCCAGCTGTTTCATTATGCTGTCTCCCACAGGGACCCTCAAATGGCTCCGAGAATCCCAAGAGCAAAGAGATGAAGCCAATTGCCTTTTTCCCTTGATTGCAGTAGCATCCACTGTTCATTATGTATTACTCTCCATGGGGGGTTGTCCATAATGGTCTTGTCAGGTCATCACAGAAAGAGGTACCTAGTAGTGGAATTCAGGATGTTCAGAAGGCTGCATTAGACACTTCCCTGGAAGACACAAGCTGTGGCACCACCAACAACATCTGGAGTTGGGATCATTGTGCTTCTGTGTTTTAGACCCAGATAAAGGGAACCAGGGAGAGCCTTCTACTGTTCCATCTCAATATAAGCTACGTAGGCCATCCTAGGCTTCCAGAACTAATGGAAGTCAACAGCTTCCACCAAGGATTCTGCCACTACCACATCTGCTGCGGAAAGCTGGCAGCTGCTCTACTGCAATTTGGTACTAGGTTCATTCTTATAGAATGGAGCATGGAGCCCAGCCAGTCATGAGAGCAGGGAGCTTCTTTCCCTTGCAAAAAGGAAAATGCAGCCTGCCTGCCTTGGCAGCAGTGACAATTTTGAGCTAAGCAATTCTTTAGGGGCTGTAACCATTCTCACCCAATATAGAACCATGGGAGCAATTTATTTTGCCTTAGGGCTCGGTTACACAGTCACTGCATTGATTCTGGTCCCAACTTTTACTATATCAATGTAAAAGTGTGTGGTATTGGTACACAAGTTCACTTTTTACTTCACTTTTCACTATTGCTTACTATTTATACCTCTGATTGCACCCATACATACCCTAATAATAGAATCATCAAATTTGCTGATAATACAACAGTAGTGGAACTCATCTCTGGAGGGGATGTGTCTGCCTACTGGGATGATGTGCAATGGTTGTTACAGTGGTGTAGGAATAACAACTTGATTATCAACATCAATAAGACCAAGGAGTTTATAGTGGACTATTGGAAAATGAAATCAGATATTCAGGTCTTGATTATTGATGGAGACTGGGTAGAGTGGGTGATGAATTGTAGGGTTTTGTGGTTTTTTTTTTGGATTATTTTGAAGGAGGATCTGACCTAGAGCACAAATACTGTAGCACTGGTTAAGAAGGCCCAGCAGGTACTATATTTCTTGAGACTTCCCAGGAGGCAACAACTGACTCAGAAACTGCTGGTGACATTCTACCATAGCTACATAGAAAGCACTTTAATTTACTGCATCTGTGTTTGGTTTGCCAGTTGCACAGTGGCAGACAGAAAGGCACTCCAGAGAGTAATTAATACTGCCCAGAGGATAATTGGTTGGCCTCTTCCCTCTTTGGAAGAAATGTATAACTCCAGATGTTCAAGGGAGACCTCTAGAATCTTTGAGGGACCCTTTGCCTCCTGGATATCAGTTTTTGAATAGATTAAAGAACAATTTTTACCCTAGAGTAGTATTTGAGTTAAATGCTGCAGTTTAGTGTCTATTTTAAGTAGATGTTTAGCATTTTAAGTATTTAAGCATTTTAAGTCTTCAAGCAGATGTTAAGCATTTTAGGTTATTTTAACCAGAATGGTGTTTAATGTGGTTCTTTTGTTTGTTTTTGTTTTGTGTAGTGCTGGAACAGCACTTAATTTCATCGTACATATTGTGCATATGTACAATGACAATAAATTTCTATTCTATTCTATTCTATTCTATTCTATACTACTTGAATAACAACTCCCATCATAATGATGGTGGGAAAGCAGGGCATTGCCAGATGAGTAGGAGAGAGATTGTGCTGAGCCTCCACCATGAACTAGCAAGCTTTGCCCAGCCAGTTGCAGGGAAGGGTGATCCTGAGGATTAGTCTGGCTCTTCTGAAGAAAAAGAATGGTGCTGACAACACAGCCTCCCTTTCTAGGCACAATTTAAAACAACAACACCATTCTCAACAGCCAAACTGAATGTGATGAATTAATTTAGGAACTGAAGCATTTAAAAAAAAAGGTGTAAAAAAAAAACCTTGGTTTCATAGCCAAATAAATCAATTTTACTCCTGTGTCATGTGCCAGGGAACTTTTAAATTGATTCAGATACTGTAATGTTAAAATGTGGTTTTGTGGATGGTGTGACTGCAGTGTAAGTGAATCAAACATGTCTTACTTCCAGGAAACCTCTTTTGTGTATAGCAGCCTACTTCTAAAGTCTCGAAAGATACCTGTCTAAGACCTGCAGAAACACAGATTTCTTTGAACACCTGTTTCGGGGGGTTGGAGAAAGAGAAATGTTCATGTTGGGTGATGATCTTCTACATTCCAATCATAATGTCAGACTCCAAGGGGGAAAGACAGCTGAGTAGAGATGGGCACGAACCAGAAAACCCATGGTTCGGGTTCGTCTGGTTCGGACCCACCCTCGATTCGGTTCGGGTTTGGGTACGTAGGAATTTTTTAAAAAATCGTACGAACCCAAACTGGCTCAGGTTTTTACTTACCAGTGGCGGCAGCTCTGCTCCAGCAGTGACTTCCGGGTTCCTGGCCTGTGCTACAGCTGTAGTGCGGGCTGAGTCCCCTCCTTTGCCTTCCTCCTTCTCCTTCCGGAGGTGCCTTCTGGGTTTCTGGCCTGCGCTACAGCTGTAGTGTGGGCCGGGTTTTTTTTTAATTTATTTTTAAAGCGCCGACCACGTGGCCCCTGGGGCCCGGTCGGTCCTGGGTTTTTTTTTGTTTTTTATTGGCAGCCAGGAAGACCAAGACTCCAGCAGCACCAGGTAGGAGACCGCCACCATTAACAAAACGAATGAAACCGAACCAATTTTGTTTGGTTCTGTTTGTTTCATTCTAAAATCACTCTGGGGATAGTTATTCAGTTCATTATGTAATGAACCGAATAACGAATAACGGAACGAACTAAAAGTTTGTTTCATGCCCACCTCTACAGCTGAATGCTGGGCAGGGCATGTCACCCCTCTGGCAAAACACATCCTAGCCACAGATACCTGCATCCTCTTTCTGTAAAGGTAGAGAGGAGAATGTGGATTAGCAATCACAATCACAGATGTGAATGCTTTCTAGATTGTTAATTACTACCACTGTGAAAGACATGCACTTAATCTCCCATTAGTTTTCTCACAGTTTTCCACTTCAAAGAATAAAATCTGTTGCCATCAGGGATTGGAAGTGAGGAAGAAAAAGAAAATTACTAATGACTCGTTTCTTTTTAATTAAGTCAGTAATTGGTTTTCTGTACTGATATAAGGTCTCTCTTTTTCAAACGTATGCTAAACGTATTTATTCTACTACTGATCTCTGTTAACCAAATAGTGCATCAGGTTAGTTTGCTTCTTAAAAAGTGGAACCTTAGATCTTAGTCTACATGAATGATCATTTGATACTTTTTCCTTATGTGATTGTTTACTATTAGACATTGCACATCTCTCCAAGGACCTTTCTTTCTCTGAAGCATCCTCATACACTGCTGTGAGAGGGACTGGAAGCCCTGAGCCATATGAAATTGGCTGAATAGGTCTCTCTACCTGGCCATCACCTGGTCAGAATGTTGTAATTTAATGCTGTAAGATGTTCCTTGATTCCCTGTTTTCAGTACTTGAACATGTCTTAGGGCACTTTTACATGACCCCTAAAATCCGCGGCAAAGGGCTTCCAGATGCAGAGCTTAAAAATGTTTTCCCACCAGCTCCGGACTTAAACAAAAACATAAAGTACGACCACGCCTACCTAAGTGCGTCCCAGCACACTTTTCAAGTACCTGGCCTCCAGGAGGTAAAAAAATCTTCTGATGCGGATTATAAAGCTGTGAATGCCGGGCTCCCTTGCCTTCTGTTTGTTTTTTTTGTCCTCGCTGCCCCTTTAAGAGACAGGAATCCCTACGGGACTGCTCGGGGCTGCTTCGACCAGCAGATGGAGGTGAGCCTGCATTTTTTTTCTCCCTTTTTTTCTCCCTCCCCTCATGCAGACAGGAACAATGGAGTGCGGAGGGGTAGGAACCCAGGAAGAGGGACAAACCCCCACAATCTCTGGTCCAAATTTAAGTTGCCACCAGATTTTAGAGGTCGTGTAAAAGCGCCCTTAATTGTACTGAACTGGAGCATTCCCCACGCAGAAGCATAGCATAACAAGAAACAGCATAGTAGAGCAGAATACAGTAGAGCACTCACTTCATGTATAATGCAGTAATTTTATACACTGAATCACCACTCACATTTAATATGATGTAATGCTCATCACCTAATGTATTACCTCATTCGCCATTACTCATCCCGTGCAACATGACAATGAGACTGCACTTTCTCTGATTCAACACACACCTGTGGAATCTAGCCTCCCTTTTATTTATGTCTCTTTTTGTCCAGGTAAGTAAATAACTAAACTAGGTTTGACATTCTCTTTTTATGGGACTGTGCATCCTTGGGATGTACTTGCTGGAGGCACAACGCGAAACTGGACTCCCAGCCTCTGCCTCTTCAGTCAGACACCAAAACCACTACATTCTCCAGCCAGACAATTATACATATACTGTACATACTTATTTGTCTTTCAAATGTATTGACATGACTGGGCCACGTTGCATTTATTACATCTGACTAGTCTTTAAGGTGTAGGGTGGGTTTGATACGAGAGACTTACCAGAGCTGCTGCTCTGATACAATGCCCTTGTGGTGACAGATGGAGACTAGAGATGTTCATGAATCAGAAAAATGGTGAATTCTGTAGCTTTATAATTGTTAATAACAAATTTTTGGATTTTTTTTCTGATGAATTAAATCAATATGTCAATTCATTTTTGCACTTTTGCACAGCACTTGGTATTCCCTGGTGGTCTCCCATCCAAGTACTAACCAGGGCCGACCCTGCTTAGCTTCCGAAATCAGGCAAGATCGGATGTGCTTAGGGCACTACCTCACTGAATATACATATATTAAAAGCTAAAACAAGAAATAGAAGGGGATAAGGAAGGAAGCAGCCATCAAGGGGATGAAGTCCTCCATAACTTAAGTGCAGTTTGCTAGTTACTCTACAAAGAGTGAAAACTGCATGTGTCTGGGATAGGTTTGGGAGCCCAGAGCTCTTGATAGCTGCTGTGTAATCTCCACTTTATCTAATGACGACTTTAATTACGATGCTCTTTGCCTTTTCTCAGCAGGACGTCTGAAAGTGCTCTGCATCTGGAGCTGGGATAATTTTGTTCCTGCTGACTGGCAGTAGGTGGCAAAGTAATTATATCTCTTCCTGGATCCAGGTAAAGGGGACCAGAGAGAGCCCTCCACTATTCCATCTCAATGACGGCAATGTATTGTTTTCCAAGAATTTGTGAGAATCAATGCAACTCCTTCAGCATTAATCTCATATGAAAAAGAAGATAGTAACTGAGCCCTTAATTTGGGCTTTTAAAAGAGCAATCAAAGGAACTTGGACTCGGCAGTGGAGAACCATGCATATAAATCCTATATTTATATATTAGTTTACTGTATATAGGTAACTGTGTTGTAGTGGGGCACAATATATGTTTTCTCCACCCTCTATAAAGAATCTTGTGGTGTGAGTTAGTGAAGAATTTTTGATGTTTCAAGTTGTATGATTTTCCCACTATCCATCATTCTGTTGCACCATGGTGCTGTGAATCTTTATGTAGATATTATAAATGTACCTCAGAACTAATATAATTTTCAAATTCAGAATGTTATTTCACTTATTAAAATTTTGCATTATTCGGTTATATAATAAAGCTCCAATTTCACTAAAGCAAAATTCAAACAAAGTTAATTTCATTTTTAAGAGTCAGAAGTAGTAAAATACATTTATTAAAGACATACGTCTCGCACCAAAATTACACAGTCTCTCTGAAGACCTGAATAAATATTTACAATATTTCCTAATGTTTCTCTGGAAGTTGAGTCATGGCTACTGGACTTATTTTTTGAGAGATAGAAACATTTCGCTGTTCATCCAAACAGCTTCATCGATGAGCATTTCTATTTCTCAAAAAAGAAGTCTAGTAGCCATGAGTCAACTTCCAGATAAACTCACCTGGATGACTGAGAATCTTCACAGACATATTCCTAATGTTTGTACTAAGGATGCAACTACACAGTGGGAGGCAGGGGAGAATATGGTTTGATTTGCTGCAGTTCACACTCATGAAAATTGTGTTTCCTGTACAAGCTTGCTGTACTGATCTCACAGGAGAAATATTAAAACTAGGGACTGCTGGTCTTCATCTTGTAGGTGCTCAGGAGGTTAAAAAAGAACTGCAATTAAAATGATTATTGATTAGAGTTTTATGGTATCTTCTTACTTTGTTCATGTCATGTCAGAAGCACCAACAAATTATATTGACAGGTAAACATACACTACTAGGCAGAATATAAAGACATTATAAAACTATTACATGTAAAAAGCTATATAACATGAACAAGATTTTTAAAAAGCAACAACTGGAGGACATTCACCCAGAAGAAGTACCTTTTCCAGAAGCACCATTGTGTTCTATGGGAGAGAAAGCTCTTTCTCACACATTTTGGTCAATGTTCTTTTTCTGTTTCCCTTCTGCACAGTGGATTTTAAGTCTGACAAAAAGAATACCCACCACTCTGTTATATGTACTGTGTATCCATTTGCAGAACAGAAACTTGGAAGTATTGTGAGCAATAACTGGCTGCAGCCAATATTTACCCAGAAGGGGAAAAATCAAATATAACAAAATACGTGTTGTACAAAAGACAAGCTGCTTTCTATTAACTTCTAATCCACTGCATGTAGGACTCATACATTTGGACAAAAACAGACTACAAAGAATTGGCCTCTGAAACAACAGCTAGATATGGTTTATTTATGTCATTTATTAAAATAGCTTGATAATTCCTTTGACTTCTTTCTTACAATAAAAACACTCTTTCTTTAATAATAAATTTCGTAAGAGCTTATTAGATGAGTGTTCAAAATCACTCAGTGATATTGGACTGCCACCTTTCTGATGTATTACATATGAGAGCTGGAAATTAAATTTAATTGAATACTGTTTATGTACAATGTAATGGCTTTTCTCATAACTCTATAGCTACCAACCAAGTCTCTTAAAAGCAATATAAGAATTAGTCCATGTGTTGCAAGATTCCTGCACTGAATAGCAGTTTGGATCAGATCAATCTTCCCCAAATGGATGCCCTCCACATGTTTTATCTTCACCAACATCCCCAACCACCAGGTCAATAATCTGGATGGCACTGTGGGGAACAATGAACTAGATGGACTCCAAGTGACTTCCATCTCTAAAACTCTATACTGTGCTTAGCTACCTATTCCAGAAATTGCAAGTGCTACACGTGTGTTAGACTAGAACTTACATAATTGTCTAGCTGCAAGGTGGAGATTCTGGAAGATATACTCCCCCAAATGGCAACATTTCCAATATTTCTAATCTGTTCATAATAGCTTTTTCTCCTATAGATTTCAATGCCATGCATACTTTTCTTAAAGTGCCACTGACCACAGTAAGATTTACATCTGAATACAGTGGTACCTCGACTTACGAATTTAATTCATTCCGAATGCATGCTCTTAAGTCGAACTACTCTTAAGTTGGGGCAGCTATCTAAAACATTGAAAAAATAAGTTAAAAAATTAAAAATTAAAAAAATATATTTGTAAGTGGAGCAGACCATATCTAAAATTTGTAAAGCGGCAGTTAAAATGCCAACAGTTTTCTGCTCTTAAGTCGAGCTGCTCTTAAGTCGGGGTACCACTGTACATATAGACTTTCATTTTATCTGTTCAAAAAGTGCAAGAGTAGAAGAGAACATTTAAGAAATGGCAAAGAGATAAGATCAATGAAAATCGACTGGTTAGAGGCAAAGGAGCAGAAGGCTGTTTTCAAAGCCAAGGTGCAACACTACCAACATCTTTACATTCAGCTGGAAATGAGAGAAGGGGAGAAGGACATGTTTCAGTTGACCAAAATGTGGAAATCCTGCAACAATGTGAGGTCAAATGTGATTTCAACGAGATCTCCAATACTAAATTTCTGCACCCATCAATCCCTGTAGGCACACCAACCAATGGACTAATTCAGTATGAAGAATATGAAGGCCCATGGACTCAATGATCTGCCTATAGATTTCTTGAAACTACAGGAACTCCAAGACATGGGGATACCTTGGCTTATTCTTCAGTGACATAATGAATAGTAGCCATGGACTGACTGATTGGTCAACAAGCATAACAGTCTCCATGTTCAAGAACAAGGGTGACCCAGCTGACTGTGCCAACTATAGGTCAATCTGTCTCCTGTCCCACATGATGAAGATCTTTGAAAAAATTCTGGACCAGTGTGTTCACAACATTTTAAAGCTCACCACCAACCAATGAGCCTATACCAATGGAGAGCAACTGATGCCGTTGCTCTGCAACTGTTGTTAGCTCATAGAGAAACACTGAAAGAAGGCACAACCATTGCATATGACAGTCCTAGTCTTGGAGATAGAATTTACTGTGTTCCACGTCATTGATCTGGTATGCCTTCCGTGACCTAAAGCAGCTGAAGCAACTCATCATCTGATTCAAAATGCCATACAAAAATACCAGCAGTTGTGAACAATGCTCTGCTTGCCTTTCTAACAGCTTTGTGGTTGTGCTGGGGCAGAACAGAGAATATACCACTCTGCACACAAGACCTGAAGCAAAATGCTCCCTGGACCATGCTCTACACTGACACTGTCATACTTGATATTGCCACTAGGTAAGAACTGCATTAGCAAGTTCAGACCTGAAATTACCTCCCTCAACCACTTTGGACTCCACCTAAATATTAAGAAAACTGGGTATATGAAGACTGTTAACAACTATGGAACTCGCCAAATAAATTGACAGAACTTAACGAAGGTGGATATCTTCTGGTATCTTAGTTCCCATCTCCATCAGTGGCAACATGCAAGCAAGAGTGAATGTTATCTAGCTGAATTGGTGAGAACTCACTAGTGTGCTTTGAGACAAAGACGGATGCCAATGTGTCTCAGACTAAAATTTGCAAGACAATGGGCTGCCATGTTGCAGTGCTGGGCAGCAACAATGGATGTAGACACCCATTTTCATGGCATGGAAATGTGTATATTATTTTGGATATTGGATATCTTCCTGCTCAACTGCATCACAAATGATTCTACCCAACAGCAACTAGATGTATATTAAGAATGGCCCCAGCTCGCCTTTTAATTCCCATGCCGGCAGACCACATTGGGATCGCCTCAATGTCACATCCGCTGGCTGATGTCCCTGACCTCCGTTGGCCGCTTAGACCATCCCAGGCTTCCCACACATCCAGGGCCTTCGCCTTCTCTTCCAGCGATGCCCCACATGAAGCCAGCCATTGCCAGGACCCCACTATCTTCAATGGCACATCGGCATCAATGTGGGACCCTGGTAAGTCAGGGTCCCATTCATGACAGAGAAGATGAGAGAAAGGCAGATTCACTGGTATGGACATGTCCTTAGATTATCAACTTCCACTCTTACCCAAACTACTTACCACTTGAAAATCAATGGCCAGCAACTATGTGGGTGATCAAAACAGAGATGGCAGGGTACTGTCAATAAGGACATGCAAATTGTTGGCTTGAACCCTGAAAATGTGGTCAATTGGGCAAAGTGGTGTTTCAGGATCTGAAGAGATGACATCACACCTGAGGAGGAGAAATAGAAAGAGGAGGAGGAGGAAGAGAAAGAAGAAAGAGAAGAAGACATTAGTTTTTAACATTTAGGATTTTTGAAAGGGAGGGGTGCGTCTGTTTTTGTACATTTGAAAGCTATTCCTGGATGATGAGGAAAGGGGAATCCTTTCAGGCAGAAAGACAGGATAAAAATATTTCAAATAGGTAAATAAATAACAAGTCCACCATAATATTTTCCAAAATGGAAAAGCTGCTTGCAAAGTATAAAACCTGTGGAGGCAAATGCTTATAGTGTCATGATCGGATCATTTTGTAGGGCAACAGTATGAGACAAAGTAATGAGCCCCTTCTTGTGGCGCCATGGTCACGGATCAGACTGGGAGTGGGGGTTGGGTGCAGTTGCTTTCTGTGAAGGAAAGGAAGAGGATGTTGTAAGTGTCCTTAAGTGTGTCCAGTCCACTGTCATGAATACTGTAGTTTCCTTGACTCTTAGTACAGATGGCTAAAAATGAACTGTCAGTAGCATTTAGATTTCCCCACTGTTCAGAAAATGTGTTTTATTATATTCAGTTGGTGGTTGATACCTTTGTCACCTCTGCCTCATGTAGAATGGAAAACTGACTGCATCACAAGCCCAAAACTTTGACTTTCTGCTACCTCGAATATGAAAAAGAGTTATGTTGAACCTTATTTGTAAGTTCCCCATGATCCATAAAATGTATTTCATTCATTTTAGGTTATTTCAGCAGGTGTCTCTTTTATTTTCATATTTTTCATGTACTTGCCCTTTTGTTGTTTACATGAAAGGGAAAGCATCCTTCAAGGCCTCTGTTTATGCTTCCTCATTTGTGCTTTGCATTTATTTTATTTATGTATTTGATTTGATTTCCCCTCCTTTCTTTCCCCCCCCCTTTTAAGCTTTCCAAAGCCCTTGAATGTTAATCCAAAAAAAAGATGGAAGACAATAAAGAATGTATTCATTCTAAAAACAGGCAACAATACTTGAGAAATAAAAATGGTGATCAGACTCTGTGCAGGCACTAGTTTATATTATCACACTTGACAAGCCCAGTGGTTCAGTGGTGCTGTCATAAAGGGTATTTGTACACGACCCCTAAACTCCGCCTCAAATGGCTCCCAGCTCCGGAGCTTAAAATTGTTTCCTCACCAGCTCCAGAGTTTACAGAAAATTAAGTGCGGACACGGCCACCTAAGCGCGTCCCAGCGCACTTTTCAGGTACCTGCTCTTGGAGGATGAAAAATCCAGATCCGGATGTAAAGGAGTGAGTGCCTGACTCTCCTCGCTTCTGTTTGTTTGTTTTTTTTTTGCCTCCTGCCCCTTTAAGAGAAGGAATCAGGATCGGGGAGGCTTGAACCGGCAAACAGAGGTGAGCCTGCATTCTTTTGTCCCCTTTTTTCTCCCTCCCCTCACGCAGACAGGATCAAGGAAGTGCGGAGGGGTGGGGACACAGGAAGAGCAACGAACCCCCAAGATCTCTGGTCCGAATTTAAGTGGCCAGAAGATCTTAGGGGTCGTGTGAAAAGGCTCAAAGTCTACTTCTCCAGCCCACACACTGGTACAGAAGCAAAGAGCTCCCAACACTCACATCAAAATAATAAACAAATACTTTTAACAGTACGAAATAAATTAACCAAATAACATTTTTTTTAAAAAAAAAATCAGTCAAATAGCGACAGCAACTTATTTGGGTAAAACAGCCAATTTAAAAAAAAACCTTTTCCTCCAAACCCAGGGAGAACAATCAAGCTAACGAAAGTAACAAATAATAATAATAAGATCCAATCCATAAACTAAAACTACTGGATTACAGGGAGATATTTTCCCCTCTACCAAATCATGTCTTCTCTTCTCTTCTTTGAGACAAGCAGGCCATACCAAAATTCATCCAGGAGAGGAATGGAATCCACCACCACCACCCAAAAAAATAAGAGCCCCCCCCAAAAAAATGAATCCAGCAGAGGAGATACAATAAAATTAGCCCAAAGAGGCACACTGGAACAGACAGACAGGTTGGCAACAGCAAAAATCATCAAAAGAAATGAGAGGGGGGGACAAAAATCAAAGAAAAGGATTAAAATTTGATGGTTAACAACAAACATAACTAATATAATCCCCCAATTTCCATTAACCTAAAAAGAATATGTACAGTCAAATTAAATTAAAGAATAATAAAAAAAAGAAGCTAATAATTTTTTAAAAATGGTCGCAGGAAGACAAATTAAATCCAAATCCTACTGTAACCTCAGGGGAGGATATCACTGGACAGCTCGGTCTTCGGCAATTGTTTAAAAGTACAGGATTTAAAGAAGGGATAAAGAGATGGAGATATAGCAACCAAGATGCCAACAAAGCTCACAAGGCTTTTGGAGGAAAGAATTCTCGGATTTGAGACAGATTTGAGACACAACTGGAAAAAGTCTAGGGCACCAAAAGGTTACACAAAAAGGAATCACAAAAGAAACATGAAACTGATACATATCCCTCTTTTGTAAATTCAAATCCACTATGTTTTAGAGGCTCTCTTTCAGCAATCACTCACAGACAATGAAATACATGAAATAAAGTATCTTCCTTATTGTGGGTCATTCATTCATTCATTCATTCATTCATTCATTCATTCATTCATTCATGTGGATGACTTCCCCTGCTTTACACATATGTGATCCAGGGGCATATCTGGGGGTGGGGGGGGGCAGAAAGGTACATCTGCCCCGGGTGAAGCAATCTGGGGGCACCTGGAGGGGGAGTAGGAGGAGGAAGCCGTGCACCCTCCCGCCGCCCAGCAGCCCTCCTTTCCCCAAAGGCTTGGCAACAGCATCCCCTCCACGGCCTTCACCGCCACACACCAGGCAAGCAGCAAAGCAGGCAGGGAGGCAAGAGCACGGTGGCCACAGTGCCCTCCTCCTCCTTTCCCTTGCCTTGGTGGGAGATGTGTAAGGTGCCCCCCCACACACACACACGTGTGCACACGTGTGCACCCACCCCATGCCTGCAGGTTGCTTTGGGGGATCAGCAGGAGGGGCGCAAAACTAAATTTTGTCCCCAGGCGCTCCAAATCCTGGCTATGCCTCTGATGTGATCCCATAGCATTGTTGATGAATTGTGCTGCAGTCCCGGAAAGCTTAAGAACCTGTCCGGCCCTAAGCTGCCACCGCACATTATTTTCAGTTTTACTGCAATAGACAAACACAATTCTGAAAATGTAGCAAAGCAAGTAGCTTGTGTGATTCATTTCTTTCCTACCAACTGTGTGCTTGTCAGTGTGTCTTTCAGTATCTGCTGCCTCCCTTTACAATTTCTTTACCTTTTTTGTGCAGAGGGTGGAAATGTTCCTTTTTGGAAGACAGTTTCAATAATCTTCCAGCAGTTTTTGGAAATAGTAATAAAAATAACTTTGCCAAGCTCCGATCTTAAGAAGGCTTAGCCTTCTTACTATAAATATTTTTGTAAAACTGTTATTTACAGACGGGCTAATTGTGGAACAGAATGGGAAAATGTGTTCCATCTTCCTTATTTTGACAATGGTGCAAGCGGTCTGCAGTCATACATAAGTCATCAGTAGAGTTGCTTCTTCCTTGACAGTTAGCCTGTATTTGATGGGGCGAGAACAGGCTGATTTAAAATGGAATAGTTCATAGAATCATAGAATCATAGAGTTGGAAGAGACCTCATGGGCCATCCAGTCCAACCCCCTGTCATGCAGGAACCCCTTCACAATATTTCCGACAGATGGCCATCCAGCCTCTGCTTAAAAACCGTCAAAGAAGGAGACTCCACCACCCTCTGTGGCAGCATATTCCACTGCCGAACAGCTCTAACTTCAATCTGACATGCAGCCTACCCCTTGAACCAAGGAACTCTACAGATGTCCTAATGCTTGTTAGCTTTTAATGCCCCACCCCCCTAAAATGTCTCTGAATCATTTGATGGATTTGGGTGTTAAAATATTCTTCTGGTTTGGCGCATCCATCAGAAAATTTAGAGCTTCTCTTTCCGTGACAAATGTCATAAGAACATAAAAATGTAAGAACAGCCTTGCTGGAACAGGCCACAGCCCATCCAGTCCAGCATTCTGTCTCACATAGCAACTCACCATTTGCTTCAGGGTATTCCCAAACAGATGTCTTCACCTGCTTACGATTCCCTGCAAATGGCATTGAGAGATATCCTGCCTCTCTCTCCAACCCAGTGTTAATTGCTATATCCTCTCTATTACAGAAGAGAAAACTATCGGCATCTTAATGACCTATTCCTTTCCTGGCCTTCCAATGAAAGATTAACACACTGTCAAAGAGAGTATAATGTGCAACCATGTGCAATTGCCTCGCTTAATCTTTCATGGTTTCTTTTTCACCTCAACCAGGCACCTGTCTCACTATCTTCATGACTGCCAGTGATGATGCCAGTGATGATTCAATTGTTCTTAGTGCAGCAAGCCATGGTAAAAGAAAAACTGTTTTATATTCAGGAACTGAAGCCCCAGGCATATTATAGTTTGTGCAATGAAGATGTGAAGAATTAACTGTTGGGACTGAGGTGGTGGTGGTGCGTGTGGTGGGGAGAAGACCAAAGAACAAAATGAGCTAGCCCCACATCAAATAACTTCTGAGCCCTGCTGTCCATACTAATGTGACCATTTATGACAGATTGTTGTTCAGTGTTAGTGATTCATTTTGATTCTCAATTCAGGATTCAGTCTGACTTGCCTATTTGCAAAGGGCTGAGGCACTTCTGTTTGTCCTTTGATGGCTGAGTAGCAATCCTTTTTCTGTTTTTACCAGTTTTTACAGATTATTTTGAGTCTGTGCTTGGCTCAGAACCAGTGTCCAATAATTAAATTCAACTAAAGTAAGGAAGCGCAAACACTGAACTGTTCAAGTCTGATTTATTAAAGCCAAGCCAAAAGCAGCAGTCAGTGGTCTCACCCTGGATGCTGTGAGTGAGCCCTGAACATTTGTTTAACGCCAGGTTTTATACATACAAACCAGTTCAAGGTTTCCCTCAATCTGCATTGGTGGGTCATTGTTCACAGTTGCATCCAATCTCCTGTGCCATCAAGCTCTTCATGGTCCAAATCCTTGAGTCAATGTTCCATAGATTGGTGTTCAATTGTTCAACTGGGCCCAGAGACAGGGCAGAGACAGGGAATGTGGAACTTCAGACAATGAGACAATCTCCTGTCCCTCAGGCACAGTTTACCTTGGGGATAATCCCCTCATCCAGGTGTTCTGCCACTTCCTGGAGTCATGTACTTCAAGTTAATTTACATTCTTAATGTATTCTAATTCCTATAATTTATCTAGCTAGAATAAATGTTTTGGAGCCTGATTTTTCATGGTATCACTGTCAAGGAGTATCTTCTCTTTGGAGTGATCCACCAGCAGTGACTTGCTGGTATTAAATAGGAACAGAGTCAATGGTAGGCATAATCAAGAGATACTCACTATTTATCTTTCTGCTTCCTCATTCCCTCCCCCTCCCCCGCCATTGCTTGTTTTTCTTCTTGCCTAGAGGATGTCTGCTAAACGATACATCTTTTTCTTTTCTTTTTTTGGCAGGTCTCAAACAGAGCTTGGGAAAGTTAGCTTTTTGGACTGGAGTTCTCAGAATCTCCCACCCAGTTGTCCCGCTCTGACAATTGTGCAAACATGAGCATTTCCCAAACTGTCGCCTGAACGGATGGGTTTCAGAGAAATCAGGCTGAGAACTACTAATTGCTTCAAGAAAACTGGTGTTTTGAAACAATAACAGAGTTGTCTTTCTACTCATTTTGGAATGCTGAGTGCATTGTTACATTCATTCTGCTATCACAGATAAAAGAACAGTGTTTTCAACCTACGTTGTTGGCAAGATTTCCGTGTGCCATAGCTTATCATCATTCAAGCCAATTTTTGAAAAACTGATTGCAACTCATAGCCGGAGGAAGGCTTAGC
The DNA here is from genome assembly GCA_023846285.1 of Phrynocephalus versicolor. Lineage (NCBI taxonomy): Eukaryota > Metazoa > Chordata > Lepidosauria > Squamata > Agamidae > Phrynocephalus > Phrynocephalus versicolor. The sequence goes on along the minus strand of JAHTLZ010000129.1, from coordinate 70,488,554 downwards.
CAAAAAAAAAAAAAAAAAAAGTCCAGCAAATGTCTCTGAACAGTTATTCTTGAAAGCTATGAGTGAGCCTGACCAGGGATTAGGGGAAATCAGTTTGGAGGTATAACCATGCCAAGGAGCAATTTCAGAGGTATAAAGACAAGTGGTACTGGAAGAAGCCAATTCATCCCACTACATCTGGGAACAAATACCCTCCCCACAGGCAGACACCAATACCTAAATAATCTATGCAAATCTGCAATCACGCAAATGTTCATGTTGCTCATTCTTATTATTTGAGGGAATCTTTCAGAGGAACTAACAGGTGTCTGAGAATTTCTGTAAAAATTTGATCTTACATATGGAGTGCATCCTTCCCATAACTATGCTCCCACATTTCCTCTTCAGGCCAGCCTTTTACACTGGCCAGAATTTGATGGTAGCAGGCTACATCCATATCAGGGAGTAAATGACAATGAACTCAGCAGACCTCATGTCTAAATAGGCCTGTATAGAATTGCAGTGTTACAACCAAAGTTTCCCTGATGCTTTTTAGCTGCAGATCTAGGTCAAGGAAGTAAACACAAGTCATTAACAGCTACAAAGAACCATTTGTTTTGTCTTTGTGGTGCTATAGCTCAGTGAGTTAGGCTTCTTCTGGCTGTGAAACCAAAGGTTGGCAGTTCAGTATGATTCCCCATTGTGCTTCTGAAGGAGAAGAGAATGCCTGTGTAGCATAATCCCACAGCTCCCCCAGGAGAGGGGAATGGCAAACCATTTCAGAGTACACTGTACCCAAAAAACTCTGTAAAAGATCACCATAAGTCGGAGTAGATTTGATGGTATGTTATTATTATAAGAATAAAGCAGTCACCTCACCTGGCAATCTCTGGCCTCTATTCCATCTTCTAATGTTTCTACATTAGAAAATTAGAGTAGCAGTTTGCTAGATGGGTAGTGTAAAAGTCCAATAAATAAATAAATTAAGTTCACCTGATTTACAGCTATTGCCCTGGCCAGGACCTGCTAATTGGAACAGTATACAGTTTGGAAGTACCATTTTTGTGTTAATAAACCATAAGCACTTTGTCTGTTATCTGTATTTTCACTTGATCATGATGACATCTATAAAGTTATATGCCCTGTGTTTGCACCTCAATGTATGATAAAGTAGATTTGGATCCACAAAAGCTCACTCTAAAATAAATTTGATAAAGAACTATTTAACTATAATAATCCGGGGTGTTTTTTTTTCTTTTGTGCCAGTCTTTCTCTTGTCTTTATCTCCAGACAATGAGTTCCCAACAGAAGATGCCTAAGCAAATAGTTCATATGATGAAACGACTTGAGATCACAAATCTGTACAGGTATAAGTTTTGCAAACTCATCAAGTGAGTGGAGACAGGACCCTCACACAGTTAATATATATGCAGACAAAGGGATTTGCATCACAAGCTCCATCTGCTGGACTGCTTTTTCTACACAGGGGAGAAGAGTAGGGAGCGCTGTGTTCTTTTGCATTTGTGTGGCTGCAAATGCAGCCTTTGGAGTCCATTGAGCTCCTGAGGGGGGATATGATTGAGATGTACAAAATAATGCAGGGCATGAGTAAAGTGGATAAAGGGAAGCTCTTCTCCCTCTCACAAAATACCAGAACTAGGAGACATACACTCAAATTGAGGGCTGGGAGAGTAAGAACAGACAAAAGAAAATATTTTTTTCACCCAGTGCGTTGTTAGTCTGTGGAACTCCCTGCCGCAGGATGTGGTGATGGCATCTGGCCTGGATGCCTTCAAAAGGGGATTGGACAGATTCCTGGAGGAAAAAGTCCATCACAGGTTACAAACCAAGATGGAGATGTGTAATCTCCAGGCTTAAAACCGGGGTACTTCAAGGGCCAGATTCAGGGGAGTGGTATCAGGAGACAGATATCTAGTCTCATGTGCTCCCAAACGCATCTGGTGGGGCCACTGTGAGATACAGGAAGCTGGACTAGATGGGCCTTTGGCCTGATCCAGCATGGCTCTTCTTATGTTCTTATGTTCTAATACAACAGCAGCAGCAAAACCACAATGAGGTCAGAATTGGAATCAGTAAAAACAGAGCTATTCTCCAGTCACTATCCTTTTTTTCTAAAAATGTCTCTCCCCTCCCCCTCACTGCCATTAATGTCATAAAAGCTGCACCTTTTGAAATTCCTGCTTCTATAGAGCCACTGAAGATGCAGGGGACTGTCTTTTTCACATGATGGCCACCTTACTTCTTTGAGGTCCTCTCCACATGATCTCCACTGATTCATGGCTTCTCGTTTCTTTAGCTTGGTCTGGCATCCCCGGGTTCAGTACCAGCTTTCTGCCAAAACAAATTCCTTCCCACTGAATCTGATACAACTCCCCACCCTGTTCTGTTTTTCAAGAGCGTGCTCCACAGATTTGCTAGCAGTAGGCAGATGATTCTGGTATGAAAAACATTCCCTACTGTGAAATGTTTAGCTGAAACTTTTATAACCCACCTGATAAAACGCAAGTTTATCTTTCCCACTTGTTCAGAATGTTGCGATTCATTGAGCAGCTAATGGCCCAGAATTCTTCTGCTCTGTAGGAAGTACACTGTTTATTGCATGTATAATGCTGTCACTTGAATGCTGACTTAATTAGTCAAAAATTAACAAATATTATGGTAAACAAAAGTGAATCAGCTGTTTCTAATCCCACGTGTCTTTTGTCCCCCAGGTTATTGATTCCATTTGATATTTCTTTTAGCACAAACTTTGTCTCTTGTAGGGGCTGCATAAGGAAATCCATGTAGCTCAGTTACTTCTAGTTTTCTAAAGCAGAACATGAAGGAAACTTTCCATTTACCAATTTAAACAATACAATATGATGGGGCATTTAATTCAAGACCATGCCAAGATTGCACTAGCAAATATGGCCAAGAAACTATGGGTGCTTTTACACAACCCCTAAAATCCGAGGCAAAGGGCTCCCAGATCCGGAGCTTAAAAATGTTTTCCCACCAGTTCCGGACTTTAAAAAAAATTAAGCACGACCACGCCTACCTAAGCGCATCCCAGTGCATTTTTCCAGTACCTGGCCTCCAGGAGGTAAAAAATCTTCCGATGCGGATTGTAAAGCTGTGAATGCCGAGCTCCCTCACCTTCTGTTTGTTTTTTGTCCCCGCCGCCCCTTAAAGAGACAGGAATCACTACGGGACTGCTCGGGGCTGCTTCGACCGGCAGAAGGAGATGAGCCTGCATTTTTCTCCCTTTTTTTCTCCCTCCCCTCACGCAGACAGGAACAATGGTGTACAGAGGGATGGGAACACAGGAAGAGCGACAAACCCCCACGATCTCTGGTCCGAATTTAAGTTGCCACTGGATTTTAGAGGTCGTGTAAAAGTGCCCTTAGTGTAGCAATAGGATTTGTAACTGCCATGGAGCTACAAATAGCAGGAATTAGTGTTCTTGGCCAGCTGAAAACTTAACTACTTGTTGTGTCCTTGCGTTCGGGAGCTAGGCAGAGGGAAGTGTTTTTCTTTTCAGTCATTAGGATTAAGTTACCCGACAAACAAAGATCTTTTCAGCTATGAGAATCTTGTTCCTGATGAAATTTAGGTATACCATTTCACTTCATGTAAGTCCTGAGAACAAATAAACAGGCCTAGAGTTCTCAGTCTGCCACTGAAAGCAAAGTTGCAAATGGCACCCCCATCCATGATGTGGAGGTATGAAACCAAGCAAACTGTTTGGGGCACTGAGGCAGAAAATGTACCCCTCCCTGACAGCTAAAATCCAATGAGAACAAATGGGATAGCTAACAATTTGCTAGCCTTTCATGTAGTTGGGACAGATAAAAGAATATAAGGTTCTGGTACTTTTAAATAATTGTGCAGAAATGGAAAATGCAGCAACTATGGCTTGCTTGAAAGCCTATACTTGGGGTGATGACACACGACCCCTAAGATCCGCTGGCCACTTAAACTCGGACCAGAAATCTTGGGGTTCGTTGCTCTTCCTGTGTCCCCATCCCTCTGCACTTTCTTGCTCCTGTCTGCGTGAGGGGAGGGAGGAAAAAAGAGAGGAAAAATGCAGGCTCACCTCTGAAGCCGCCCGGAGCCCTGTCATCGTCCTGATTCCTTCTCTTCTTCTTCTTTTTTTTTTCCTCCCGCCCCTTCTCTTAAAGGGTCGGGAGGCAAAAAAAAAAAAAAAACAGAAGCGAGGAGAGCCCCGCACTCACCAGATTAAATCCGGACCTGGGGATTTTCACCCTCCTAAAGTACACTGGGATGCGCTTAGGTGGGCGTGGTCGCACTTAATTTCCTGCAACCTCCAGAGCTGGTGGGGAAACAATTGTAAGCTCCGGAGCTGGCAACCATTTGCTGCGGAGTTTAGGGGTCGTGTACAAATACCCTTGGTGATGTTAGCTCTTTGACACAAGGATTCAACTTCTTCCTTTTCAATGGGTTGTCCACATTCTCATATCTGAGGAGGGTGCCCATAAAAAAACTAAAGGACAGTCTTCCCATGCCTTTAATAAGAAATTTCAGAAGGTGTGGCTTGCATTAAAAACATCCGTTATGGAATTTTCTGCCTCCAGGCAACTATTAAAGGCACTAGAACTTTGTCCTGTTTTTCATTTGGTCATCTACCTTTGAGGCAGGCTAATGGAACTGGCAAGCCACTCCAGTATTCCTGCCAAGAAAACTCCATGGACGTGGGGTTACAAAGTCGGTCACGACTGTAATGACACAACACACACACAATACCTCTCTCTAACAGTGCAGCCAGCCCTGCATATTAGTAGGAAGAACATGGAGGTATCAAGGAGGGGTGAAACTCTCTTCCTGAGAGATATCTACAGAAAATTAAAAGGATTGAGTGAGTGAGTCAGACAGTGAGTAAGTGCTGAATTGATCGATCAGCTAGACCACCATCTTAGCAAAATACTAAATGGGGTGATTTCCATAAGTAAAACATCAACATAAGCCGCTAAAAGAATCCATAAACCACAAACAATAAAAACAAAAGCAGGAAAGTGTTTGAAGATAGGATGAACCAAATTATATAAACCATAATAAAACAAAATGTCTAGTAAGATAATAAAATAATCAATACCTGCAATAGAATACAGGTCTAGGATGATGCCAAGTGCCTCCTTAAATAATTCATTATTTACAGATCTTCTACAAATCTGTAGGGAGGAGTCCTGTCTAATTTCTGGTAAATATTTGTTCCACAATGAGGGAGCCACTTCAGAAAAAGCACAGATTCTCTAGTATTGTTTTGCCTTATTTGCTTCAGGGTTGTTGTTGTTGTGTCAGTACAGTTGTGACTGACTCTTCATGACCCCACGTCCATGGAGTTTTCTTGGCAGGAATACTGGAGTGGCTTGCCAGTTCCTACTACAGGTGCCTACAGAACCTGGTATTCCCTGGTGGCCACCCATCCAAGTACTAGCCTGGCCCTACCCTGTTTAGCTTCCAAGATCAGGTGAGATTGGATTTGCTCAGGGCTTATAAGCACCCTCAATAGTGCAGCCTGAGGGGAACTCGTTAGATCGGTAGATACTCTTGGGGCGGGGAGCTCTTACCACCAGACTTAGTAAGCTTGAAAGCATATTTCAAGTCTGAAATAGAAAACTTAATAGAAAGGATTTAGTAGTTTAATTACCAGTAACTATTGGTAAGCCCAAAAGCAAATTCACGGGAGTTGGAACAGGGTAAAACTGTAGTTAAACTGATGTTAAATTGTCATTTAAATTTATTTAGATAGACATAATGAAGGCTTACCAGGAAAAAATAGAAGAAAAATCCATTATTTCATTATTTTCTCCATCATGTCTGCTTTGAGCTTTGAAGAGAAGAAAACAGCTACATGAATTTTTGAAAAACTCATTACCAACTCCCAAGACCTTATCTTGCTTTCTCTCCATTTCTCTTAAAAATCTCATCTACTTCCTCCTGCCTTTTATCTTACTGATTCCTAAATGGATACCAGAAATAGTGTCAGAGAGTCAGAATCCAGTTTCCACTGTCAGATAAGGAGCATTTATAATGGTGTCCAGCAGAAAAAAGAGAGAGAAAGAAATCCCTGTGGTCTTCGCACACACGTCAGAGATGGGGTGATGGTACTTTCATTAGATTATTTAAAAATCACAAACATAAACTTGTTTTCAACACTGCACAATTGTACAACTGGGCATTACAGAGCAGGTGATGGTTCTAAAGATACAGGAAAGTTTCAAAATCCATAGCCAGATGCAAAAGCCAGTAGGGATGGCCACGAAATGGGAAAATAGTGTTTTGTTCCATTTTTTTCATCCCCCCTGCGTTTCATTTCATTTCCTCTCAAAATCAATTTTAAAGTAGTTTTGTTATGAAACAAAATGAAACAAAATGAAACACTATGCTCCCCAGGGTCCTAAAGGACCCAAGGGAGCAAGTGATTTTAAGTCACCCCCTGAAATCTGGAAATATTTGTGGGTCAGGTAATTAAGGTCCAAAGGGGCTGCCCCAGGAAAAATTCTTTCTAATTGGAATCGGAAGCTGATTAGGTGAGCGACAGCGCTGCCAGGGCTTCCAATTGATTCCAATTAGAAAGAATTTTTCCTAGGGGCACCCCATTTGGACTTAATTGCTCAGTCCTCTGACCCCCAAATCTTTCCAAATTTTAGGGGGTGACCTAACATCGCTTAAGGGAGGTACCCCTGCTGCTTTGGTGTCGAGTTGCCTAAACATGTCTGGGATCAGTATTTTCTACAGCATTTTCTATGCATATGAAAATACTGATCCTAGCCATGTATCTCCCCCAAAGTGACAGAGGAAGCTTCCCTAAGAGATTTTAGGGAACCTTGGAAAATAGTACCTGTGAAAGGGATCTGGGAGTCTGGGTGGACCACAAATTGAACATGAGTCAGCAGTGTGATGCGGCGGCCAAGAAAGTCAACACGATTCCGGGTTGCATCAACAGAACCAAGTGTCTAGATCAAGGGAAGTGATAGTACCACTCTATTCTGCCCTGGTCAGAATTTGTATGAACCCGAACCGATCCGAACCGGTTTGGGTCCTTACTGGGCGGCGGTGGCCGATCCTGGCCCCTGCAGTAGGGGCTTTTTGAGGTGCTGGCTTGGGACCAGCGTCTCTTTATTTTTGTTGTTTTTTCTTCAAGCGCCAACCGCTTGGCCCCTGGAGCCGGGTCGGTGCTTCTTTTATTTTATTTTTATTTTTATTTTTATTTACTTTAGAGCACCTACCCAGCCACCCCCTTTTTAAAATTTTATTTGATTTTTGGGGGGTTAAAGTCCCCAGCTCTATTTTTTAAGCACTGACCGCTTGTTTTATTTTTTATTTTTTATTTCATTTATCTTCCTTCTTTTATTTTGTTTTATTTATTTTTATTTTATTTTTTTACTGCTAACCATGTGGCCTGCCTACCAGCTGTAGTGCGGGCTGGTCAGCTTTTGTGTCTGTGCGTGTGTGTGTGTGTGTGTGTGTTTTTTTAAAAAATGTTACTTTTGCCGGCCCGCGGGTTGGATCTTTTTTTTAAACTTTTGGCCGATGCGCCAGATCTTTTTTTAAAAAACTTTTGGGGCCAGTGCCTCTTTTTTTCTTCTTCAAGCGCCAACAGGTCAGCACTTGTTTTATTTTTATTTTTATTTATTTTTATTTTATTTTATTTTTACTGCCAACCATGTGGCCCTCCTACCAGCTGTAGTGCGGGCCAGTGGGGTTTTTTTTTTTACTTTTGCAGCCCACAGGTCAGATTTTTTTTTAACTTTTGGCCCACATGCCGGATCGGGGTTTGGGGGTCTTTTTGGCCGGCCCGCAGGTCAGTCTGGTGCTTGCGGACCGGTACTGGGGCCTGTGCGCCGGATCTTTTTTATTGTATTGTATTTTTGTTGTTTTCGTTGTTGTTTTACTGCTGACCACATGGCCGCCTACCAGTTATAGCACGGCCGGTCGGCTTCCCCCCCCCCTTTTTTTTTCCCTGGAGGTTCCTGGACCCTCCCTGCAGCCAGGATGGAGGACCCCAGGAGCAGCACCAGGTAGGAGACACCACTGGCAAATGAAAAGAAAAACAAAATGGAAATTTCCGTTTCATTTCATTTCATTTCTCTTAGAGGGGGCAGTTCGTTATTCATTTTATTACATGACAAAATGAATAACGAATAACAAAATGAACCAAAAGTTCATTTCATGCCCATCTCTAGTCAGGAGCACTGTGATGGAGGTTTCTGCATGGCAGGGATTTGGACTAGATGGCTCTCTTCCAACTCTATGATTCTGTGATTCTATGGCTTCACCACACTGGTTCTCAGGCCTGATCAGAAAATATTTAACTAGAAGTAGAACATGTGAGAGATAGTGGCACTTAATTCCAAACAAACATGACACAGAACTGCACTGGTGTAAACCATAAAACACAGTTCTATTTGACTCCCTCATACCCGTGTTAAGTAATATTTTTCTTATGCATGTCACTTCTGAGTTATGGTGACCCTACAAAATTAATGACTTCCAGAAGATCTTCCACTAACAGGCCTGCCCTGGTCTCTAGTTAAATAAATATTCATAATTCAATAAGGCTGCACCCATTTACCAAATTACTGGGGAATCACCTCCATTGACCTAACAGGAACTTAATTCTAAGCATTGTTTATATGTAGATGGTTGGCTTAATACCCCATTTTTCTCCCAACAAAGGGATCTAAGGTGGCATGCGAAACATTGTTTTAAAAGTTAAAAACATAATAAATATTAAAAACAACCACATAAATGTTTTTAAAATTCTCCCATTAAAAAGTCCTTCCTTTGTAGCCATTTTACAGCTAGCCTAAAAACAAAGTGTTGCCAGAAGCGCAACAGGAAGGGGCCAGCCTGGTCTCCCGTGGAAAGGAGTGTCACAGCCAGGCGGCAGCTGTCAAAAAGGGCTTCTTTCATCTCTTCAACAAGAGGACCAGTGAGGATAGCAGGGCTGAAAGAACGGTCCTTTGAAACCCAGGCAGTAAATGCTTAAAAGAATATGCTCTAATCGACTTCATCCATAATCTGTACTTGAAAAAAAATGCAGCATTAAGAGTGAAGGGATATTGAATTACTTCATGTTACTCATTCAGATATGAGTAAAACTGCTTGCAAGTGTATCAGCACACATTCTATTTCCATGCCAAAGACAAGTAGTACTTCTGGGGAAAAGGATAAACATCTTCCAAAATCCTACCTTCAGAGGATTATACTGTAGGACAGTGGTGGCAAACCTTCGGCACTCCAGATGTTTTGGACCACAACTCCCAGAATTCCCAGCCTGTATTGCCAATGACAAAGGACTGTGGGATTTGTGGTCCAAAACATCTGGAGTGCCGAAGGTTCGCCACCACTGCTGTAGGATAACAACATCAAGATGGCTGGTGGTAGAAAAAGATTTGCTCTATGGGACACAGCAGGAATCGATATATGTGAAGACCCAAGTTTAGAGAGTGAATCTACAAGCAGCTTACAAACACAAGTTTAAGGTGTTATGCTTTTCCAAATATTGATGCATAATTTAAAATCAACTAAAATGTCAAGTGAGCTACCCTCCGTTATCTGAAAATCTAATTTTGCTGGCTAACTCAGTTTAAATTCAGTGATGAAAGTGGTAGGTGCATGTATTTCTCTAGAGCCAGACTCACTCATTTGCTAGTACTTCTGTATTGTTTGCTTATGTGACATTTCTCCACTAAAGGAAATAGTTTTATACGCCATCTACATCAGATGTCACCTATTTACATCCAGTCAGAAGCTCTGCTGATACAACAAAGATACAACAAAGCAAAGATGTGGATTGCACAGCACTTCAAATGCAGGATGCTTTCAAAAGAAAGTTGACCCCCTACAACCTTTCAAACAGAGGACTGACCCCTGGAATGTGTGTCATGTGGCTACTCTGCTTGAAGTCACCCAGAAAAGTGCTGGCTTTGGTATTCCCTGATTATAAGGGCAAAAGACGCAGATCCCGGTCTTTCAGGTAAAGCAATCTTCTGCTCAAATGATGTATAACTTGAACTCAAATGATGTATAACTTGAACTGAAAGCTGAGAATGTCTCTTAAATTAAATCACTTCCTTTACAGACATAGCAGACAGTTATAATTAATATTTTCCTTATGTTTGCTATAGCTCATTAATTATCTGTTAAATGTTCTCAAGCTTAGATGTGAAAATGAGTTCTTGTTACATTTAAATGCTTTAAGCTTCCAAGAATGATAATGTTTAATCTTCCTTAGCAGTGCTGAAGGGCTGTGGATCATTGCTGGGGCAACGTACCCTGTGGTGCCGCCAGGTGCCAGAGATCTTACAGGAATTTAAAAGGTAGCATTAAAGTGTTTTATTTCCGCAGGGCCAAGAGCATTGAACAAAGTGCGTTCACTGACCTTCTCTCTAACTCCATTTCCCCTTTTGTTTCCAGTCTCTTTCCTTTCTGTAATACCTTCCTTTCTGTTATGCTGTAATACCTCCTAACAAGCATGAGTTTCCACTCCAGTCATTAGAAACACACAAACACGATGGACTGGTTCTGGCACTAACAGAGAGGTCAGGTAAAACAAATCCACATAAAAGCCAAATGTTAGTGGGGATTTTTAAAACCGAACTCTTGCAACCTTTGGTTCTAACTTTGATTCTAACTCTTGCAACCTTTGATCCTGATGAATTCAGTTGGATTTTCCTCTAATAAATATTCTAACAGAATTGTAGTTTCTGAAAGTTCCTGACCTCCTCTAAGCTCCGGAACTAGACACAGTACAGTATTTGTATTTATCTACAGGGTGATCGTATGCCAGAAGCAGTCCTATTTAGCAACCCTCTTCTGCCCAAGAGAAATACAATCTAGATCTAGATTTAAAACACAGGACAATAAGAAATGAAAAAAGACAGACGCCCTGCTGGGTATGCAGTATAATAGTAGTAAAATGGCCATCACACAGGTCACCTGATGACAGTCTTTGCCACTTTGCCTGGATTTAAGGTAAATAAGAGACCTCCTGGGGGAAAACCCATTGTTTATTGGAAAACAAACAGTGAGTAAGGTGGTTACTTCACATCCTCCCTTGAGCCAAGGTGAACTTGCCTCCATATTGAAATCAGTTTTCAACATGGATCAAGAAGTGGATTGAAAAGATTCCAGAGCTCCAGGATGGGAATCTCTCACCCCGCTTGGAGCGCAGTTCAGGGGGCGTGGTCGGGGTGAACTCGGATTGACCCCACAAGGACGTGAGGTTCCGTTCCTTTGAACTCGGATTGACCCCACAAGGACGTGAGGTTACGTTCCTTCGAACTCGGATTGACCCCACAAGGACGTGAGGTTACGTTCCTTCGAACCGGTCTCCAGCGGGGCCGCGAACTGCAGCGAGAGGGACGTGAAGTATCAGCCTAAGATTTGTCCTGAGCAGAAACTTAATAAGAGGAACATTACAAAATCTCCCACATGCACTTAGCAAGAAAAAAAAGGAGCTGTAAGATATTTTGAATACATCTATACTTCACTTGCACAAACACAGCATATGAATTACCCTGATGTGCAAGGCCATAAGCTTTCAACGTATTCTCTTCCCTTAACCCCTGTTTTTACAATACACAATGGTCATATAATCTTTTGGGGTTTTATAATGCCATCTACTGCTGTAATTCATGGCATTTTCAACTCTCAACATGTGCCTTTTAAAATGGCCGTATTCACCCTGATTTTTCTCTTCTAACAATGCTCAAAGATTATATTAGATCCAGATGGACTTCCAGGTGGTACATGGAATATGTGCACATTTAGAAGCACTAGATGTGAAGAAAACTGGTGGAATCTTACTGCTGGAATATGTGTCCATGCCACTGTATTGACCAGAATCCCAAATACCAATTCAAATGCATTGTTCCAAGCCATGGGCTTTAGCTTGTACAATATGACAAGACACCTTTACACTGTGTCAGACTGTACTACTAAGCCAAGTACAGTACTGTCCTGTATATCTTGAGACCAAAATGTATAGCTTTATTGCAATGGTTGCATTTATACCTCACTTGTTTTCCAGCTACCTCAAGCCACTGTACACAGCTTTTGACTTTCACTGTTACTCTGCAAATTAGCATAGGTTCAGAAAGCACAGCTGGCCCAAAGTTGCCTCTTTGTAACGCAAAAAGGCAGTGCACCGCTTCATCAAAATTGCAATGGCTAGAGGACCTGGACTAGGCCCAAGCCTCTTCCATCAGCAGAACTGCCCTTGTGTAAGAACAAAAGGATTTAGCTTGTCAGAAGAAGAGCAGGAGGAGGAGGAGGAGGAGGACATGAAAGATAGTTCCAGGGCAAAGGGCTTGGATCCTGCACAGCTTAACAGTCATAATTTCACCTCATTGGGCCCTTGTTTATTTTGGCCTGTTAGGAATTGCTGCAGATGTGTTTGAAACTAAGAGGAAATTCAAAAGCTATTGACCACTTTAGATGCTTAAATGATATAAGCACTTATTTCAAGGGTATGATCTTGGGAATATGTCAAGAACTTAATGCATAGGTGGGGAAGATAGCATGTGTTTGCAAGAACTACAAAAGAGGGAATACACTAGAGATGGGCACGAAATCAACAATTTTTCATTTCCGTTTCCGTTTTTTCATTTTGTCACGCAACAAAATGACAAACAAATTTTGTCTCTAAAATGAAACGAAACGAACAGAAACACTGGAAATTTTGTCGTGCGTTTTGTTTCCGTTACTGCAATACAAATGAATTGCTTAAAATCCTAAAAAAAATCACAAAAATTGAAATAAATGGTAATGAAATGGTAACGAAACGAATGAAAACGAAAATGAATTTTTTGCAAAAAAATCGTGAAAAATGGAAACGAAACGAAACAGACCCTCCAAACGACAAACGACAAACGAAATGCCATTTTTTTTATTCGTACCCATCTTTAGAATACACATATCATTATCATTATCATTTTAGTACTACAGAGCCAGAAGGGACCTTACGTATGCTCCAATGATATTTGTTAGGCAGAGAAATCATTGTGATGTAAGAGGTGGCAAAAGATTTCTGCTAGGTATGGGAAGTCACCATTGTCTATCAAAAAGCTGGACCTCACAAACCAGTGGCTTTTGTGGAAAATGAAATGCAGCTTGAGCTCATGCACCTTCCTCCTTAATTGAGATAAATGAGGCATGCTTAAGTGCCCTGTGGATTGCAACCACAGGATGGGTTTTAATGACCGATTAGATTTTCTAGACATAAATTGTGTGTCTTCTTGTTCAGTGCCTAGCATCTTAATGTGACTCTTTTAAAAAAAATCATCCCTGGAATTCTGTGTATTTTCACTTACCACAAATACTCTGCATGTGGATCAATTCCACTGCTTCTTTCTAATAATTAGGAATAGTTTAATAAAGGGTGATTGGTTTTAAAGATACTGTTGCAATTTATTGTTTATACACAATAAAGTTGTAATAATCATAATCTCCTTTCCCCATTATATTCCTAGAAACTCATCCCAGTGCGTAGTCCCTAGTGGCTTAAAGTTCAATTTGAAGTATTCCCAGAACTAAAACAGAGAAATGTAGTATATGCACAAGCACGTACTCACACGTGCTTCTGAAGCTGGCGATTGGAATAATGGCATCATGTGGTGCAAAGATTCTGTACCATCTGGGCCCAAGAAATGAAGCACGTGTTTCTGAGAAGAATTATGTTTTAACAAGTTCCTCATGAGTGTGATACCAGCAATTAAAATTAAAATTAAATTCCACCTCTACAAGCAACTTTTGGTACAGATCTTGGGCCAGCCTCTCTGACTCTGTTGAAAATATTCTTGAAAGGTAGAATTTCATCCAAGGTGGGTTTGACTGAACTACTGGCTGGTCACAAGGGAAGAAGAATCTGCCAAATTTCACACAGCTGTGCTGCAGACAGGCAGGGAGATTTTGTATTAAAGAGAGAAGTGAACAAGTAAGGAAGGCAAGCTTTCTACTGCTGTTCATGG
>JAHTLZ010000129.1:70458302-70469664 GCA_023846285.1 Phrynocephalus versicolor | reverse complement strand
TTATTATTATTATTATTATTATTATTATTATTATTATTATTATTATTATTATTATTATTATTATTAACTCTCTTTGGAGAGCCAGCATTTGATCCTTAGGTTCAACCACATTTTTTTGTTCCAGTGCTGGATTGAAAGAAAATAAGGTTACCAGAAAACCTGAAGGGTTGTAATGTTATTTGTAATTTGTCCACAGAGCAATCTTTCAAATAAGCAGAATCATCACTGGAAATAATCAGTTCAGGACAAAGAAAACAAAGACTAAAAATTTAAGGAGGAATGTTAAGGTCTTTGGATTCAGAATGGCTATCAAAACATGGGGGACAGAGGCCGGCCCTCCAGCTGTTAGTGGATGGTCACTCCTGGGAGCTTTAGCTTGTATACCATATGGTGCGAGGGGTGCTGAGAATTCTAACCCAAGATATTTGGAAGGCCATGTCCTCTTGATTTAAAAACTACATTTGCAGTAGTATCAGCACCATCTATATGCCACCAAATTCTTTAGCTCTTCTATATTGCTCTGCCCAATGTATGACTTTGCAAACTATCTCTTGCACCATAAGAGACTTGTTTTCTTTCCTTGTAGGCACAAAAGGCTGCATTCCAACTGTTCTTTCTGATTTCTTTAAGATCTTTCTTGGCTTTATTCCCCCTCATGGAAAAGAGACCTTTAAATGGAGCCTCCTTCTAAAGAGGCAGTGAACCAGGCCTAGAGACCAACAGCAGGGCAATGCGCTGAATATACAATCCCCGGAAGCACCTAGGTGGCCATTTGTGGACTTAATGAGCTCTCTGGGTGATCTGGTAGGTAGTTCTTTCAATTTACCTTTCTTGCATAGGATTCCATGATTCCTTGTATACAAAATAAAGCGGTAGAAGCATACATTTCTAAGGCGGTTACTTCACATGCCTCTTTGTTCTGTGACTAGTTTTTTGTACCATGATGGCATTGGTTACAATCACATGGTTTTGTCCCTGTGTCAGTGTTCCCATGCTTGTGATAGCTTGTTTTGTGACAAATGTTACCTCATGGTCTTATACCGTGACAAACACTGAATTTGTCTAGCTTCCTTTTTCCTTTTTTGGGGGGTGGGGGGGGGGCTTAAAAATTCTTTTTCAATATTTCGCTTCTGAAAAGTAAAAAAAAAAACAGGTACAGTTTTCTGAGAGAAATGAATGTTTTGTTGCGTGACAATCGTTACAATACATAGGGTCTTGTCTCGGAACAGAAAGCGGGAACAAAGAGTGACCAGGGAAAACCCTACCCCAGCACCAGGTACAGTATTGTCCTGCTTAGCACCTGTTCTGGGGGTGTGGTCGAGAAAAATTTCAGCAGTTGCACAACAGATGTCAAGTATTGCTCCTAAGTGCAATACTAACAGAAACAAAACATGTAAAGTAACCGCCTTAGTGAATGGCAAGTTAGACAAAAGCAGAGTTTTCGCCAGAGCTGTGAAAAATAGCTTGCTGAACACATAACTTTTGTTTCATATCATCATCATCATCATCATCATCATCATCATCATCATCATCATCATCATCATCATCATCATCATCATCATCATCATCATCATCATCATCGTTGTAGAACTGCAGAGCTGTATCCAGCCAAGTCCAGCCCCGCCAAGAACGCACCAGTAGGGAATGAAACTCCCAACCTCTGGCCCTGCAGCCTGATATATAAACCACTGAGCTGTTTTTGCCTTAGCTATAAGTCTATCTGGTCTTCATAGAATTCTTCTTCCATTTCTTTCATTTTGTTCGCCTTTTGAAGGGCAACACCAAAAAGTATATAAACCCCAAACTTTTACAGCCTGGCCATGTAAACCATATCAAGAAAAGCTTACTGATACACTGAACAAACCAACATTTTACTACTTTTCAGACAGTTTCAGTTACTGACTTGCAATTTGCAATTATTTCCATGCTTTGATCAAGATGGATTATATTGCATAAAGTCATTATAGTTTGCAATAACATTATTACATCACAAGTCAGAAAGGTTCTCATGGAACCAAAGAGAAAATCTTTGCCACACAGCTTGAATTTGATCCCTTGGGGAAGGTCTGATGCAGATTATAGTTCCAGGATTTGACTGTGCTTTAAGATTTGATTTAAAAGATGCTTTTGGAGTCTCAAATATTTAGTTTAAGAATTCATGCTGAGCAATTTCAATTTTTCACAGTTTTAATTATTTTTCTTCCTAATTGTTGCTGCAGGTATCAAAGCTTTGACTACGGTCCCAGAAATATTCTGATATTTCAGATATTTGAAACTAAAAGCCACATTACTTCTCCTTTTACTTGGTGTGTGTCATTGTTAACTTTGTCATTTTGCTTTCCTCATACCAACACAGCTTGACATCTATCTTTGTGCCTATTATAAAAAGGTGAACAACAATCAATATGTCTACAAGGAGCTAGTGAAATAAACAACTCACTGCACATGAGAATTCTCAGCAGCCCTGGGGAACCTTCACTAGACTTTATTTAGGTGAAGTAATGATTAACACATGGTCATCACCAGATGGACAACACCAGAATCAGATTGATTATGTTTTCTGCACCAAAAGATGGAGGAGTTCTATGCAGTTAGCAAAATCAAGACCTGGTGCTGACAGCAGCTCAGATCATCAGCTTCTTATAGCAAAATTCAAACTTAAACTGTAGAAATTTGGAAAACTCCGCAGTGGCTAGAGGACTGGAAAAGATTGGTCTACATCCCAATTCCAAAGAAGGACAATGCCAAAGAATGCTCCAACTATGGTACTATTGTTCTCCACACATTAGCAAGGTTATGTTCAAAATTCTACAAGGCAGGCTTCAACAGTATGTGGAAAGAGAACTTCCAGTAGTACAAGCTGGATTTCGAAGGGGCAGAGGAACTAGAGATCAAATTGCCAACATGTGCTGGATTATGGAGAAAGCTAGAGAGTTCCAGAAAAACATCTACTTCTGCTTCATTGACTATGCCAAAGCCTTTGACTGTTTGACCACAACAAACTATAGCAAGTTATTAAAGGAATGGGAGTGCCTGACCACCTTATCTGTCTCCTAAGAAATCTATATGTGGGACGAGCAGCAACCGTCAGAACTGGATATGGAACAACTGACTGGTTTAAAATTGGGAAAGGAATATGACAAGGTTGTATATTGTCACATAGCCTATTTAACTTATATACAGAGTATATTACAGGTATGCGAAAGGCAGGACTGGATGAATCACAAGCTGGAATTGAGAATGCCAGAAGAAATATCAACAACCTGTTACACAGATGATTCATTTTATTATTTTATTTTATTTTAGAGTATTTTTACCCTGCCTTTCTCCTGGGAAAAAGGACCCAAGGCGGCTTACAGAATGAGGGATACTGTGTTTCCCCAAAAATAAGACACCGTCTTACATTTATTTTTTCTTAAGAAGACACACTAGGGCTTATTTTCAGGGGATGTTTCACTCTTTTGCTCTCCTGTCAGCAATCCATTCACAGATTATGTTTTCCAGCTCAGGAAATAAAGGTTGCTGACCTGAACCACACTTGCACTTCTTAGCATTTCCTCTGTCTACATACAGAATGAGGTTATCGTATTCTGCCCTCCATTTTTAGACCATTCATATATCCAACTTCTTCTCTTTGCAGAAAGCCCTAAGATTCTTGCCCTGGGAGTCCCCGACAATTCCTTTCTTGTACTCAGCAGAATAGCTCTTCCTTTTTGTACTCACTTTGTCTGGGGGTACAGATACTCAGGAAAAACAGGCCCAAAGACTGTTGCTGGTCAGTGGGGCTGGTGTAGTGATGAGTGAACTCCTTTCCCCTAGCCGTTTGCGCGTGTGCAATAGGATGTCTGCGACCACAGTTGCCACATGCACTCACGCGCATGTGCAAATGGCTAGGAGAAAGGAGTGATGTGGTTGCCACCTGCATACCTGTGCAAGTGCGAATGGCTCGAAGAAAGGAGCTGTGGCAGATAAAAGGTATTCCAATCTTCCTTACCGCTCTGTGCTGAAATGCATGCCATGGCTATGCAGCGTATCTGCATAGCCACGCCCATCACTAGGTCTTATTATCGGGGTAGGGCTTATATTTAACAAATGCATAGAAATCCTGCTAGGGCTTATTTTTTGGGGAGGTCTTATTTTTGGGGAAACAGGGTATACAGTCCAGTACAATTGAGACATGTTCAAGTACTGAGAACAGGGAATCAAGGAACATCTTACAGCATTAAAAGACAACATTCTGATCAGGGGATGGCCAGGTAATTGAGGGACATCTTACTTACACCATTAATAGACAATATTACATTAAAGCTACAAGAGAATGCGAACAGTTAAAGTTCCATGTGAAGTTATGAGTGATGGATATTAACATTGAAAACAATGTGTAAACCCATAAGGTTATAATATAAGTAGTTATAAACACAAAGTCTATGTGATCCTGTAGATTCATATAAAAGACACATAATAGGTAGACCATCATTCAAGGAAAGCTTTCCTGAAGAGAAAGAGCTTTGCCTGTTTGCGGAAAGACAACAGAGATGAGACAGTCCTGGCCTCTAGTGGAAGGGAGTTCCAGAGTCTGACAGAGCAGCTGAGAAGGCCCTTTCATGGATTCTCATGAAACGTATCTGTGAGGATGGCGGGATGGAGAGAAGGCCCTCTCCTGATGACCTTAAAACCCGAAAGTGCTGCTAATCAATGAACTGCCCCTCACTTTCTTGGGTGCTTGCTAATTGTATGAATTGATAGACAACTAGTGATGTCAACAGTAACTGGTTACCTAACAGCAATCCACCACTACAGTTTACAGACCTACATTTATGTTGGTGTAAATCCCCAACAGAATTCCAGTCTCACCTAGTAGTCAACAGTAACACATAGAAGTTCTGACTTATAAGAGCATGTCACCTGTATGAATAGTGAGTGCTCCTTCTTAGAGTATTTCCACACAATATCAGCACCTACCATTTCAACGTGTTGTTCTGAATTTTGCTTAAGTCCCTGTGGTATCAGGCCAAGAATTTTTCTGCAGAAGAAAGATAGGGAACAGACATGGGTGTGGACAGGGACAATGGGTTTTGTGGAATATTAGAGCATTACCACACGTCTTTGAGCTCATATAACTAGACAATTAAGCTGAGCAAGTAGATACCAATATCCTGTTAGTCTCACTGGCACAGGCATGTGTCTATGCGGAATATTTTCAATAGATATGCTTTCCTTGTACAGATATTTAAGCAAGGTCACTGCTCCCCAGTGGGGAAGCTGTTGCTGATACAAGCAAGGTATATCATTCTAGCTGTGATGCATGCACAGAAAGAGAGAGAGAGAGAGACCCAAGGCTGTAGCTCTTTAATATGGTTGAGTTCTTTGCAGAGATCAGCCAAGTCAGGACAGATTTTGGTCAAGGATGTTTCAGGGAGACGCAGTGAAGAGAGGGGATGATTTGTAAGAGTTGAGGAGAGACCTTGTGAAATTACAGTGGAATGTCCTAGTAACAACAAGAGCTAATTATTATGGGAAGATTATTTAAGTAATTACATCACTGAAGACATATTGGATACTGGATGGTCCTCTAGTCATGCTCTGTGCTAAAATAAGATCTGTCATATTTCCCCTAAATCCAAATAGAGTAACCCATATATGTCATATATATAGGAACTGCCATGCTAAATCAAATTGATAGCCAGTCTTCTCCAATACTGTGCTATGCAACAGTGACCGGGAATCCAGACAATGCTTCCAGGAGGTTCACAAACAGGACATGATAGGAATATAATTCCCTTTGTTTTAATTCCAGGTCATCTCAGGTTTATATCGCTCAGCCATGGAAACTTACTGGGGGTTGGGAATGGAAAAGCTATTCTCTAAATACCTCACAAATCTTAAAAATCCTAGTAGGGTCACTATAAAATCTAATGCAACCTGACAACATGTAACAAAACTACTCATGAAAAAATGCTGCCTGTGCAGTTTCTTACTTAGCATGTATTACAGAGTAGACAAACTAATACCCTCCAGGAATTCTAGAATGCAATTCAGATAAATCTTACCATAACCCAGTGGTAGGGGTAGCAGAAGGGACAATCCAAAATACAGGGAGAGCACCAGGTTGATGTAGTACGTATGTAGAATATTTAGCTAAATTGTCAGTGATTAATTTTAATCATCCAGAAATTCAGAATTTCTGAATAACCAGTCAATATTAATATTATGCAGTAATTATTTCCTTTTTAAAAAAACACAGTGTGAAAGACATTTTAAAATAAATTTCTTGGGTCCTTTTAACACTTTCCCAGTGATTGTGCCAAACAAGAAGATTCTACACTGACAACTAGTGGTGTTTAGGTATTAGGAAATGACTGTCATGGGCAAACTGGTTGAAACTGGAACATTAGGGATGTCAGCAAGAAATTCTAGCATCGCCGAGGAAGCAAAAGACAGGTTGCACTGAGGAGTGGTCAAGTTGCCTGGGCAGCACTGGCAGGCAAACTGGAGTGGCTGATGGCCTCTGGTGGCTGGGAACTGTACCAACAGCATGGGGCATCACACCATTGAATGATTGAGCACAACCGAGGCGTAGCAGTTGGGAAGAATGAAAGAGGCAGGAGGAGGAGGTAACAGACTGAAGCACTGTGAGCAGTGTGTGCCATTCCCACTTCATAACTGGGGACAAAGCAAAGCCCAGCAGTGGTAGGCTGGCCTTAAAGAAAATAGGTTACATGAAAATAGGTATTTGTTCCATCTGTATGCAAAACATTTTATCTGAAAAGCCAGATTAAATTTAGGTGACAACTGAATGAAAACTGGTAGAAAGCATCAACAATATAAGATAGGCAGATGATATAGTAGAACACATATATTTCCCCTCTGACCTGGCCCAGGAGGAAAAGGTATACCTGAATGAAAAACAAAGCAAACAAAATGGAAATTTCCATTTTGTTTTGTTTTGTTTTTCTTTGATGGGTCCCTTTGTTATTCGTTTCATTCCCTAACAAAACAAATAACGAATAATGAAATGAATAAAAATTTTGTTTCGTGCCCATCTCTAGTGCCAAGGGTTCACCACCACTGTACTAGGCCTATTTTTAGAATGGAAGATTTAAGCAAATTGTTTTTCATGAGAATCAGGGTAATGGACTAATTTTTTTCCTAATTTGCCCAAGATACTACTGTAGTCCCATGTCATGGAAAAATAAGTTTCTGTTTGTAGTGAGGAGGTGATCTGGAATATTTCAAACTAGAACAAAGGCAGATTCCTTACAATGAATATGATTAATCACTGTAACACTTTGCTTATGGCTGTGATGAATTCCCTAGTAGGTGAACCATGTAACTCAGACTTGGCTCTTTTATTATGTAGGATTAAGCTTCTGCCAAATCGAACAGGCAGCAAAAAATGGGGAATGGAAAATAACATTCATTTTATGTATGTTATTGAAAGCCACGCCAAGACCTCAAGTCGATTGTAAAATAGAACCACAGACTTCTATTAGAGTTAGAAAACATAACATAAATGCTTAGGGGAAGATAACACTAAATGATATACATAAATAGAAAGGAGTTGGAAATGGAAGCAAATAAGGGAGAGTAAAACTATGGGGAATGTGGAAGACAGAAAATAATGAGGTGTTTTTCTGACTTCCCCCCCTACAGAAGGAAGATCTTTTCACCCTTTGAAACCTGATACAGTTTCACTCAAAGCTAGAAAAATATTTCAAGCATAGATGTGTCACTTTAAGAATTTTAGATGCCAAGAGGATCAGATGCTAGGAATTATCCAGGTCTCATCTTCTACCAGTCAGGAGGATAGTATCATGTCAGACAGAAGGGATCACCATTTCTGTAGGCTTTTGTTTTATAGGACAGCTGAAGTTGTTTATATTTTTGTATTAATTGGACAGGTGATGTTCATATAGCCTGGAAAAGAGCATGGAAAAAACCTATTGGGGGGGGCACAACTCCACCTTTGGTCTTTTTAAGGAGAAAGGCAAGGTAAACATAGTTTAAATAAATGAACTCTCAGAATTTCCACAATGGCCATGTGTGCCCAAACAATCATGAGAGTTATGAGCCAAAGGAAGGAAGGAAGGAAGGAAGGAAGGAAGGAAGGAAGGAAGGAAGGAAGGAAGGAAGGAAAAGAATATAGGTGTTACAGTGGTCACCCGCCCTATCGCGGTTCATATACTGTAGTCCCGCTATATTGCGGGACCATATTATATGAAAAAAGCCCCCCTTGGATAAGGGGCAAAGGCTGTTTCTGGTCTCTCATACTTACCCCAAGACTGGCGCTGCCCCGAATGGGCCTGCGGGGGCCTTCCCAGGGGGCTCCAGAAGGCCTGGGAAGGACCTCGCAGTCCCATTCGGGGCAGCACCAGGCTAGGGGTAAGTACAAGAGCCCCCAGTTAGGACCCCCACACCCAACCTGACCTGCATCCGTATATCACGGATTTTCAGTTATTGTGTGTTGGGTCAGGTCCCTAACCCCATCGATAGGCAGGGGATCACTGTATCCTTCTGTGATGATGGGCACTGAAGCCAGAAAAGCAAAGACAAAGGAGACTGCCAAAGGCATTTTCTATGGTGTCTTAATTAATGTAACACAGAACACCGAGGACAGAGTGTGGAGCATTCTGTCCTCGTGGCGCAGTGGTTAAATGCCTGTACTGCAGGTAAAACTGTGCTCACGACCTGGGTTCAATCCCCGGTAGCAGGCTCAAGGTTCACTCAGCCTTCCATCCTTCCGAGGTCGGTAAAATGAGTACCCAGCTTGCTGGGGGGGCAATGTGTAGCCTGCACACTGTAATTAAAATTGTAAACCGCCCAGAGACCACTTGTAGTGGTATGGGGCGGTATATAAGCAGAACACTTTGCTTTGCTTTTGCTTTGCATTAAGCACTGTTTATAAACCCTGGTGGAGAAGGTTGCTGAATGTTTCAAGAGAAGGCATAAGATAATCTTGCCTTCAAGTAAATGTTCACGATACAGAGTAGCGAGGTGCTGTAGTGCGTGTTGATCAAACTATACCTCCTCCAGTAAACCACATGAGAGCATGAAGAACAGAACTACTACAATGGTGGTAGAGAAGGAAGTGTTTAACATCTAAAGCAGCCATCTCCACATCCTGGTTCTCTCAGAATATATTTGACCACAACTCTCATAAACTTTAGGCTGCTTGGCCAAGGGTTGAGGGTTGTGGAATTATGAGCCCCCAAAACATCTAGTTCATAGTGGCCGTTTGGGTTGTGATCTTTGAGAATATCTGGCCCCTAACTAAAGTGAATGTGTTGTAGAGTATGTTTTACATGTGCAGCAGGATGAGTGCGCAAGATACCTTCTAATAAATGGAAATCTGTAAGAGAAAAAAAATCCCAAAGATTGGAATTCTTGCTATTATCTTTCATTGTTCTTATCAGAAAAGGAAAGGTTAATACAAATATATAAGCAGTTGCTGCATGCTTCTGGGTTTTTTTCTTCTTTTTTTCTGACACCTACCCAATCCTCTGGAACCCAAGTACTCCTCCTATTAGTGTGGTACAAATCCCTTGATAAGCTCTGTTGTTGCTTTGTAATTCAAGTGAGATGAGTTAGATCTCATCCAGATGTTACGTGGGCAGAAATACCTATCGGAAGCTTAAAAGCCTATCATTATACTTGCCAACCAGCCATTAAGAAAGAATTAAACGAAGAAATTATCCCTCATTCTTGTTTGACTACAATAGCAGCATTGTAATATGCTTGTTTAAATTGCCTGGATTTAATTTTGCTTCTCTTACTCCAAGCACTGAGTGGAAGATAGTTTGTTCTCTCCATGAAACTTTCGGAGCCGTCAGGAGAAAAGCCACACTAGTTAAAAATTAAGCAGAGGTGAGAAAATAAACAAGACCTGTGCAAACAAAGAACTTGTCCTTGTTTTGTCCTGCTGTTAAAATATATGTATATAATGCTTCCATTGGTGAAAATACCACAAAGGCACTGATAGCCTATGCATCCTCATGACATTTTCTGTTACCCAAGTTTACAGTAAGTTACTTTTCCTTGCTGTGACAATCATGGGAAAGCAGCATTCTCTGGAAAAGATAATAATGCTGGGAAAGTGGGATGGAATAATGACTCTAAAGCTGGCCTGTCCAACGCGTCGACCGCGGTCGACCAGTCGACCGCGGCACCATCAGAGGTTGCCCGCGAGGTCCCTGTGTTGGGGGGGATTTTCCCCCCCCACGCACTGCCGAAGTGCCTGGGAGCCCAGCTGGCGCTGGACTCGCTCGCCCTCTCCAGCATCAATGGTGGCTCCAGTGGCAGCGGTGGGCCCAGGCCGGCCTGCTGGGCTCGTTTGGCTTCGACCCCCCCAATTGCTCCTGCCCCGCCATCGCTGCCGCCGCCACCGCAACTCCCCGCAATCGCCCCCACCCCCCGCTGCCGCTGCCACCGCAACCCCCCCGCAATCGCCCCCCCGCCACAACCCCCGCAATCGCCCCCGCCCCGCCATCGCTGCCGCCGCTGCTGCTCATGAGCCGTTTCATCTCCCTCGCCCGCTTTCTGGCTCTTCGAAGTGGGAGGGGGGATGGGAGGAGTGAAAGAAAGAGAGAGAGAGAGAGAAGGAGAGAGGGAGGAGGGGGAGGAAAGAAAGAAAGAAAGAAAGAAAGAAAGAAAGAGAAAGAAAGAAAGGAAGAAAGGAAGGAAGAAAGGAAGAAAGGAAGGAGAGGAGGAGGGAAGGAAAGAAGGGAAGGAAGGAAGGAAGGAAAGGAGGAGGAGGGAAGGGAAGAAGAAGGGAAGAAAGGAAGGAAAGAGAGGAGGAGGGAGAAAGAAAAGGGAAAGAAAGAAAGTAAGGAGGGAGGGAGAGAGAAAGAAAGAAAGAAAGACAGGAGGGAGGGAGAAAGAAAAGGGAAAGAAAGAAAGAAAAAGAAAGAAAGAAAGACAGGAGTGAGGGAGAAAGAAAAGGGAAAGAAAGAAAGAAAGAAAGAAAGAAAGAAAGAAAGAAAGAAAGAAAGAAAGAAAGAAAGAAAGAAGGGAGAGGAGGAGGGAAGGAAAGAAGGAGGGAAGAAAGGAAGGAAGGAAAGGAGGAGGAGGGAGGGAGGGAGAAAGAAAAGGGAAAGAAAGAAAGAAAGAAAGAAAGAAAGAAAGAAAGAAAGAAAGAAAGAAAGAAAGAAAGAAAGAAAGAAAGAAAGAAACGTAAGTTGCCAATCAAAGTGAATCATGAATGGGTAGGTGGGTGGGTGTATGAAAGAAAGAAAGAAAGAAAGAAAGAAAGAAGGGAGAGGAGGAGGGAAGGAAAGATGGAGGGAAGGAAGGAAGGAAGGAAAGGAGGAGGAGGGAGGGAGGGAGAAAGAAAAGGGAAAGAAAGAAAGAAAGAAAGAAAGAAAGA
>JAHTLZ010000129.1:70425696-70441187 GCA_023846285.1 Phrynocephalus versicolor | reverse complement strand
GGTGGATTTGTAATTGGTTGACTGATTGCACCCAAAGGGTGATCATTAATGGCTTCTCTTCAGCTTGGAGAGATGTGACCAGTGGGGTGCCCCAGGGTTCTGTTCTGGGTCCGGTGCTATTTAATATCTTTATTAATGACTTAGAGGAAGGAATAGAGAGTAGGGTAATCAAATTTGCAGATGATAACAAATTGGGTGGGGTTCCTAATTCCCTAGAGGATAGGGTGAAAATCCAAAAGGACCTTGACAGATTAGAGTCCTGGGCCAAAGCTAACGGAATGGTGTTCAACAGAGGGAAATGTAGGGTGGTGCATCTAGGTAAAAAGAATGAATTGCACAGATATAGGATAGGAGACACCTGACTGGAGAATAGTACCTGTGAAAGGAATCTGGGAGTCTGGGTGGACCACAAATTGAACATGAGTCAGCAGTGTGGTGTAGCAGCCAAGAAAGCCAATGTGATTCTTGGTTGCATCAACAGAAGCATCGTGTCTAGATCAAGGGAAGTGATAGTACCACTCTATTCTGCCCTGGTCAGACCTCATCTCGAGTACTGTGTCCAGTTCTGTGCACTTCAATTTAAAAAAGGATGTTGACAATCTTGAATGGGTCCAGAGGAGGGCAACCAGGATGACTGAGGGTCTGGAGGAAATGTCTTACGAGGAGCGGCTTAGGGAACTGGGAATGTTTGGCCTTACAAAAAGAAGACTGAGAGGGGATGTGATAGCTATGTTTAAATATTTGAAAGGATGTCACATTGAAGAAGGGACTGGTTTGTTTTCCATGGCTCCAGAGACTAGGACAAGGGGAAATGGTTTCAAACTACAGGAAAAGAGATTTAATTTAAGCATTAGGAAGAATTTCATGACAGAGCTGTTCAGCAATGGAATATGCTGCCATGGAGGGTGATTGAGTCTCCTTCTTCGGAGGTTTTTAAGCATAGGCTGGATGGCCATCTGTTGGGTATCCTGTGATGGCGGTTCCTGCATGGCAGGGGATTGAACTAGATGGCCCTTGAGGTCTCTTCCAACTCTATGATTCTATGATTCTATGATTCTATGAAAATGTCTCAGAATGAACTATTGAGACCTTAAGTGCCAGTTCATGAGAAAAGGGGTGGCCTATCTGGGGAACCTGTAGTTATTCTCCTGTGTGAATCTCTGTATAGTACTTCAGCTGCATACCAAGAGGGATTTCACCAGAAATTCAAACCTCTGCAACACTTGCCAAACAATTTCTGCCTATATGTCTCTGCATTAATTTAGAAAGGTTTGAATAATCATGAAAAACCACTTTGTTTTAGACTACTGAGAAGATCCAAAAAGGGAACAAGAGAACAAGATGAGATTCATTAGGGCAAGGATTCTGGAACAGGCCTCTTTTGTCAGCATTCAGATGGCAGATGTCTGTGAAGATGATGTACTCACTGAGTACCTTGGAGATGTCCTTGCATTGGCTGCTTCTGCTGCCTCTGTGCTCCCTGGCTGTTACCTTTTTGCCACCTGATGAACAAGCAAGACCTATGGAAAAGGAAAGGCTCTCTTACCTAGCTGAAGCCTTAACCTGATTTAAAATGGCACCGCTATACTAAAGTGCAGTAAGGCATACATCATGAGAAGCCACAAAAATCACTTCACTTCAACACTGGCTTGAGGCAAAGAAGGAGTTCTGGCCACAATGTGCTTCTTCCACTTGTTTTAACTTCTTCTGGGTATTTGGGTTCTTGGGGGCAGATGTGTGGCCTGTGGTGAGTCTGGGGGATCCTGTCCTTCAACCAGACTCTTCTACTATGAATCATACAGATTTCCTTAGCAAGTTGAAGTTAACCCATTGTTATTCTGGACCAAGTGAAGCTTTGGGCTGAGATATTCTCTGGTTGGATTGTTAAGAAGTCACATGTGGAATGAACAGCTCAGGATTCACTTTTTCAACCTTTCCCATCACTGGATGAACACAGGAGCTCTCAGAAGTGCTTATAACTCTGTGTCAGCATAGATGAAGAGAAAGGGAACTGATTTTTTTCCTTGCCCTCTGTCAGGAGTGCAATTATTCCAGTGACGACAATAAAGGACTTAATCCTAATTGAGAGCTAATCCCAAAGAGCCATTTAGATTAGTGAGCAATTTCAAACATTGGCTTAGTGTTCTTCAAGATCTCCCTGTAAATAATAAAACAACAATTTATTAGTGCAAAAGTGTCTGGGGGAATGTGGAGGAGCCCTACCATTAGGTAGAGTGAAGTGATATTTTCAGGCAGTGCCTTTTGCATATACTGTACTGAAAAGCCAGCAAATTGCTACTTATTTTATTATTGTAGTTTTACTGTCTAGGAGAAGGAAAAGTGTTTGTGGATCATTCTGTTTTGTATTCTCACATTATCTAAGTCAGTTTCTAGGTACACTAGTTAGACTAATATATCTGCTATGGGTGCACTTCCAGCTGTACTTCAGGGAGTAGAACATCTTGAGCTGGCCCAGAGGAGATACTAAAGAGTTCTGTTAACAGCTACCGCAAAATAAACTCTTGTTTAATAAATGGTTTATAATGAATTTCCAAGCTTTACCCATCAAAGGGCAGCCTGAATGTTGACAACACTGATAGCAGCAGTCGCGATGGTCTCCAGGATACCCTGTTCTGCTCTACACACTTGTTGAAAAACAGCACAAGCAATTGCTTTGTGTTTGGGTGAGAAGTAGTCAACAGATGAAAATTGGAGTCAGCTTCTGGGATTTTCTCCTGAGCCCCAGATGGTATCATGCAGATCCTCTTGACTGCTGCCACTGGTGTTGTCAACATTCAGGCTTCCCTTTGCTTTATAAAACCTATCAACCTTTTTTTCCAGATGACAGCATGAGCACAATATTATGCAGGAATACTGGGCCATTTCCTGGTGGTTTGAATCATGGATACATAAGCACAGTATCCCACACTCAGAAACTGGAGGGATTTTTAAGAATTGAATTTTTACCCAGCGTTTAACTAGGCAATCAATGGCATGAGTTGTGGATATATGAAAATGTGATTCAAGAGAGAATTCCAACTAGGTTTTGGCCTTTTTATGGATAACTCAAGCACTCAGGAGAGGGATGTAGCTAGCCCCATGAATTAACATTTAAATTGGCTGCACCTGCAGCAGGAGAGAGCCTTGACTCATCAAACAACTCATCAGGTAGCAAAGTTCCACCAAGTACAAATCCAGCAGACAGTTTAAAAATTGCATGTACCACCAATGAATAGGTGATGATGCCTCTTCTCACTCCTTGACCCATCGAAAGTGACAAAACTATATGGAGAAAAAGCTAGAAGCCAGTGCCAGGATTGTTCTCATTGCCAGCACTTCTGCCCTGCCTTAGAATCTAGATCCCTGCAGAGCTGTGCAAAGACGACCCAGCTATGCAGGCATTTAGCAGATTTATTTTTAAAAGAAATCTAAAACCTCTCATGCAAAGTCCTGCTATGATATTGGCCTTTTACTGCAGCAGTAAAATCAGTTTTCGACCAAATTAGTACAAAATTAAAATAACAGAGCTTGGAAATGCTTATTTATTTATTTTTATTTGAATATTTTACCCCACCTCTCTCCTTGGAAAAGGACCTAAGGTGGCTTATAGTAATGAGAGACAATATACAGCCCAGAACATATAAGACATATTCAAGTTAAAAACAGGGAAGTAAAGGAGGCATCTTAGAACATTAAAAGGTAACAGTAGAGCTACAAAGAACACACAAAAAGAAAAGAAAAAGAAAAGTAACATGGAAAACACCGGTCTTTTTGTGAAATCATGTATGGTAATACATAAAAAGTTACATAGTAGGAAGTCCCTCATTCAGGGAAAGCTTGCCTGAAGAGGAAGGTCTTTGCCTGCTTCTAAAAAGACAGCAGAAATGGGAAAGTCTTGGCCTCCAGTAGGAGGGAGTTTCAAAGTCTGGGAGGAGCAACAGAGAAGGCCCTTTCATGTGTTCCTTTGAGGCGCACCTGTGAAGGTGGCGGGGTGGACAGAAAGGCCTCTCCTGATTACCTTAGCCCCCGAGCCAGTTTATACTGTGAGATTCGATCTTTGAGGTATCTTGGACCCAGGCTGTTTTGTGTTTTGTAGGTTAAGATCAGCACCTTGAATTGTGCCTGGAAGGTGACTGGCAGCCAGTGGAGCTGCTTTAGTATGGGTGTAATGTGATCTCTATAACCCACCCCACTCAGCAGTCTATCTGCTGCATTTGGACTCCTTGAAGTTTCCTGAAACTTTTCATTTGTAGCCCCACACTACGGTAGTCCAGCCGGGAAGTCTCTAGGGAATGTGTCACAGTGGCCAGAGCAGATTTCTCAATAAATGGGCCTAACTGGTATGCTAGTTTTAAGTTTGCAAATGTGCTCTTGGTCACAACTGTGGCCTGGGCATGAAAGCTCAAGGATGAGTCCAGAAGCACCCCCAAGCTCTGCACCTCTTTTCTCAATTGGGGGGTAATCCCCTCTAGGACAGGTTGCATCCCTATACCTTGGTACCCTTTTTGACTGATCAGAAGCATGTTACTTCTCTGTTGACAATTCCTAGATACTTCCAGCCACTATAGCTGCAGGATTTTGACAACTTTGATATAACCAAACATTTGCGTTGGAATACATTGGTACTAAGACAAGATTTATAGCCACCTAAATGTTACTGGGAGGATTTAAGGGTCAGAAACAGACATTAATTTGGCCCTACATTCATATTTTGAAACGACCATTGCTCTCAGTGTTTACCATCACCTACTCTGTGTCACCTCTATTCACAGTAATTGCAGTAATGTCTACAACTCATTGGCAACCCTCTTGTGGTGCTTTGTTTGAAATATTTCACTTATTAGAGCTTATGTTTGCATTTTACTACTAGAGATGGGCACGACTTAGCGGTATTCCCGTTTCCGTTTCTGTTACTCGGTTCCGTTACTCTACGGAAACAGTAATGGGAATTACTCCACCAGACTTCGAGCTTGAACCGACGAATGAACAATTTTGCTCTGATTTGTCGTGCTCGTTACTTGCATTGCGCGATCGCGCGATGCCACGCGGCACAGAAAAAAAGTTTTTAAAAGTTAAAAAACCCGGTTCCCGGCCAAAAAGCAGGCGGAAAAATGCCCGCTTGACTAAGGGCGCAGGGCACCCACCGGAGGGGGGGTTCTGGTCTGGAGGGGGTGTCCCGGCCTCCCCCCCTCCGTCCTGGGATGCTCTGGTTTGGTGGGACTCGCCGCAGGCTCACAAGAAGCCTAGTCTCACCGACGGCCGCAGCAAACGCAAGCGGCACGGACGGCGCATAGGAAAAAACTTTTAAACTCTCCCATCTCCCCCCACCCATTCCCGGGCCAAAAAGCAGGCGGAAAATGCCTGCCGTGCCTCAGGGCACCTACCGGAGGGGTAGTTTCTGGTCTGGAGGTTGGGTCCCGGCCTCCCCCCCCCTTCCGTCCTGGGATGCTCTGGTCTGGTGGGACTCGCCGCAGGCTCGCAGCCAGCAAAAAGCCCAGTCTCGCCGCCAGCCGCCAAAGCGCAAGCAAGCGGCACGGGCGGCACAGGAAAAAACTTTTAAACTCTGCCGTCTCCTCCCACCCATTCCTGGGCCAAAAAATAGGCGGAAAATGCCTGCCGTGCCTCAGGGCACCTACTGGAGGGGGGGTTTCTGGTCTGGAGGGGGGGTCCCACCTCCCCCATGTCCTGGGCAGCCGGACTCGCCATGCCATGCGGTGCGGGCGGGGGATCCAAAATGGGGCGGCGAACGCAATATTGTTTTTGAAATCATGGTCCAAAAACACACAAGCACAAGAGAAACACGCGGAAATTTATAAACTGCCAGATTTTTCACAGTAGCAGTGGGTTTTTTCTTGCAACAAAATGTCTCTCCTCTCCTCCTCTGTCCTCCATTGATTTTATTTTATTTTATTTTATTTACACCTGCGCAGTGCGCAATGATGGGCTGGCCCAGTGGCCTGGCCAGCCATGTGGGAGGGGACGACCATGCAAATTTTTGGAGCCATCTCACCAATCGCATGGCCACTTGGCCATGGAGACTTCTGGGATGTGCCAAAAAGCCCCCTAAAACCTGCCCTAGCACCCTAACCCCCTAACTCTAATCCTTGACTCCTCACCCATATGTCACAGACTGTCTTCTTAGTGGGTCAGAGAGGCACCCAGAGGTGCAACCCAATAGCCCACCGTAACCTTACCCGTCATTAGCCTAACCCTAGCCCTTGCACTAAACCCACCTTAGCCCATAGCCAGATGTACTTGCATTGCACTACACGCAAGTACGATTCCCTTCTTTGTGGGACATGGCAGGTGCGACCCAGCCCTCGGTGGGTCGTACCAAGGGACCAGGTGCTGGTCTCACTGTCTGCAAATGGTATGCATATCCATATGGTTATGCATGCCATTTTGCAGCAGCAGGTGAGGAAGGGAGACCCCCATGTTGAGGGGTCTCTTGGAGCCTGCTGCTGCCCCTTCCTAGTGGGTGAGGATAGGAGGCACCCACAGGTGCCTCCAGGAGCCCACTTTCCCTTTATAGCGGGCCAGAGGAGGCACCCACCCCACAGAGGTGCCTCCAGGAGCCCGCTACCCCCCCCAAAAAAACCAGTATAACGACAACGAAAAAACAAAAAAACGAACCGACTAATTTTTGTGGTTTTTTGCGAAAAACGGAAACGAGCCGACACGGGCTGTCTCCGACAAACGACAACTTGAAAACGTCATTTTCCCTAGTCGTGCCCATCTCTATTTACTACTGCTGGGCTTAATCTGAACCAGAGCTCAGGGCCAGCTGTGTTTTTGCCAAAAAAAAAAAAGTAGAGTGAAGTTGACTTGGTTACTGGGAGAGAAACACTTTCATGATCCTCCCCCCCTTGTTTCTCCAAATGTTTACTTGAGAGTAAGTTCCACTGAACTCAGTGAGGCTTTGTTGTGATTTGATACACATTTACTGTATTGATCAGTGATCCTAGGCTCAGCTGGGCAGTTTCTCTGCAGCCCTTTAAGACAAGGCAAAGTTTTTTTAAATAAGCTGATTAAGTACATCAGCAATAATCTACTTTAATCTTAAAACAAAAAAAATCAAAAACAAAACTTTATTTCATCTACCTCTCCACCAAGGAACAGAGGATGTGTTCAATTTGCCAATATCCTGAACTGGCTCATGTATTAAGTCACTAGACTATCGGGCTTGGTCACATGTCCCTTTAAAGAGAGTTTAAATTACTAAATAAATCGTGCCCAAAAATACCGTCCTCATGGCCACCCCGCTTTTTGAAAAAAAAGGAAAAAGAAAACCCGGTAATGCTCCCTTAACCGAGGTTTCTGTGACCTACCTTCCAGGCTCGGGAATTTTTGCCTCGCTTTTGAAATCCGGCTTTTAAGGAGGCAGACGCCATGGGACCGCGCTGATGATCCGGGTTTCTTTTTATTTTATTTTGCATAGCACCCACCGGCTGTTCCTGGGGCCGATCGGTGCTGTTTTTTTAATTTGCCTGCATATCGGAGTAACAGGAAGTCCGAAACAGAATTAAATTCCCCCAAAAAAGTCTTCCGTTTTTTTCAAGTGCTAGCGCCACCTGCTGGTCAAGGGGGCTGAACTGCACTTTAAAATTGAAAAACCAGATTTTGACGTGAGACCTCTTCTCCCACATTTAAATCACGTGATGGGAAGAAGAGGAAAAGCTGGACCTTCAGAAGATCAGGATCGAAACCCAGGTGTGACCACAGCCTTAGAAATACAAAAAGGAAGGAGCCAGAGCAAACAAGGTTGCTTGAGTTCCAACATGCCTTTTGAATATGAGGGCTGAACCAAATGGTATATGAGACCTTCACTTGACCTAAAGTAATCTTGTTTAGCTCACGCCAGCTGACTCCAGAATATCCTGTCACATTGCACCCTGAGTCTGCAAAGCATCTTTCTATTGCTGCTATCTAATCAGAATCAATGCCATAAAAATTAGGGCCAAACTTTCACTTTCACTTCGGTAGGGGTTCTGGGAATGTGTGCATCCCAGGGTTATTAGAAAATCAATCTGACCCAGTCTGCTCAAGTTATTAGGGTGGGAGGAGAGTGGCATTCCCAGACTCATCCATCCAACAGAAGCATTGGGAATTCTGGGAGTCATTGATGGAAGAGGTATTTTTTATAAACTCTGATCCTAATCTAGTGTAAAGCAGCCTTTTCTAATGCTGCATCATCTAAGACAGAGGAACCTATGTCAGGAAATGAGACAGCAAATTTGACATGTGAAGCAAAAAGGTGGCATCAGTTTTTCATTCTACCTACAGATTTCTTCGAAGCTCTAGTTTCTCCCAGACTTAAAAAGCCAGAGCCAGTTATACTCTGCATCTAAAAATCCCCCCAACAGGCCCCAAGCATCTGGTTACACCAAAGAAGAAATAGCCACTGTATCCTTACTTGCTGGGAATGTCTTGGAGTTATGCCTGCATCCAGCTGTTGTATAAATCTTATTCCAGTCAGACACAGAGTCAAGTTAAACTTGGAAAAAGTGATAGGGCAGCAAGCCAAGAAATGTTAGAAAAGTTTCCACTGGAGGAAAGGTCTAAAGTTTGTAGAATGCTTTCCTTATGTTCAAGCAGTTCTTCCAGCTTGTCAGTCAATCTCTACCCTCCCTCCAGCACCTTTATTTTCAATCTCACATATATTTTAATCAGGCATGACTCATCTCTAAACACGCCATTTAGTTCTTTGCACATTGGGCTAGTTTACTAAAGGAGACCTTGAATTTCCTGACTCTTCATGGTCTGAGTTATGCAAAACAACCTATCACAAATATAGAGGAACTATTCAATTCTCTGCATAAGAATTTTTCAACCCTAAAAATTTAGAGTGTAGTCTTAACTAGTCAAGATGGCAGTGGGCCAGTGGCATTTGTGCTCAAAGATAACAATTTAGATCTATCCCCACTTTGGCTTACCATCATACTAGCATAGTAGCTATATCCCTTAGAATAAGAAAGGTCTAGATACAGTACGGCTAACATTTGCTCCATCCATGCCCAGTCTCTAATCCTCCCCACATTTTGGTTCTTGTGCCAACAGAATTTAGCCAGTAGTGCAATTCAGCTGAGAGAGCATTCTGCCAGCAGATCTCTAAAATAAATCATTAGAAGGTAGTTCTACTGACATAAGGGCATTTTCCCCAGCATGAAGCGGTTAGCTGGTCAGCATATTTTTGAGTTAGGCCTCCATTATGAGGTTGTTTCACCTCCCTGTTGCAAACCCAGGCGGCAAGATGATCTATTCGGTCAAGTAAGTCAGGTTGGCAGAGGATTCACTTCCATTTGCCGCTGCATTTGCCCTTTGCAGACAGAGATTCAAGCCAAGGCTTGGCAGATAGGAGGTGTTTCTCAAAATTCCTGCCTGATGAGACAACCACAGGGAATGTATGGGTTTCTTTCCAACCCAATATCAGGGGAAGTGTGAGGGTTAAGCAAAAAACCAAAACAAAACTGTTGAATAGCATGAAACACAATGTACAACTTCAAACATACAAAGGATAAGGATTTTCAGCCTTTATTCAGTTACAAACTAAATAGTGACAAGCATCTTTGTATCAGCTATTGCTGACTTCCCAGAAAATATACCTCTTTAAAATTAGTTAGTTACCAGTACCTTAGGGATGGATTCCACTGCCAGAATAAACTCGCAGTAGGATTGTTTCTTTTGGATTTGGATTAAAGTCATATGGACTTTAGCTTGAATCCAAAGCATTTATGGTTTTCCCCAAACAAACAAAAATCACTTGGTCTGTCAGTCTGTCTTTGTGTCAAAGGCTATGCTGTTCAGGGTTTAAATGACTTGGAAAAACAGTTGCCGCAGCTCTCTTACTCCGAATGCAGGAAATCTGTGCTTTTAAAACATTTAATGTTATCTGGGTGTCATTTTTTTCTAAAAGGTCCAGCCTGGTGAGTGGTCGTTGCACTTATTGTACATGCTCTGTGCCGCTTGGCATCAGGTGGCAGCTGAAACATGTTGAGGTACTGAATGACATTTATGGTTCATTTTCCACCACAGTCCTAAACCTTTCAGATTTCAGATTTCTTCTTCATCTCCATGCGATAGATCAGTTGATACCCATCATCCCAGGCATAGATCTGCCTCTCCTTGGGGTTGTACTTCATACTGGAGTGAGAGCCATACCGCTTGGGGAAGTAGATCAGGGCAGCATCTTCGGGTCCCATAGAGCCGCTGACATCGAAGACACACTGGATACGGGACCGGCTTGGCAGCCGGGTATTGTAGACCACATAGAGAGCTCCACAGATGACAAAAGCACTTTCTGCATTCTCTCGAGGGCATGGTGTGTCCCACATTTGCTCAATGTCTAAAGAGGCAGGATCTAATTTGGCCAACGCTATGTTTCTTTCATTTTCTTGTGTGGCATAAATCGCCCAGATCCCTTCCTCATCTGCCACCAGATCAATGTAGTTGTATGATGAAAGACCAAAAACAGGGATCTGCTCCTCAGCTGGAAAAACCGAACTGTCAACAATAGTTTTGTTGACCAGGCTAAACTTAATGACCTGGAATGTCCCATGTCGGCGGATATAATAAAGATGGCTCCCATATACCAAGTGTCCAGTGCCAACCCAAGGGTAGGGCAACTTGATCCGTGCAGCCTTTCGGGTAGCGGAAAAGAGTGTGAACTCCCTCATTCGGGGAAAGACATAAACAGTGTCATTGCTGGTTCCATCAAACACATAGATCTTCTCTGAATTTCCCACAGGATCTTTGGTCCAGAGCCCAGCTGTGCTTCCAAACCGCTTTAGAATCTTCATGGCTTTCACTTGGGACACAGTGTCACTGCAATCTGTGAAAAACAATTACAAAGTTGTTGTTACATCTCTTTCATTCTCCCTATAGTACAAGTTTGCCAGAGAGACACTGGCCAGAATCCTGTTGGTATTGACAAAGTTTGCTTAACTTGCTGTAGATAATTATGGCTTATTGACAAGATGGTGGGGTGCATTTTAGCTCTACAATTGGACACCTAACAAAGCAGATTACTGAGATACATCCTGGTACCTTCTCAGTTAGCCACAATCAGACATGGAAAGTTATGCAGATATTATGTGCACACCAATAGGAGTTTGGCCATTAAAACACAAAATACTATCATGTGAGCAAATAATAACTTTCAGAATATGTATCCTGATTAGAGATGGACACAAAATAAACCATGAAGCAAAAGAACCCCATGAATTGGGCCATTTGGGGTTTTGTTAGAGGCCACTTGGGGGAAATGTGCCTGCCCAGAATGAAATGAAACACTGAACTATTAGCATTAGCAATTCATACACCTCATAGTTCATATGTAGAGAGGGGTGCTTCATACTTCATACAAAACACAAAGCGCCACTCTCCAGCTGCTTCTAATCCCCCTCACTCCTAACTCCAACTGCCCAGTCCACTTACTGGGCTCAGCACACCCCCAGGGTTCTTCTTTGTTGTTGATAAACCAATCAATGCTGGAGCCTGGCCAGCCCTTCCCAGCCTTTATAGATAGCCAACCATTCATTGGGTGCATGGGGGTACTCTTCCTCCCATCTCCTCACCTGAGTGGTCAGCTGCCTGAGGAGGCAGGAAAAGGCAGACTGGGCTCCAGTGTTGATGAGTGTGGCAACATCCAAGAAGGATCCCAGCAGTGCACAGAGCCCAGTAAGTGGACTGGCTGCCTGGAACGACTGGGATTAGGAACAGTTTGCCAGCAGTGCTGCATGCTTCATACAAAGCAACCATCTCTAGACACCAAACATGCAGCGACTCTTCTGCTGACTGTCCTCCACACAACTTCCAAGTTTAATGAAGACTAAATTCAAGACATCCAAGCTCCCCAAAGCAGGTCTCCCCAGAAAAGTGCTAATGAGTGAGCGGCTCAGAAGGACACCTCTGTGATCTGATGCTGCCATAGATTTATCCAATGAACGTTAAAATTAAGCAACAATCCTGTGAGGTGGGGAAACTTGCACAAAGTGTACTACTTATATATCACACCATAGCTCTTAAAACACTCTGGGTGCATTTATTAAGCACGTGTCACATTGTGCTCTCCACCACCACCACCACCACCAAAGAGCTGGGTTTTCAGTTTATCAGCCTTGGAAGAATGGAAGACTGAGATCCTTGAGCTGCTTACCTCAATACATTGGGACTGAATTTATGTCAAGAACAGGGTATTTAACCACCGTGTCAATGGCCAAAGTCCCATTGCATAGTGTAGTGAATTGCACTCATTAAATCGATGTGTGGCTTTTGAGTCAACTTTTTCATGTGCATTGATTTAAATAGACCTGCTACTTTAGCACAGTAAGGGCGCTTTTGCATGACCCCTAAAATCCAAGGCAAAGGGCTCCCAGATGTGGAGTTTAAAATTGTTTTCCCACCAGCTGCGCACTTTTAAAAAAATTAAGTACGAGCATGCCCACCTAAGTGTGCCCCAGCGCATTTTAAAGGTACCTGGTCTCCAGAGGTGAAAACATTTCTAATGCGGATTGTAAAGCAGTGAGTGCCGGGCTGTCGTCACTTTCTGTTTGGTTTTTTTGCCCCCTGCCCCTTTAAGAGACTGGAATGCTTCCGGGGCTGCTCCCGGGCAGAGCAGAGGTGAGCCTGCATTATTTTCTTCCTTTTTTCCTCCCTCCCCTCACGCAGACAGGTGCAACGGCGTGGGAACACAGCAAGAGGAGCAAACCCCCAAGATCTCTGGTCCGAATTTAAGTTGCCAGCGGATCTTAGGGGTCATGTAAAAGTGCCCTAAGTCACAGTTAGAGTAGGCCTATTTAAATTACAGAGGAGTTGACACCAAATCCCCGTTGATTCAATGGACCTATTCTATTGTGTCTTACTATGCTAACTCACAGAATTTTGCCCACTGGTAATTGCCCAAGCAGCAGCCTGTGCTTCCAATTTCAATGTTGATCAAACCACCATTTTTTTCAACCACCATGTGACTGGTTATGGAAAACACACCACAATGGAGGGCACAAACCAATTATACCAGGGGTGCCCAAACTTTTTGTAAGGAGGGCCAGATTTGGTGGCTGAGAATGTGTCAGGGGCCGGTTGCTCCCCAACCCTGCCACCCCACTGCAAGCCCCACCCACTTTCTTTAAAAAAAACATGGGGTGAAGGAGGGGGAGGGAGGGTCGGGCCAGCCAGCCGCGGGCCACTCAGAATGGCCTGACGGGTCGGATTCCCCCCCCCCGGGCCGGACTTTGGGCAGGCCTGAATTATACAATTACCATTGTCCCTAGCTTTTTCCCAGCAGGATTCTGGTTATAACTTATATCCTTTTGTCCTAGAAATCTTGACTGCAGCCTCCAACATTGAGTAACTGGGCCCAAAATTTTCTTGCTTGAAAAAGAAGCCGCCTGTATTGTTTTTGTTTTTTCCTAGCCAGCTGTATTGTTTTCTTTCTTGACTTTGGTTTGGTTTCTCTACCACAACATGCAGCTGAGCTCTCGCAATCATACTCCTAACAAAGGATTTATTAAAATTGATTTTCATCTTCTTTAACCTTTATTTTCTCAGCAGTCAGAAGATGCTTTGAAGCCTAAAGTGAAGGACAATATTGGTACTTCCCATTCCACACTGAATCTTACAACCAGGTCATGTCCCCTGCTACCTGTGGGAACAGGCTAACATAAGAGGCACAGGAAATTCTGAAATAACACACAGAGCATTGGCCAGTATTTTCTGCATCTAGCATTTTCTACCAAAGCTGAATCTTTTATTGTGATTAAGAGTAGGACCAGTCCTGCTTGTTTCAACAGCTGTACCAAGAGCATAGTGAGCTATATCCACAGCTTATGGCATAGGTCAGCCTGCCTCAACCTCCAGATGTAATGGACTGTAATGTCTATCTTCCACAAACCTCTTGGCTACTATTGCAACCCATATGTCTTGGACTGCAATTTCTGTCTTCCCTAAGCAGTGCAAACATAGCTGCTGAAGTTGCTGTGGGCATTGTGTTAAAACCCATGGAAAGGATTACAAATGAAGGCAGAACTAGCAAAAGACACTGAGCAGCCTTCATGGCCTTTCTCTCTAGAGGCTAGACCGCAGAGAAAAGTTGATCTTGCAGTTGTGGGAAATTTCAAACAGGGCAAGAAAGTGAAGGAAACCAGACCACCTCCCTCTTTCCTGATTGCAGAACAGCCACCATGCCTACCACCCATCAGCCACCCAAGGAGACAGTGTAAAACTGAAATAATCAAGTGGCAAGAGGAAGCTATGCTATTACTAGATCTGGGGAAGAGGAACAGACAGATCTTTTGAAGTCTAAAAACAAGTTGGTTTGCTTCAGAATGCCACAGCGTAAATGCACATTGCAGTACATGGAAGCAGGATGAATTAAAATGAATGCATTTGTTATATTACACTGATTTAAATCATGGTTAAAATTACTGTTCAAATTTAAAAATATTTATTTATTTAAATTGTCTGAAAAAAATGATTGCTTTTATTTAAATCAGTTCGACCGTGACTGCAGACATATATGGGAACACCTATGCCTTTTTGTTTAACAAAAGCAAAAACACATCTCCTATATGTTGATTGTCCTGTAATTCTCCCAAATTCACCTGTGCATTCATTGGTGCATTCATGCCTTTTGTTTCTGAACAAACCACATTCAAGAGTGTCCAGAGGAATTTTCCTCTAAAAGTTAGGTGGGTGTGCAAAGCTGCCAAAAAGTACCGCAGCTTGATGGACCTGTTCTGTCCACACAACTGCTACACAATGCATCTCTTTGTGGATTTTAAAATAATAAATACATTCTGAGTGGCAAGCATCCTTTACCCCTCATCTGTGAGCACTTGAACACACTGTCTTCAATCAAAACCAATGAACTAGATGAATTCTGTATAATTTGGAGTTAGGGCACAGAAATGAGCTCTGGAGTGCTACACAATGAAAATATTTGGGTGTAAATGAGGTGACACTCTAAAGCCAAACAGAATTATTGTTGCTTGGGTGGGAACTAAATTTATGGGATGCTGTTGTTCAGAGGCAACATAAAAAGCAGCTGGCAATAGAAGGAATATAGTTGGGGGGGGGGCAGATCCCTTCCATATCTTGAGAGAAGGTCAGATTTGTGGGAAGTGCATGAGCATCTGTATGACTCAAAAATACTGTCTGCCCTAAATCTGACACCAGTAGTAACATAATTGTAATTCAAGATGGCAGCCATTGTCACCATCATGCTGCTGAAACAAGATGTGTCCTTTGCTCCCTTTCAAGTAATTGTGGTTTTGTTTTTCTAGTAGACCTTTGTCATTTGCTGCAGAAGGTCTTCCTTTCTATTCCAGGGTTAACACATTATTCTGTTATTCAGAGGTAAATATTCTGCACGGTCACCCATCTTTGCCCAGTAAGGTTTTTGAATAGAATGTGATCCTTAAATGATCACCTTTTCTTTCTTTCTTTCTTTCTTTCTTTCTTTCTTTCTTTCTTTCTTTCTTTCTTTCTTTCTTTCT
>JAHTLZ010000129.1:70378564-70425686 GCA_023846285.1 Phrynocephalus versicolor | reverse complement strand
TCTTTCTTTCTTTCTTTCTTTCTTTCTTTCTTTCTTTCTTTCTTTCTATTATATTATATTCATTACATTTATATGCCACCCTTCTAATGCCTAAGCACTGTTCTGAACAGTGAACAACGTGAACAACAGTTAAAACACAACTACGAGTCCCACCAGCAAAGACATAAACAAAGAGAATGGATGAACATTTAAGCCCAGGATGTCAAAGAAAGAAAGAAAGAAAGAAAGAAAGAAAGTGTTTAGCATAAATTGATCCAAACATACTCAGAACTCTACAGTTCCAGACTGGAAGAAACACCAAGAAATATACTGCTAGAGCCACCCAGACATATGACCATCCACCTTCTGTCTGAAAACCTCTGGTGAAGTAGAATTTTCTGTGGTAATCCATTCCACTATCCAACAGCTGTCAGGAATTATCTTTCTAATGTTTAGTCAAATCTTCTTCTTGTACTATGAATCAATTCACCAGGATCTTATTTGAAATAATTGAAGATCTCAACCTGTCTATTCTAAGCCAAATATACTCACCTCCTCCCCCAATCCACTCCTAATAGTGCTTGATTTCCAGAACTTGATTTCCAGGTCTTGGTGACCTCCTATGTCCACAATCCAGTTTTCTGATATCCTTATTAAAATGTAATAT
Source organism: Phrynocephalus versicolor (assembly GCA_023846285.1). Classification (NCBI taxonomy): domain Eukaryota; kingdom Metazoa; phylum Chordata; class Lepidosauria; order Squamata; family Agamidae; genus Phrynocephalus; species Phrynocephalus versicolor. The sequence continues at coordinate 70,425,040 of JAHTLZ010000129.1, read as the reverse complement.
CAATAATTTGACGTTGCATTCCAAATGAGGTCTCAGAACAGAGTGGCACTATTACATCACTTGATCTGAAAATTACACCATACATAACACACATACATACATACTTACATACATACATACATACATAGTGAAGTTAAAAGACATTGAAGATCTGCCATCCATGATTATCTGGAACAGATTTTTTGGTGCTAGGAGAGCAGAGACAGCATATTTTGTTGCTAGAGGCAAAAAATAAATAAATAGTTGACACACACATACTTCACTCCATGTATAGAAACCAAAAAGAATTGTGGTTGACTTGTACTTCAGCACTGGCAATAGGATAGATCGTTGGCCTCAAGTACTATCTACTTTGAGTCAGAGTGGTGTGGGATGGAACTATTTGCCACTTTGGCCCAAGCAAAAAACAATCATGACTTGTACAAGCTATGAAGGGTTTTGCTCACCTGTCAGTTTGTCATACTTTTCATTTTTGCGCATCTTGGAGGTCGACACCTGGTTGTCTGTGAGCTTTTCATCTACTTCCACACAGGGTGGGGCAGGATTTTGAGTTTCAAGATAATCCACTTCTCTCTCCAACCGGTCGACCCGCACAGCAGTGTTTTCGACCTCTGCACGGAGTGTTTCTCGTTCTTTCTCCACTGCCTCCAGCATAGAAATCACTTTGTTCTTGAAATCTCTCAGTTCAGTGGAGTAACGGCTACTCTGATCATGCCATTGGGTGATCCGTTCCTGGTGAAAGGAAGGGACATGGAGAACTTATGGTCAAGGTAGATAGTGTTGTATTGGGTTTTTTCAGAAATGCTTTCGCAAGGGATGCTTTAGTGTAGAACACCGTTACTAAACATTAAGCAGGGATAATTTGCGAGCCCCTTCCCTAAGCACAGTTATTTCTGGTCAAAATATTCAAAAATGATAAAGCAAATTTCTACTTTTGTGCTTTAATACATTTGTTAGTCTCTGAAAGTTCGACAGGACTCTGTTTTTGACGCAGTGAGGTTAATGCAATAGAGGAGGCATCTTCTGGAAAATTTCTCCAGAAATAGCTTAGCATAGAGGAGGACAATGCAAATCATCCCAGCTTAATCTTCCACTTGATGTCAGGGGCTGATTTTGTTCTAGATTTGAATGTCAAAAACATTCCTCAAATTACTGTGAAAATTCTTGGTCATCCAGGTAGGTTTATCCAGAAGTTGAGTAAAGGCAACTAGACTTCTTTTCTTTTGAGATCAAAAAATTTCACTTCTTATCCAAATAGCTTCATCAGTCTGAGGAAAATTGGTGTGAGGCTTCCAATTTATAGTTCAGCTTAGTTTCACACCACCCTGGTCTGAATAGGTTTGTTAGTGAACCTATTCAGTCCACTGGTCACCTAATGAGACTATTCAGGCCAATGTCTCCCTAAAAAGCCTATTCAGACCAGATTTTTGAGGTATTGACACCATTGTGCTTGTTATTATGCCATATAAGGCTGATTATATTATCTGCCATTTTTCATAACTTAATACTTTCTAATTTCTACCACCTAAAGCTCCCAAAGATTCCCTGGGGTCCCTGTCAAGGAGAAGCCATTTTTAATTTCTAAAAATCAACACTGCTAGTACAATCTTAAAAGCAGTTGCAATTTTCAGAAATAAAACACCTTCCTCCTCATCACATGGCTCCCAAAGGCTTCATCTTGATTACAGAAACCCAAAGGGGACTTGGACATGTTAACTTGGACATTCAGTGAAAGGAAAATGTTTAATTTATGAAAAAACTGCCATAGTTAATGATATAATCAGTGCGATATGATCTGCTGTTGGATTTCAGCCATTATCTCGTCCTATTGATCTACATACCACTGAAGAATTCCTGAAACTGATTGAATTCATTGGTTGGTTTTTTCCTTAAAATGTGTAGCCTGCAATAATTAACATGTAAACCACCCAGACAATGTTTTAAATGCTATGAGGCAGTATCATAAGCTACACACTTAGGAAGCAAGGCAGCTTACCTCACTAAAAGACAGTGTTGGTTGAGTATACAAATACAAAAGGATTAAGCAAACACCATATAAAAATTAGCAGGACCAAAACACATTCAAAGCAGTCAAGTACAACAATCCTTTAAACCCCCACTCAGGCAGCTAATAATTAAGGGAAAGCATGCCTGAAGAGAAAGGTCTTTCCCTGCTTGGGGATGGACAGCAAAGATGGAGCCGGGCTAACCTCCTATGAAAGGAATTCCAAAGTCTGGGAACCACAACAGATCTCTCTCTCTCTCTCTATCTCTCTCATGTACCCACCAAACCCATCTGTAAAGGTGGTGTTAATGATAGAAAAGTTCTCTCCAATTATCTAAACATTTAATCATAATGCATGCTCATCTTGGCATTAACTGAACCCTGAAATCCTGAGGGATCATGCAGAGGAAATACAGATCCTTGACCGGCAATATTCCAGGTGAGGCTTCAGGGAGACTTGGAGAGAAAAATCAACTCCTGGCATGCTAAATAATTTCTCAGTGTTGGGATACTGATCACTTTGTAAAGAGAGGCCAGGTCATATCTGATTTGACAGACTACAGGACCACAAGCACTCCCGCCTTCAAGCAAAATGAGACATTAATCCGATTCTCGGAGTCATGTGCTTGAGTTTAAAATCCAGAAAGATTAAAATATCAATTCATTTTGAAATATTTTAATCTGAGACATCACTATGATATTTTGTTTTGTTTTTAAAGCAAATAGAATATATTATAAAGATATTTTGTCTTGACGTTTTTATTACCTCGCCTTCCACTCAGTGTTGTGTATACAGATAGGAACACTCCCTGTAGCTGCTTGGAGGGTTATCAGATAATGAGATTACAGTAAGCAATGTACAGAAAGTTGCTGTAGAATCACTTTCTTTTGAAATGAGAAGCTCTATTATGCTTGTTGCTCTAAAATAAGGAACATGATTTCCTTTCATTTCCCCACATGAAAGAAAGAATAAAGACCACACCAGCACTTGGGAGCAGCTGTATCTACCCTGTTCTCAATATACTATCAAGTTATTATAGTCAAGAGCTATTATCTACCATCTCTCAAGATGCAGGGCCATCTATTAGGGATCTTCAGCTCATATTTCAATTCAAGAATAAATTTCAAAACTCTGTAGCCTAGGCTGAGCCTCACATTAGATTATGGCAGGCATGTCCAAAGTCCAGCCCAGGGGCCAAATGCGGCCCATTTTAAAATTTCAAGCGGCCCTCAGCCTCTTCTCCCTGCCAGCTCAGCCTGTCACCCATCCCCTCCCTGTGTTGGCTGGATATGTCAGCTTGCAGTTTTATGGTTTGCCTGCCCTGCCTGCCTCTATCCATCCCCTCAATCACCCTCCCTGCCTCCTTGTGAGGGAGGGCAGCTTATGCGAACAGCATCTTGGGTGCGCGTGGACCGATTTTTGGGCCATGCAACAGCCGCCGGACCCTTGGGCATCTTGAAACCGGAGCATTTGTGGCTGTTGCAGATGCGCATGGACCACACCCTTTCTCCCCTCTTCAGGTTGAATAGTCGCCCCCCCCCCCATTTTCACCTCACCAGATCTGGCCCTCCTTGCAAAAAGTTTGGACTCCCCTGGATTATGGTGTCTTCTAACCAGGGTAGATGTTCCAGAAACTCTAGAGGCAGCCCAGTGCCCAAAGCAGTAAACATGGAAACTCTCCATGCTGTAACCCAATCAAATCCTAAAGAAGGGTACATTGCTCATCCTTCTAGTCTCTTATTCTCACCTCTAAAACAGCCAGTCTCCTCTCCATGTAGTCCATTAACTGTTGCTGTTGTTGTCCATTGACAGCACCCGCCAGGGTAATCAGAAGAAGCAAGGCATGTTGGTGAGCCATGATTGTAACTGATGTTTTGCGTTTTGTCAGGGATCTCAGCACTGGATTCTAGCTCACACCACTGGAATGTTTTGACAGTTTGTCTGCAAAAGGGGGAGGGAACACAGCCCCATTGGGTAGATTTTATGAAATCCAGATGTCTCCTTTTGCAGGGGAGAGGCAGCTCCATCTGAGGAAGAGACCAGCCTCAACTCTTAACTCCTTTATTGCCGGAAAAAAAGTAAAGCACTAAAGGGTAGGGATGGAAAATACTACTGTTGAAAAGCAATGGAGAAGGAGCCTTCCGTATTGTGCTGCCTTATTAAAGGAGAACCATAAAGACTACATTTTAATTTCTGTCACCATCTGAAAATGCTAGCTATTTTGGAACGCCATTGCTTGAATATTGTTTGGCTGTGCTTTGTTGTCTTTTGTGGGGGTTTTTTTTTGGGGGGGGAGGTCTGTGTTTGCATTTCATCTCATACATCTCCTTGCTTTATTAGCTTCATTGGTTTATTTGGCTTCTTTCATGGTTTTGTGTTTTATTTTACAGTGTGTGTCATCTTGAATAACTCTCTTTCTGGACCAGAAAAGTAATTGTTCAAGAGGAGGCTAGCAGAAGAGATGGGCAAATATTGGCCTCTAGATGATGTTGGACTAGATTTCTCAGCCTTCCTCATCATTTGCTGTGGCATCAAGGATTGATAGCAAGGGAAACTAAATCTGGCTGGTCCAAATTTCCCCATTTCTGGCCTAGAACTTGCAGTCTTGTGACCAACAGGATATACTTTAAGTTTTGCCAGGCCCATAAACCTGATCCCTCATCCTGCATAATAAATTCCTGTGCTCACTTAATCTGTGCTTTTGTGTTTAAAAACTTCATTTTCTGGAAGAGGAATTCCAGGATATTTCACCTCTTCACATGACGAATGCGAGCAGTCTTATACATATATAAGATGCCCTATATACAGCTAACATTCATCCAACCTGTATACTTACTGTACTAGTTCTGTATATGCAATCAAAAATGCCAGGTCCAGCACATGTATGATTTACAGTGGCATGTTAAAATATAAAACTATGATTTCAGGACATGAATGCTTTGTCAATGCATAATCATGGGTGATCGGCTTTGTGGTTTAACTGTGTTTAGAAGGCCTTAGGTTCTCCATCTACAAGCCTAGCTCTTCTTCCAAGAATGATAGACAACAATTGTCTGTTGTTTTCACAATGAAGCATGAATCACACATGATATTCTTCAATAAGGGGCTGCTAATAAGGAGTCTACAAAACTACCATCTTTAACAATCCTTTGTGTGGGTGCAAATATTCTTTAGCCAGGACTTAGTTGAAAGAAAATCCCAAAAGTAAAATTTATTTTGCTGTACTAGTGAACATTTAAAATTGTTTATGTACTCTCCGCTTATTTTTAATCTCACTACCTACTAGATGATCTTGAATTTTGTGCTAATATGCTATAAATGTAACTCCATGTGCTAAGTTATGTAGTTTTTATGTAGTTACGTTGCACTGAGCTGATAGCTTCATGGTCAAGATCCAATTCTCATGTACAAAAAATATAGAGAGCGAGCGAGCCTCATTTATGAATAATTCCCATTTGTTGAACAACTGGCCATTACATACAAAGTATACCTGAGCAGAATTTAAATAATTCTGCACCTACCTTCTACAGGTAAAAGCCATAACTGTTTCATGACCATATAGTTCATAAATGATGCAACTCTCATGAATTTTTATATATCATATCAAGCAGAGATGCTTTAAAGACAAGAATTCTCCCTGACCATCCATATACATTTAAACTTTACCTCCCCAAAGGCTCAGCCACCATGATCTGGCATGGGCCGCAGATTCTTTATATTTCTGTGAGTTTCATTTCTAGCAATGTGGTTGGATGGTACAGAAGCAACTAGGCAATTCTCAGTAGTGTCTGAAGGCACACCTTCTTTCAAAATGTGCTTGACATCATATGAAATGCTAGGCAAGGGGCTGTTCATCTACTTGTATGCACTACAAGAAGCTGGCATAGTTTAAAAGGTTGTCCTCATGTGGGTATGAGGCAGAAGGTCAGATTCTGTGATGCAATAAGATGCATGAATAAATGTTATTTGACCATTCCAAGTTGCAACTTTACACATGGACGTATATCTAGAAATTCTTGGGCAAACAACTTTTCCTAAAATATGACATGCTCAACTCTGTCACGAATGTTCACTGGAAGGACAGATTTTGAAGCTGAGGCTCCAGTACTTTGGGCACCTCATGAGGAGAGAGGACTCCTTGGGAAAGTCCCTGATGTTGGGAAAGTTTGAAGGCAAAAGGAAAAGGGAATGGCAGAGAATGAGATGGTTGGACAGTGTGATCGATGCAACCAACATGGATTTGACTGAGGAGGCCATAAAATGGTGGGCTGCGTGGAGACGAAAAAGGAAAAAGGCTGAAGTAAAAGACAGATTTTTTTTAAAAAGAGGAGGAGGAAGTAGGAGAAAGGTAGAAAGAGTTTAGAGGGAAAGAAACGGAAGAAAATAAGGTCTTCTCTTTCTATATCCGCAGGAGCCCGAGAACACGACCGTCCGGAGCGTCAGTAAAAAGGAACTGAAGAGTGCGGGAAGGGAGGAGTATGCACACTGGGGAGGAGGAGGATCTTAAAGCGCAAGTGCTTGGAAATGGAGACCGAAGACTGTCATGCATGCGCGCTGACATCCAGAGTGTGATTCACAGGTGTCATGAAGAATAGGAAATTTTGTCTTATGTCTTGATAAGTCCCAACACAGCTTGCCAGTAACTCAGGAAGAGGTGTACTGTATGATGTTTCCCAGAGTACTTCATGAAATGCAGCTATTTATTAGATGGCTGGTTAATATAGAACACATGTCCTGTGGCTAGGAAATTTGAAGAACTGTATTTTAAGAAAACGTAGCTTTGTTAGGAAAAAGACATAAATGAAAACCAGATTTCCCCCCTCTTGTTACCAAACACCTTGTTGGATTTCTCGGCTATATTCTGTTGAAGAATTGTAAAATGCAGATTCTAAACACAGTGATAGCCAATATTACTGTAGAATGAAAATAGTTACTGATTAATTTGGAGCAATAGCCATAGAGAAAGGAACACTTTCTTTACAATCACATGAGCTACTCCTGGACAAAACAGCGTCTTGCAGGGCCAGCTGATCTGTCTCCCTACTTTGAAAAAACAGAAAAAATAGGCAGATCTTACATTATGAATCAGACCACAAGTCCACCCGGCTTTCCACTGTTACCACCACCTAGCTGGCCTTCCAAAGACTTCTTGTCTTCCATCAGTCTTAACTAGGATAGCCAAAAGCAGGCCTTATCAGAACTACTCTCCAAAAAATCTGAAGAATCAGAATTGGCCCTGCCTCTATCCTACATGAGTCCCGCAGCCCAAATTGGGAATGCTCATGATTAAGCCTGGCATTTTTGTGTGCTAAGAAATACTTTGTTCGGTGTTGCTGAGCTCAGTCCATTCTCTGCTTTGAGAGAAATGGACAACTGCATGCACAAGTATCATTTCCTGCAACAATACCCCCAAATCAACCATTTCAGTGGTAAGTGGCCATTTTTGTTAATAAAAAACAAAGATGGGAAGGTATTTAGTATCCATGCTAAAAAAAATAGTATGAAAAGTAGAATGCACAATCCCTCTCAATCATACCCACTGCGTTTTGGATTCATTTGACCCAAGTAGTTTCTTAAGGGTTAGCAGGATATAAAACCCAAAGGTCTGCTGGATAAATAAGCCTATTTGGCTTTTCACGCAATAAAAATTTAATAATTCAAAGCCTCCTAGTGCCATCTAGCGGCTGTATAAAAATAAATCTCAATATCTGCAGTCTAGTTAATACAAACTTTACAACAGAGGTAAAAAACATAAAGAATGCACATGTGTGCTAGTGTGTCTGACTCTAGGGGCGGTGCTCATCTCTGTATTCAAGCCAAAGAGCCAGTGTTGTGCAAGTCCATGGCCATGTGGCTGGTATGGCTGCAAGGAAACACTGTTTTACCTTCCTGCTTTTTACAGTGGTACCTATTTACTTGTATTTACCTGCTTTCGAACTGCTAGATTGGCAGGAGCTTGGATTAACAGCGGGAGCTCACTCTGCTGCCTGGCACCCGGAATTCAAACCGCTGAGCTGCTGACCTTGCAGCCAACAATTTTCAGTGCTCTAGTCCGCTGAGCCACCATGCCCCAGTTACAATGGAGACACTGTGACTAATCTTTAGAAAGCAATTTCAAAAAGGTGCCCTTTCTTCCTTGCCGAACTGTAGACTGTACTCAGTAATTTGATTTTGTTGTTTTTGTTGTTGCTGCTGCTATTGATGTACTGAACTCTCATTGGTTGTTCCACTTGTGGCTGCTAGATACCCGACAGGTGACAGGCTACACCATTCAAGTAAAATATATTAAGGGGTTCCAATTTAATAATGGCTGTGACGGGGCACTATACCTTAGATTTGGGGCTTTAAATCACTCTTTATACCAGCGGGTGTAGTCCCAACGAGAGGTGGCCCCTTGAGGGAGCCACGTAAGGGAAGACAGGACAGTGAGGGCTAGACCCCAGAATTGAAAGAAGCAGGTTTTTCCCCTCAGTAACTGGCCATCCAAGATGCAATGCTTAACAATGGGACTGCTGTTATGCATTTTTAAAAGTTTTAATATTGTTGTTTGTTGGTTAATATTGTTTGTTTCAATATTCTCAACCACCATGGATCCTCTTGTGGAAGAGAAAGGCCAAATACAGTCTAACTATTTTAAATAAATACATAAGAGATGGCATGTCTTTTCCCATTTGCCTACTGGTTTGCTATTCCTCAGTCTGTTGTATATAAAGGAGGTCACTCTCTGTCAGGAGAGGGTTATATCGTTTAAAGCAGTGGCTCCCAATCTGGGGGTCAGGCCATTTCACAGGGGTCGCCATGAGCCAGTGAAGAAAAAGGCACAAACGGCTTGGGTCTGGAGGAGGAGGGGGAGGAAGAGTGAGTAACAGCTTGATAAGCTGGAAGGGATGTCAGTCAATGGTACCAGAGGCTGCGATTGGCTGAGGGTGCCTGTAAGAACATAAGAAGAGCCATGCTGGATCAGGCCAACGGCCCATCTAGTCCAGCTTCCTGTATCTCACAGTGGCCCCACCAGATAAATTTGGGAGCGCATGAGACTAGATATCTGTCTCCTGATAGCACTCCCCTGCATCTGGCCCTTGAAGTGCCCCAGTTTTAAGCCTGGAGATTACGCATCTCCATCATGGTTTGTAGCCTGTAATGGACTTTTCCTCCAGGAATCTGTCCAATCCCCTTTTGAAGGCATCCAGGCCAGATGCCATCACCAAATCCTGTGGCAGGGACTTCCACAGACTAACAATGTGCTGGGTGAAAAAAAAATTTCTTTTGTCTGTTCTTACTCTCCCAGCTCACAATTTGAGTGTATGTCCCCTAGTTCTGGTATTTTGTGAGAGGGAGATGAGCTTCCCTTTATCCACTTTACTCATGCCCTGCATTATTTTTTACGTCTCAAATCTCAATCATATCCCCCCTCAGGCACCTTTTTTCCAGACTAAAGAGGCCCAAATGTTTTAGCCTTTCCTTATAAGGGAGGTGCCCCAGCCCAGTAATCATTTTAGTTGCTCTCTTTTGCACCTTTTCCAGTTCCACTATGTCTTTCTTGAGATGCGGTGACCAGAATTGTACACAATAGTCCAGGTACGGCCTTACTATTGTTTTGTATAATGGCATTATAATGTTGGCTGTTTTATTTTCAATCCCCTTTTTTATAATCCCTAGCATGGAATTGGCCTTCACCGCTGCCACACATTGGGTAGACACCTTCATATAGCTGTCCACCAACACACCAAGATCTCTTTCCTGATCCGTCATGGATAACTCAGATCCCATGAGTTGCTAGATAAAGTTTTGATTTTTTTGCCCCAATATGCATTACTTTACATTTGGCTACATTAAAACACATTTGCCATATCGCAGCCCATTCCCCCAGTTTGGAGAGATCCTTCTGGAGCTCTTCACAATCTTCTCTGTTTTTTACCAGATGGAAAAGTTTTGTGTCATCTGCACTGTTTATCCCTGTCTCCAGGTCATTTATGAGCAGATTGAAAAGCACCGGTCCCAGGACAGAGCCCTGGGGCACACCACTTTTCACTTCTCTCCATTGTGGAAATTTCCCATTGACACCTACTCTTTGTTTCCTCGATCTCAACGTTTTCTCAATCCATAAAACGACCTAACCTCTTAGCCCCTGACTGTGCAATTTTCTCAGCAGCCTTTGGTGAGGGACTGTGTCAAAAGCCTTCTGAAAATCCAGATAGACTATATCCACCGGTTCACCCAAATCCACATGCTGTTGACCTTTTCAAAAAATTCTAAAAGATTTGTCAGACAAGACTTACCCTTACAGAAGCCATGCTGATTTTCTCTCAGCAAGGTTTGTTCCTCTGTGTGTTTTAAGATTTTCTCTTGGATGAGGCTTTCCACCATCTTCCCTGGGACAGATGTAAGGCTAACCGCCCTGTAGTTTCCAGGGTCCCCCCTCCTTTCTTTTTAAAAAAATTGTGTGACATCCGCTATCCTCCAGTCCTCCGGCACTGTGGCCGTTTTAAGAGACAAGTTGCATATTACCATTAAGAGATCTGCAATTTCATTTCTCAGTTCCCTAATAACCCTTGGGTGGGTGCCATCTGGACCCGATGACTTGTTAATCTTCAATTTATCAATTAGTCCAAAACATCCTCTCTTTTAACATGTAGATGATTTAATTCTTTAGTCAAGAGGGGCCGTTCAGGCAGCGGAGTCTGCTCAAGGTCTTCTGTTGTGAAAACAGATGCAAAGAACTCATTTAATTTTTCTGCAATTTCCAAGTCCTCCTTAATCTCCCCTTTTCCTCCCTCACCATCCAGAGGGCCAACTGGTTCTCTGTCAGGTTTTCTACTTCTAACATATTTAAAGAACCTTTTATTATTACCCTTTATATTGCTAGCCATGCGTTCCTCAAAATCTTTCTTTGCCTCTCTTATCATCTTCTTACATTTCTTTTGCCAGAGTTTGTGTTCCTTTTTATTTTCCTCATTTGGGAAGGATTTCCATTTACAGAAAGACCTCTCCTTGCACTTTAGAGCCTCTCTAACTCCACTTGTTAACCATGCTGGCACCCTCTTGGACTTAGAGAAGCTCTTCTTTCTTTGTGGTATGCACTTGTGCTGGGCCTCTATTACCGTTGTTTTAAACAGGCTCCATGCACTCTGGAGAGATTGGATTCTTTTAACCTTCCCCTTCAATTTCTTTCTAACTAGTTTCCTGATCTGAGGGAAGTTTGCCCTTCAGAAATCAAGGGTTTTTATGTCTGATTTGCTTGACACTCTTCCTCCAACATGCATGGCAAAGGAGATTGCAGCGTGGTCACTGTTCCCCAGAGGCTCAGTGACATTCACATCCCTGACCAGGTCCTGAGTATCACACAGTATTAGATCCAGAGTTGCCTGTTCTCGGGTGGGCTCCATGACAAGTTGCTCTAAAGCACAGTCATTCAGCAAGTCGAGAAACCCAATTTCTCTTTCTTGCCCGGAGCTCGCATTGGCCCAGTCAATGTGGGGATAGTTGAAGTCCCCCATGATTACTATCCTGTCCCTCTTAGCCACCTCCATGATTTCTCTCCTCATTTCAAGGTCCCCCTCAAGTTTTTGATCTGGTGGACGATAGCATACCCCAACTATCACATCACTCCTTGGACCTGGTAGTTTAACCCACAGTGATTCTATGGTGGAGTCAGACCCTCTCTCAATCTCCATTCTGCTGGATTTTACCCCTTCTTTGACATAGATGGCCGCTCCCCCTCCAACCCGCCCCTCTCTATACCTTCTATAGAGTTTATAGCCTAGATTGCTGTATCCCACTGGTTCTCCACATCCCACCAGGTTACTGTTATGGCTATTATATCAATGTTATCCCTAGCTGCCAAATATTCAAGTTCTCCCATCTTTGCTTGGAGGCTTTGAGCATTGCCGTAGAAGCACCTGTACAGTGGATCCCCCAACAACAGCTGCTGCTTTATTTTCACACACACCCCCCGTTTTTATTTTCAGTAGACAAACTATCACATTCCATTACTCTCCCAGTGCCAATACCTGCTATGTCATCTCTATGTGATTCTCTACCCTCTCCAACCTCATTCCATGGGGATGAGCTGTTCCGAACCAGATGCCACTCAGCTCCTGTCGGCTTTCCCCCAGTTACCAGTTTAAAAGCTGCTCTGCAGCCTTTTTGAGGTTGAGTGCCAGCAATCTTGTCCCATCATGATTCAAGTGCAAGCCATCACTCCTGAACAGGTTTGGCTTATCCCAAAATGTTCTCCAGTTCCTGACAAATGTGAAGTCCTCCTCTCGACACCATTGCCTAATCCTCGCATTGAGGCTTCTGAGCTCTGCCTGCCTGGCGGGTCCTGCACGAGGAACAGGTAGCACTTCTGAAAATGCTACCTTGGAAGTCCAGGACTTCAATCTTCTTCCTAACAACCTGAATTTGGCTTCCAAGACTGACCGCTTAGCCTTCCCGACATCATTGTGTACCATGACCACTGGCTCTTTCCCTGTTCTCTCTAACAAGCTATCTAGATTTCTAATGATGTCTGCAACCTTTGCACCAGGCAGGCAAGTGACCTTACGATTATCATGCTCATCACAAATCCATCCCTCTGTATTTCTAATTATAGAATCCCCTAGTTCAAGGAGCTTCTCTCCTGCAGCCTGTTCATCTACATGCCCTTGATACTGTATATCATCAATTGTGATGAGAGAGATCCTCAGGTGGAACCAGTTGTTCCTCTGTGCATACCTCATGAGGTGCGATGAGGGAAAGAGCCTCAAATTGATTGTGCAATATGAGACTCTCTGAGCGATCCCTTGGCCTTCTACTCCTTTGAGTCACATTCCTCCACACATCTACCTCCTGAGTTGGGGAAGTGACTTCATCCTCAGATGTGTGCCCTGTCTCTTCTTTGACCTGTGCAAGAACAGTTCAAGCTCAATATGTTGCTGGTTTGATATGTGGGCCTCTAGCTGCTGGACCTTCTCTTCTAATAGTGCAACCAGCTTGCACTTGCAGCAGGTGTAGTTCTCCCTGTGCTTTGTCAAGATGATAAACATGGCACAAGTGTTATAGGTAACTACAGCTGCTCCCTCAGACTCCATTTTAATGAGTGCAGTATTCTGGGCCTTGAAAAAGTTACAGTTTTACTAATCTAGAAATAATAATCTAGTACTATTTTTTTCCTTTGATGTTAAAATGAAATCCTAAACAGGGTAAAACAGCCCGTTGAACTGCTCCAACCCAGAAACTTACCAGTGCTCACTTCTTTCTCTTTTGCTCTCTCAGCAGTAGGTCTGCTTGGTCTCACACACCAGGCTCAAATGCTGAGGCTAACCTTCTTCTTCAGGGGAATATACTTAGTGTAACTCCACCCCCAAGCTCAGAGAAAGGCTTAGTCTGGCACCACCCCTTGCTTCCTAGCTACTTCCTTTGTTTGGCTGACTAATGGCTCTTTGTATTTAAATGAACAGTTTTAAGTTAGCAGAGGCAGAGGTAAAACAGGCCTAGTTGAATTGCTCCAACCCAGAAACTTTCCAGTGCTCACTTCTTTCTCTTTTGCTCTCTCAGCAGTAGGTCTGCTTGGTCTGTAGAGGGAAGTTCTCTATGGCACTTGCGGCAGTGACCTGTCAAAGGGGGCTTGTGGCCTCTTCCAAGTAGGGCAAGGGGACACCACAACATGAAGAACTGTATTAATGGGTCACAGCATTAGGAAGGTTGAGAACCACTGCTTTAAAGGAAGGGGGTGAGAAGAAATAGAGAGCAGGCACTGGAAAAATCAAAAGATGGCAGATGGAAACACAGCAAAGGAAAAAAATGAAGTCATCAAAGGAGAGAAGCACAAAACAGAACATTGGTTATCTCCCAGTTGTTTTCCTGCTCCCATTTCCTGGATAGCTTTGGTGGTGACCCTCTGGGTCAAAAGTGCTGCTTCTGAATGTCAATGAAGAGGAAAACACCAGCCATCTAGGACCTGATCCTGGATGAGCATGCTGACCTGAGCTGTGTTACAGAGACCTGGAGAAGTAAGTCTCTCTCATGTTTATCAGCAAGCCATTGCTGGCGTGTGAGGAGGTGGATTTGCAGTAGCCTACTGTGATTTTATTCTTTTCAGGCATCCTCTTGCTTGAATCCACTGTGAGTTGGAGGCTGTAGATGATGCAGGTCCTATGGCTGTATCTTTGGATTCTTGTCTGGTCATAACGGATACATTTTAATTTGTGAAGCCAGAGGATGTGGACAGAATCCTCCATGCCAGATACAACTGCTTGATTTTTTTCTGTGACTAGAGTGAATAATGGTATTAAGCTATATCTGTCCGGTCAGAAGTAAATTCCAGAGTGTTTAATAGATATGTAGGTAGCATAGCATTAATCATGCAAAAAGTATGTTTTTTTTTCCTAAATCTGCACACTCAAGTTGATCTTGAGATAGAATTTTGGATTTAAAGAGGTTAACCAGGCCAGTCTTCAACTTGATAAAATGACTCAGAAACCAACAAAGTTAATAGAGTACAGAAAATTAACCCTTTTTTATTGATGCATTGCAATTGTTCTACATTTTTACCATATTATGTAGAAAATACTTAAAATACAAGCTACTTTGTAAAACCAAAGACAAACATTGAATCCAAAGATAAACTATGTTTTCACAATGGACCCTTTCCCCATATAGTTAGTATTAAATTTTTTAAATATCTGTGTTTCCTTTTGTTAAAATGATTTTTACATTACCCCCTAAGTACATTGGCAATACAAACATAGATCAGTAATTGTCAGAAACTACCTTTGTCTAGCGGCTTGTAAAAAGGAAGAGCACAACCAGAAAAAAGTTAAATTCTACACAGTAAACTAGCATATCAAATACATTTAATAAAGTAGGACTTCCATTGCAATATTAAGGATTCAAGCAGAAATACTAACATTACATATAATGCACTGCTACATGTAGTGAGTTAGATAATAGGTCAAGCTGAATTGAAATCACACATTATATAAAGTTAAGCAACAAACAAACAACTAAGTCAACATGCGGCACCATTCATAAGTTAGAAATTATAATGAGAAAGCAGGGCTGTGCCAATCCCAGTCACCAAAAAGCAATTTAATTTCATGTATTTCTGTCTTTTAAATGGGTCAGAGGTATAGTGCTGCACTAGTCAGCTATGTGCAAGCAGTAAAGCTCTGAAGTTGCTTTTGCTTTTTTCAGTGGAATATCAACAGCTTGTGAGGTGAGAGTTCAGCCATGAGGAATGGCATTAAAGATGGATTTAACTAATCACAAATGTGACTAGGCAAACATCTGTCCTGTTGTCTTTCAAAAAGGCAAGTTTATAGGAAACAAACTCAGGCTGCAGAACTGAACACAGCTGCAAGTATGCAAGTCCCACTGATTTCCTTGGGGCCTGCAGGCACATTCAGCAGCAGATAAAAATCTGGCCTCAAAAGTAATGGTGGGTATTCCAAATTGCTTTAGAAAAATGTTTGAAACATTACAAATTTGTTTGTGCACAAAGAGAATATTCATTAACGCCTAGTTGTAGCTGTGGGCTTACTAATAACATCGGACCTCTCCATCCACAGTAAGGCAAGCTGGATATGCACTGGGAAGCAGAATGCACCTAAAGCCTGTTTTCACAAAGTATGTATGAGGTGGCAAATGTATACGATTCTACCAGAAACTCACAAGACAACATCCTGCCATTTTCTAAAAATCCTACACACAGGACACTAGATTCCAAGAAATGAGTCTTTAAACCAGCTTGCCATGTTAGGCAAGGGCTCACTTTTTGATGACACAATACTTCATGGAAGTCTCTTGTCCCGCTAACAGTTGCCACCGCATCTGCTTTTGGTAAAAATGAAGACTTAGTAGGTTAGAACCATTTAGATGCTTGATTGTTTCCAGAGCCACAAAGTAATCTGATCTCTGCAGCAAAATATTACAAAGGGGAGAATTTAGCCCGTAGAGAAATTTCTTTGGGAAATTATATGCATCATTTAACACTGACAGGTTCTAATTATGTTCTAGAGAAAGAAAGCTGTGTCCGTTTTGGAATAAACACTTCCTATGTTACTGAGAAACCCTTAGCTCAGTAGACACACATTTCTGTTTTGAGAGGGTCAAAATAAGAAGAGGAACTTCCTGCTCTGAACAACAAACTTTTTTTTACCAGTACTGCATGTTTCTTTTCTCTGAAGAAGTTGATTAGAAGTTTGCCTATACTGGAAATGCCCCACTAGGTCTGAACCTGAATAAAAACATTTCCAGGTTTATATGGGATGGACTGGCATGCAGGCCAAAGAATATGGAAAAGAAAAAGTAATAATGGGCTTGGCACTAAGCAGAAAAGCTATTTGATAATCCTGAAGCAACAGAAAGCACTGTTGACAATGACGATGTAAAGAACCATGATTTCTTGGTTATTCACACATTAATATTTGGGGTGGGGTGGGAAGATTAAAACAGAGAAACTTTACGGTAAACCAAGGCTCCCAACTTGGCATGATGCTAACCAACCACTCTTTTCTATTGCTAAAGATAAGAGATCCTCATTTTGAAAGGAGTACGTATAATTTATGGTTCACGTGCCACTTAGTCCAATTTGGGATACATTTCTTTACCAACACTAAAATCTTGCCCTCATCAAAATTATTTAGTGAATCCTCTGTCCCGACTAGTTTGGTCTTGGTTATTGCCCTCTTTACAATCTGTTCACATTTGGGCTAATCTATAGCACACCAGTTTCAGAAATGAGTCTGACATTTCTGAGTACTTTGCAAGGTACAAAAACTAACTTTATGGTCCAGACTGGACGGAATACATACTGGGATTTCAAGGCTGTCAAAGCCTTTTATTGCTGTAGCAATACCACTATCCAAGCCGGTTGATTCTCTATTGGCCAAGATCATTTGCTTCGTAATGGCACTGGTGAAACAAACAGTAGCTCAACAGAACCCAGCAAATTGAGTCTGATTTAAAAGCACGCCTCCAGCAGGCCAGTTCAAGTGTGCACTTCCTCACGATACCAAGTGCTATAGCTCTCAAACCTTCTGAAAAGCACTGCTCTACTAGTGGTGTTAAACTAAATTTTAGGATATTATGTGCTTTCCAGCAGGCTCTCTTTGGCAAAAAAAAAGTTTTAACACCAGGCTAGTAATATTTTACAAATAACATCTGCTACACACAAAGGGGGAAGATAATGTTACAATATAATCTAAGGAAAAGTAATTGCACGTGCTTAATCACCTCTGCAACATCAGATAAACTTCCCAATGCATTCCCAGCACAATAGCCTATTAAAGATACATCAACAATTAACAGTGTAGATAACATTTTAAGAAAAAACTTACTCTAAATAAAACATCTAGGATATAATCCAGCTAAAATGAAGTACTTTCCGATCTCACAAGCCCAATTCAGACATCATACCAAACAATAGTTAAAGGAAGATTACCTAAAATAACTGTGATGATGTCTGAATTTTCAAACCATGGGTTATAAATAATTAGTAAAGCAGAGAATCAGAGACCATGATTTGAAACAGGTTTGGCAACCACAGATTCCAACCATTATGGTTTGCCATGCCATCTCAACTGACAAAACTACAGCCTCTTAAGGTGGCTGCACCACATAAGAAGGAACTTACAAACACAAAGCTATGAGTGCTTAGGAGATAGAGAACAAGTCACTTTAGACCATGGTTTAGCTATGGCATACTTGGAAACAGAAACCATGGTCTGAATTTAAGCTATGGTTAGATCAAGCCCAAGATTAGCTTGATGTCTGAACTGAGCCACCAGTGTTGGTGGGAGCAAGTTACACGAATCCTGGACTTTGGAAATGAAACCAATAGGTACCCAGCTTTGGGTGGATTGTGTCCCTAGCTCCTTTTGCATTTGCACTGAGACATAAAGCAACATAATTTTTGCCACTTGTTTCTATGCTCAGTCGAATATGTTCAACAAATTGCTTCAGTCTGACGGAGAATGGAAGGGCTTGCTGGTCCATCATAAGGCAAGCTCACTGTAAACTCTAGTCACACTACATAATCATTTAAGGCACTACAATATGGGTTGGGGGTGGAGGAACACACCAATCACACATACCTGTGCAAAACAAATCAGAAGGTATCCTTGTCTCTCATGCTGCTCCATTTTTTTTTCTTTCTCAGTGCTACAGTGATGAGCTCTAACAATTGCATTATTTCACATACATTCCAACATGTATCAACTCATTTTGGTTTAAATACAAAAGGAACAGGTCAATTTCATCCTCAGAAACATTTAAGAGTTAGACAAACACTAAGTACAGAGTTCAAGTATAATCACTACACATTTTGATTACGAAGACAGAACATTCGGGATTTGCAGGAAATTTTCCTTGTTATATTTTGTTCTAGTCAATATGTACAATTATTTCATTTTCTGTAAAATATTAAAACATCACCATTACAAAAACTTCTAAAATAGTTTTAAATTCAGTAATAAACCTTTAAAATCGGCAATTGTGTGTCATGTTTTTGCAATTCCTACATGCACTTACTGTATACAAGTCTTAATAAGAGCGCTTTGAAGTTTTCTGCCAGCCAGACCCGAGAGGGATATGCTTGCAGGAGTTAAAAAAAAGTTATACATATCAGTAGGTTGATGTTTTGGCAGATTTTGGATTCCATCTTTAACTAAATGGACCACACAAGGAAAACATGATGGGAAACAGGTCCCTGCATTTCTTGGAGAGGAATCCAGCTCCAAATATTGTAAAAATTAAAATGGGAAAAAGATGTAAGCTAGAGGCCTGAAGAAATGTGTGGAATCAAGCTACTGCGGCATTACCTCCTGTTCATTTCAGTGAGGCCTCATCAGAAGACAATCCAGTGGTTTCTCTTCACAAAAATGCATTTCCAGGAAGAAGAGCTTTCTGACCAAAAAGAAAACCACATCACAGACCAATCACAGCAGAAAGCAAGTTCATATGCTTTTGCAATTATTTTTTAAAAGCATTTGAATGCAATACTTTACACAGAAAAAGGAAAAAAATGATTCAAATGGGAACAAAAGATTTGCTATGCTAACCTTAAAAACAGAAAGTATTAAAACCAAGAAACTGGTGAGCGATATATCTATATCTATATGTACAAATACACACACACTTGGGGGCGGGGGAAGAACTGCTTTTGCAGAATTCAACTATTGCCTATCAAGAATGTGAAATTTAAAGTTTCAATTAAAATACTAACTCAAGTTCATAAATTTGACCTAGCAACCTAGAGTTAAATGTGCATTTTAGTGGCAATATGGATTTGTGCAAGCTGCTAAAATAATTTAAACAAGTACTGGGTAAGTATAATAATTTTTTCTTTTTAAAAAACAACAACACACAGCCATTTCAAAACGTCACTGATTTTCTCCTCCCCTTCCCCTTTAATTAACATAATAATAGCTTTAAATAAAGGGGGTTCAGGCCTTAGTTCTTTTTTTTTAAGCATCCATAAAAATTAATGATAAAATCTTAATGTGTGATCCAAAAGATACTGCCCAGTTATTACCTGAAGTTCCCCCAAACAGCAGGGCTCCACCAACACTAAAACCAGATTCTGGAGAGCATAAACAAAATTGTCACCAAGTAGCTGGTCCCCTTCCATGTTCATCCCTTGACTTGACAGAGGTTCTTGTGGAGCTGTTGGAATACCACCAAACCTACTGCAGATTGCTTCATCTTTATGATCAAGTTGGGAACGGTTACTGTCAGGTCCCTCCCCGTGAGCTATAAGTATGAATACTGATTAATCTTGGTTGGACTCAAGGGGTATCCAGTGTAAATTGCAGATCCTCTGGAAGCACCAATGTAGGACTGGGTGGCAAACTGATGCTGATATTGAGCTGGTGCTACGTTGGCAGAGGTGAGCAAGCTGGGTCCCACACTGACCGGAACCTGGTGCACCAGCGTGCTCGGATGGGTGGTATAAGTGGTGTGCCTGGAAGAGCCCTGAGGGGAAAAGAGATGAGCAATGGAATTGGTGGAGCCCAATGTAGCAGCCGTGGTCGGTGCATACGTATACATGTGAGGCTGGCTTGCGGGCGCTGCTGCCAGGTGAGGATGTACCGGGCTGCTATGCTGGAACGTATAGGGAGCCTGAGCAATCGTTGTTGGCAGGGGAGCGACGTAGGCCTGCTGTCTGCGTGGGGCTGGGTTGCCACTTCTCTCCTGTGAGGCCAGTACAGTTGCCTGCTGATTCTGCAAAGCAAGGGAATTCCATATTGAACAAAGCATTCTTAAACAGCATTACACTGAGAATAACCTAGTTCAGTCCTGTGAAGGAATCGTAAAGGAAGCCATTTAAAAATACCTAAATAACATCAACAAGCTCCACCATAACCTCAGAACCAGACTTGGGTTAAAGAGATCAGAGAAAGAAAGACAAGCATATCTCTTATCATCAGGGTTGAGAAGAGATAAGCCTAGATCCTCAAAGACACAGTACATTTCAAAGTCAAGTTGTAAACTACCCCTGCTTCACCCAGGGAAGGTAGTATATAACAGAGCACATGTCTTCTAGAAAATCCAGTGGAAAAAAATTGGCTGGCTAAAGGCCAGGCAAGAATCCACACTACAGAGTACAAAGTTCATTGCTGTTAGTAAGAAAGATACTCTGCATCAGTTCAGAAACCTTGCCATATTGGTTGATTAGTTTTCCCAGTGCTTAGCTTAGGCTAAGACTTCTTATTTTCTTATATGTGCGTTTCTTCTACTTATTATCTTGATACCATCATGTGGTGTTTTTCATCTCACCAAAAGATTCTCAGTAGCTGATAGACAACACCTACTATCAAGAATGCATCTCTGGTACAATGCTTTGATAAAGATAGCGAGTTGCTATCAAAAGCTTAGCTCATATTTTTTTAGCAGTGACCAATAAAGGTATCACCTAACTTCCTTTTGAACTTTTTACTTTAGTTGACTTAAAAGTATTTTGCTGCTTTCAGTTAGGCGTGTCTTTTAATTGGTCTTTAAATAAAGTTTAAATACTTTCCCTGGTGTATTCTGGTTGTTAATTGAAAATTCAGTTCTCCTTAGGGTAGAACTGGCTATTCTAAAATCCACTGTGGTTTTGAAACTCGGATTGGTACTACCTTAGAGGGTTGGAGTTCCTTCTGCAATTATAGAGTACCTGGACTTGTTGCACCCCAAGTGAAAGGTTCAACATTCTGGGCATCTGAGAATGTGGATGCATTTTCATATAGAATTTTAGAAGAGGTTCAAGGGTGGAATTTTGCCCACACACTGAGATTCCTTCTTGGTGGCATGTAGGAATATACATTCAGATATGGAAAAGTTTGGAATTCACCGAATAATGCCATACTCTGATAGTTTTGAATACTGTCTATCCAAACCCTAAATTGATATCTGAATATCTGTAATAAAATAATTCCCAACACAGTAGGACACACATATCAACAGATGATCGATTCCAAGCCCCACAAAGATGTTGAAGGCAGTGGATAATATTAAACACTATATATAGCATGTTAAAAGAAAAAAATACAAAAAAAAATCATATGCATTACCAGAACTGGTCAATAGAGGGTGCCAAAGAAGAATATTTATTCTTCTGTGAGAATTCATAGCACAACCTCTGGGTCCTTCTGGGGTTTTCCCCCAGACTGCAGATATTAATCCTGCCAGTATAGGGGTGTTACCCTATTCTGAGTCCCATTTACCCCTTAGATTAGAAAGCAACAGGCCAGGTGGCAGCTTGCTAAAGATAGTGAAAGTAAAACTTTCCCAGGCAATCTGAAGTGATTTCATAAGAAATGAAACTTAAAAAGCACTCCAGCACCAAGGGTAGTGAGGGTAGAGATCTCAGTGTCTCCTGATTAGGGTTGCCATGGCTTTCCCAAGGAAGGAGGCTGTTGGTATTGCCCACCAAGTTGTGTGCCCAGTGATCTCTCAGTCCATACCACTCATGCTTGGAATCTGAATCTGTTCCCATATTACCACAGGTGACCCCCCTGATCCAATCTGCCTGCCAGTGCTGACATGGTATCTGCCAACGTCCTAGAGAAACCTATCCTCTGCTTCTCAAATGGCATTCCACCTGTTCAGCATTCGATTAATATTGTCTTTACAATCATTTCCTAGAACCTGGGCACCACTGACTGTTGGGTTGCAGACATTTTTGTTTGGCACAATTACTGGGAAGGAGTTAGAGAACATAGGAAAATTCTCTTTAAATGCTTTGCCTGTATGCATTTTTAAAGAGGGGATATAATGACTATGATTGTAACAGAGTTCTAGACAGCCCGAAAGGCCTAAATTTTAAAATTCTGAATCCAGTTGGATTCAATAGGTTAACAGTGCAAACCACTGGTACTGTTAGCCCTAAAAATGGATACTGTACATTCTCTGTTACTGGCCAGTATGTGGTTACAAATGCCTGGCTGGAAATAAAGAAAATGACTGTTTTTAAGTTAGGCTATTATAAGTTCTTGAGTGACTGTCTACTCTGGTCCAAAACTAGATACTGTCATAACATCAAGAAGAGAAAGGAAAAAAGGGTGATTTTGTTGCACATCCACATGGGGAAGAAGCTTTTCTTTTTCTTCTTTTTAACATATAATGTTGCATAACGTTTTTAGCCCAAAGAGGAACCTAACTTGAGTCTAAAACACAGTGACATATTGTATAAGCAAAATGATCTACCTAATTCTGATCTGTTCCAGGTTTCGCAAAATTCCCATTTATGCGAATTCTCCGTTTCCCCTCATCATTTGGCGAGCTCTTCACTGTTTTTTTAACTGCTTCAATTACGAGCCTCTGCTAATGCCCAGACACTACAATGAGATCAAGGTGAAAGAAGAACATCGCTTACCTGGCTAAGGTTAAGAGGCTGTACACCGTTTGTCACCACCCGGTGCTGCCGATATCCTGTTGGCATAATACAGCACCCTGATGTCTGCCCACTTACGGATGCCACTGGCTTTGTCTTGCTCAAGCTACTTAGAACACCTGCAACAATAACCACATAGTTTCATTCAAAAGATACTGTACCCTATTTTTTTCCAAAACACTGAAAAATGTATTTGTGGTTTGGGTTCAAGATCTATTATAAGCCTGACTATGATGGATATACCCACAAACATCAAATCCGTACTATACCAGGAATTGTATCCAAAAGTACTGTCAGATTTATCACTGGTTGGCCATCCAGCGGGTGGTGTATTGTTGAAAAACAAACACAGACCTCCTGCATAGCACTTAGGTGCACAGAAATGACCTCTGAAGTACTGTGTATCCAATGTATTAGTATTTCCAATTATGTCTCCTGTATCTGACCAAGTAACTAAAGCAGCTCATATAGACATAATATATACTAAAAAAGAACATGGCAACATTAAAACCGGTTCTGGTTTATGTGAATCAGAGATGGAGCAGTGGGCTTTGTCTCTATTATCCTCCAGATTGGGGGTGGGTGGGAGGGGCATGAAACCAATCCCCAAAGATATACTATATATACTAATTGTATATATGTTTTCGTAGATTTTCACGGGTATAGGTATGCATGTTAGGGTGGATTCGGGTTTCTTCCCGTGTAGAAATCTGGTTGTTTTGGCGACGTTTCGACGAGGTCTCACTCGTCATCTTCAGGCTGGTGTTCTGGCTTCTTTGTTCTTGAAGCAAAGCGTGATCTCAGTTGAAGTCCTTCTATAAATACTGCTGGGGGGGTGTGGTTTGCTTGCTCTGTTGCTGATTGTAGGTTCGTTTGTTCTTTTGTGATCTGCTGTGTGGCTGAGGCGATCATTAAGGGATTAACTGCTGGTGGGTTAGATGGCTGTTTAGAGACATCCTGTGTGGGTGAGGTGCTGGATGTGTGTCTATCAGCCTTTTGTTTCTTAACGACCTTGGTGATGGGCGTTCTGGCAGCATCCTGGGCTTTGGTGGAGTGGGGTCCTGTGTCTTGTGAATTCATTTTAGTCTGGCTACGTGTCTGTGGTCTCCCAATGTTTTTTTGGCGTGTGTAGGTGTGCTCCATGTGGTGACTGGAGTGGGGTGCAGCAGTAGATGGTGCAGTCGTGGTCTTGTTATTGGATGGTGGTTTCGTTTCATCTGTGGGAAGGGTCTGGGTTTGTGTTTGGTGTGGATGGAAGGTGGTGGCATCTTGTGTCCTCTTGGACCTGGTGTCAGTCTTTGTGACAGAGGCTCGTCTGTTGACCAGGGCTAGTTTCCAGATGTCAGGCAAGCGGGAGGTGTCATCACGTTTATTCATGTTGTTTGGGTGTTTCTCTATTTCAATGGCTTCCATGATTATTCGACTGTTGAAGTGTTCAGTTTTGGAGATGAGTTTGGTTCTTTCAAAATCAATTTCATGACCTGTTGTTTTTATGTGCTGGAAGAGAGAGGAAGATTTTTCTTCTTTTTTGACTGCGTTCTTGTGTTCTGCGATGCGTGCGCTTATTCTCCTGTTTGTCTGTCCGATGTATGTGGCTGGGCAGACTTTGCATGGTATTTCATAGACTCCTTGGTTTTCTAGCTCAATCTTGTCTTTGGGGTTTCTTAAAATGTTGGCTATTTTTTGGTCGGTGCAAAAGGCTGTCTTGATATTGTGTTTGTGGAGAATTTTGCTGATTTTGTCTGTGGTGCCTTTGATGTAAGGGAGGAGGGCAGTGCCGTTGTTCTCTTCTGTTTCTTGGTTCTTGGGGGGTGTTTCCTTTTGGATTAGTTTGGTGATGGTGTTTTTTTGGAATCCGTTTGCAATTAAAACATTCGAGAGAGTGTGTAATTCAGTTTTTAGGTGGTCTTTGTCAGCGAGGCGTTTGGTTCTGGAGATGAGGGTTTTTGCTACGGAGTTGATCTGTGCAGGGTGGTGGTGTGATTGTGCATTTAAGTAGCGGTTTGTATGTGTTTTTTTCTGGTAGATGGTATGTCCTAAGGAGCCGTCGGGTTTTTTGTAGATTAGGACGTCCAGGAAGGGAAGTTGGTTGTTGGCTTCTATTTCCATAGTGAATTGTATTTTGGGGTGTAGGCTGTTGAGATGTGTGAGGAAGTTGTTCAGTTTGTCTTTCCCGTGTGGCCAAATAACAAAGGTGTCGTCAACATATCTGAGCCAGAGTTTGGGTTTATGTTCGGACTTCTGTAACGCGTTGGTTTCAAAGTGTTCCATATATAGGTTTGCGATGACCGGTGAGAGGGGTGATCCCATGGGTGCTCCTTCTATCTGTTTGTATCTTTGTCCATTGTGGATGAAGTATGTGTTGGTTAGGCAGTGGTTGGTCAGATCTAGGATGTGCTTGGGGGGTTGTATTTGTTGTGGATAGCTGTCAAGGCTTCTTGAATGGGCACTTGTGTGAAGAGCGAAACAACATCGAAGCTCACGAGTAGGTCATTGGGTTGTAGGTCTTGTTTCTTTATAATTTCTATGAAGTGGAACGAGTTTTGTACGTATGAAGTGATGGATTCTGCATAGGGCTGGAGTTGTTTGGCAAGAAATTTGGCGAGGTTTTGTAGAGGTGAGCCTATGGAGCTGACTATGGGTCTGAGAGGTGTTCCTTCTTTGTGAATCTTGGGGAGGCCGTAGAGCTTGGGGCATCTGGATGATTTCTCTCTGGGGATGATGCTTGGCTTGATTTCTTCACTTAAGGGAGAGGCTTTTATTTTGGCTTTGGTGGTTTTTTCCAGGTAGGTGGTGGGGTCTGTGTTCAAAGGTATGTAAGCAGGGTCTTGTAGTAGGTTGGATAGTTTGGCTTGGTAGTCAGATGTGTTCATCACCACTGTGGCATTGCCTTTGTCTGCTGGGAGAATGATTATGTTGTTGTCTTTCCTCAGGTTGGTGAGGGCTTTTTGTTCTTCTTTGTGTAAATTGCTTCTGGGTGGTTTGCTGGAGCAGAGGACATTGGTGACTTCGAGTCTGATTTTGTTGGCTTCATCTGGGTTGATTTTGGTTAGGCTGGCTTCCACTCCGCATATGATGTTTTCAGTGGGGATGTGTCTGGGGGCGACTGCAAAGTTGAATCCTATATACAATTATACTATATACAATTATGTATGGTATTTTTCACATTATTTTATTATTTTAATTATTGTGAGCCACCTTGGGTCCTCATGGGGAGAAAGGTGGCAAAGTAAATGAATGAATTTCAAAGCAAGTATAATTAAAAACAGCCAGGTAAACACATTCCTGTTCAAGATGTCTTTTTAACTGATTATTGTGGGTCCTGATTGCGATTTTAGTGCAGTGTTTTAATATATCGTATTTATTGTATTTAAATGTTTTATTGTTTTAATTTTATTGCAATTTGATGTTTTAATTGTTTAAATTGTTTACTTTGATTGTGAGACGCCCAGAGACCTTTGGGTAGTGGGCGGCATACAAGCTATATAAATAAATAAATAAAATAAAAAGACAACATTTAAAAATTAAAAACAGCAAGCATATGTCTGCTATTAAGATACAACTGGACAATGTTACAATGTCAGGCTTCATAGATAACAAGGAAAGAAAAATGAAATATGTACTGCAATTGGAGAAGCTTTTGACCCTCCTAGTAACTGTTCTCTCTATATTTTTAATATATAGTGAGCATATATAACCCATGTGCTTTAACTTATACTGCATAAGTCTGATGACATCATTAGCTACAATTTTTAAAAGTGAAACCTTTGCAGTTCCTTCCCCCTTCCCAAAAGGAGCTGAGATTTCTGTGGAAGCCATTGGACGATGCAAGATGGGGATGGTTCAAGTAGCTGTTCGCTGTGATTTCTGTAATTCAAGATTCACCACCATGCTTCATTTGTTTCTATCTTTTTCATGGCAACCTTTTAATTTATGTTTTTGCTTCACCATCATCACCAAATAAGTAATGTAACAATTCACAATCAAGTTACTTTTACTTTTAGAGGTTAAAACTAATCATTTAGCAAAGCCACAAAACAAATTTCTGTCTGTCTTTTTCTACCATGAGACTTGGAATAAAACAGAAGAAAGCTGTGGACAAGATAGAAAAGTAAAATCTATTTTATGACAGACCATGGTTTTGCATGCAGCCAATCTTACCTGAGGCCTGGGTGGCTACAATACAGTCATTGAGCTGTGTTTTCAGAGGCACAATAATGGTACGGGAGTTGGAATTTTCAGCTGCCCCTCTGCTTGGCTCCAGTGCACCTCCAGAGCTTCTGACTGTGGGAAGTGTATCTGCTGCATAAGGGCTGTTCAGTGAGGAATCTGAATCAGGGGAGTCATTAACTGTGACATAGCTGATAACGTTGGATCTTTGTTTCAGGCCCAAGCTGAAAAGAAAACAGCCATCTACTTCAATACGTTTGATGCAGCACACAACTACGTCATTCAGGGATAGATGAATTACTTAAAAGAGAATGATGGTGTTTTTAAAAGCTTCAGTTTACTTTGGCTAAAGTCTTGTTGGTACACCTGTGGAAAGCTCACAGCACAATCATCAGCATCATTTTCAGAACTTAAAAACTTCCTACTTCGGTCCTGAGGCTTCCCCAAAACCCCAGTAATCCCTTTCAATTCATGTGGAAGCTATGGGATGGGAAGAGGAAGTCTTTGAAAAAAACTTTTGTCATTGGAATGAGGATGGCCCCATTGCATTTTCATGAACAATTATATTATCAGGTTAGATATGCTATTCTAGATAACATTCTAGATAGGTGCTCCTGGTCAGCCGAAAGGGAGAACCAGGGATAGGGATGCAACCTGTACTGGATGGGGGTCACCCTCCAATTGAAAAAAGAGGTACACAGCTTGGAAGTGCTCTTGGATTCAGCCTTGAGCTTGGATGCCCAGGTCACGGCTGTGGCCAGGAGCAAATCTGCACAATTAAGGCTAGTATGCAAGTTACACCCGTTTCTTCAGAAACCAGCTCTGGCCATGGTGACACATGCCCTAGTGACATCCCAGCTAGACTACTGTAATGTGCTCCATGTGGGTCTACTGATGAAAAGTCTCAGGAAACTCCAGTGGGTCCAAAATGCAGCAGCCAGATTGCTGACTGGGGCGGGGCACACAGATCACATTACATCCCTATTAAAGCAGTGGCATTGGCTGACAATCAGCTATTGGGCACAAATCAAGGTGCTGACTTTGACCTACAAAGCACTGTATGACGTGGGTCCTAGCTACCTTAAACATCGCAGCTCACAGTATGAACCGGCTCGGATGTTAAGGTCATCAGGAGAGGCCCTTCTCTCCATCCTGCCACCCTCACAGGTACGTCTCGTGGGAACCCATGAAACAGCCTTCTCGACTGCTGCACCCAGACTCTGGAACTCCCTCCCACTTAAGAGGCCAGGACTGCCCTCTCTTATGTCTTTCCGGAAACAGCCAAAGACCTTTCTCTTCAGGCAAACTTTCCCTGAATGATGGACTACCCATTATATGACTTTTATATAAATTCATCACACATGAACACATAGACTTTGTGTTTATAATGTGATTGCATTGACACTACGTTCTCAATGTTAGTTTCCCTCACTCATAATTTTACATGGAATTTTACTCTTTTTAACTGTGTGTGTTCTCTGGTAGCTTTAATGTAATGTTGTCTTTTGATGCTGTAGGATGCTGTAGTTCTCAGTACTTGAAGATGTCTTAATTGTACTGGATTGTGTATTATCCCTCATTACTGTAAGCTGTCTTGGATCCTTTTCAAGCAGAAAGGTGGGGTAAAAATATTCTAAAATAAAAAATAAAATAAAAAAAAATTGTGCTAAGTGGAGATTCAAGTCCAGGTTCATCTTATCTTCTACAATCAAGGCCCCAACTTCTCCTTGGATCAGGAAAACTCATAGGACTCAAATGAACAGAAAGCAAACCTAACAAGTGGCAGGCCTAAATCAATGACTCACCATTCAGGTAACAGGACTGTTGATAAGACAATAATCTCAAGTCAGTGATTCCAAACCTTGGGTCCCCAGGTGTTCCTGGACTAAAACTCTCATTTTATATATGGGGGAAATACGGTAATCTGCATGGGTTCTACCCCTAAGCCCAGACTCCTCCTTGATTCCCACATCCTTCCTTTCTCATTGGTGACGAGATGTTTCCATGTGAGGAAGCTTTACCTTCCAGGCTTGTATTTGTTGTCTTCCTCTTCGTCAGTGTCACTGCGGATGGTAATTACACTGACTGGGGGGCTGGGAGTGTCTGGAATAACAATGGGCTGATGCTGCTCTTGCCCTGAAACCACAGCATTGGAAGAAGACGACGTGGCACGCAGGGGACTGCTCCCAATTAGAGAGTAAACTTGAGATGGAATGGCCTCTAAAGTAGATGCAGGCCTATGAGAAGATACAACAGCAGTTATCGTAAACAAAGCCATATGAAAAGAGCATAACACATTTTATAACCTAAAGGGAGATGAACACACTTGACTATATATTTAAAGTATGGTGTACAATCCAGTTTATTTTAAGTCAGAAAGAAACATCATTGAAAAAAAGTCAGGGAAAAAAGTTACGTTCAGCACATACACTGAATATCCCATTCTCCACCATTCATTTTTCAAAATCTACATTCTTCAATAATCAGACAATTTCTATAATTTCTATTACTTTTTACAATAGAAGCACCAAGCAAGAGAGAGAGCTCTCAGATCAATAAAACTGAATGGACCCAGATTTAACCTATTTCCAAGTGAAGTTTTATTACTATATAACTACTGCCTATGCAGTTTTACATGTATGCAAGGAATATATTAGCTTTTTGATAAATGCTTTCTCTCTGCTCTAGGAATTTTTCTCGCAGAGAGTCCTTACTTGGTGGCACTATGGGATGGCTGCTTGTTCTTCTTTGCTGGCACAACGTTACTTTGCTGCTGCCTCACAACATGGGCCACTCCAACATTCAAAGGCTGGGTTGCAGCCAGAGTCACATGATTGGTCAGCAAAGATGGCTGCTGCATGATCGTACTGTATTGATTTCCATGTGAATGGGCATTCCTGGAGGAAGCAAGGCAATTCAGTCAATCTTTGGCACTGTAAAACAGAAAGCTACAACTACATAGAGAAAATGGCACTCAATTTGAGCCTGCCCATTGAAAGGAGTTATCCATCAGAAGATTGGGTCAAAGGAACACACGTGATAAAAAAAAAAACTCAGAAGGAGCTCAATAAGTCCACCACCCTTTTCTAGATACACTTAACAATACTGTATAAATTTGGCACTCCAATCAGAGATGAAGAGGATTTTGTTTTGGATTATCCAGTCTGAAAGACTTCTCCACTAAATATATCCAGACTATGGATTCTCACTAAATATTTTGCATCAGCCCTTTCTGTCAACAGTCAGTTGTATCACTGAGGTCTTTGTGTAAAGACATGATTAAAGCAGACATTGATTCACTAACTTTTGGTTGCAATGCACTTCTGATGCTACGGGTGGGGAAGTCACCTGACATTTTACAGATGCTCAAATATGTATTTATATTGTCTTGAGAAATATAAATAATGTCTTGAGAAATATAAATAAATATAGAGCCGTGGCTTTGTATGTAATCCATCTGTCTTTCTTAACCAGTCTGCATTTACAAAGTAACAGCCCAACAGCTTGAAATAAATGCCATCTGTGCACCCTGTACTGTTCAACCTACTAAATGGCTTTCTGCTTCGTGCTCACCTCCAGTCAGTCAACTGTTGGTTGCTTCCAATGGTCTCTGGAATCACAGCTGTAGGCTGGACAGAATTGTGCAGCGCAACCCCTGGAAGCTGTTGCCACGTGGAAGGCAACAGTATTTGTTGCGTACCTCCAGGCCAGGCCTGCTGCAAGACAGCAAACAGAGAAACAAAATATATTTACTAAGATTAGTTTTTCAGAAGCCGGGGAAAGAAAAATTAATTTGTTCAAAGTAAAAGCAATGAGTTGACTGTTAACTTGCAAAAATAAAGGAAGATGACAGCATTCTTGCATTTAATCTTTACTAATGGAAATAAACAAGAAAGACACAGAGGGAATGATGCTCTGTTCAATATTTGTATCATAAGGGCCACCTGGGAAGAAGCTTAATCTTTTTATTGTACTGCAGAACATGTATTTTTCCCCACCACTTTTTTAAAAAAACAAAAACGTGGAAAACACCTAAGATATTCACCACATGTCCCACACCAAAAGTGACACATTTGACGTTTGGAAAAAGTCATTCTTTAACTGGGGAGGGGTCATCTTTGGAGACTTTAAGACATCAGGAGGGAAAGTGTACATTTGATTAATACAGGAGATGCAACCAGTAGGGATCCAAATCTCCCCCTTCGTCTTCACCAAATCACAGACCCCTATACCTATCAACAGGCTGAATGCACAAACAAGGTGGAGGATGGGTTTGAGCAAAATAGAGGCAACAATTTCAGTAGACCTCCTGAGTCAATTGGCAGCCCGCTATCAGGGCGAAGCATGGCTAACCATGTGGGCGTATGCACATTGAGTTGAGCAGCCGATTGTAGGCACAAGAGCATTCTGGTTTGCTGGCTATAGGCAGTCTTAAATATCTTCAAAAGACATTGTCAATTTCGAGATAATAAATGAGTTTTGCCCACTTGTGCAACTATTTTTGTTCAAGAAGATTCACGCTTTAATAGAATTGTTCCTAGCAACCGCTAAAACTCAGCTAGCACATTTCCAAATATAGTTGATTCAAATGAAGTGATCCTGTAAAGTTAGTTTTTAAACAAAATTATGAATGCTTCTACCAAGCACTCCCAATTCAGCTTACTACACAAAGGTAGCTCCTCGGTGTAAGGTGCAACCTGCTGTCATTTACGAGGCACGCTCTGCCTCATTAAGCTGGCAGCTTCTTCAAAACTCTCTGCACTCCAACAGTGAACTAAAATTCCTGCTGGTCAACAAACATTTATCTGACTAATGCATTCATGGGTCCTGCCACCGATGCAATAAATCTGCTTTGCACTGTCCAGCAACACCTACATTCAAACATATTCAACAGCAGAGCTCCCCCTTCACAGAAATTTGTTAACAAAATACACATTCTGCAGTAAAATTCTTTCAGAATACAAATACCTTGGTCTTATTCCATGCAGTTCAAACTGCAACACGTGGCATGTTATATGACCTATTTTTGCAAGTAACAAGTCCACTTATTATGAACGCTGGTTCCCAGCAAGAAGCCTTCAAGCAGAGAACTGCTAACCCCTCTGCCAACACAAGTGGAGTCAATTTTTAAAAAAAGAGAATCATGTTAAAAGTCACACCATGCCTCTTTCCAAAAGCCAACACCTGCACAAGACAAAGCAGAGAGTTTAATACAGTGCGAGATCTAATGTCCCACCAGGAGGCAGAAATCGGGCCTTCCAAGCGACGAACTGTTTTGACAGAGGAGGGACAAAAAATGCAAAGCTTAGCATGGGTGATGCAAACTTAGATGAAGCGGCAAAAGGGAGAAATGTTGAAAGCACTAAAGGTGAGCATTTCAGGCAAAAGGCTATTAGAAGCCAAATCCACAGCAAGGAAAAGAGGGTAGTTTCCAAGGAGCCAGGTAACTCGGGCGGGGGGGGGGGGAATATTCTGTCCCTACACCACATGAACAGAGAAATTAGAGGTGCAACATTCTGTATCCAAAGAGACTTGGTGTTATCTGTTGCTGCTCCAAAGCAAATCTCTAAACCTTAAGGCTACGAAGATCTTTGAAAGAGCACAGGCAGCACTTGGGGAAATCTGAGAGGCGAGAAGGGGCTCAAGCAGAAAAGCAGATCAAGTGATGAGGGCCTCGCAGAGTTCAAATATAACACACCTATGCAATATGACTAATCTTCATAATTTATAGCGGCCTCAGAATTCAGCTTTCCTCAGCAACAAGGATAGATTACGTTCAGAGCTGCAGATTCAGTCTCCTCACAGTTAGTTAATTCAGAGGACTTGCTCAGACTGGCCTACTGGCTTATCAGAAAATATTTAAGCCTAGATTCCACATATTTCAGCAACTGCAATTTCACTTGAATTGCAAGAGGGAAGGCCAATATGAGACCCCTGAAAGATTTAACGGTCTCTTCTGCCCTTGCAACTCTCATATTAAAGAATCTAGCTTGCCTGCCACACTACATTCTTTGGTACATGTGCGGTGCTTGTCTCAGTGAGACCTGCCTTCTAGTTGGGCCAACAATGCCCTACATCTTCCCACTGGAAAAGATACTCTGGAACTATCACTTTAAAGCAACGCAAGACAATGATGCATGAACAAATGGAGGTGGACCTGCAAGACATGTGGGGATACTAAATGAAATGTTTTCACCAGCTTCACCAATGTGATTCTGGGTTTTTCAAACTGACCGTTTTGTGGCACCTTCACCGTGAATTCCAGTAAGGCACCCAGATGACCCCAGAATGGGAAAGGGCATTTTGAAAATGTACAATGCTGCTTCCTTTAGTACTGCTGCTAACAAATCAAAGAACAAACAAGCCCCAGTTTAGAGAGGCAAGAGCTCACCTTTAATCTCAACCAAGAAATGTAAATGGAATCGAAAGCAGATGGCAAGCAACATCTCTCTCAGATGATGCACACGGCCAATGATTGAACAAAAGTAATGAAAGGCCAGGGAGGATTAGGATTGTCATTGGTCAAGGAAGGTTAAGAAATCTGGATTGTTAAAGCCATAAATTAATAAAGCATTTGCTGATATCAGAGGCTTCGAGGCCTGGAACATTTTTACATGCACAGAAGCTTTTGTAAAATTATAATAGTAATAAACAGAGAGAGAGAGAGAGAGAGAGAGAGAAACAGAGAGAGAGAGACTTGTCAACTCAAGACTACCCAGCTATCTCTGGCTGAGTCAACCTAAGGGCCATCCCCTATGTTCTCAATCAATGAAACGTTAAAAAGATAGGAGAGTAAAGAAAAGAAGAAATATAATTACCGCTCTTCTCAGGCTAGGAGAAGAGCTTGATCAGCCTTCTAGGCGAGTAAAGAACAACAGTCAGTGGATCTGGATTCTTTACAGAGCAACACTACACATCAGAGTCAGACAGTGCTTCAGCAATGTTGGGGAGGAAAAACAACGAGACATTAAGATGTAGCAAGAACACAGCCACAAGATGGCACATGCTTCCATGCCCTCTGCAACTCTAAGTTAAAACAAAAACTCCGTTAGTGAACACAATCAAGGGAGGCAATTACCAGTACTGTAGCCGTCTGTTCTACTAGCGCTGGCCGGCCGGCTGCGCAGTTCAGAGTAAAGGGGACCGCATACTGCGGCGTGATGGTGGCTACTTGAGGATGAAGAGTTGCTACCATTAGTGGTGTACAGCTTCCCTGAAATGTAGATTAGGCAGTGAGTGAAACAAATGTACTGAGGCAACAGGGCCAGAAAGGCTTTCTCCCCAAGGACAGTAGTGGTGTTTTTGAGTGGCTTGCAGAATTCACAAGTATGCAGTGAAAAACCAATATGCTTTTCTAGCAACAAATCAAAATGTCAGGTATACACTGATATTAAGTATACTTGTATATCAATGAACAAGCCTCCTGTGTTTGGTGCACTCAAGACAAAATCATGAGAGATTTCTAAACTAGTGCAGGGAAGGCTTGGAAACAGAAATGGATCTATAAATGATTTGTTAGAAGTCTCTGATTGGTAAACCAATATTTTGCCCTTCTGATGTGAATGCAGAAATATTTAGAAATGTAAATATAGTGTAATTCAATCACTGGTATTATTTAATTAATTGTTCTACAACCAAACAGCTTAAAACTTTAGGGTGAAAAATAAAAAAACAACTGTTTGTGGCATTTATGTAGAACAGTAAGAGGTCTGGATTGTACTCGTTTTGAGTGCTTCCAAATGCCTTCCATAGTAAACATTAAAAGCAACAAATCATTGGATATCTTTAATTTAAACCGTGGCTGCCTGAAACAGTGTTTGCAATGATGCAACTCAAGTCCCACTGCAAAAACCAAGAAATTATGTTCACAAATAATAACCATTACAGTTTCATATGCTTTAGGTTCTGGAACAAACAGTGATTTAAAAATAAATTGATAGCAAATATAAAAAGTATTTCTGGAAACAGAAACTGTTTTGTTTGTTTTATAACAGAAATACAAAATGGGCTTAGAGAATTTAAAAAAAATGAAACCTACATAATTTACATAGTATTCATTTTCTAAACTCAGCAGAAGGAGAAGCACTGGAGGTGTAATAAGTATTACTTGTTGTGAAAAGGAAATAGTCAGAATTCATTTTAAATAAATACAAGATCTTTAGCTATTTACAGTATCATAGATTAAGTATAATTAAAGTATTATTTGTGAACATATTCTGTAATAGGCAAATGGCATATTTACATTAGTAAATGAAAACTGATTAATCTTGGAAATGGGCAACATTTAATTCACATTTACAAAGGCCAAAACTTTGAAGCAAGAAGGTAAGTAGGTGAAAAAGAAAACACCCCAGCAGACGTATTCAGCTCTGTTGTTTTCTTTTCTTTTCTTTGGTAGGCAGAACTGTGCCAATGATTTCTGCGTCAAGAGTTCCCAGTTCCCAACTTCTTCACACACTAAGAATATTATTGAGACGTATCTGTCGCATTACTTTGTTGCTCCCACTTTTACCTGTGTAAGAACTCCGGACTGTATCTGTAATGGCTGAGCGGCCGGTGCCTGTGGCACCAGTGGAACAGCATTGTCCATTCTTACAGGGAACCCAGAGTGCTTTGTGGTTGCCTGAAGACCAGCTGTAAGGAACAAAAGCAAGGTCATAGTTAATCTGCTTCTCTAACTATCCAAGTCTTCTTGGAGCCCAATAATCATCACAGGAAGCATATCAAAGCTTCATTATGAGTTGTAATTATTAAGACTAATAAAGGTGAACTCAATCTGCTGTCAGCACAATGAGGGGGCTTGTACTGCTGTTAAAGGTGGGCCCTGCTGTGACTCTAAAAAGATTAATGCCAGCACAGCAGTTATTGCCCTTTCAAAAATGAGGAAGAACACAAAAATGCAAAAAAAGGAAGAGACATCCAAAACAAATACTAATAAGATTTCTCAGCAAAACTCAGGTCTATGTGTATTCATAATGCAGCAGAACTGCCATTCAGATATGAAGCACACATGGGTCCCCCCCCCCCACATATGAACAGCTGAGGATTTTTGCTGATATGAGAACAAAATCATGGCAGATTGCCACAACCTGAAGTACCACTGCTGTTTTCACTACTACAACATAGGATATGAAATCAAAAATTCCCAACATGGGTCTTTTCCAATTCCGTGAGAAGACTCATGGTACAATAAAATAACTTTATTCCACACAATTAGAGGAGGACAATTAAAATTCCACTACTGTGGAACAAACCAGCTTCAGACACTCAACTTGAATACTTTTTCTACCTTCAGGTAACTATGATTGAGTATATATGAGTTATATAAGAGAGAGAAATAAAAGCCACCAGATGCTTAGGTTCCATCATTTGCATACTTCAATGAAAGCAGCAACATATAAAAACAAAATTAGTATTTTCAGCACCCATGAAGGGAGCCACGGGCCATACTGCACTTGGCCACTGTGCCTGGAAATGCATGTGTGATCCCACCTTATTTTGAACAATTAAAATTTTTATTTATTACAAATTCTTATTACTCACTGCTTAATTTTAACTCAGTGTGTATTAATGATCACTTTTATTATCATCTTCACTCAAAGATACCACATAACAAACTAGGTGCACAAAGTATTCTCAAAGGCTTTCACGGCCAGGAGCTGATAGCTGTTGTGAGTTTTTCGAGCAGTTTGGCCGTGTTCTGGAGATTTTTCTTCCTGGCGTTTCGCCAGACTCTGTGGCCGCCATCTTCAGAGAGCAAGTTGCTCAGGCAACAAGGAGTTCTCTCTATGCTCTGGGGTATTCATCAGGAAGAAAACTTCCAGGACACAGCCTAACAGCCCCCCCTTCAGCCACAAATGTTGTAACATCTGTAAATATCGAGTTAAAAATTATCTCAGCATATTTAATTATTGGATTTATAATAGTGCCCCACTAATGCAAGCAGTACACCTACTTTGAAAAGCAGGAGGACACACAATGAAGGTTTGCTGAAATGGGTCTGTCTGGGTGCAGATCTGTGTGGTTCCAGGTTGAAGGGAAACACTTTGCTGTGCCACGCCAGCAACGGGTGCTGCCGATGACGGATACAAAGCTGACTGGTAATTCAACAGTGAAACGTCTGAATTTGCCAGAGACAAAGTTGCAGCAGCCGAAGAGTTAGAAGGCAAAACACTAGCCTGGAAAAACAAATCTGTATTAGAACAACCACAAGTCTTTGAAAAGCAACATAACTGCAATGGTGACAGTGAGGAATCTTTGGCCTTTCAGATGTTTAGAGCTACCATGAGCCTCCTCCAGCATAACAACTGATAGAAGTCTGAAGGATTTATAGACCAAAATATCTAGCTAGCAAAGTTTTCCCACCCGTTATCTATGAACCTCAGCTGGTATGATCCAGTGGTGAACTGAGATGTGTATTTTTGTGCCTGTGAACTACAACTCCAAAAAATTCCCCAGATCGCACATCTCTAAAGAAAAATATGCACACTTCCAGTGGTTCAAGTGTCGGACTGAGATTCAGGAGACCCAAGATCAAGTTCTTACTGGACGATGAAATTCACAACGTGATTCTAGGTTAGTCACTTTCTCCTAAACTGATCTACCTCATAGCGTTTTTGTGAAGGTAAAGTGAAAAGAGGAAGAGTCAAGTACAACTTGTTGCTCTCACAGGAGGAATGGTGACATACAAATAAATGAAACACTTGTGTCTAATTTGCTACAATCAGATTCTCACTAGGCATTGTTTATTCTACCTCAACCTTTTCATTGAAGCTGATTAGCTTTTCAGAGCTAAGTGGCCAGCGAGATGCAGCTGTAAATGAGGTTTCCTCATACAGAAACAGCAGCTCTAATAACAGACTAGACTAGGTGATACCTTTAGGCTGCTACCGTAGTAAAATAACAAAAAGTTGCTAATATTTTGAGGGCATCACCCTATTTTTCAAAGCTATACCAAACGTTCCAGCGTGACAAAAGATGGATTTGCCAGGAGTTAGTTCTTAGATGTAGAATTCTTGGCAAGATGAAAATAAAAGCCAGGTGGTCTCTTAGATGAGGCAAGAAGCAGAGATGTTGTAAAGCTGCATTTGAAGTTATTGGTTGTGTTTGCAGCCCGTCTTCCAAATAAAGTGACACAGGTCACATACACACATTCACACCCCCTTTCCATATGGCACTTCGACACATTTATTTTCATGTTGCCAAGAACTCTACATCTAAGAAATAACTCCTGGCAAATCCATCTTTTACCAGGCTTGAACTTTTGGTACAGCTTCGAAAAAGAGGGTAATGCCCTCAAAAAATTAGCAACTTAGTTATTTTACTAGTAGCCTAAAGGTATCACCTAGTCTAGTCTTGTATTTGGTTTTTGTGATGGCTACACAGCTCCCCAACTTGTTTTGCTTCAGCTCCATTAAGTAGTCAGGCCATGGAGGCTTTAACTGTCTTTGAGATCTTCAAATGAAGTCTGTATTTCACAAGCATAAACTAGACAGGGGCAGTAGCCTGCTGATTCACTGCATAAATTTCAAACAAAATTTAAATTATATCTTTAAGAGAACTGCTCTAAGAACTGATTTTAAAAAAAACAGCTTCCTTTGGCACACTATTCTTCACAAGAAGAAAAATGGAAGGAATTACCTGATGGTGCACTGTATTGAGCTGGTTGTTGAAACTCATAGTGAGGTTTGTGCTTGTGTTTGGTGCGACATGTGTTGTGAATGGGCTCTTTATTTGGTTAACTGTGTCATACATATTAACTCTTCGCTTGCAAATCTCCATGTTCTGGAAGCAGGATTTCACACTGAAACAAAATAAACATTTAGAGAAATCTTAGCTGAATATGTCAGTTTGTTTGGGGTCTTGTCAAAAAAGACATTTTTCAGACATTGTGAATAAACAGCTATCAAATATTTAGCAGATTTTTATGCTAGCATAATCTATTCATATTCCACAATTCACGCAACACTCAGGAACAGCTAAATTCTAAACATATTTCCCCACCCAAATAATTCAGACAAGGCGGAGACTAGCTGAGCAGCTATGAAGGACTTAAAGCAACCTCCCTATCTTCCCTTCCTCTAAGTAGCCTACGGTGACATAACTTTTTTTTAGTCGATTAGAATTCAAAGGTCATATTGGAAGGCTGAAAAAGCAAGTGAGGAGCCACCAAGTACAGTGGTACCTTGACTTATGGTTGCTTCGACAACCGAATTATTTGACTTATGAATGCTGCTCTCGGCTCCGCATGACAGTTGATTTTGACAGGTCCGACCTGTCAAAGCCACCTGAAGTGTAGAGTGGAGAGCAGTGTTCTCTGCCCATCGCCACCTCCTCCTCCTCCTTGGTTGTTTCCATCTCTGCAAAACAAATCGAAGCAACCAAGGAGGAGGAGAAGGTGGCCATTGCACCCCCCCCCTTCCAAACTGTCCAGGCTGCCTGAATTTGCATCATTCCCTGGGAATGATGCAACTTCAAGCAGCCCAGGTGGTTTGGAAGGGAAATGCTTGCCTCTGGGTAAGCCTTTGCATTGCAAGGCGCCTGGGCTGGGTGAATATCCATGATCCCTCTAATCTTCACCCAGCCTGGATGCCTTGGAAGGGAAGGGCTTATCTGGGGGTAAGCCCTTCCCTTCCAATGTGCCTCTCCCTCAATCAAGGGCAGCCTTCCTCTGCTGCTTTCTGCTTTTCTACCAGACAGATGACTTTGACAGGTCTGACCTGTCAAAGTCAGCTGTCTGGCGGGAAAGCGGAAAACATCCAAAGGCTGCCCTTGATTGAGGGGAGTTGGGACAGCTTTTCCATAGGAATGCATTGAAAACCTATCAATCCGTTCCCTCTGGAATTGATTGATTTTCAATGCATACCTATGGGAAACCGCTGTTCAACTTATGACGTAATCGACTTCTGAAGATGTGTTCGGAACGAATTAACGTCGTAAATCAAGATACCACTGTACTTCAACCAGTGCTAGCACTAAAATAATTTCTTTGATTAAGCACATTGGCTGAAATCCTGTTTTGTCTTGGTGACAGCAAATTTGGAAATTAAATATCCCATCTCCTTGTCTCATGCTCCTCAACAGCTTCACCAGCACCTTCGGGAGAAGAGGTATTACAAATCTTAATCTTGCCATATCTGATGACGTAATCAGTATTACACAGTGTAACTTCTTTCAGCCACATAATTCTAATTTAGGCTGTCTCTGAACAAGACTTTTAATCTAGATTTATATGGGAGGGTTTTGTTTGTTTTTGCCATGTCTTATTAGTTGCCCCCAAACAGAAGAGCAGCCTGGAAAGATCTGTCAGTAATTACTGCACCCTCAACCCATAGTGAACTGCAACTCCACTGTTATCAAATTCTGGTGGCAAATCATGAAGAGCCATTTAAAAATCCAGGGGGCATTTGTTTGAAACAAGTTCTCCCAGTTTGCCGCCCATTGTCAGTAGGAGACTGAAAAATCTTCATTAAAGTATGGAACAATAGTAGTTTCAAGGTGTGTGTTTTATTTTACATTTTTTAACAGCCAGTGAATTATATCCTGCAACCTAAAGCTTCTGGAAGAGGCAGGCTACAGATGTGAATCAATGAATTGACACTGTTGCATGCAGCCACACCACAAACTTACTGGTTGCTGTGTGGGAAATCCAACAGATGGTTCATTGTCACAAAGGGATGGTTCAAAGTCTTCAGTGGAGTAATCCTCTTATCTGCATCAATTGTCAACATTTTCTTCAACAAATCAATATATTCTCTTCGGTCAGCCTTCTCTGCCAACATGTCTGTTCCCTCCAAATCTGTCGACATATTCACCTTGTTGGGGGAAAAGGTTAAAACTCTATATTTTACTGTTGAAATACCTTTCATTGTATAGCAAGGGAAACTGTTTAGCACACAAGTATGCAGATGGTAAAATGAAAATCACACATACTATTTAAAACATGGGTTCAAGAAAAATCTACTGAACTAAGAACACAATTCTCAGCATGTTTAGTTAGAAGCAAGTCCCCGTGAGTCCACCGTAGCTTACTGCTCCAGAAGTGTGCAAAGTTTCACAGTCTTCCTTCCCCCACAAGGCAGTTGAGTACAGGACACAATCAACTGCCTGCAAAGCAAGAGTAAATGCTTCTGGTTGTGAACTGTATGTTTGAACTTTGAAATGCTTCATTAACCTTTATAGCTCACCTGCGCCATATCATCCAAACAGTTGAAAATATATTTCCGAGCCTCCTTTGATTTTATTCCCGTTTCCAACTCATGTTCTTCTGGAGTCTATAAAATAAAATACTGGTTAAAAGCCATTGTGAACACATTTCACAGTAAAAGCAATGCTAAGTAAACAATCAGCCATTACAAATGAAATGCATTATGACGCAGAAACGATAGGACATCCTAACTTTGGCACATAAATTTGTAAAAGTACAGCAGTGCCATATTAATGTTCTTGGTCTAATATAAACATAACTAAGAAAGGTGTTGCATATTACACAAAACAGTCAATGCAAACTATGGAAGGTTTACAAAGAGGAATTTAGATTCTGAAAGGAAGGTTTGTGTCTGGAGAATTGCATTACAAGAGCAAAACCAGATGTCTTTTGACAGCATATAATTTTGCAGGACTGTTTTCAGCTAACTACAGGCACTCAAAAAAGATAGTGCCTTAAGTCTTCTGAGTTAACCTTACCGCCCCTTGATATTTTTTATGCCAGAAATACAGTCACAACTTTCTACAGGCATATTTTGTTGTAGATTTTCCCCAAGGTTATTTCCAAAGACTTTCAGTTCAATAAAATAAAAATTAAATAAAAATACAGTTCAATGGCTGAAATTCTGTTGCTTAGCATACTAAACGGCAGTAGAGTTGGCTCACTGAATCAATGGAGATTTGGAGAACCAACACCAATGTACATTTTGGTGATTCAAATGGGCCTCATCAAGTTGCAACTTGCTATGCTAAACAATAAGATTTCGGTCATTATTTTGGAAAGTCCAATTCACATCCCATTGGTTCAGAGCTCATATCACACCATAAAAGCTCCGTATATTGGGCCTGGCTCAATGGGTGTCTCCATTGTCTCATGTTTGTCAGATGCAAAAGGAGGACTGCATGATGACAGCAGGTAAGAAGGGGCCTGACTTTCCAAATCCTCTCTCCCCATGACTCCACTCCTCCCCCAATCATTCCGTATTTCACCTGCTGATATTTCCAAGGTCAAATGAGAGAATAATAATGGCGGGGATCAACGTTTCCATTTTCTGTCAAATTAAGACCAGAAAACATTGTATTTTCCCTGATGCTTTAGATGCTGTTCTGAAGCAGATGCAGCTCTCAAATTAGTAATATCAGACAGATTACATT
Source organism: Phrynocephalus versicolor (assembly GCA_023846285.1). NCBI lineage: Eukaryota > Metazoa > Chordata > Lepidosauria > Squamata > Agamidae > Phrynocephalus > Phrynocephalus versicolor. The sequence goes on along the minus strand of JAHTLZ010000129.1, from coordinate 70,382,647 downwards.
TTCTAATTTCAAAACAGAAACATAGAATTAACACCATCTAATTGACATTTAATATAAGAAACAATGGGTGTTTCTTCCTTAAGTAAACTATTTTCATATAATAAAGGAAAAGGGGGAAGAAAAAGAAAAACCTTCAGCCTCCATAGTGGGTATCCCAAATTTGGATCTCTGTTAAAAAACCTGCTTGTTTTCGTTCCTGCACTTAGAAGATACTCTGCTGGAAGTCCTTGAGTTTGTGAAATGTAACGAATCTGTAACAGAAAAAGAAAGAAAGAAAGAAAAAGAAACTTGATATATCAGCAAGCTGTCCTGATAGCTATATATAACTGAAAAAAATAGTTTACTTCAAGATGTAAAATATATTAGGCAAATGAGTCTTAACACCAGGGAAGACTGACATAATAAAGTTCTATGATCAAGGAGAAAAACATCTTTATAACCCTAGACATTTTAAAACATTTTTAATCCTACGGTCATTTCCCCAAATGTCTTGCCAATTCAAAGCATAAAAAAAAAATCCCACATTTATCTGTCAAGTTCTCAGTTGATTAAAAATGTTATATAAATTAGATTTGAGCATTTATAATCCTATATAAACAAGATGTGATCTTCATAAACATGTAAACGCCACTGAAAAATGTCATTCCCCTATGAAACATGAAAATGTATATTATATTTTCACCAAGATAAGAATAGCAGTACTTAGTGGTTTTTCATGCAGTGGTTAAATTGCAACCCATCCCAATTTGTGCATCCTCATGCTGCTGCCTACAATAACAATGCTAACTAATCATAGAATCATAGAGTTGGAAGAGACTTCAAGGGCCATCTAGTCCAACTCCCTGCAATGCAGGAACCCCAATCACAGGACTCCCGATAGATGGCCATCCAGCCTTTGCTTAAAAACCTCCAAAGGAGGAGACTCCACCACCATCCGTGGCAGCATATCCCATTGCTGAACAGCTCTAACTGTCATGAAATTCTTCCTAATGTTTAAATTGAATCTCTTTTCCTGTAGTTTGAGACCATTGCCCCGCGTCTTAGTCTCTGAAGCCATGGAAAACAAACCAGTCCCTTCTGATTCAGGTCCAAGCATATTTTGAGGTAGATTCCCTGTTTCTGACTATCTTGGAATGGATCAAGCACAGAACCATTACTAGCAGGTTCCATATGGTATCAACACTGTAACAAGCAATACTGTTCGTGCCCTAGAGCCCTTTGAGCACATGTTATCATATCTGAAGAAGCTCCAGCTATAATGAATACAGCATCATAAGTGTTAAAGTACAGTGGTACCTTGTGTAAAGGAATCAATTCGTTCCAAATGAAATTATGTTAAGCAAATTTTCCTTTACACAAATTCCCATAGGAATGCATTGAAAGCAGAGTAATCCCATTTTATGTTGTACAGGTTTTTCCCATAGGCGATTATGTTAAGCAAATTTCCCCTATCTCTGGAATTTTTTATGTTGTACAAATTTTATGTTATACAAGCTGTTTGTTATACAAGGGTCCACTGTACAGGCTTTCCAGTTACAGCATGAAACAGTTCTTGTACGTTTGACTTAAAAAGGCTTGGCTGCAGCAAACACATCATTATCAAAGAAACTCTACTTCTTGGCCATTATAACTGGACCAGCAACATACTGTATAGTTCCTTCTAGTGGTCAGTTCTGGTAAATACACCACAGAAATACAGCAATCCCCCATTGGGTTAGGAACCCAATCCAACCCATGATAAAGGAAAATCCACGATATGCAGATGCTGGGTCAGGTCAGGACTGGGAGGCCAGTCTGGGGCCTCCTACACTTACACTAGGCCTGACACTGCCCCAAATGGGCATCCGACGGGCTTCCTAGGCCCGTCAGAGGCCTCAGAAGGAGATCAGGAAGGCACTTCCAGTTCACCGGAAACCACTTCTGGGACCTCCAATAGGCCTGGGAAGCCCGTCAGAGGCCTGCTTGGGGGAGTGCCAGGCCTGGGGTAAGTGCAGGGGGGCCCGAACAGGCCCACAAAGCTTGCCCCAGGGGCCCTTGCCTTCATAAACTGTGGTCCTGCCATAAATACCGGGACCGTAGTATATGAACTGCGAAATAGTGGGGGACGACGGTATACATCAGTGGTTCTCAACCTGTGGGTCCCCAGATGTTCCTGTACTGCAACTCCCAGAAGTCTTCATCACTAGCAGAGCTAGCCAGGATTTCTGAGAGTTGCAGTCCAGGAACATCTGGGAACCCGCAGGTTGAGAACCACTGGTATATATTAATACGTATTTTGGGTAGGCCTGTTTCTTTAGTGTTTTCAGGCAATGGGTAAATGAATCAATGAATACATACCCTGAAGACAAGAGGATCCTACCATGCAATGAAACAGGAGTCTTATAATTGCCCATGTTTAGTTTTGTACAAAGTAAGGGGGTTCACATCTACTTGCACTATACATCTCCTTATCGAAGGCTTGTAGTGCTCTGCGTGTAAGCATTGAGTAGTTGTGGTGTAAAACATTAACCTGAAGGCCATTTCACATATGGCATTTTAACAAGAATGCTTGTGCTTTTAAGGGGAAAATGTGTACACTGATATTTTGCTAAGAACTCGTTAGGAAGCATAATTGACAGCAGTTTGCCAATACAAATCTATATGGGGGTGTGTCTTATGACACCAGGTATTCATGGTGCATTTTTCCTCCATCAGTGCAAGTAAGATAGGTGAAGCAGCCTTCCACTTAACCTCTGAAAAGCAATGGCACACAAATATTTCAGACATGTTGATTATCTGTAGCCTGAGAAAAAGAGTCTAATAGATACACATGAAAGAACAATGATCTGCAGCTGTGACAAAACAATGTGTGGTTAGCTGGGACGGAACTTTCATATTCCACTGTTTTCAACCCCCATAATTTGTCAGGTATTCCGAAGGCTGAATTATGGGTGAGAAAGTCCCAAAGCAGCATGAGAGAGAGAGGGTATGGAGGCAGCCTCTGTCGGAACTTGTCCTCCCACAGGGCTTTGCGAGTCTCCAACAGAGCAGTGGAGCGCTTTTCTCCCCACTGACTACAAGGGAACCAAATACATACAGGTGGAGGTGCTATTCTTCCTTGTGCTGCTATAGGGCCTTCTCTCCCATCATTTGGCCCAGAGGCTTCCTGATCAATTATGAGGGCTGAAGCCCACTGGTGTAAATGCAAAAATCAAGTGCATGCAAAACTTGTCTCTTGGTTCTGATGAGTGTCTTCTAAGCACATCTCCATATGTAGCTTCAGCATGGCTGAAGGAAGAGGGAGTTCAGGAGGCTGACTACACCAAGAAGGTTACCTCGGGGAACTGTTTGTACAACAAAGTACAACTATCCCAAAGCATGCATGTCGTCAGTGCAAGTAGAGACAGCTAGCAATAATGTGTTATCAGGGCAAAAACAAGAACGAAAAATAAGCCTCCTCTGCCCCCTTTGGCATTAACAATATTACTGCACCAACAGATACAAAATAGAAGGCTGTATATAACTAAGTTGCATAGTAACTTGGCAGTACGAGTTACCTGCACAGTAACTCACAATTACCTTTTGATCAAAGCAGAAGCTTGCTAAACTGAAGACAGAGGTGTGACTAGAAATTGTACTCTTACAAACGTTTTACAATAACCCACATCTTGTCCAATAATGATGTGCCTAGCACTCTGACGGCAGAATCTGTCATAACTGCAATATTTTTCACCCCATAAGATGCACTCCCCCCCCCAACTGTAAGGGGAAATGTCTGTGCATCTTATGGGGCGAATGCATCCCCACCGGGAACCTCCAGAGTGGCTGCTACAGATGCCTCCAGCACCCCTGCCGGTCCTAGCCCCAGCTGCAACTCCTGTGGAGGCTTTCCACCCATCTGTTTCGAAAAAAATTACCTTGCATGATTGATTTGTTCCATATAATAGGAGACAGAGAGTAATTAGCCTTGCTGGAGACCACAGAAATAAGAAACAGGCTAGAGAATAACCACTCACCATGATGACCATAGAACTGCATCTCTATGGTCATCATGGTGGGTAGTTACTCTTTAGATGAAGCTCTATGGTCATCGTGGTAGGTGAT
>JAHTLZ010000129.1:70346540-70370686 GCA_023846285.1 Phrynocephalus versicolor | reverse complement strand
AGATAGATAGATAGATAGATAGATAGATAGATAGATAGATAGATAGACTAAACAGAAATGGATCTCTCTCTTAAATTGAGTCAATATCAGGCCTTTGATTGTGACTGATTACAGAGGTGTGTCACATCTTCATCCTTAATGTCAAGAACAGGCACACAGGTAGCTCTGAGCACGGTTTCAGTCCAGAAGATGTTTACTCCCATATGCTAACAGAAAGCCAAGTTATGACAAGGAAGATACCAATGTAACTGTATTATCATTCTGCTACTACAAACTGGATGGGAAGAGCTCTTCAAAAACTCATATCAGGTGAGTAAATGAAGTGCTAGAAAGTGGCTGAGATGACAACCATTACTTTTGTTGAACTCAAGAGGGTATAATAAGAGTTAATACACTCCAATTAAAATTTGTCAGTTTCCCTTTAATTGGAACTAACTTGGATATATAGCAGCACCTCAAGTTACGAATGGAAATCATTGGAAATGGGTATGGCTCATTAGGAATTTTTTTTCACAATAGGAAGTGCCGCCAGGGCATCCATTTCCAATTACTACCTTTAAGTACGAAGCGCTGCCCTGTGCATGCTGTGCATAGTGTTTCTGGAACCAGGGCATCTATTTCCAATGATTTCCTTTCGAATTGGAAACGGATGTCGCAGTTCCAGAAATGCTACAGACAGCATGCATGGGGCGACACTTCATATTGAAGCTGTCAAAAAGTCAACTCGGCCGGACTACCCGATTTTGTCAGGCATGGGATCCCATTCCCTGTTCTTCGACTGAGAAGATCAGGCAACAGGCAAGGAGCCCAGCCAATGAACAGGGAAGGGGATCCCATGGCCGATGGAAGCAGCTGTGGTGGCGAAGACCGCTGTGACCCTGCTTCACCCACCAGGTTGTTGGGCAAAGCAGGGATGCAGAGATCCTCTGAGGCCGTTTGTGGCGAAATCGCTTGCAAAAAAATTGGAAGGTCAGATACCAATCCCTATGTTAACACGATAAAAAGTACAGCTTTCCTTCCCTTAGATCAGGCCCCCAATGGATTCTTGTTGTTAGGCTAAGACAAGGCCTGTGTGAAAATGAATTCATTATTTCCAAACTTAGAACTTGGCTGAAGTGCATACACAGAAGTGGCTTTTCCCAGAAAGGGAAGGAAGACGTGTCATTTAGAACTCAAATGCTTGCTGTTCTACATGAATCCAATTTTGCTCCTTTGAGTATCTAACTGAAAAATCAGAGTTTCCGGATAATTCTATGGTGATCAACACAAATATTTGAGCTTCCTAATACTACACTATAGGTACCATCTAGAGGTCAAATGTGGCCCTCCAAAAGGCTGTCACACTCCAATTTCTGTTAATCACCTCCACTGACTACCCTGTTTATGACTGATGGAAGCTCTGGTCTGTGCATACCTGATCTAGTGTGCCTCAATACTATACGCTTGAATCCAAGGAATACTCCTAAACATGGAGATGACCATAAAGATACAAAGATGCTTTTTAACATTTCAAGTTTCAGAGAGGGTAGCCATGTTAGTCTTTTCAAGAACTTCAGGCAAAAATAGAGAAAAACAAAACAAAACAAAAGACACAAAACATGTGGCCCCTTAAAGACTAACTTTCGTATTTTAATGTAACATTTCGTGGACACGTCCACTTCTTCAGACATATAGCAGCAGAATGAGGTGTGCAATATAATATGGGATGGGATATACATTTCATACCAGATATTCATTGGCTGTAGTATATAGAGTTGGGGGTGGATAGGGGAGGGGGGAGTGGAGTAAGGGGAAGAAGAGGTGGGAGAGTTGATTAGTAGAGATGGTGGGAAGATTAGGCCAGGGTCTGTCAAGTGGACTCTTAGTAGGGGACTACTGTTTGAGACACAAACCCATAATCCTCTTGAAATCCAGAATTGCATGGGTTTTAAAATATCTACGTAACCATGGAATGGTATGTTCAAGACACTCAACTGCACATGCAGATTTTAGAATTATAGGAAAAGTTCACCTTTTAAATGTTAACTGGTGGCATTTTCATTTCAGTTCAGTTGGTAAAAAGTTAGGTATATAAATTTGCACTCAGTGATCATAAATGAGTTGTTAGAAACCTTTTCCTACTTCTTGGAAAAGTTGCCATTTTTCTTAAAAATTCAAACAGAAACACAAACAGGAAAAGAGTAAAAGCAGGAAAGGTGACAGCTGCTACAATATCAACAAAATATAATTCATGCGCCAAACAGCACAGAACAATGTCATAAAAACATGTTGGAAGACCTAAAGTGAGAACTTACCTATAATAGCGTGACTGCAAATAAGTGGAACATACAGCTTTTGACACATGACTAGCAGAGCCAAAATCGATGACCTTCACCCTGTATGGCTGACGCACCGGATCAACCAGCATGATATTTTCAGGCTTCAGGTCAGCATGTATTAGACCCAAGCTTTTCAGTTTCATCAAGGCAGTGGCCACCTGTTGCAAAATTGGTCGGATGTATTTCAGAGGCAGGGGGCTAAATTTATTTTGTTTTAGGAAGTCATACAAGTTCTGTTCCAACATCTCAAACACCAGGCATGTGTGGTTTTTGTGTTGAAAGCACTCGTAAGAGCGGACAAAATTGTATTCATCAGCATTCTCGCTGCTAAGCCGGGAGAGGATGCTCACTTCGATCTGGCCCTGCCTGGCATAAGAAGGGTGGTTTTTCAAGATTTTGATCGCTACAATCTCCTTTGTGCTGCGCTTCCAACATTTTGCCACCTGCCCAAAGGTCCCTCGGCCCAAGAACTCCAGGACTTCATAGCTGTTTGTCATGGAACAAAGGATTTCATGTTGGACCAGCTGGTAATCGCCTTCACCACTCGAACTACTGGTTTTGGTTGTTATAGCCGTGGTTGTGGCCGCAGCACCCACCGCAGGTCTGTTTTGCAGCATGAGAGGTGGATGTTCCTCAATTATTTGCACGCTACCGTTGCTGTCAACCTCTTCACTTTTCCTTTTTAATCCACATTTTTTGTAAGGTTCCAGCAATGCAATGTTCGCCCGGTGTGTTAGGGCCTGGCTGTTTTGGAAAGATGTTGTTCCGCCACTGCCGGTGCTGTCTGCTGCTGTAACCACAATATGCTCAACTGAAGGAGCTGGGAGAAGGAGGCTCTGGTCATATGCAGGGATGCTGAAGTTTGCTACCTGGTGAGAGGAGCTTGTTGGCCCTTGAGAAGCTGGGAGATTTTTGCTGTGACTATAATACTCGTCACTGTTACTTGGTCCTGAAACATCCCAGCTAGAGGGCTCTATTTTCAGTTTCTTGGCACTGCAGAAGGCACTCGAAGATACTGATGGAGGAGAGAACACCTGCAGCTGTGAGGCCATGCCTGAAATGGAAACAAAGAACAAATCACCAACTAAGAAACATACATGTCATCAAACAAGACATATTTGGGAAGGGAAACAGGTGTCACAGGTCCCCTTTGCACATGGAACCAGAACAGCCAGTCATACAGATTCACCAAAAGTTTCCCTGAAACTTACAGTTAGGGGAGCTAGATTATGGAGACTCTCAAAAGAATAATCCAGCCTACCTACAACTACACTACAGATGCTGCATTTCAAATCAAAGCAATACTAATTCTGCTTTCTTAATAGTATGCATTGATGAGGTAAGAAGGGCATGAACAATGAAAAGTAAATATTTTTACTAGAGAAAACAACTTTCCTTCTTGAGTAAACCTCAAATAGTTGTATGATTGATTACAAGTTTTTTAAAAAAAACTCACTCAATAACCAGAAACGGCATCATTGAAAAAAGTGGTTTGTTTTAAATGAATGAACATCATGAGCAGATAAATCAGGAACTATATGCTGGAGATTTACCTTTGTTTAGCTACTCAATGGGGTTCCATCTTCACCAGCATAAACTATTACACATAACTTTTTATCTGATGGTAGCAACGCAAGTAGTCAATTTTTATTCTATGAAACAGCTAAACAAAGTACTACTAATGAAATGGAGTCACAGGGCTTCCCTAATAATTCCTTTTAACTATTCTTCAAACCTAATAAAGTTGTGTTCAATCCACAAAAGGTCACCTTGTGGTAGAGAAAGTCATCTTCCTATTCAAGAATTTTCCCAGACTTTATGAATGGCATAAAACTTTGCTTTCAACTGGACTACCAAAAAAATCAACTGCTATTTTAAGTATGATAATTGGAAATATTTCTTACCCTGATTACTGTACATCATCAGTACTCTAGAAAAGCAAGCTCAGTAATGCTTGCATAAAATGCCAGTGGTTTTTTATGCTACTGACTGAATAATGTTTTCTAGGAATAATGAAAGAACCCCCTACTAATTTCACCATGACAGGACACCTTTAGAAACAATTTCTTCTTTTTTCCTGACAGTTTCTTGCCACCTATCTTTTTTCCTGTGGTTTTTTTCTATAGAATGTGTATTATGATTTTTATTGTTTTTGTTTCTTGCACACCACCCATAGTAGCAGTTTGCTCAATGGGCAGTATAAACACTGAATGAATAAATAAATATTTTCCCTAGTCTGTCAAGAGGAAAATATTAGCACCAGAGTAGAGCCTTCTCCATGGGTCCTTATGAGTCCAGTATTGCACTTGTTATCAGCTCTTTTTAAAGGAGAGATAAATTTCAATTAGGGATGGGCTATTCGTTTCGGAAACTACCAGTTCTGAAATGACACATGTGAGTCCAGGTGGTGTTTGGATGCCTCCGAAAAGCAAGCAGCCAATCCCTTACTTTGCTCTGCACCTGCATGGGGCCGAGCTCCAATGAGGAAGAAGCCTCTAACGTCATCATTCCTTCTCCCTGGCACTGGCCGATCAGGAGCTGTGCAGAGAAATGCATAATCCCGCCTCCCTGGAACTCAGCTCCGTGAAGGCGCAGAGCCAAGGAAAGAGATTGGTTGATTGCATTCCGGAGGCTTCCAAACACCACCTGGGCTTGCACATGTCATTTCAGAACCGGTAGCTTCCGAAATGAAGAGCCCATCCCTAGTTTCAATCGATAATTGAAATTTTAATTATGCCATCAGTAATGGCTTAGCTGTGAAGTGCCTCTTAACCATTCATTTTTTTTCAGAATTGAGAACACTCAGATGAAAGGAAGAGAAGACTCTTCTAATATGAGCAGACTTTATTATTATTTTTTGCATATCACTATCTGTGCTTATGAAGATTGCCAAAGTAACTTGCTTTAGTCAACAATGATAGATACGATCTAGAGGAAATTAAACAGTGACACCTAATTTCAATGCTCATTCTTCTCCATCTTATTAATCTATGACTCATCAACCATGCGAATTACCCTAAAATAAAAACAGGGTGTTCCTTAGAACCATCTATGATATGATCAAGGCCCAAGACAGCCAAAACACAAGAAAGCATGCCACAGGACAAACGCATGTCTGATCCAAATGAACCATTTCAAAATTCTGCATCTGATTCCAGCTACAGTGACAAACACATTGCACAACAGAAAGCTACCAAATCTTGCAAAAAAAAAGTTGAACTTCCTATACACAGACACATCACTGTTAACTGGTTACTGTAATGTCAACATCCCAGCAGAAATGAACCGGTTACTTACCTGTAAAGGTGGTTCTTCGAGTGGACCTTCGTGAAGCCACACAAAAGGGTTTCCCAGGCGCCCCTGCGCCGGAGGTCGGCCTTTCCAAGCAAAGGAAAATCGTTAGTCTCCGCCCCCCGCCCTGCGCGCATGCGCGCGGGCCTTCCCGCCCAAACCTCAGTTCCTCTTGACCGCCACTAGGCAGGTGAGTACCAGCCCAGGCGTGACGGTCTGAGGGGAGGTGGGTGGGTGCTGTGTGGCTTCACGAAGGTCCACTCGAAGAACCACCTTTACAGGTAAGTAACCGGTTCTTCTCCCTCGTGGCCTTCGTGAAGCCACACAAAAGGGTGATTACAAGCAGTACTCACGGCTGGTGGGAGTCACGCCGTTACGTAGGACAGCACGGCTCTCCCGAAGGCCGCGGAAGATCTCATTCGGGCGTCTAGCCTGTAGTGGTTCACGAAGGTCTCTGGAGTGGCCCATGTGGCGGCTTGGCAGATGTTTTCCAAAGGGATGCCCTTCAGGAATGCCGCTGAGGAGGCCATGGCCCTGGTAGAGTGGGCTTTGACTGGACCAGGGAGAGGTTTCCTCGCTAGCTCGTATGCGAGGGCAATCGTCTGAGTGATCCAGCGAGAGAAGCGCTGGGACGAGACCGGTCGACCCGCAGCCGCGGGGTCGTGGCAAATGAACAGCTTTGGAGAAGATCTCAGGGACTTTGTCCTGGAGACGTAGAAGGCGAGGGCCCTTCTGACGTCCAGGGAATGCATCTCTCTTTCCTCAGCGGTCGCGGGGTTAGGAAAGTAGACCGGGAGGATGATGGGTTGAGAGATGTGGAAGGACGACACCACCTTGGGTAAGAAGGTGATGTCTGGGTAGGCGATCACTTTATCCGGGAAGAATTGAAGGTAGGGTGGATCGCAGCGGAGTGCACAGAGCTCGCTGGCTCTGCGGGCTGAAGCGATGGCTACCAGGAACGCTGTCTTGAAGGAGAGCATCCTCAGGTCGACGGTAGCCAAAGGTTCAAAGGGTGGTCTCTGGAGGGCCCGGAGGACCAGGGGAAGAGACCACTGTGGTGGTATGGGACGTCGATCGGGGAACGTATTGTTGAGCCCCCGGAGGAAAAGTTTCAATCTCGGGTGTCGGAAGAAGCCGGCCGCAGGGGATAACGGAGGCTGGTGGGCAACGATGGCAGAGAGGTGCACGCGGAGTGATGACATGGTGAGGCCTGACTTCTTGAGGTGTAGTAGGTAACGCAAGACCCAAGATAGATGGGGGTTCACCGGGGTGAAGCCTCTTTGGTTGGCGAAGGCAGTGAACCTGCGCCATTTAAAGGCGTACTGAGTGTTAGTTGACGGTTTACGGCAGGCGTTGAGAATAGTATCTAAGAGCTCTGAATCCTCCATGCCGTCAGCTGGAGGCGAGGGAGATCGGGATGCAGTACCTGTCCGTTGTCTAGAGACAAGAGGTCCGGCGTTTGTCGGAGCCTGAGGTAGGAGGAGGCCATCCGGAGGAGGGGGGCGAACCAGGGTTGCCTGGGCCACCACGGGGCTATCAAGATGAGGTCGGGAGCCTCTTGCGTGGCCTTCGTCACAACCTTGTGCAGGAGAGGTATCGGGGGGAACGCGTAGAGGAGAGTGCGGTTCCAGGGGAGGAGGAGTGCATCGCCCAGGGGGCCTCTGCCCATCCCTGCTCTGGAGCAGAAGAGGGAGCACTTCGTGTTGGTGGGAGAGGCAAACAGGTCGATCTGCGGGGTGCCCCAAGTCTCGCAGAGGTGGGTGAACGTCGTCGGGTGAAGCTCCCATTCGTGATTCGAGTGTTGCAGCCGACTGAGGTTGTCGGCGTCCAGGTTCTCTTGTCCCGGGAGGTGCATCGCTACTGGATGGATCTTGTGGCGAATGCACCAGTCCCAGAAACGCATCGTCAGCTCGAGAAGTGGCCTGGAATGAGTGCCTCCCTGCTTGTTGATGTAGTACATGGCAGTCGTATTGTCTGTGACTGCCAGTACCACATTGCCGGATAGGTGACGGCGGAATGCGCGACAGGCCTTGAAGATCGCTAGCAGCTCCAGTTCGTTGATGTGGAGGCGACGTTCCTGAGGGGTCCAGGAGTCGTGGACCCGAAAGGTAAGGCAGACCGCTCCCCAGCCGGTGTTGCTCGCGTCGGTGGTGAGCTGTATTGTCGGGAATGGGTCGCTGAAGGGTCTTCCCGAGAAGATGTTGTGACGACAGGTCCACCAATCTAGGTAGGGGGGGAGGGTCGGAGGCACCGTGAGGGTCTTCGAGGGGGGGTCGTGCATAGGATGAAAATGGGCCAGGAACCAGCTTTGTAGAGGTCTGAGTCGCAACCTCGCGTGTGGAAGGACGGAAGTCATGGAGGCCATATATCCTAGAAGCTTTTGTGCCTGGATGGCTCTTATTCTCTGCCCCGGACGGAATTGGTGAATGAGTGCTATGGTCTCGCGCACCCTGTCTCGCGGAGGGTAAGCCATCGCCCGGGTAGAGTCGAGAATTGCTCCGATGAAGCTTACGACTTGGCACGGCTGGAGCCGGCTTTTGTCCCAGTTGACCTGTAGCCCCAAGGAGCCGAGGGTGGACAGCACTGTGGAGATGTCGGCCCTGGCCTTTGCCTCTGAGTCCGCGACGATAAGCCAGTCGTCGAGATAGGGGAAGACGGTGACCCCCAGGGTTCTCAGGTAGGCAGCGACCGGAGCCATGCACTTTGTGAAGACTCGTGGCGCCGTGGCGAGGCCGAAGGGTAAGGCCGAGTACTCGTAGATCTGGTCGCCTACGGCGAAGCGGAGGAAGTGGCGGTGGGATGGGTGGATGGAGATGTGGAAGTAGGCATCTTTTAGATCCACAACTCCAAACCAGTCCCCCCTGCGGAGGAGGGGGATAATCTTCTCCAGGGTCACCATGCGGAATTTTTTGTAGACGAGATACCTGTTCAGTACTCGCAGATCCAGGATGGGTCGAAGGCCTCCGTCTTTCTTTGGAACTGTAAAGTAGCGGGAGAAGAGGCCCGCTGGGTGACTGTGTGGTACTCGGCGGATGGCGCGTTTCTGGAGAAGGGAGGCGACCTCGTCCAGTAGACAGGGAGAAGGAGGCGTGCGGAGGATGTTTCCTAGGGGGGGAGTGGAGGAGAGTTCTAGAGAATACCCGTTCCTCACTACTGAGAGCACCCATCGATCGGAGGTGATGGCTTCCCAGGCGGCGAGGAAGGGACGGAGCCGGACGGACTCCGAGTCAATAGTCGTCTCGATGCCTCCTCTCTCTGGGCTTAGAGGGAGGGGCTGAGGGCTTGGGCTTCCTGGTCTTAGATCCGAGGGAGGCGAAAGGGGACGGCTTGGATGGCTTATCCCGGTGTCCCCTGGAGGTGGATGGCTGAGCTGGTGGCCAATATCGACGTCTGTGTTGGGTCCGAAAGGAATGAGGTGATTTGGAGGGTATGACATTTAGCTTTTTGGCCGTGTCATGCCTCTTATGCTTCTCCTCCATGAGGTCGTCCGTAGAGGAGTGGAAGAGACCAGAGCCATCAAATGGTTGCACCTCAATCTGGGCTTTGTGGTTGTCCGTGAGGCCCGTTGTACGCAACCAAGCGTGCCTCCTGAGGGTGATAGAAGTGTTTATCACCTTGGAGGCGCAGTCAAAGGTGTGCTTGGCTGCCCTCATTTGCTGTCCCGCCAGGGTCATGGCTTCATCGTACAGGGCGAGAGCTTCTGCCCGGTGCTCCTCTGGAATTTTCTCCAGGAAAGGGTGCAGGTGGGTGAGGAGGTCTCTTTGGTAGGCACCCATGGCTCCCTGATAGTTGCACGCCTTGTGGATAAGGGTGGAGCAAGAATAGAGGTGCCTACCAATGGTGTCAAGCTTGCGGCCCTCTTTAGATGGCGGGATGGGCGTCTGGCTTGTTCTGGACTGCACTTGCGAGTCGGCCACCACCAGGGAGTTGGGAGGCGGGTGTTTGTCCAGGTAAGGGGCACTCTCATCGTGCACCCTGTAGAGGGCCTCAAGCCTTCTGGAGACGCGGGTGGCCGCCGGGTTCTGAAAGGCATCCTCCGCCATCGTCAGGAATGAAGGAATCATGGTGAGATGGACGGGCGCCGTCTCCTCCGCTGTCAGCCGGCCGAAGATGTGACATGGCCTCTTGGGCTTGGGCTGGTGCACCGGGAGGTCAATAGTGTTAGCCATGCGCACCACGAATGCGGTATAGTTCCGCATGGACTCCGACGAAGAAGGCGGCATCTTCTCCTCTAGGTCGGAAGAGGGCGATGTCACAAATTGAATCGAATCCGAAGCCTCGGATTCGACGTCGGAGTCGCTGGAGTCCTCTGAGGAGACAGGCGGTGTCTTAGGGCGACGGCCCTGAGGCTCCTCGGCGTCTGTGGTCTGTAAAGACCATTGTTTGCCATCAAATCTGAGGGAGAAAGCTGGTATCGGGAGGTGAGGCATCGCGAGAGCTGCGGGTGCCTCGGATTCGGCGCGGCGTCTCTTGGGCGGAGCGTGGTGGTCTTTTGGCGGGCTCAGCGCCTCCGCCACCGCGACGGCTGCTGGTAAGGACGAACCCGGCAGGGAGTCATGCGCCGACATGGCTGACTCCTTTGTCTTGCGCTCCGCGTGGCTCGAACCCGAAGGGGAGTGGTGCCTCTTGCGGTGCTTGTCCTTCTTCCCCGATTTCGACGGTTTTTCTTCTGTTGTCCGTACCGACGGGTTCGAGGAGGTAGCGGTCGAAGCCGTAGCCTGAGTGGTGGCCGGGACCGACTTCTTCTCGGGTTCGGAGGCTGGAACGGCGTGCTTTGCCGGTTGGGTAGCCTGAGGCGGAGGCGCCGTACGTCCTGGGGACCGACGGGTCCCGGGTTCGGAGGAGGACCGACGGGTCCCGGAGTCGGCCTGCTTCTTGGACTCCTTCCCGAATAGGGCCGCCCTCGTTCCATCATCATAGTCATCATCGGATGACTCCCCGGATTCGTCGGATCGCTGCAGCGGGTCGAATTCGGGGCAGGAAAAGAGGCGTCCGCCGGAACCGGAGTACTCGGTCTCGACGAGAAGCGGGCCCGAGGCCGCCGCGGCCTGAGAGGCTGCCGGCTTGTGTGGTTTCGCCGACTTAGCGGGTGGGGGGGGCGTCTTCGAAGATTTGGTCTTCGAGACGGCCTGGAGAACCGGGATCTTTTTGGAAGTCCCCTCCCGCTCTGTAGCCTCCGACTTACGTGGCTGCTCGGCGGCGGCGGCTGCTTCCATAGCTGGCGGACGAAGGGACTTCTCTAGCAGGTAAGAGGCAAGCCGGTTACGGCGGTTTTTCAATGCCTGTGTACTGAAGCCTCGGCAAATGGCGCAGGCCTCCGGGCGGTGTCCCTCGCCGAGGCACAACAGGCACTTCTCGTGTCCGTCGGAATGTGGAACTTTAGCTCCGCAGTCCGAACAGTTTTTAAAAGGTTGAGCAAAAGGCATGAGTCGTCGTTCCGAGGTCAAAAGCCGAAAAAATCCAAAAAAGCACGTGAAACGCAGGAGACTAACGAAAGGCGAACCTCTAGCCAAGGCGGTAAAGAGGAACTGAGGTTTGGGCGGGAAGGCCCGCGCGCATGCGCGCAGGGCGGGGGGGCGGAGACTAACGATTTTCCTTTGCTTGGAAAGGCCGACCTCCGGCGCAGGGGCGCCTGGGAAACCCTTTTGTGTGGCTTCACGAAGGCCACGAGGGAGAAACTGACCCTTTCCTCACACCCCATCTCTGTCACATCTCAACAGTTGATTAGACATTAAAAACTCTCTTTAGAAATGTTGCATTCCCTTCCCAGCTCTGAGAACAGTAGCAGGCGTTAAGTCATTCTGAGTTCCACCATTAAGTTATTTGTTCAAGCTGCCTCAACTACCTGAGCCTAAATTTAAAAAAAAAAAACATTCAGGAAAGCACACAAACAGGACACCTTGCTGAAACACCTAATACTATAAACATCAAAACAATAAGGGCTAGCCTTTTTAATAGCTCATGATTAATCAAGACACCTTGTACTATAAGTGAATCCTCTATTCTATGAGACAACCAACAACCAGATAGCAATGCCTTGTACTTAGTACTTATTCAAGGCCTGATTTTTACAAGCAGCAGCATCTACATGTTTCCTCTGTAACACAGGCATAGAGTAAAGCATTTTCAAGACCCAATAATCTTTTCAATAGTTTGCTCCATCGCCATAGCTCTTTGCCTGGGCAAGTAAAAACTGGTAGGAAACAGGTGTAGTCTGGCTGAAAAAATGTCCCTTCAAGTTGATTCCCAAGCAGCATATGTCCAAGGATAAATGCTACAGCAAATGAATTATGTGGAGTTTAAAACTACCACAATGCAGTGCTTCAGTAAAAAAAACCAAACCCCCCATGCATAAGTATCCAGGAAGCTGCCTGAATTCCTAGCCCAAATCATATGTAAGCTAAGACAGATGCCACATCAGCACTATTTATGTTCTATACAATAGAACTGAGTGTTAAAGAGGTAAAACTCCATTTATTTCCCGACATTACTACTACTTCCCCAGTCATATCAATGACAAGACCAGTTTACACTAGCACTTGGTCTAATTTTGATAAACAGAAGCAGATTTTCTCCTAGCAAATTGTACATTTCAGGGTGTTGTGACCTAGAGATAGTCCAGCTCTAGCAGTGAAGCTATCACATCTGATTTCTGGACTAAGCTGCTTAGTTAGTGCGACCATACATGCGCAAAAGATTATCAGGGTATTTCTGACTGACCAGTTGGGACAAGAAACATTGGTTAGATAAAACTTCTAGTGCTATAAATGACAACTACATGCAACTGAGTCAATTCTGACTAATGGTCACCCTTGCCAGGGTTTCCTAGGTATCAAGTATAGTAGAACCCCTGTATCCACTGTTTAATTAACCACTGATTCAGTTAACCACGGTTGGCAAAGGGAAAAATAAATTAATAATTCAGCAGCCGCAAAGCAAGCTACTGTCACAAACAGCAGCTGTACAGCAAGCTACTGTTGTAAAACAGCAGCCTTAAAGCAAGCTACTGTCAGAAAATAGCAATTTTGGGGAGGGGGGCTGGCAGTGTCTCTGATCCATGGTTTTCGTTATCCACAGGAAGGCCTGAAACCTATCCCCAGCACATACTGGGGTCCTACCATACTGAAGTGGTTTATTAGTCTCTTCCTCTACTAGTGCCATGGGATTGCGTAGCTTTCACAAGGTTACAGAGGCTGTCTTTTCTTTAGAAAGGCACAGCAGGGAACTGAACTCTCAACTCAAATTCTCCAACTCATTGAGCTATCCTGCTAGCATGATCATTCAACCACCCATAAGCACAACATTAACACTCAAGAGAAAACCTTTCCTTCTTTTAAAATACTAGAACCCTGAACCATCCAACGACATTAAATAACAGAAAATCCAAAATGAACAAAAATAGCTCTTTGTTCACTTTTATAACTGCAAAATTATTTCCATCAGGTTGTGATGACCACCATGTTGGATAAATTGAACAGAAGTTCATGGATACCAGGATAGTCTTGGAGCTAGTTACCATAGATATCTCAGCAGCAGCACACTTCTAAATGCAAATTGCTGGAGAACATAAACATGTTCCTGGCTTCCCTCAAAGGTATCTGGTTGGCTACTGTGGAACTTCAAGCTAACCAACAGAATTGTGTTCTTATTGCTATTTTTTTAATCATTAAAAAACTGAGGATATATTTACTAAACTGAGGAATGAGAGCAACAGCAGCTCCTAAAGTATATAGATTTTGAGGGTGTATTCATACAGAACACCCATTAAATATGGGTAATAAACTATTTTACTATCTTTAAACCTTAAATCAAAACTGAAGTACCTAATCCCAGCAAGGCAAGTTGAGAATTTTAATGCCCAACGTTATTTGGATCGCTGGCTTTCCACAAGTAGGCCACGCCTGTAACTGAGCAAACCAATGTCAGTTGCTTCTTCAATAAATTAAATAAATACTGTACAGACTTTGAAATAAGTCAAGCACTCTTTGTCTCCATGTCCTTCTATTTGTGCTAAAAGAGATCTTAAGTCATAATCTGGACACAATAGTAAATATCTGTTTTGGGTCCCTGAACCAACATACTGTGGCCAAATGCAACAAGGAACTATTACATCCTATCAAGTGCAACCCAACTGTTACCTCGCTAGCTGGTTGGAAACCCCAACATTGTTCCAACCATCTGAAGAGCTAGGCTTTGGTGATATGAAAAGAACCATTATTATTACGTTTGTGGTCTACCTGAGTGGCAGCTTTTCCCCAATATTTTCCCTTTGGGGAGAAAGGCAGCATAGAAATAAAGTTTTATCATCATCATCATCATCATCATCATTATATAAACTTTCATGAGCAGGTTTGGGGAGTTAACTTTGGTGATATGAAAAGAACCATTATTATTACATTTATGGTCTACCTGAGTACTCATGGGAGGCAGCTTTTCCCCAATATTTTCCCTTCGGGGAGAAAGGCGGCATAAAAATAAAGTTTATTTATTTATTTGGGGGGAGTTACCTGTTTGACAGCAACTTACTTTTTCTGTAAAACGCCCTGGAGCCCACAAAAAAACTTGCTGTAGCTCTAGTCTAACCATTATGATCCTTCTGTTCCAAAGGAACTCTCCCACCTCCATTTTTAGGTCAGTTCACTCACAGAGCCGAGCGGGGCACGGCGTATGTGTGTCCCTCCTTTGTCCTACCTAGCCCCACAGAACCCGAGGCCGCTCTTTGGGGCGACCTAGACCTAAGTTAGTGGAAGTCTCTCTCTCTCCCCCCCCCCAGCCTCCGCCGCTTAGTTAAAAAATAAACAACGCTTGGCGGGGCTGGTGGGTGGAAGGACTTCAGCCTCGCTCCGTCCAGGGTTCGGTTCCGGGAGACGGAGGGAAAGAGTCCCACCGGGACCCCAAAAGACGGACAGAAAGAGAAACACCATCATCATCTCAGGGCCTTCCCGCTGACTAAGAATCCACCCCCAACCCCCCCTCCCGCCACGCACAGTCGCGCGCGGTTCGGCGAGGTTCGCCCCCGCGGCCTTCCCCCGAAAAGGGCTTCCGGGGCCTCCGAGCCCGGCGGCGGCGGCGGCCCTGGAGAGGCTAAGAACGGACCTGCCCAGCAGCCGGCGGGGGAGCCGATCCGCCCCGTCCAGCTCGCCACGGCCTGTTTCGCCCTCGAGCCTCTCCCGCGAGAGGGAGGGAGGGACGGAGGGACGAAGGGAAGGAAGGAAGGAGGGTCCCACTTACTCGCCGCCGTTCGGGGTGGTCTCAGCCGCGGGCCGGGCCGGGAGCTGCCTGCCGGTGCCGGGGGACGAGCGGGCGCATCCTTGGCCCCCGGGCTACGGGGCTAAGGGACACGCGCGGCCGCCGCGGCCCTCTCGAGCCGGCCAGCCGACGACGGGGAGCCCCCCAGGCCGATCCGAAGCCGTTTCTGCCCGATCCCGGGCCCGGCGCTCGCCAGCGAGCTCGGCTCGGCTCGGCTCGGCCCGGCCCGGCTCCCCGCTTCTCTTCGAGCTGCTTCTGCCGCCGCCGCCGCCGCGCCCTCGGGAGGGGAGGGGGCCCCCTCGGTTCAGCCCAGCTGCTCCCGCTCAGTTCCGCGCCCCTCGACTGAGCCAGGCTGGACCGGTCGAGCGCAGAACGCAAGCGACCACCTCCCGCGTCTAGACCACAAGGCAGAGGCAGCCGAGCGCCGAGAAAAAGGAGGAGGAGGCGAGGCATCGGGACCCACGTGATCCGTGGCAGTTGCCAGGCCCCGAGTGCGTGGTACGCGCGTGGCGAATAGCCACGTCCGACTGTTTAACCGAAACGTCGGGCGTTCTTTCGGCAGAAAGGAATCTTCTTATAAAATCTTCTTATAAAATATGCATACGTGTCTCTCCTTGCCACAAATCTCCCTTTGGGGGAAAATCGCCACAGCATACAAGACTTGTACATGTTCAAGGGGAAGTTGGAAACTTGCTCCCCTTCTTAAGTCTGTTTGAATATCATTCACTCGCATGTCCATCAGGGGACACTTTCCTATTCACATCAATTGCCCACCCCGAGTGGCTTGGAGAGAGGAAAAACCGCTCTGCTAAAATTTGGTGAAACTTTCTGACCACTGGAAGCCCTCCTGCCCAAGAGTGAAATGTTATTTTCATCCTTCTTTTAAAGCTGTTAATAAAAATATACTCAGCACTTAAGATTTACTTCGAAATAGGCATGGACAGGTCAAGCAATAAATCCTATCTGCCTCCCCAAAAAACTGATGATTGCTTTTTATAATGAATCCTAATTAAAAACTTTCCAGTTTCCACCTAGATTTCATCTATCACCGAGCTCGCTCTTGCACATATTTGGGACCGGAACAAAAAACGGAGCGCGCTACTCACGTTTTTTCCATTTGATCATGTTTTCCACTTGGTTCTGTCCAAATGCTGGCTTACGTCTTTCCGTTTTCACCTGCAGGAAGGCTAAATCCTGCAGCGACTCAGGTCAGCAAACAGCTAAAGCAAAGTTTCTCCTTTGGGGAATTACCAGAAAACAGACCCCTCAGGTCACAGCCAAAAGATCTATCTACGGTAGTTGTTATCCGCAGACTGAGCTTGGAGTCCACTCGGAACTTTTTTTCCAGAATTCTTTAAAGTGTCCCAGGAAGTATTTTTATTGGCTTGCTTTTTAATTAGCTCAAACCCACAATTCTGGTAATTCACTAGGCTTTTTCTTATGAAGGGAGTAGCTGATAAGCCTGGCTCTGACCATTGTGCATTGTAATGTAAATACCTTAGTATTAGCACCTTTGTCGGAAACATCTGGGCAATTCATGAGGAATATTTCCATCAACTATTCAAGATACTGATTGATAGGATTTGGAAAGCAAATCTGATCTTCAGCTTATCCTGCTGTTTTGTTACTAGGCCTCTCTTTTTACTTAAATATTGTATAGGCATTCAAATTCACGAGTTAAGCGTTGATCCCCTTACATATATAGTACTGTATATACCTTTTGACCTCTTTACAAAGCCAGCATTTCAGAATTGGCTAAAATTTTACTGTACTTTAAATTTAAATTAATAAACCTTCAAGATTTTGTACAGAAAAAACATGGCCATGTCAAACATCCATGTTTCCCATTAAAACCAAGCTAACAAAATTATATACCCCTACAGTGACCTAAAGCCATGTATTTTGTGTATTGTACCACCCTTAGAATTATACTATAACCATGTTATCATAATTATAACCAGTTGTGTAGTGGTAACTTTGGAAATGCAGGTGATCCTCATAATACAGTAGTTCCCAAAGCAGCCCCATCATATGGCAACTAATTTGTTATGACTATCAAGTTGTTTTCATAAGGAACCTATGAACACATTTTTATATTATTTTTATTTTTATTACATGAGGAACAAGCATACACTTTCAGTCCTTACAACTATTTCCATAAACATTACACCATCCTATTATCCCTTCCTCGTTAACCCTCCCTGCTCCCCCAACCCAGCAAGCACAGATTTCATTTCCCTCTCATATTAAACATTATTAAGTCACGATGGAATAGTCTCTAGCCTATTTCTCGTTTTCATGCTTTCCTTTTATCCAAATTATATACTGTACTTCTCCCACTCTTTTAAAATTCTATTTTCCCTATCTTTCCTTCTTGCATAATTTGTATCCATTCATTTTGAAAAAATATACAGTATATTCTTTCCATTATCATATTTTCATTTTTCTTCCTCCTTCCACCCATGTTATTATAGCCAATGCCATCCTGTAATACACAATCTTTTTTGTGTCTCTCCAATTATTTTCTCTATCTACTAACCCTAAGAATATGTGATCTATTTTTACCTCAGTCCTTTTCTTTGTAATTTCTGATAACCAATTTTCTTTCTTCGAAAATTTTCTTATTGTCTCATATTTCCATATCATGTCTACAAGGGTACCCTTTTCCTTTTTACAATATTGTGATATATTATTATCCATTCTATTTAATTTCTATTGGAACCAGTGTTCATATCTCCTTTTCATACTTTCTGCCACCATCCATCTTTGATTCCCTAATATCCATTTTAACTTATTTACCCCCTCTCCTGCTAGTATTAGATCATGCAAATCCTTAATTTTATAATATCCTTTCTGTTTTAATTTATTTATATCTTTTTGTGACAATATCTTCCCCCACAGGAACGTATGAAAAAGTAACCTCTGAAAAGTCCTATTGTCAACAGGCCTGCTCAGCTGTGCTGACTTTATTCGGTCAATCCATCACTTATTAGGTTGTATTCCTTTTCTGTTGCCTTTAGTTTCCCCTTGTTATTATCGTTTCCAATGACTAATGTCTTCTCACAGTATGCCCAAAATACAATAGCGGTTGATTAAACATTTTTGTGCCTCTGCAGTGAGTTGAGGCTTCATTTGCAATACAACTCAATTGTCTTTCTGGTGCTCCATGAGGTCTCTAAAGCTCTCAACATCACACTAAAAATAAATATATTTATCCTATCAGCTTTCTTCACAACCATAGAGAGTAATCAGGAATATGACCACCCTTCAGATTTCTTGGCTGCAGTCTTTACTTTGATGTTTGAATCCTAAAGGGGATTGAAAATAAAACATCCAACATTATAATGCCACTGTACAAGACGATAGTAAGGCTGCACCTAGAGTATTGTGTACAATTCTGGTCACTGCATCTCAAAAAAGTCATAGTGGAACTGGAAAAGGTGCAAAAGAGAGTGACTAAAATGATTACTGGACTGGAGGAGCTCCCTTATGAGGAAAACATTTGGGGCTCTTTAGTCTGGAAAAAAGGCCCCTGAGGGGGCATATGATTGAGACCTACAAAATAATGCAGGGCATGAGTAAAGCGGGTAGAGGGACACTCTTCTCCCTCTTACAAAATACCAGAACTAGGAGACATACACTCAAATTGAGGGCTGGGAGAGTAAGAACAGACAAAAGATTATTATTTTTACCCAGTATGTTGTTAGTCTGTGGAACTCCCTGCCATAGGATGTGGTGATGGCATCTGGCCTGGATGCCTTCAAAAGGGGATTGGGCAGATTCCTGGAGGAAAAGTCCACCACAGATTACAAACCATAATGGAGAAGTATATTCTCCAGGCTTAAAAATGGTGTACTTCAAGGGCCAGATGCAGGGGAGTGGTATCAGGAGACAGATATCTCGTTTTATGCGCTCCGAGACGCATCTGGTGGGGCCACTGTGAGGTACAGGAAGCTGGACTAGATGGAGTTTTAGCTTGATCCAGCATGGCTCTTCTTAATGTTCTTATGTTATGAAAGGTCTAACTATTTCTATTTCTTCATTGTCAACATTAAGGTTATGTAATTTTACTACAGATATATTAAAGCACCTCCACTGGTTGCCAATCAGCTGTCAGGCACAATTCAAGGTTCTTACCTTAACCTACAAAGCACAAAACAGCCTGGGTCCAAGCTACCTCAAAGAATGAATCTCGCAGTATGAACCGGCTTGGGTTTTAAGGTCATAAGGAGAGGCCTTTCTCTCTATTCCGCCACCTTCACAGGTGCCCTCAAACACATGAAAAGGCCTTTGTTGCTGCTCCCAGACTTTGGAACTCTCTTCCACTGGAGGCCAGGTCTGCCCCATCTCTGCTGTCTTTCTGGAAGCAGGCAAAGACCTTCTTCTTCAGGCAAGCTTTCCCTGAATGAGGGACTACCTAATGTGTGACTTTATATGGATTACTGTACAATACATGATTGCATTGACTAATTTCATAGTGTTTTCCACGGTACTTTTCACCCCTCATAATGGATTTTTCTTTTCTTCTTGTGTGTTTTTATACTTCTAATGTTACCTTTTAATGTTCTTGACTTGAATATGTCTTAATGTTCTGGACTGTATATTGTCCCTTATTATTGTAAGCCACCTTGGGTCCTTTTCCAAGGAGAAAGGTGGGGTAAAAATATTCAAAATAAAATGAATAAAACAAATCTTCATCCCCCATTATTTCAAGCAATTTTGGAAGTTGAGTCATGGCTACTGGACTTCTTTTTTGAGAGATAGGAACGTTTCGCTGTTCATCCAAACAGCTAGTGCAAATCCTCCATCTTATGGGCAGCTTTGACCTCTTGTCACCCTGGCCTGAATTAGGCTCATAAGATGAACAATGGCCTAAGTAGGCTCGTTAGGGAGACAATAGTATCCTTAGCCTTAAGGTGAACAATGGCCTAAGGTGCTGAAACCTATCAAGAATGGGTCGTTAGCTATGGCCTTGGTGGTGAAGGCTTTTTGATTTGTACTTTGAAAAGAAATCCTGTAGCCCTGACTCAACTTCCAGATAAACTCACAGTCAACTATATTTGACACAAGTAATGTGTCAAAAATAACTACAGATTGCATTTATCATCATACAATTTAGTTATGCCAGTAATTTTAACATGAAATTAATTACAGGACACTGGTTGTATATACCTGATTGTGACTATTTCCTTTTTGCAGTCACTAGGTTATACCGTATTGTAATTGTTAATTTAACTCAATAAACATGCTTTTTGCATGCTTTTAAAAGCTGCTAGCTATGAATGTTTAGTCTCAATAAATGGAAATTAAGTAATTAAATTTTAAAAGAATGGCCATTATCCTATATGCGTTTGTATGACTTACCATAGAAGAATAAAGAGTTGCTGGGTCACATCTTGTGCGGTTGGGTGTGTGACCAAGCATGTGCTAAAAAGTGTATTAGCATTTAGCTCTAAATAGCCATGCCAAGTTATGCAAACCTTATATAAGCATCAATAGGATTCTGGTCGATAATAGCACATACTGTAACTACTTTTGAGAGTCTTGGAACAAATACCAAACATAAGAACATGCGGATCTCTTAATGGTAATATGCAACTTGTCTCTTAAAACGGCCACAGTGCCGGAGGACTGGAGGATAGCGGATGTCACACCAATTTTTTAAAAAGGAAGGAACGTGGACCTGGGAAACTTCAGGCTAGTTAGCCTTATATCTGATTACTGGGCTGGGGGACCTCCCTTATGAGGAAAGACTACAGCATTTGAGGCCCTTTAATCTGGAAAAAAGGCACCTGAGGGGTATATGACTGAAAAATACAAAATAATGCAGGGCATGAGTAAAGTGGATAGAGGGACGCTTTTCTCCCTCTCACAAAATACCAGAAATAGGGGACATCCACTCAAAGTGAGGGTTGGGGGAGTGAGAACAGACAAAAGATTTTTTTTTACCTAGCGTATTGCTAGTCTGTGGAACTCCCTGCCACAGGATGTGGTGATGGCATCTGGCCTGGATGCCTTCAAAAGAGGATTGGACAGAATCCTGCAGGAAACGTTCATCACAGGTTACAAACCATGATGGAGATGTGTAATCTCCAGGCTTAAAACCGGGGTACTTCAAGGGCCAGATGCAGGGGAGTGATATCAGGAGACAGATACCTAGTCTCGTGTGCTCCCAGACGCATTTGGTGGGGCCACTGTGAGATACAGGAAGCTGGAATAGATGGGTCTTTGGCCTGATCCCTGAAGATTACACATCTCCATCATGGTTTGTGTAACCTGTGATGGACTTTTCCTCCAGGGATCTGTCCAATCCCCTTTTGAAGGCATCTAGGCCAGATGCCATCACCACATCTTGTGGCAGGGAGTTCTACATCAAATAAATTGTTGACCAACTTCTGGTGTAGCTATTATCGTGGTTAAAAGCTCATTAGAAAAAGACAGCAAATTATTTTCACAGATCTATTGACTTGGAGAAAGGAGAAGGTAAGAACATCTTGTAGTCTTGACATGGGCAACTGACCTCAGTTCTGCATAAAGCCATCTGGATACTGCCCTTTTATTATTGTATGTACTATAAGCAGTGTTGCAGTGTTAACCAGCATCGTGCAGGGGAGTGTGCCTGAAAGATAAACCCTTCACAAGAACCACACCTCCAGTTGGAATGTGGGCATTGGGTGGGTGGGAGTTGCTGAGAAACTCCTGAACCACTTCACATCTACTTATCATAAAGGAGCAAATGTTTTCAGCAAAATGTAGAATTAGTACACCATGTCTCTTCTAAGCTTTTATGGCCATGACTATAGGTTAACGCTGGTAGGTCAATACCCCAGGACTTTGACTTGACTATGTGAAAAACTTATTCGTGGAGAGAGAAATACATGAATAATCAAACAATGCACCTGAGCAAGGCAAAGCATCAGCAGAGGCACCATAAAACTATTGCTGCTGCTTCTCTTTTTTTCTTTGAAAAAAATGTGATCCACAGATTAAAGCATCATATATATAGCTAGCTGTTATTTTATATCTAACCTATATTTTGAGAGCGGAGGACATTATTTGTTTCTGCACAAAACCCGTACACTCTTATTTTAAAGCTTTTACAGCTGCAGCCAGTAATTTTCTCATGAGAGTACAGTACCTTACTCTGATAATTCTGAAACATATTATCATGGAGAATGCTTTTATTGATTTTAGTGTGAGAAACGTTAAGCGTTGTAATTTTTTTTCTTGTTAAGGTTTCTATAATTTTTAAACATCAGACCAATAGACTAAAACAAAATAAATTCCTGCAAGATTCATCTCCTCCTACTACTGACCAAAATTATGCAGATAAATTTAGAGCTCTGACATGACCATGGCCTAGAAATAGAAGTTTACAGGAAACCCACCCATACTGACAAGTACCTACTGTTTGACTCCCACCATCCATTACAACACAAATTGGGAGTCATAAGGACTCTAAACCACAGAGCAGAGTGCATCCCCACCTCCACAGAACCTAAGAAGAAGGAAGACAAGCACCTGAAGACAGTGCTTAAGGCCTGTGGATATCGAAAGTGGGCATTCAACAAAGCAGTGTCCCGACCCAGAAGAACAATGGATCAACCTGAGACCCAGACCCAACGGAAGAACCTGGTCATTCCTTCCATGGTGGGAGTGTCTGAAAAGCTGAAAAGGATTTTTGCCAAACACCACATCCCCATTTACTTCAAACCCACAAACACACTAAGGCAGAGACTCATCCACCTAAAGGAGCAATAAAGTATATGTGGTCCAATGAAATGAGGCGTGTGCAGAGCTCTACATTGGAGAAACCAAACAGCCACTAAACAGGAGAATGTCGCAACACAGGAGGGGCAACAGCTCATGACCAGTATCAGCCCTGTACCTTCATTTGAAGGACAAAGGACTCTCAGTCAAAGATGAGGATGTACACATATTAGATAGAATAGAAGATGGTTCAAGAGCAGGGTCATTGAGTGTGTATTGAAAACCCCTCTTTCCACAGAGTTGGGGGACTTGGGCACAATCTATATGCCACTTATGCTGTTCTTTCATCAATTCCCAGACAAATCAGAAGCACTTCACATCTCCACCAGCAAGGCCACAACTAATGACTCATACTTAATGGTTGTTGGGAAGGATTGCATAGGTGCAACTTTCACACACCCCAGCCGTTGTATATCTAAGTAGGTTATTAAGCCATTGTCCACCTAACAAGCCTACTCAGGCCACTGTCTAACTAGTGAGCATACCTAATGAGACCAGGGTGATGTGAAATCAAGGTGAACTATAAGTTGGAGGTCTCACCACTAACTTTCCTCAGACTGATAAAGCTGCTTGAATGAGTAGTGAAACATTTCGATCTCATACGGGAAAAAAAAGTCCAGTTGCCATGACTCAACTCCCAGATAACCTCACCTGGATGACTGGGAATCTTAATAGACATTGGCTTTTAACAGATTTTTGGGCAGTGAAGAGCTTTCATTTTGGGTGCTTTGCATTGTTATTTTCACTGTGTGGGTTTTTGATGTGTTTTTTAGGCGTTTAAACTGTATTTGTTCCAATAGTATTGTATGATTAATTTTAGAAGAGTTTCTTGTAGTTTTAGTTGTTGTTGTTGTTGTTGCTTTTCATAATGTATGAGTTGCCTTGGGTCCCTTCTTCCTTCACCAGGAGAACAATGGCTTGAAAATTAAACTTGTCTCAGTTGATCTTGTTGATCTTTTAGACATGATCCTATCCTGAAGTCCCATTAAATCTTATTTCTAAATAAGTGTGTGTAAGATTTTACACTGATGTCCTATGTTTGGCTACTCAGAAATAATGAGGTAGATTTCTTCCTAATTAAGGACTATAGCTTTAGTGTGCCTTCAATGCAAAAGGTCTGAATTCCCACATTCCTGTGATCAATAGTGGTTCTCTTATTGTTTCTGCTATTGCCTTTACCCCGGTTAGATGTATGTTTTGTGGCTGTTCTGTCTTCATTAAAATTGTACACATGCATATTCAGAAGTACCCCATCTCTTGGACAACAAAACTGTGAGTTCCAGGCAACCTGACCTACATACCTTTAGCAATGTAGGGCTACATGGCCTCATTATTTCAGGTGACGTGGAGGATGCTGTGCCAGTGAGGAAGTAACCTTTCATTTCAATGTAGACTGCTGTTGTAGGTAGAATTGAAAGGTTGCCATCTTTGCCTTTTTTCCTAGGCAAAATAGATTACATTCTATTGCTAGGGTAGGTAGGTAGGTAGGTAGGTAGGTAGGTAGGTAGGTAGGTAGGT
>JAHTLZ010000129.1:70320590-70336608 GCA_023846285.1 Phrynocephalus versicolor | reverse complement strand
TTGTCCGATATAAGGGAATTACACTTTATTTTCACGGTGGGTTTTTTTTTTTTTTGCCATGTTCTTCTAGCGCCAACACTCATTTTTCACTGGTACAGCAGGCATTTCCAGTTAGCATTTGTGTTGTCATAACCAAATATGATGAATAATTATCCTGATGTGCATATTTTAACATTAATTTAATATATAATCTCTTTCCAGCATCCTTTTTGGAGAGCTTTTTTAAAAAGTATTTCACAATCTGGCTTAGATTTTAACATGTTATTTTGTGGCCTTTTTAAGGAAAAAAAAACAGATATGTTCACTTTTCACTGGTAATGAGGGAATTTAGAAATAAGCTAAGTAGGACCAATTATTCCTTTAAACCTTAAGGGACTCTAATTTAATTTCCTGAATTGGGTAAAATTAACATTTGTTCCCAACCTTGATTTTTAATTAATTTTCAGCCAGTGAGGGAAATGACTAACATTTCATTTAGAGCTTCTAAAAGTCAAAGGCCTTTTAAGAATCTAAGAATCCCAAAGGTGTCTATTTGCCCATCACAGTAATTTTTAAATACTGTAATTATAAAAGGTCTGTCCCACAGGTAGTCTTCCAATCCTTTTATATGAAGTCTGGATTGATTAAACAAACATACAAACAAATAAAAATAGCTATAAATGGTAGAGCAGCACTGCATTATATAAGAGCCCTTACTTGGATGAATGCCATCAAAACCTGATGACTTTGCTACCTTATTTGCCAGATAATCTAGTGTAATATTGCCTTCATATAGATCTTTACTGGCTGCTAGACAACATCAGCTGAGATGTGATGATCTCATTAGCATCTTCTGAGGCAAATAATGCTGCATCTGTGTAATTTTTTATTACTGTTGTTTTGTAGTCTTCCTAAGCATGCTTCTCCATGGGTAATTATTTTATTCTTCTTGAAGAGAGAGAAAAAGAAATAGATTACATTTAGGTCCCTAAAATTAAAATTCTGTCACATTCCCTAAATTAAGTATTTGAACGATCCAGTACTTTTACTCCATCTAACATTCTGGCGTATGGTGACTCGGTAAGTAACCTCCAAAATGTCTTAACAACCATTCTCAGCAACATCAAACTCAAGGCTGTGGGCTCCATTATGGAGTCATTGCAACTCTATCTGGCCATCCTATTTCCCTGCTGCCATTTATGGGATGCGTTGAAAATAACACACTCCACTCTGCACAGCATTTCACTTTTTCTACTTTTCTTTTTGTGTTTTTAAATTCCCCTCATTTCTCAATTTGCTTTATGGCAGAACTAACCAGAAACAAGGGTGAGGTCTCCTACCAGCTGCCCTGCTATGTTGAATAGTCACTGAACTGAGGAAAAAGGCAATAACTGGCTGAAATAATGTGGGAAACTCTACTGCTGAATATGCTAGCAATGGGCAGGAAAGCTCCTATGTAACTCCCCCAGGCTTTCCAAAATGCCATACAGTGTAATTAGGGCCCACCTTGGTTGGGAATAGTGGCTTTCATTTAAGAAGAGCTGCCATCAGCCTGAAAGCTGTGATTACTTTAATACCATTGCTGATTACATAAGGGATATCATGCAGCAGGGTGTGGTGTACTGGGAAAGAACCACATGTACTAGAAAAGCAAGCAGCCACAAGCACTGCCAGAAAGGCTCTCTCCCTGCCACTTTTTGCTGATCTTACTCACATTCTAAATCACATAGCATAGCTGGTTTTGGGAGAGGATGGTTTATATATACACTTTGCCCTGCTGTTCTAGGTCACAGGCTGGAAACTTGTTAGCCTGCCAGATGGCGTCTGACCAAAAAGCTATTTTGCAGCTTCTGTGGCGACACACACTCAGAAGGAATGATCTTTTTGGGTCTCTGGCTGAGAGCAAGCATCTCACCAGAGGAGAGGCCAGCCCAGAAAGAAGAGTTGTAGCAGTTATCGTTTTGGAAACACTTCCAGTTGTTAAATAACCATCATCACTGCATTCCATCTGACACAGTCGCTGTATTATTAGGGATGAGCACTACATGATTGTATTCTGTAACAAAATGTACAGCTTGGAGGTTGCTGCTTTGGGGCTCAGTCCCACTTCCTGATGATCTTGCAGGCTAAGACCAAAGCATTTCATATACCACCCACATGCAGATTGACACTAGTTGTGCTGACTGGGAATTATGGAAGCTGTAATCTGACACATCTGATGAGATCCGAATTGGGGAAGGCTGGCCTAGATAATGGACATAATAACTGTTACTTATTCGTGCAGAATCCAGACGACAGCACACAAAGGGGCATTTCTCTCCTGACGCAACCGTTGCTGGGCAAATGCAATTTATCAACCAATCAGTGTATCAATGTGTTTGCAAGCACTCCATGAAACAGTGACATGAATGCCCTGAAAATTGCCCATGATTCACTGTAGGTGGTGACATAATTCTCTCATCATTTTAGAATGTTTTCCTTAGAGACTGAATGCTCCCCCACTCAAGTACTTATCACCCAAGTATAAGAGTACAGTACTTGTGTAGCACTTTAAAAAACATGAGTGAAAAGTTTCATTTAAAAAAGTACTATATTACAAAATGTAGTGTAATTTTCCAGTTCAGTGTTCTAATGAAGCTTAGCCTCTTTCAGGATATTCCATTTCATTTTCTTTCTTCCACCCTTGTTTTTCAAGTTTACCTCCTAAAGGACGTTTGACATTTTGCAAATGCTCAGGTTTCCATTAGACTGCAAACTGTCCAACTGTGTTTCTCCTTTCATTTTTTTTGGTTGCAGTTCTACAAATCCCTGACCAACCACTATCTCCTTCTTGTCTGCTCTCCTGCCCAATTTTATCTGAAATTCAGTCTTCACTCTCATTATAAGGAATTGTTAAGAACACGGTCACACCACATTAGCACTAAGGTATATATTAGCACTAAGGTATATATTTACCTACCTACCCACTTATATTGTACATATTGTACATATTGTAGATAAGCGGGGTATAAATGCAATAAATAAATAAATAAATAAATAAATTCCCAGTTTGTTGATAAAAACCAGGTACAGTACCGTGCAAGTCATTCAACAGTAGACCCATTCAAGTCAACAAGTTTATGGAGTAGTTGAGTCACTCAATCCACAATTCAAAAGGCCTACACTAGTCCTGCTAAGCAACAAGATTTTGGCCATTGTTGGGCTGATGGCGCTAAGCCCCAAAGAACCTATACAAAAGGTTCACACAAGGAACATAGGAGTACAACACAGATTTTACAAGGTATTAAAAAACTCTTTGTAACCCAGTTCCAGGAAGCCTCCCAAGTTGTTTAGGAGCAAAGCACTTTCTTTACCTGGAATTTTAAGGTTCATCTGCAATAGACAGGCCAAAACCATGTTGTTTAACAGAGTAAACGGCACTACAGTAAGCCCACTGAATTAATAGGGATATGGTAGGTCACATTCTTTGTACAGTACAGTACAGTACAGTACAGTACAGTACATTGATTCAGAGGAGTCTATTCAAGCTATTGCTATATGAAATGAATATATTCTATGACTTGGGCTAACATTCTATGTTAGCTAACATTCTATGTCATCCAAGCAAGTCAAGAGTAGGCCCATTTGAGTCAGCTGAACTAAATCCACGATTGAAAGGACCTATTCTACTCTGATTTACTATGCTAAGCAACTGACTTTTGGCTATTGTTAAGAGTCAACTCCACCACTGATGTTTTTCATTGGGAGCGAAACTTCTTCTAAACCATTTTTAGTCAGGAGTTTGGCAGTGCACATCTCTGGTTTGGCATCTAAAAGAGCTACTTTTTAAAAAAGTGAAATGTTGCTAGAAAAACAAAAAATGGTTACTGCCCAGAAGCATTTGCTTGTCAAGTCAGTATTATTGCTACAGATGACAATCAAATCTCTCTTTAATTCACAAAGAAAACACATAAGAATGTAAGAACAGCCTTGCGGGAACAAGCCACAGCCCATCCAGTCCGGCATTCTGTCTCACAGAGCAGCTCACCAGTTGCTTCAGGGTATTCCCAAGCAGATGTCTTCACCTGCTTACGATTCCCCGCAAATGGCATTGAGAGGTAGCCTGCCTATCTCTCCAACCCGTAGGTTGTCCTTAGGCATCCATTATGATAGCCATTGATACCCTCGTTCTCATGAACCTGTCCAATCCTTTCTTAAAGCTGTCAAGGCTGATAGCTATCACCACTTCTTCTGGCAAGGAGTTCCATAGACCAGTGATCCTCTGGGTGAAAAAGTACTTTCTCTCGTTTGAGATCTAGAACCCAAAAATTCGTGGAATGTCCCCTAGTTCTAGGGTTGTGTGATAGGGGAAACAGCTTTTCCTTATCTACTTTGTCCACACCGCGTATAATTTTATAAAAATCTATCAGCTCACCTCTTAGGTGCAGTTTTTCAAGAGTCAAGAGGCCCAGCCATTGCAGCCTCAGATATAAGGAAGGTGTTCCAGTCCCCTAATCATTCTGGTTGCCCTCCTCTGCGCTTTTTCCATTTCCATAATATTCTTGTGGAGGTATAGTGACCAGAACTGTACACAATACTCCAGATGGGGCTTCACCATAGATTTATAAAGAAGCAAAATGACACTTGCTGACTTATTTTCGATACCCTAATGATCCCTAGCATTGAGTTGGCTTTATTTTCACTGCTGCAGCACACTGGGTTGATACCTTAATTGAGCTGTCCACCAGGACACCAAGGTCCCTTTCGTGGTTTGTTGCACAGAGCTCAGACCCCATCAGTTTATAAATATAATTTTTTTTGCCCCAACATGCATCACTCTGCACTTACTAATGCTGAAGCTCATTTGTCACTGGTTTGCCTACTCCCCATGTCAAGAGATCTCTCTGGAGCTCCTCACAATCTGTTTTTACTGCCCTGTATAAATTTAGTGTTTTCAGCAAATTCGGTTCTTTACTCCTACTTCTAGATCATTTATGAAGAGGTTGAAAAGCAGGGGTCCCAGTACTGAACCTTGGGGGACCCCACTCTTTACCTCCCTCCACTTAAGAGAAGTGTCCATTAGTGCTACCCTGTTTCCTGTCCCTTAGCCAGTTGCTAATCCAGCACAAGACCTGTCCCTTGCTTCCATGACTGGCAAGTTTATTCAACAGCCTTTGGTGCAGGACCTTGTCAAAAGCCTTCTGAAAGTCCAGATAAACAATGTCAACTGGATCTCTCTTATCCACATGTTTGTTGACACTCTCAAAAAAATCCAACAGATTAGTGAGGCATGATTTGCCCTTGCAGAAAGAAGCCATGTTGGCTCTCCTTCAGCAGCGCCTTCTCTTCCATGTGCCTATTAATTTTATCTTTTAGGATGGTTTCCATCACTTTACCTGTGATACATGCTAAACTGACTGGTTGGTAACTCCTTGTTATTTCTTTGAGTGTTTCTAGCTATACGCTACTCAGTCTTGCTCTGCTTTCCCGATTGTTCCCTTGCATTTGTTCTGCCAGAATTTGTTTCTGCCTGCTGTCCTCATTTGGACAAGCCTTCCATCTTCTAAATGAGCTTTTCTTGCTTTTGATCACTTCCCAAACAGCTCCCGTAAGCCACATCAGAGTCCTCTTGGACCTGGCAGTGCCCTTTTTCCTTTGGGGTATGCATTCCAACTGGGCCTCTGTTAGTTTTTGTGAGCAGCCTGAATTCCTCTTGGAGTGTTTGGACTCTCTCAATTTTTCCTTTCAGCTTCTTTCTTACTCGTTTCCTCATCTTTAGGAAATTTCCTTTTTGAAAGTTTAAGGTCTCTGTGTTACATTTTATCAGTGATTTGCAGTCTATTAAGTTGAAAGTAATTGTTTTGTGGTCACTGTTCCCTATTGGATCAGTCACATTAACATTTCACACCAATTCCTGTGTATTACTCAGGATCAAGTCAAGGATTCTTATACCTCTAGTTGGGTCTTCAACAATCTGTTCCAGGGAACAATCATTTAGCATATCGAGGAACTTTATCTCTTTATCATATGCTGAACAACAGTTCACCCAGTCTATGTGAGGGTAAATGAAGCCTCCCATTATAACCAGGCTTCCTTCTTGGATGCTTCCTTTACAACGTTCTCTAGCCATCAGTCTCCCTCTGGGGCTTGGGTCGGAGGCTGACAGCGTATGCCTACTGTTAGACTAGGCCATCCTTGTGGCCTGCTACTCTTACCCACGGTTTCTAATGGTGACTCCAAATCACCTAGGTATTCCAATTTGTATGATTTTATCACTTCTTTGACATACAAGGATACACCACCTCCCGTTTTCCCCTTCCTGTCCTTTCGCTACCGTTTGCAGCCTGGGATAGCTGTATCCCATTGGTTATCATCCATCCACCAGGTTTCAGTGATGCCAATAATATCAATTTTTTTATCTAATGCTAAGTATTCCAGCTCTCCTATTTTGTTCCGAAGGCTTCTGCCATTTGCATACAAGCATTTATATATGCTTTTCTGATGCAGTCTTTTGAGTCCGGTTGCATCATTAGACTGCCTCTTGCATCCATCTTTTGGAGTGCTGGTGACTAGCTCCTAGCTCTGCTCAGTAATGTTTGCATCCTCCTCACTACTCAAGTAGACATCTTCCCGAAACAGATGCTGCCCACCTCCTGTCAACTTTCCATGTTATGAGTTTCAAAGCTGCTCTGCAACCTTTTTGATGTTGAGTGCCAGCAATCTGGTCCCATCATGGTTCAAGTGCAACCCATCCCTCCTGAACAGCTTTGGCTTGTCCCAAAATGTTCTTCAGTTCCTGACAAATCTGAAGCCCTCCTCTGAACACCACTGCCTCATCCATGCATTGAGGCTTCTGGGCTCTGCCTGCCTGGCGGGTCCTGCATGAGGAACAGGCAGCACTTCTGAAAATGCTACCTTGGAAGTCCTGGGCTTCAATCTTCTTCCTAACAACCTGAATTTGGCTTCCAGGACTGACCGCTTTGCCTTCCCAACATCAATGTGCACCATAACCGCTGGCTCCTTCCCAGTTCTCTCTAACTGTCTAGATTTCTTGTGATGTCTGCAAGCTTTGCACCTGGCAGGCAAGTCACCATAATGTTATCATGCGCAACACAAATCCATCCCTCTGTATTTCTAATAATTGAATCGCCTTTCTCCTGCAGCCTCTTCATCTACATGCACCTGATCAACTATATTAAGGGAGAGGTCAACAGTTTGTTCTTGTTGCTTGTCTTCCTGTATCTCATCAAGTGTGATTAGGGAGAGATCCTCAGGTGGAACCAGTTATTCCTCTGTGCATTCCTCATGAGGTGTGACAAGGGAAGAGCATCAAACTGATTCTGTAATTATGATAGTTATTTATCATAATAAATAATTGTGGGGAGGGGGCAATGTGTAGCCTGCATAATTAAATTGTAAACTGCCCAGAGAACACAGTAAGAACTATAGGGCAGTATATAAGCAGAACACTTTGCTTTGCTTTTTTATTTATTTGCTTTATTTAAAACATTTTAACCCACTATTCTCCTTAAAAAGGACTCAATGCAAGTTGCAACATGAAAAAGGCTATTTATTTAAAAGCCAAAACATTAAGTATACAAATATTTCAAGAATTAAACATTAATAGTTAACAAATTGAAAAATACTAGACCCTCTCAATCAATTAGCATCAGTGAAAAGATGAAGCTAAATACTTATAAATGGTGGTACAGAATAACAGGGGTGAACAACTATGCTAGACTAGAAAGTTTCAAAATGACTGAGACATGCTACCTGTTCCACAACAGTGGAATGGGATTCATTTTCCCAGATGATTCTGGGGCACTTGATGTTCAACATCATCATAAACCTTGCTCGAGAGCCATAACATCCCCAATCATGCTGCAGCTATCTGTTCTTGGGATTTGATCAATGGCTTTTGCTTCTAAGGCAAGATTTTTTTCTTCTTAGACATCTGCCTTGCTGTATAAACTATCCCATCTCCTTAGGTACTCTTCAACTCTCTGATGAAAGATTTCTGCGGAGTTCTGCTTTGGTGCATTGAATGGGATGCAGCCATATTCCTCAAGAAGGCTTGGCTCGCCCTGCTCACCGACAGGTTGGGACGGTGGTTCCTTTGAAGAAGCAAGTGTATTGTCAATGTCAGTCTGATCAGTAAGCAGTGATGCTGAAGAGACATGCTCCTTTGAGGCTAGCTGACATAGTTTGTCACTGTCAGGAGAAGAGGAAGGGGATCCTTCTGTTGTGGAACATCCATCTCCCCACTGGTGCAACAACGTATGTATGTGTGTCACTGCAGGTCTCTGATAGCTTTTAAACTGACTGACATTCTCCTTCAGCTGATGTTTAGTAGATGTCACAAATTTAGACTTCAGTGGAGGAACATTCTGCTTCTCAAGGTTTTTTAGATTTTCCATTGTTTCTTCCTGCTCCTTATTGCACTGGGACTGCCCAGCACACCTATCTATAGAGTAAGGTACAGATTTCTTCATGGGCCTTAGGCAGTTTTGCTGGGAAACTTCTGTATCAGAGTCAGTTTCACTCTCTCTAGTATGTTCCTCTAAGGAGTCAAACAAAACCCCCTTGGGCACACGATGATAGTTAGGTACCTTTTGCAGCTTTAAGGTGTTTTCCCATTTTTCATTGTTTTGCATGAATCTTTGCACTGATTCAGGAACTCGAGACTCCAGAACTGAGTAATTTCCAGATCTCAAATATTGTTGGAAATATGTCTGACATGCCTCACCTTTTACCACCGGGGTTATGGAGCAAGGCTTTAGCCAAGCTACAAACTCCAACAACTCCAGGAAAGAAGAGTGGTCTGAGTAAGGAACGACAAAGACATCGGGGTGGTTGATCTTCACTGGACGGCTGGTAGGGAGAATGGCTAATGTTGGATGATGCTGGTTCCATCTGAGCATAGATGCTTTGCAGATTTCTGAGAAATCCACAGCATGAATCCATCCTGCCTCTTCCTCACAACTGAACACGTCCTCCATTTCTAGTAGCTGCATTAGTTCCAGCTTCTGAGGGTTCACTACTATCCATGTTTTGAATTCTTGGGCCAGTTCCACCAAGAGTGACTCCTTCCCCAAGTTGTAGGTACCTAACAGGCAGCAAAGAAATGTAAGCCTTACAAAAGCCAGATGGTTACTTCAACCTGTGTAACAAAATGGATTTAGTTGTTATCGCTCCATCAAGCTCATAACTTTGAGCAGAACTGCTACAGTTTAAGCGGCAGCTTCTTATTTCAAAGTTCAGGTCTCTAAGAAACTCAAGTGCTACCCCCTTCCTTGATGGACTCCTTCTCCACTGGTTCACACTACTCAACACAGGAGTGAAATTACCATTAGTAACAAATGCATTATCCAAGTTGTGTGGATTCACTGAATCTTCGAGAACAATTCCTTTTTAAAAATGCAATCCATTTTCCAAGATTACTCTGGTGAAAAATATACATCTAACTCTATTGGAATCCTCCCCTAAAGTCTCCAATTCAATAGAAGGATTCCACATATATGTTGCTCCCTTTGATAAATTACTGAAAACTCTGGTCTAATCCCCAACAATTCCAAGGATTCTCAAGTCAATAAATCTGGAACCTTACTTTAACCAACCATTTCAAAAATTCTCCATGATTTATTAAGGTGGCTTACCAATCTTAATGACGTGAAAGGGATGTTCCCTGATGACATTTTTAATCTGCTCAGTGGCTTGTTGCCGGGAAGGTAAAACAATATGAGGATGGCAGTTGGTATTATCCAAATAGAGGGTGTTGATAAGTTTTGCATTCTTCAGAGCTGGTTCTTGCTGCATATCAGGAGTGTAACGGAAATCACCTGATAAACAGAGATATTGCATTGCTTACTGGAGAAATAGTTGTTTGAAAACAAAATTGAGAAGGCAGAAGAAGCTTGAGCTTATAGTTAATGGTCCAAACATAAAAGCTAAAAATAAAGTCAATTTATTTGGTCACTGAGGTATAATGTTATAATCTAAAGTTATTAATTGTTTTTATAGAATTATGAAGTGTAAACTGCTTGATCTCATTTATCCTTGCAACAACCTTGAATGGCTTAATCATCAAAGATAACCAGTTATTTGCCTATGGTTACTCCTCAGTTACTGGTGTAGGTTAGTAGGGATTGAAGTGATGCCATCCCACATCGATTGAATCTAGTACTTTAATCTAGCCTCCCTCCTACCTACACCTTGTGTTCTTGATATTATACCCCTATGCATCTACAGCAGGCCTGCCCAAAGTCTGGCCCGGGGGGAGGGGGGCAATCAAAATCCGGCCCGCCAGGCCATTCTGAGTGGCCCACGGCTGGCTGGACCACCCCTCCCTCCCCCTCCTTCACCCCATGTTTTTTTAAAAGAAAGTGGGTGGGGCTTGCAGTGGGGTGGCAGGGTTGGGGAGCAACCGGCCCCTGACACATTCTCAGCCAACAAATCTGGCCCTCCTTACAAAAAGTTTGGGCACCCCTGATCTACAGGATGCTGGATTGCAGAAGTGTTCTGAATTTACTATATTGTGATTGATTAACCTTCTAAAGCAATAAAAGGGGAAGACCTCTATAGAGATCTTCTAGAGCAGTGATGGCAAACCTTTTAGAGACCAAGCGCCCAAACTGTGATGCAGAACCCACTAGTTTTTCACAAAGTGCTAATGCAGCCATTTAACCTGAATACAGGTGGCTGTGAAGGGGCGATGTTGTGCGCATAGAAAGGGCTCCGAGTGCCACCTTTGGCACCTGTGCCATAGGTTCGCCAACACTGTTCTAGAGTCAAGAGTACCTACCACCAAGCACCTAAAGAGATAAAAGTCAAAGAGACATTACAAGAAAGAAAAAGCTAAGGGGAAACATAACTGGAATATGGAAGAAAATATCAAGTGAAACCTAAAATGTAAAATCCATCTCATATGAAATGGAAAGTTCCTACCTGTGTAGAGAATGACCCCAAAATAGCCTTCAAAAAGAAACATGACAGCTCCAGGACAGTGGTTAGCATCAACTAAGGTCACCGTCATGGTCTCTCTACCAATTTCATCCAATGCCAGGACATGGCTCTCTCCCACTTCTAAAGGATGGATCCATTCCTTAGCCACCTAGAATGAAGATGAAAGCACAATGGATTACTTTCTCTACTTTTCTCTTAGAAGAAAACCACACACTCATCCCTAAACATACCTTCAGCTTGTGGTGTAGAATCTGACCAGTAACAGGAGAACAATAAATAGGTCGATTCCAGGTGCTGGATAGTCCCACTGTATGGTCAGTGTGCATATGGGAAAGAAAGAACAAGCGAACATGGGCAGCTTTCCTGATGTTCCAAAAATCCACTGCTAGTGGCGTGCCTGGAATCAGTGTCCCATTCATAATTCTAGCTCCTGCGAAAGCAAAGCAAAGATCTGAATATGTCTGTGAAGATTCTCAGTCATCCAGGTGAGTTTATCTGGAAGTTGAATCATGGCAAATGGACTTCTTTTCTTGAGAGACTGGAATATTTCGCTAGTCATCCAAAAAAGAAAAAAGAAATGTTGAAACACTGTGCAAAACAGTTACACAGAATCCTGGACTCAGAAGGAAATTCCACTAAATTGCTAATTAAGTCTTATGTAGGTCCTATAATGTGGGAGGAACTTTATAGATAACACTAAATACAGTGTTTAGACTTAATTTAGAACTAATGAGTGCTGTATTTCAAATAAAACTTAGATTTTAAACTGACACAAGACTGTTGTTTGGCTCCATATATTTTATGTATTTAAAATATGTTTATCACAGTATAGCTTGCAGCATTAAAAGACAGTGGGTAAAACTAACAATATGCATACTGTACAATACTAAAATAATTTTAAAAATGCCACAATAAAAGTGGTAAATAACAAACAATACCAAAAGACATCTTAAGCAATAAAATACAAGGACCCCCTCAGGCAGCCACTCACTAAGGGAATGCTTGCCTGATGAGAAAGGCCTTGGCCTGTCAGTGGAAGGACAGCAAAGATGGGCCCTGAGGGAGCTGGAGCCCTCTCCCATGTTCCTGCTAAATGCCCCTGTGAAGGTGGCAGCACTGAGATAATAGGTCACATTTGCTTCAGCAAAATGCTGTTGCACTATCTCCTCATGGTTTTGATTTCCCTTTCCTGCACTTTTCATAACCCCTTTGAATTTTATTGCCTTGGTCATAACTTCTCAATAAC
This sequence comes from Phrynocephalus versicolor, assembly GCA_023846285.1. Classification (NCBI taxonomy): domain Eukaryota; kingdom Metazoa; phylum Chordata; class Lepidosauria; order Squamata; family Agamidae; genus Phrynocephalus; species Phrynocephalus versicolor. The sequence continues at coordinate 70,324,442 of JAHTLZ010000129.1, read as the reverse complement.
ACTGTCAAAGGGGTAGAAGTGCTGATTAACTGAATGTCTTCACAGGGCTCCTGCCTTAGACCAGGCAGGTCCAAACTTCGGCCCTCCAGATGTTTTGGACCACAACTCCCACCACAGTCCTTTGTCATTGGCAATCTAAGCTTAGAATTCTGGGAGTTGTTGTCCAAAACATCAGGAGGGCCGAAGTTTGGACATGCCTGCCTTAGACAAATTCCCTGTGAGAGACCTGTAGACTTTTATACACCACTGGCTAGGAATTTATTTGTAGTCTCTGAATATTTTGCACCCTTTTATATAAATTAATCTTTCTCTTGGATATCTCCTTGATAATAGTATGAATTTACAGTTTAAAAATGAATATTTTCTAAAATTTATTTAATGTGTATATAAAAAGCTCAATGCTGCAGGCATACATTTATGTAAAATAAGTAAAAATGAACCAGCGTATCTTTCAAAATCTAGTTTTATGAAAAACTTCAGTTTATATCTATCTTAATGTGAAAAATGACGATTTACTTAATGATTAAAGTTTGTAATGTAAGACTTTGAAAGAAACAAGGCTAAAATATGTGGATCCATGAAGATTTGTACTTTAGATTGTTTTTGCACCACTGTAGTAAATGGCCCATAATTTCTGTGGTACAGTCTCTGGGCCCAGATGGAATCTGTTGCTGGAGAGGGCTTTAGGGATAATCTTATATAAAAATCACATGGATCCATGGGTATCCGAGCCTTGGATCAGTATATTTATGCCACTGCAAAGCCATGTGCTAGTAGGGAATCCATGATTTTTATGCTATAGTATTTGGGAGATTGAAGCTATGATCTGAAAGTGGTTTGGGGATGATCCATCCTACTTAAGAATGATTTAGATCCATAGGAGCTGTGCCCTGAATCCATGTTTTTAGGCCACTGCAAATCCATGTGCTGAAGGATCCACGGTTTCTGTGTGGTCTGTGAGCATGAAACCTATGAACTTTTTGAAAACAGGAAGATCTGCTCTTGTTTCAACCCCTGCTGCAGATCACAGTCAAATTAAGAAAACAATCGTATCCATGTCAGGACTGTAAGAACTAGGACTGTCGAATGGTTCTAATATGCCAGCTCCATATAATAAAGTTTGCTCCAAACAATCAAACATTAGCTGGAAAGATAATCAAGAAGAAGAGGAAACTGGGACTATAAGTGGAGTAAGGAAATAATAAAAGTTTTGGAGTGTGAGAAAGAGCCACAGGTTTGCAATAAAGGGAGCAGATCTAATAATGCACAGGAATTTTCCGGATGCCCCATATGCTAAAAACTTCAGCCTGGAGGCACGATCCTATAGAATGTTTACCAATAGTATCGGACCCTCTCCACACTACTAAAGCAGGGCTCGAAGGAAGGAGAGCAGCCACACCTCCAAGGTACACAACATCCCTCTTCCACCTCCCCCGCTCCAGGGCCAGAAAGGCTTACTATGGACTCGCTCTCCCTTCCCCAAAGTAAGATGCATGCATGCAATGGGAACGACCGAAGCTTACGGCGTTTTGTGGCCCGTGGCGTTGGGGCAAAATGGGCGGGATCCCCTCCGATCTCAAACCGGGGTCTCTCGGTAGCTTTGGGCAACCTTTGTGCGAGATCCTCGAGGGCCGCTCCCACTTCTTCAAGGGAAATTCTCCCACCCGCCCCGACTTTGCTGCCTCTGCTTTGCACTTACTAGAATCTTCCCGCCAAATGACGCCAAACCCAGCACCGCCCCAGTCCTGCCACGCGTAGGAACACGCGCAACTCTAGCATCCAAACCTATCCGTCTTGCGCCTCTCGCGGGGGCAGCGGGGAAAATCCACCGCCACTCCCGCTCGCTGGGGGCGGTGCGCATGCGCTGTTTTGTCGGGCGGGTGAGGAACTGTCTGGCGCACTTGCGCAGTACAGCTGTGATTGATCGTAACCTACACGGTTAATAACAGAGAACTGGATACTGGAAAGACTTCGTATTCTTTTTAATGCAAACCTTCCATCGTTTAAAAAAAATGTATACGTGCATATGTTTAGTTTTGAACCATTTGAATAATTCGGCCTGAAAATACTAATATAGTCTTATCGTTATCACCTGTCTGGTTTTGGGAAGGGAGGACACGTTCATAGGTGGCGATGATTCTCAAGTATAAACGAAGAAATTACACCTGGTTGTCTCTGTTGTTTGAAAATGGAAGGAATCAGAAGTGGCTGGAAGAGCAGCGATCAGTGGACGCTTTTGCAAAACCGTCTATGGAAACTCGCCTGCTGGGGACGATTTTTAGCTTAATTTAACAGCCTGCGGGGAACGGCGTTGATGTCGACAGCCGCCTGCACCAAAGGCTGCGTGGCATCCACACCACGCCGGGGTGGCAACCAGAAACTGAGAAATGAGTGGTTTGGGAGCACTCTTTTGGGGGCTCTAAATGCCACTTCCAGGCGACTTCATACGAGGTAGTTAGTTGGGATTTCCCAGCCTCACAGCTTTGGATGCGATGATCGCTCACGTGGGTGTACTGAGAGAGTGCTTAAAGCTACTCCCCGGTCTAGAGCCAGGCGTCGGGCGTGAAGGAAAAAATAAGTGCATTCCGTTGTTGGTTTTTTTTTGCAGGCATTGACGCACTTTTGCCCCTAATAAAGCGCCCACGCCTTGTGCAAGTCTCTTGTGCGGCTAGCCCTCGATTTGCTTCACTTTTTCATAATTCTTTATTATTTAAACAAGCAATTCCACTTTTCCACAATTATGGGTTCTAGTACTTAAAATGGGGGAGCAACAGTGGTGAAACTTGGTGATAACAAAAGTGGGTAGGCAACCCGGCGACTTCCAGAGCGTTTGGACTACAACTCCTTTAGGCAGAGTAGAGTCATTTGCTTTATATGTTTACTTTTTTGACGAGGACACGAAGCCTGCACAGCATTGGAATAGAAAGGGGCGCCGAAAACTTCCATCTTGCAATCTCAAAACCGAGATCAAAAGTAAACATTTAACAGGCAAACACGTTCGCGGCTATCTTTCCGTTTGCTAAAAGCAAATGTCTCCTGCTTGTATTTAAAAATGTAGAAGCCCCCCCCCCCCAGAAATATAGCACATTAAAATATAGCAATTAGTTTTTAAAGTGGTACGTTTTTTCTTTGCAAAAAAAACCCTCTAGCACCTTAAAGATAATATATTTTAATGTATATTTTACTAGTATTTTGCATTGAAATATACAAGTACCGGTATATATCTTTTTATACTAATCTTTTTTGTGGCGGGGGTTGGCCTGGAATTCTTGCGCAGACTAACACGGCTACCTTTTCCAAAACTTTGTGTTTCTTGTCGAGACCCTCAGAAGGAGCAAGAGTTAAACTCGGATGGGAGAACAACACCCTCTTGGTCCTTTTGCGGGAGAGTGAGGTGAAAGAATGACAAAGCACCCACCCACCATGGGAGGCTGCCTTTCCCCAACCCAGCCTGAATCTTCCCCTGATTCACATTTCTCGCCCTCCTACTACGGCGGCTGCTCTGCCATTGGAAACCGGAAGTGGGGTGGATAACCTGGAAGGGCTAGAGAGTCTTTCCGGGAGAGGTACGACCGGCGCGTGGGGGGGGCGTGAGTGAGGGTTTTGTTTTTTTTCCTTCGAACGCGTTGTCGAGGCGATCGTCGTTGCAAATAAGAGTCCACCACCTCGGCTAGGTGTCTCCATGACAACGTCTGCTTCGTCCTCGGAGGAGCTTAACTTCCGGGTTCCTGGAGACCGGGCTGGAAGGCGCTTGCAGGCAACAATTGTAGTCACGGATTGAATCTCCTGGTAGGGCCGAGCCGCCTCCTTCCGCCGCCCCCCCAGCCACGCCCCATGTCGAAAACCTTGGAA
>JAHTLZ010000129.1:70290846-70320580 GCA_023846285.1 Phrynocephalus versicolor | reverse complement strand
TCATTACTCCAGAAATTCGCCAGCAGTGACTACCTCCTGGAAATTTAGAGTCTCTCCAAGATGCCCTACCTTGGTTCAGAGGATACACTGAAGGAACTGAAGAGAGCACTATGTAATCCTCATGTACAAGCTGACCGTCTCCGGTACAGGAATGTCATTCAGCGAGTGATCAGGTGTGTTTTCTGAACTGCTTGAAGTTTAGAACAGCCTGGTAATTAATATGGTATTGCAGTGAGCTCATGTTTTTGTGAGACTCAGACAGTGGTTATTCTGTTACACATTTCCTACACAGTATGAAACCTACAAAGTAGCTTGTTTTTAATAGAAAGCAAGTTGTTAGTTATTACCACTTAGCTGACTTTAAAAAGAAAAGAAAAAGAAAAGTAGGATCAGATTTCTTGAAATCTTGATACAATTTGTTCTAAGGGTGAAGATCTGGCTCTCTGAAGCAGTTGTCCCACCCCACCCCATTTTGCTCTTCAACGCTCCCCTTCCATATTGCTGCCCTCTCATAAACAAGTTTATATCATTCATACTTTTAAAAAAGGGAAAAAAACATGCACAAAAGCCTTGAAATCTGTTTTGAGAATAACTAAATACAGAACTGTGCTAGTTATACAGTATTTACATGTTATTTACATTTTGCACAAAATTCTACCAACAAAAAGGGATAGTTTGATATGCAGAGCACTGGAAGAGGTTTCCGCGTACTGGAAACTCTATTTTGATCCAGATCTAGTATACCCCTTTCTGCTACAGAGCATACTACAGTTCTTGTCCTTTTTAGGATATACTGCATTCTGCAAACTCCATCGTTACCTATTATGTATAATATTGATGATACTGATTGCCCTAGAAGGCCTAAGTTCTCTGTTTTCTAGACATCTGCCCTTACCTTACATTTTAGGATATGTGTTAAAACCTTCCTTCTTAAAGAGATGGACTAGGGGGGAGTGAATGGCTGCTTAATTTTTATTTTATGTCTTGATTTTTAAATCTTATTGCTCACTCTGAGCCTTTGAAAGGCAGAATTGCCTAGAAGTAAATCAGTTACTGTGCTTGTGTTGAAGTCATGGTTCCATGTTGCTAAATCCAGTGGTTGTTCCAGCTTAAGTAGATCCATCAAATCAATATCACTTATGTGAATACAGCACTGATATAATCAGCCCTATTTATTTTATGGTTTCACCATGCTTGGTTAGTTAGATCCCAATCTGAGAACCTGGTACCTTTGTGACTTTCTTACATGAATGTTGTGTTGCAGAAACCAACATCTGGATTACAATGTAATTTGTTACCCTGGAAGAAAATGAAGGAAAAGAAGGTAACAGGAACATTTTGTGAAGGCCAGTTTAAACACAGCAGTAGTAACAGTTTTTATAGTACTACTATACTAAATATAGTCACGGACTATATAGTAGTACTACGACTAAATTTTGTAGTACAGGTTAAATACAAGAAAACCTTTTATATCCTAGAATATTATATGTGTAAATGCTGGATTAACCATCCCTTTTCTATTATGAGCAGTGATTTAGGATTTATTAATGTAATCCTATGATTTTTAGGTTAAAGTTATATACATGTATTTAGTTTTAAGTACTGTTATATATGTGTTTATATCTTGTTTTCAGGCATATGACACAAGGTGTAGATGTGTCTGGTGTCTTTATGGAAATGGTTAAAGCTAGTGCCACTGTGGACATTGTTCAGAAGAAGCTGGTATATCTGTATATGTGTACTTATGCACCACTGAAACCTGACCTGGCTCTTCTAGCTATCAACACTCTGTGCAAGGACTGTTCAGACCCAAACCCTATGGTTAGGGGCCTGGCTCTGCGTAGCATGTGCAGTCTAAGGTAAGAGCACTATCGGTTTTGGAAACACAGCATTGCTGCTTGCCCTGGCCTTCACTAGAGACACACGTGAGGAAAGACCTTGTGTTACTTATGCAGAGTAAAAAACCTACTGGTTAATACCTTGTGGGCTGTTCCAGAACATGGGCTTTAATGCTAGTCAAATATGTTGTTTCTACCCCCCCCCTCCAGACCAGCACAGTTCTGTTTGTCCATTCATTTTATTATAAAAGCAACATGGGAAAGGCTGTGAGGAGAGCATTTTATTAGTAGAAGTTTAAAGTAGTGTGTGTACTGAATGACAGGTGGTTTGTCATCTGCCTAACTTTTGGATATTTATTTGAAAACAACAGCACCAATAGGTGCTTCATTTTATTAGCGAACAAAACAGCAGGTGACAGTACAAGAGATATTAAGGAAGATGTAGGAAGAGCCTGACCATGTTATAATTTTCTCAGGATGCCTGGAATACAGGAGTATATCCAGCAGCCAATCCTGAATGGCCTGCGAGACAAAGCCTCCTATGTAAGGCGAGTAGCTGTTCTAGGATGTGCGAAGATGCAGAAACCCCAAGGCGACTGTGAAGTGGGTAAATAAGCATATTTTGTATCCATCCCCTCCCGCTAACATTAGAATAAATGTAGGGCAGCAGTAAAACCAGAACATGACAACCTAAAATTCCACTGAACTTCTGAAATGTGTAGAAGCTAGATGTCTCCTTCAAGATTCTTTCCTCTGGGTAAAACCTTTCTCTTCCATCTTCTCTACCCCTCCTGTTATTTTTCCTATTATTAGACGCTACTCTTCTTTTGCCCATGCACTGCTTCCTATTATTTGTCAATAGGTCCCTCCCCCCAAAGGCTCATACTGTTCTGAGGACAATTTTATTTTTATTTTTTTTTGCGTGAAAGCTGTTATTGGAGCCATTCAACGGTGATACTTGTTCTATAGTGTAAATTCACAGTATGACCTCTATCTGCAGAACTGGCGCTCCTAGACATGTGCTTGCAGAATGAATGTCTAAATGTACTGACTTGTGTGTCCATTTGTAGACGGTGCCCTAGTGAACGAGTTGTACAGTCTGCTTCGGGACCAGGATCCTATTGTTGTAGTGAATTGTCTGAGGGCTCTAGAGGAGATTCTGGCACATGAGGGAGGAGTTGTCATCAACAAGCCCATTGCCCACCATCTTCTTAACAGGTATGTTCTGCTTAAAACAGTTCTGTAAATTTATTTATTTATTTGTTTGTTTGTTTGTTTGTTTCATTTTTATACCGCCCATTTTCCAATCTGGAACTCTGGATGGTTTTCAAGTTAAAATGATACAATGCAGTACAAAAAATAAATAGGAGAAGCCACGGGCAACCAATGCAGGCGGGCCAGTACTGGGGTGATGTGATCGTATCTACGAGCACCCACCACCAGTCTGGCTGCCACATTCTGTACCCGTTGGAGTCTCCGGACAAGGGTCAAGGGCAACCCCACGTAGAGTGTGTTGCAGTAGTCAATCTTCGAGATCACGAGGGCCTGCAGAATTGTCCTCAGGGAGGACTCATCGGGGTACTGGCGGATTTGGGCAATCCTGCGGAGGTGGATAAAAGCGGCCCTGGAAGCAGCCATCCCCTGGGCTTCCAGGGAGAGGGCCGAGTCCAGGATCACGCCCAGATTCCTGGCCCTGTCCGTAGGCTGGAGTGTCATCCTGCCATGTTCTTTTTTCTCTCCATTATACCAGATGTTTCCTTTTTACACGTGGGTTGCAGAAATGTGTTCTGTGCTCTGCACCATGGCAGGGTGCTTGCATAGGCTTTAATGTATGCTTCTCAAAAAAATGTAAGCTGTTTTGTGGGTCATTTCAATGGAAAATAAATGTGTTCATGTTCATATTTTATTAAGAGAAATGGTGAGTGTTCACATTCCTTGTGGCCTCAGGTAGCCAACTTTCACTTTTAGCATATCTTTATTGAGATCAAACAAGTATCTGACATTAAGAACTTCTTTATTAAGAGCAGAATGAAACATTCATGTTTATAAGTTCAGAATACAGTACAAGCTTTGGGATATGTGAAATCTTTTGGCAGTGATTTTTCTGACACATTTTTAAAAATAAAAGTTTAATAAATAAGAAAAAATATATCCAAACAATCGAACTAATATTTAACACAGAACATCTTTTCATAAATTGGCATGAGTTGTTGAGTGGATACTAAGACAACTGGTGTAATTATTACAATGATGAATAAATGGAGACCAAGTATTAAGGGATACACCTATGTTAACATTCTGATACTTCTGCTGAGTGTATGCAGCAAATTTTTCCATACCTTAGATTCCCAGGTGTTTAGTGAGATTTTTGCATCTGTCTTCCAGCTTTGGGCAATTGATTGTCTGGCTGCTACACATAGAAAAGTGATCAGCTCCTTATAGTGTAACTGCTTTCAAATCTAAGAACAAATTCATTAAATCCAATACTGGGCTTATACAGTGGTACCTTGTATAAAGGAATTAATTCATTCCAAATGAAATTATGTTAAGCAAATTTTCCTTTATACACATTTCCCATAGGAATGCATTGAAAACGGAGTAATCTGATTTTTATGTTGTACGGATTTACCCCATAGGCAATTATGTTAAGCAAATCTCCCCTATCTCCGGAATTTTTTATGTTGTACAGATTTTATGTTATACAAACTGTTTGTTATACAAGGGTCTACTGTAGTTATATTTTGTGATGTTATAATTCTATTTTTTTTCAAACAGCTTGACCCAGAAGTCATAAATTCTGGGGCAATGCCACCAGCAGTGTAAGTAGGTGCCCTTTACAGCATCCTCAGCAACTTGGATCCAAACTTCTATTTATAGCATTTAATCTCACAGGGGTATAATACTACCAGTACTGTATGCCACTTTGAGGCAATGCGCTCTAACCACAGCTGAGATAAATTTAAAGGGCTTGCTACTCCACAGTCTCTTCCAGTCTTCATCTCTAATACGAATTCCTAAGTCTGTTTCCCATACTCCTTCGAGTCCACTTGTGCCTCTGTAGAGAATATTAGTTAAGACTGAATAGATTTTAGCATTCAACCCCTTATGCTCTTCAGTTGCCAATAATATTATATTTTCCATTGAAGTTACAGACCTACCAGCTGCTGCTTTAATCAGTGGTAAATGGGTAAAACAAATTATCTGATGCAGTTGTAACCGTGAAGTTTTGATCTCACCCAGTTGTGTTGAGAGTGGGTGATATCTCAACACAACTGGATACTGATTTCCGCAGTACCATTAAGTGTGTATAGCACTATTTTGGTCTTGTGGCCTTAAAGCTGTGATTTGGACAGAGACATACACCCTCCTTCATTATGACACACATTTTAAAGACAAACACTAGAGATGGGCTATTTGTTTCAGAAATGGTTAGCTTCCAAAACAGGAGCCCAGCTGGCGTTCAGAATCAGAGGAACGCAGTAACATGCTCTGGGCTCATGCAGGGCTAAACTCTAACAAGAAAGAAGCTTCCGACGTCATCTCCCTGCTGCTGGCCAGTCAGGCAGGGGGGCGAGATGATGCATTTCCCTGCACAGCTCCTGAAAACTGGCCTTTAGATTGGAGGAGCTGAGGCTTTTCCAAAGTCTTCATACAGCCACCACATTGGTGTTCTTTTTCTTTTTTACCAGGTTGCCTGACCTTGACCAGTGGGGGCAGAGTGATGTGTTAACCTATCTGTTGCGCTACAAGCCTCGTTCTGAAGACGAGCTCTTTGACATCCTGAATTTACTGGATCGGTATCTCAAGAGTTGCAGCTCCAGTGTGGTGATGTCAGCCACAAAACTCTTCTTAGTGCTGGCCAGAGACTTTCCACATGTGCAGTCCGATGTATTGGTGAGAGTGAAGGGCCCGCTCCTGGCAGCTTGCACCTCTGAGAGTAGAGAGCTCTGTTTCACTGCCTTGTGTCATGTGCGGCAGATCCTAGGCAGCCTCCCTGCCCATTTCAGCAGCCATTACAAGAAGTTCTTTTGCTCTTACTCGGAACCCCATTACATCAAGTGCCAGAAAATGGAGGTGCTGTGCAAGTTGGTTAATGATGAGAATGTGCAACAGGTACTGGAGGAGTTCAGAGACTATTGCACTGATGTCTCAACAGAGCTGGCACAAAGAGCAATCTTTGCCATAGGTAAGTGAGCAAGCAGGGCAGTTTATAAATGTATATTGGAGTTGTATGGGTGTGTGGGTATGTGGTGGGGAGATACTTTCCAACACTAGATACCAACACCAGAAAAAAGAGGATTAGTTTTGTCTCTGATATTCCTTCAGAGCTTGGAAAAAGAATACGATCCATGTAATATGGACCAGACAGTCTTGTCCAGGGCTAATACAGTACTGTGTTTCAGGGTTAAAGTTGGGTCGTGCCAGAAAATACAATATTCTAGGATTTGACTCAGTAACATGCACATAAGGCAGGAACAATCACACTGGCCCACAACAAATTTCAGAAGTTCCACTGGAGTTCTTCTGAAACCTGTAGAGACATCCTAGTTTTATTATTTTGTTTGGCATTACTAGGCCAACAAAAAGGCACAAAACTATGAAAGCATCCTAGATTTCTCTCATTCACCAAAGGCTGAAACTTTTCAAAATGTGTTATACTCTTTGCTCTAACTGATGAAATTGGCTCCTATCTGTAGGTTTACATTGTGGTAGAAGGTACTTGGGTTCTGATTTTTCGTACAGTGGTACCTTGTATAACAGACAGCTTGTATAACAGAAAATTTGTACAACATAAAAAATTCCAGAGATAGGGGAAATTTGCTTAACATAATTGCCTATGGGGAAAATCCGTACAACATAAAAATGGGATTACTCTGCTTTCAATGCATTCCTATGGGAATTTGTATAAAGGAAAATTTGCTTAACATAATTTCATTTGGAACGAATTAATTCCTTTATACAAGGTACCACTGTATTTACTTCTAAGATGTTTCCCCTCCTTTGGCTTGTTTAGTCTGGAATACCCTGCTTCCTTTCCTAAGAAGGAAGTTATAACCACCTTAGATTTTTATTTGATCAGGCTTTTTGCTCTCTACAAACGTTTGCTAATTTTAAAGCCGATACGATTGATTATAGTGCATTTCTGTAGTGATACAAGTGTTGAGAAATACCAGAGTTTGTTGATGGCTCTATACGCACTACTACCAATTAAGGCAATGCTTAATCAGCTTAAATGTGCACATATCTGTTTAGAAATCTAGGTCAAAGACCTTAAACGTGAGCTTTTCTCTCTGTCCGTCTTCACGTCTGTCTACTTTATTCAGAATTATCTTGTAATAGGGAGAAAACCTCATTTTGCTAATCCTGTGGGTGAGCATCAGTAGTTTTACAAAACAGATAGAATGCATTCATTCTCGTTGGAGGAACTGGATATGGCCAGTCTAATGCACACACAAACCATCCTCCAGTTATTTCTAGTCTGTGAAGTTGTCAAGGACAATCATAGAATCATTATGGGCTGATCAGTCTGCACAGCCAGCTATCCCATTTGAACCATGCTGTGCTCCAGTCCACACCTTTTATTCTTTTGTTTGAATGCTGTGGTCCCAACTAAGAGCACACATAGTCTATGTCTAAGAAAATGGCAGGATTTTGATTGATGATTGAAGCAGGTTCTTGTGTTAACTCCACTCTAACAAACTGTTACAGGATTAGAGGGAATATGTTATTGTATGGGCTTGTTGGCATACACATACATCTGGCAATCTTAAGCAAGGTGGTGTCATGTTTTGATCTTTGCAGGTAACATTGCAAGGACCTACACGGAGCAGTGTATGAGAATCCTAACTGAACTGCTTGACCTGAAGCAGGAACATATAACTTCAGGTGATTATTTCATCTTTTATGACTCAGATTTTGTTTGTGCCTTGAAATATGAAAAATTATACAAAAATAACTATGTCAGATGCTATTGGTATTTCACTTAGTGTAAGATTCCTTGCTCGCACTTCCTGAGTGGAATCATTCTTTGGTTTTTATTCTTCAGATTCTTATGGAATTACAGTCATTAGATAAGAGTATATAAAACAGTTTTCAAGCCATGCTTGTTAACCATATGCTTATTAGCTGTAAAGCAGTGTATGTTATAGTTGGATTGAGTCCATTATTTGAAATAGTCATCCCAGATGATGTTGACGCAACTTATAGAATCATAGAATAGGGAAGTTGGGAGGGGCCTATAAGGCCGTCAAGTCCACCCCACCCCACCCTGGCCATGCAGGACAACAAATCAAAGGATATCTGCCCGGTGGCTGTCTAAACTTCTCTTGAATGCCTCCAGTGTTGGAGCACTCACCACCTCTTGAAGTAATGGGTTCCACTTGTTTCTGCCTAACTAGAACCTCAGCACCCCAGGTCATTCTTTTAGACAAGGACTTGTTATCTGCCACACAGAGAACCAATTTCCTCCTGAGAATTCAGAGGAAACTCTAGATTGATGTTTTGTTGCATTAATGGATTGGACATGGCTAATTACCGTATATACTTGAGCATAAGTTGACCCAAGTATAAGCCGAGGCCCCTAATTTTGCCTTTTAAAAATGGGAAAATTGATTTACTTGAGTATAGCCTGAATCAGTATTTCCATCCGCTGCCTTCCCCATGCTGGTGCTGGCGGTGCCTCCTGCTGCTGCTGCTGCCGCCGCCACCATGGTGGTTCCCTTTCCCCTCCTCCTCCTCCTCCTCCTCGTCTTCTTCGGGGAGGGGGGCAGGGAGAAAAGTGGTGGGTTTTTTAAACTTTGCTTCGGGAGAGGAAAAAGTTTTTTAAAACCCACTGATTTTTTTGGGGGGGGAGCGTCAGGTTTTTAAAACTTTTTTCCTCTCCTGAAGTAAGCGCCGATGGTGGACATTGGCGTTTGTTTTGGAAGAGATTTTTAAAAAAAAAAAAAACCCACCGCTTCTCCCTCTATGCGCCCAATTGGGATGGGGGGTGGGGAGAAGTGGCAGGTTTTAAAAACTTCTTTTCCTCTACCGAAGCAAGCACTGATGGAGGACATCAGCACTTGCTTCGGGAGAGAAATAAGAGTTTTAAAAAAACGCCGCTTGTCCTTCACCCGAATATAAGTCAAGGGACTTTTTTTTCAGCCCCAAATAAGGGCTGAAAAACTCAACTTATATTTGAATATATACGGTAAATTGAGGATTAATCTGGACAAAAGAAAACATGTTATTTATTTTGCCCAGTCCTTAAATGCTAGTTAAGGACTGGGCTTAGTCTTTTCTACAAGGAATGCACTCTTCTGCAGGACCAGGACTGCATTTGGGAGATGGTCCGCAGCCCAGTGTTGCTCCTGCACCACCATGTGGCTGCTGTTGCAAGGGATGCACTTCCCCAGGTTCAGCAGCAACCATGCCCAAAGTCACACGTGCATCAGTTGCATCCAAATCTTATTCATGCAGTGCACTCTGCCATCTAAATGCAGCTGGAGAAGACTGGAGGCAGAATTTCTGTTATCCTCTTTTGTATCCGTATCACAATTACTAGGTCCTGATTAATTTGTAGACTCGGCTCAAGATGCTGTTTTTCATCTGTAAAGCGCTGAATTACTAGAACTAGGTTATTTGAAATACTTCCTTTCCCTACATGAACCTGCCTATCAGTTGTGGTCATCCTCGGAAACTATGCATTTTATGCTAGCACTAACGAAGGTACAGTTGGTAGGGACGCAGAAAAAGATACCGTCTGTGGCAGCACCGTAATCATACATGTTCTTCTCTAAGTTTACAACCAATCAGAATATAAATTTAATTTTGAGGATTACAACTCCCAGCATCCACCATCAAGCATGCTGAAACAATGTTGCCTGCCGTTATCTGAATGCTGTAGTCAAAAATAAACTTTCCAAGCTTTGTTACCTTTCATGGATCTCTGATTTAAGGTGGTAAGTTAAGGCATGCTTATATTTGGAACAGGTTTTCAGCTTGTGACAATGCTGCTAGCTATAATTGTTGTTTTATTTTACCATTGCTCTGAGAATAAATAAGTATTCTTGTTGTAGGTTCTGCTTGTTGTGGTCAAAAGGTAGTAGTTCAAAAATGTGTTTGCAAATTTCCGTTGTAGCTGTGGTGCAAGTGTTTCGGGACCTGGTGTGGTTGTGTCCACAGTGTACAGAGAGTGTGTCCCTGGTTTTGTCTGGCTGCGAAGAGACCATTCAAGACAGCGAGGTAAAGTGGAATATTACAAGGACATCAACCTGTTTCCATTGCACTGTGGTACCTTGCAAGACGAGTGCCCCATAAGATGAAAAACCTGCAAGACGAATAAATTTTCTGGGAACAGGGTTGCTTCACAAGATGAAAATTCCCTGTGGGATGCTTTGCAAGATGAAAATCCGTTCTGCATTTTGAAGCAAGTTACCCAGGATGCATTGTGCCCCTGTCGTTTGTGGAAGGGTGGGAGGAGTTTTTTTATCATGTTTTGTAGCCATTCTGGACATTGTTTTGCAGCAGTTTTTGGATTTTTTGGAATTTATTGAGGGATAAAGGGGAACATACAGCAGTTTAGTTCATTCACCCCAACTATGACAATGTTGAAACCTTCCGTTTAATTTCAAGCCTCCCTTGATTCATAATTCCCACATTCCAGCTGTGTGTGACATTGGACTTCATTTTGATTCCGCAGATCGGCAGTTAGACATTCTCACAGTATAGTTGGCAGCTAGACATCCTGCCAGCTTAGCCACAGTGCTGGACATGTTTATTATTTGTTCTTACCGAGTGTCCTGAACTTCATAACCAACACAACCTCTTGCTTAGTTTTGAATGGACTCATCATATGCTTTTTGAGGTATAAAACATTTAGAAGTGATCTACTGTGAGCAACTTCTGTACAATATCGAGAAGAGTTATCTAGAGTGTCACCCCTATTTCCTGTGAAAGATCCCTTTGCACTATTACTGCTGCCCAGAACTGCTTTTCAGGAGATTATCCTCCCTACCAGCATTGAAACAATTGTTTTCTGTTTATGTGTTCATTGATTCTTGAAGAGGATCGACTCCTTTTCATCTTTAATTTGAGTTTGTTTGCCTTGATCCAGTTCAGAATTGAGGCCAAGCTGGGCTTAAGCATTCTGACAGCATCCACTTTAGTATTTTATAACCTGAAGATTCTCCAGATCAAAATGATGCTATACAAGGGATTAGAATAACAAATCAGGTGTGAATGTGGTGCAGTAGTCTCTGAACACACTTCACTAAGTGCAGTGCTGGTCACAAACTTGCTGAGTACACTTTCTTGACATGTCCATTTGGTCATGTACGCTGTCTCTCAGTACTATTGAATGTTAGATGGACTAAGGTGTTCCTGAGCTGGCTCAGTAAGTTAGATATCTGGCTGCAGAGCCAAAGGTTGGGAGCTCAGTTCTCCACTGTGTCTCCCAAGAGAAGCTTACCCAAGACTTGTGTCATCTTGAATAACCCACATGGTCCCAAAGCTCTCCCAAAAGAAGGGAATGGTGAGCCACTTCTGGATATTCTCTACCTTAAAACCCCTGAAAAGGTTCCCTATAAGTCAGAATTGATTTTTCGAGACATGGCAATGGAAAAAACAACAATGATGATGATTAATGTGGTCCTGAATGGGAAGTATTCTGGTTCAATTTTTCAGGGCAAGCAGGCACTCATCTGGCTACTGGGAGTGCATGGAGATAGAATTCCCAATGCCCCCTATATCTTGGAAGATTTTGTAGAGAATGTGAAGTCAGAGACATTCTCTGTTGTGAAGATGGAATTGCTGACAGCAGTGGTTCGACTTTTCATAGCACGTCCAGCTGAATGTCAGGACATGTTGGGCCGGTTGCTCTATTACTGCATAGGTAAGGACACCATCTTCTAACATGGTTACTATATCATGAAACAAATGACCATATTTCTCCTTTGGGTCAAGAAGTTGTGAAAGTCACAAGTGAATTGAGAACTGCAATACAGAAACATTCCAGCTATTAAAATTCAAGCATTTCAAAGCCAGATTGATTTATTTTGAGTAATTCTAGTTTAACCAGGCAACACACACTTTTATGGCACCTAAAGACTAACAAATCTCTTGGGATTAAATTTTGAGTACTGCAGATTACTTCTTTAATGCAATGAAACTCTTCACATAGTGTTCAAGATATGACAAGATTCCTCAGTATTCTCCCCTAGGCCAACTACATTGCTAAAAATATATGACTAGTAGTACAGTATTTCTTCCTTTCCCAATTTTACTGCTAGTGTCAAATATCTAAAATAGCCGTTCCCAGCCTTGGATTTCTGGGAGCTGCAGTTCGAGAACACATGAATCCCGCTGGATTTGGAACAAGTGCTCTAAAAGATGGGAATGGGCTTACACTTTAGAGGTGCAACTAGTCCTTTAGTAAAGTGTATCCAAGATTTGAGGTGGAAGAATATTATGCAGTTTGTTATGAGCAAGTGTATCTTTCTTTCATCTAGAAGAAGAGAAAGACATGGCAGTCCGGGACCGTGCTCTGTTCTACTACCGTCTTTTGCAAGCTGGTATAGAAGAGACGAAAAGGATTCTGTGCAGCCCCACCTCTGATCATTCTCTGCGGCTTCTGGAACAGCAGGCAGAAAGCTCTGTGAATGCATGGGCCTCTGACTTTAACTCCTTGGTGCCTATATATGGCAAGGAGCAATGGGCAACCATGACGGCCAACCAAGGGGTTGATCTTCACCAGGCCGATCCTCCCCGTGAATGCTCTGCAGTAATGGGCAAAGGTGACCAGTGCAGTTAGCTGTGAAGCCATTTCCCTTTTTTATTCTGTGTTTGGTTTATCTTAATGAAAACTAGATCTAACAGTGGAAGTGTTGGACTAGGTATCTGATTTAGCAAGATGCTCTTCACTGACTCAGTGTGACTGTGTGGCCAAATACTGCAAGATTTGCTTTTCTTATTAGATGGGTGAATTTGAAGTATTGTTTGCGGACTGCATGCTGCAAAGACTGAATCAAATTGGCCCAGCCCTTTTTGCTTCCAGAGTAGCTTTTTAAACTCGGCTGCTGTGGGGCTTCAAATTTTTCAGGCCAGAAGGATGACTTGTGATACATGCTTGTAAAGAAGGGGCATTTCTATAGGTGGTGTTTCAGCGACATAGGCAGTTGGGCCACGATGTCCAGAACCAGGTTGCGGGAAGCATACAAACACAAAGCACTGTGAATATGGTTTGCTGTGAAGCCATTTTCTCATTTAAAGCTTCTCAAACTATTACACACCTGAAAAATGTTTCTATAGAAAAATAACCTGTAAAGGTATTTCACAGTCTCAAAGTACAGAACTTCAAAATTTTGAACAATATTTTTGCAAAGTACATCATGATTCACAATTCAAAATAATTCCACGTGGAATCACCATTTCCCCACACCCATCAGTTGCTCCTTTCCCTTATCTTAATTTTATTTAGTATTATATTTCTTTCAAGTGATGCAGTCAGGAATTACTGAACACTGGTGCCATAAACTAGTCTAAATTAATCTACATGTCAGCAGACATCAGTTATTCCTGCATGCATTACTTGAAAGTAAGGAAAAGGGTTACCTGATGAGTGGTGGAAAGAGGGTAATTCTGAGATGTGCTTATGTAAGCACTGTTTTTGATTTCAGTTGTAATAAAGGCTGAGAATCAAATCACAGCAAAGCTAAATCATTCCAATTCAGCTCTCCAATATAGGCACTCCCTCGGTTCAATCTGAATGCAGATTTTGATATATAATGTTTTAATCTGCTGATGTTCTTTAACCTATGTACAGTAGAACCCCAGTATCCGCTGGGGATTGGTTCCAGGCCTTCCTGTGGATAATGAAAACCGTGGATAAGAGAGGATACCCCAAATCCTCAAAACCGCTGTTTTGGGACAGTAGCTTGCTTTATGGCTGCTGCATTATTCATTTCATTTTTCCTCTGCCAACTGTGGATAACTGAATTAGTGGATAATGAATCAGCGGATATGGGGGTCCTACTGTAATTTTAAATGCTTTTAAACATTATATATGGCTTTTAAACATTATATGGCTTTCAAACATGCCCAGAGGTCCGGTGATATTTTTTTTATTTAGAATATTTTTACCCCACCTTTCTCCTTGGAAAAGGATAGACTAGAGAATACTATAAATGTTTTAAATAAATGAATAAAACCTTGCTCATTCTATTAATTTTTACTATTAACTGATACATTTCTGTCCCTATTTTCCACTAAAAATAATATAAAATAAATAACAGCCATAATTAACACTGATGAACAATAGATTAAACAAATTAGACAGTTATGCCATTAAAGCTGCAATAATTTAAACTTTCAAAACGTTATTAAAATTAGTAGTAATATTGCCTAATCAGGCTTCTGTTTCTTCTCTTTCAGATCAGCTGGTTGCAGAACAGGATGAGAAGGTTTCTTCTGATAACAGCATTTCAAGTGCCCTTACCCTCTTGCCCAGCATAGATCTCACTGCAGAGCAGTTTGAGAGGACATGGCTAAATCTAGGCGTGGGCTGCCAGCAGGCTGTTCCTTGGCAGGCAGCTGTGCAGCCAGACACCATACAAGCTGCACTGCAAGTTGTCCATGTCCAGACGATTGCAATGAGCAAGCCTGGTTCCCAGATATGGAAAGCCTACCTTGGCGCGCAGGATGACACTGGCTGCCTTTTCCTGACTGAGCTGTTGCTTGAGACGGGGGGCTCCGAGATGCAGATGTTGGTGAAGCAGAGTGAAAACAAACCTGAGACACTGCAGGCCTTCATCTTGGTCTTGAAAACAGTATTAGAAACAGTGACAGGACTGCATACTTGAGTGTTTTCTTCTAATTCTGATTTCTGCTATTAAGTGGGAAGAAGCAGAATGTGTGTGTGTGTGTGTGTGTGTGTGTGTGTGTCTACGGCATTCTTCAAGCCTTATTAGGCAATAAGATGCACAGCTCTCATGCATGATCAATGAAGCCACAGCATGGCCATGATTGAGAGCAACTGATGATTCCAGCAAGAACAGTATATAGCTTAGAAAAATATAAGCACTGTAAGAGGAGGCAAAAGTCACACTTGTTATTTGGGAAAATAAAATAGAGATATCTTTGTTCTGAACCATTGAGCTACATACCGAGTCACGGCTGAAGGAGTTGAAATGCTGGAATGGGAAACTGAGTGTGAACTGCAGTGCCTGGAAAAAGTCCCTAAGGACATCATTACTAAGTCTCAGGAACGAAAGTCTACTGCTACACCATTGCAGAGATGGGAAGACTAATCTCTGCTGATGACCATAATCCAATTGAAACTCCAGTTGTCAATGGGGTGGGGGAGCAGGGTTAGGAAACAGTACTCAATGGGCCCAGCTTTTAAAACACTTTCTTTTTTTAATGATGACTCCCAGCATTCCAATCAAGACAGCCATGTCCACAAGGTGCAACAAGATTGTATGGTTGTTAGTGGGATTCATTGTGTTGTGGGGTGGGTATATGACGGAGGCTTATCTAATCTAATTGTACATGTTGTACTTTGACAATAAAGTATTTATTATTATTATTATTATTATTATTATTATTATTATTATTATTATTATTATTATTATTATTATTATTATTATTATTATTAATGAGGTCACTAGCCATGTTGGCTGGGGAACACTGGGAGTTGTAGTTGCAAAGTAGTGTTTCCAGACTCAAGCAGAGTCAGAATCAAGGGTGGCTGGGCCACCTCTCTTCCTTTTTCAGTTTCATTCTCTTTTTCACCTCAATGGATTGTTTGGCAAAAGCTACCTTACCCTTGGAGAAAGTCTGGATGGATCCCCTGCAAAAGACATTGAAATTGAGCCGAGAGTAGCATCCTGCCCAAGGTGTGGGTTGCCCTTTGCTACTTCAGTTGTTCATAAAAACTCGAGAGTGGAGTGGGAGTCTTTGTCCTCGGACCGAATCCTCTCTGATCTTTTTCGGTGTTGATTTGTATACAAACTGATCAGCAGTTTTAAAATCAGTACTGCACACAGAAGCCCATTGCCCTCTTATCAAGCAAACTTTTTTCTTAGTGAAGTAACTACTCTTTTCATATTAATGCCACAGTATGGAAAGGGAAACTGAAAGTTGATTTAGAAGCCAATTCCTTTTATCAGAAAGAGGAAGAGGGATTTATTTTTTTACTTTTAAAGAGCTAATGTAACGAAACCTCTGAGAATTCTGCAGAAACCAGAAAAATGAAGTAATGCTGATTCTTAGAGGTTTATAGCTCATTCCATCTTGATGAGATACCGAGGGGTTCCAGAGTTGTCTGCCTGCCATATACAATGAAGGGTTATCACTTTCCTGAATAATTCTGAGAGACGGATTTTTATGGTGGCTTCATTAGCTGAAATAAGGACAAGAAGTGAATATTCCATACTAATATTTCCGTGTTTTCTATAGTACCAAATGAACAGTTGGATAGCTCAGTGGCTTAGGTCTCTGGCTGCAGAGCTAGAGGTTGGGACTTGGGAGTTGGATTCCCCTCTGTGCCTTCCTGAGAGGGGCAGGGGTCCCTTCCAGCTCTGCAGTTCAAAGGTTATTTTTTAAATATTACGTATCCTGTAGTGTCGATATTACAGTGTGTAGTACTGTAGTTGTATTAGAGAGAGATCTTTCCCCCAAGTCCCAGACCACTTGTACTTACAAGTAAGGTGGATAAAAACCAATGGCATTTTGAAATCAAATTGATTTAGATTACAATTTAAAATTAAAAATCAGATTTTTAAAATTTAAATTGTGAGCTAAATCACAATTTAAAGGGCCCACTCTTAAGAACTCAACCTGCTTCCTAACATTTAAACTTAGATGGTTTAAAAGTTAGTTGGGGATGTGGAAGACTGCCAAGAGATTTTGTTCAAGCATTTCATATAGCCTCTACTAAATCTGGTGCTAGGTATACCTAGTTCATCATTTGTTGCCCCAGTAGCCAGACATTAAAAAAGCATGAGGTGAGTCCAGTAGGTTTTCCCATATGCTTTTCAAGTGGACAGAAGATAAAAATAATGAATATCAAAACGTAAACATATCTGGACCATGCCCACCAGATAAGATTTATTCGGGATCTTGAAAGAAAAGCACCTTAGGCTGTAATGCTATATATACTTAGGAGGAGCATCAACACAATAGGGTTTCTTCTGAGTAGAAATGCATAGGACTGCTCTGTAGAGTAACACTGCACAATAAATTCTGAACTTGTACCCTCTTCATTCATTACCAATTATAAATTGTAGTAAGAAATTAAACAAATATGTGGTTGCTGGGCTAGCATAACGCCATTTCTACTTTGAATAAACCTTTTATTCACCCTGGTCCACCACTCTAATATTTATGTGTTTAATTCCGAAAGGTATCAAAACGGAGAACATATATTTAGGTATAGCATTTTACAAAAATGGTTGCAAAATCCCCCATGTTATGAAACAGGCTGATAAGCAGTTGTAATAACATAGCTGTGAGAAACATACAGTTTGTTCCGTTTGATACATGCTATGTGAAATTCCCATTGACATACAGTGTAAGATTAATATACAGTTATGTCTTGAATTATGAAATTAATCCAAAAGAGTTTTCGTAATGCAAAATTTTCATAATTCAAAATGTGTTTTCCCAAAGGAATGTATTGACAACCAATTAATCCATTCTGGAGGTCCGAAAAAAAGGCAAAATAAGGGAACAGATTAATTGGTTTTCAATGCATTCCTATGGGAAGCCTACCCCAACTCAGCAAAGCTGGCTGTCCACACACCTCCAAATGCAGCTGTTTTTGACAGCTATTCAGCCTTTGTGCTGGTTGATTGAGGGAGTGTCCCCCCAACCCAGCAAAGGGGGGAAGCTCTTCCCCTGATTTGCTAGGTTGGGGCAGGCACCCAGATGGCTCCTTTGCCACTAGCCCCCCCCCCCGCGCGCGCACTGGTTCCCTGATGTGGCAAGCACTGGGAGGCTTTCTGCCTCCTTCCCTGTGCCCTGGTTCTGACTTGAAAACAGGCATAAACCACAGCTCTTCCTGGTTGTGGGTTTTCTGCCTCCTTGCAAGGAAAAATCAGGGCATCGGGGAGCAGGCAGCCTTTCTCCCAGCGGCTTCGCCTCCCTGCCCCTTCCTTCTTTTCAGAGAGTCAAAAGCTGCAAGGAGGAGGGTGGAGGGAGGTGAAGCCAAATGGGGGAAAGGCACTCCAAGCACCTGGAATCAGAAGGCACCTTCTGCTTTTGGGCACTTGGAGTGTCTTTCCCCCAAAGGCTTTGCCTCCCTGCCACCCTCCTTTTCTGGCACCCAAAAACTGAAAGGAAGAGGATGGCAGGGAGGCGAATCCGCTGGGCTTTGCAACCAGCCACCTGCGTTTGCTCCCCACCAAAACGGCTGCCCTTCGCCCACTGCAATGAGCAAGGAGGAAAGGGCAGCCAGTTTCGTGGGGACCAAAGTTGGGTGGTTGGTTGCAAAGCCTGGAAAGCACAGGAAAGGCTTTGCAACCAGCCACCCCATTTTGCCCGGTCCGACTTCACCAAGTAGGCTGAAGCGAGACCGGGTGGCAGGAGTAAAGCTTCTGCCCCCCTCGCCACTACCACCCAGCTGTGGCGATGGGAGGGGGCAGCCAGGATCAGGGACAGCCAGGATCCGTCTCGCTTCAGTTGGCTAAGTGAGATATCCCTCCCCTCGTCACCACCCCCCAGCAGTGGCAGTGGCAGTGGCTGCCCCGACCCAGCAGGAGGCAGAGTGGGCAAGGGGTGACTTTTGAAAGTGTTTTCAAAAACCCACCACCCTAAAAATCTCAAAAGGCCTTTCCTGTCTTTGGGAAAGGGCTTTTGCTGGCTGCCCCAACTCAGCAAATCAGGGCAAAAGCTTCCCCCCTTTACTGGGTTGAAGGGAACCCCCTCAACCAACCCGCAGCTGAAAGCTGCTCCACGCAGCCAGACAACCAGCTGATTTTGACAGCTCCAAGCTGTCTTTGAGAAAGGGCTTTTGCTGGCTGCCCCAACCCAGCAGGGGGTTGGGTGAGGGGTGACTCCACTGCTCGCCTGCTAACCCCCCTGTTGGGTCAGGGCATCCAAGAGGCAGCAGTCTCAACCCAGCAAGACACCACGTAATTAAAAAAAAAAGACAGCTAAATTGTCGTAATTAAAATTTCCCCATACTGGCCAATTTCCCTTCGTAATTCAATTTTTTTGTTGTTCGAGGCATTTGTAATTCAAGGCATCACTGTATTAGTTTGCCGCTGCTCTCATATGCACAATTACATAAATGCACTACTGAGTTTCCTGCAGGGAGTAAATGTAAAAACCAATGGATGTGACTCATATAAACCTTCCAGGAAGAAAGGTCCTTTATTGCTTTTTGCTGATCCTTTGCACACGCCAATATTGTGGGCGTGTTGCTGCAGCGTAATAAGAACACACTTTCTCTTTCAAGATAGATCGCTTGCTCTGAGAAGTACAAAGCTTTATTCACACATCCTGACCTGGATAAAGGGAAGCTGCTAGAGACAACCTGTGTCTCTTCCCCAAGGCCAACATTACTGTTGGAAAAGTATATTGGCAACTTGTGGGTGTAACCGAGACCTACAAACATGATGAACGCTGTGACCTTTGAAGAACAAACCGAGCAAATTGTGGAAGTATTGTTTTACGACTTAATCCATGAACAATCTGGAATACGTTTTCGTGGCCTACAAGCCAGGCCTGAATTTAGGATAGAAGAACAAGGTCCGAGAGGTAAGGCTATTTGTGGGGAAATGTATTGGTATTTACTCTCCTAAATGGAAATTTTGCTTGAACTTACATGGAAGTGCAAAAGCTATATTTTTCTTGGTAAAGTGTGAATAAATGTATTGTTAAGCCTTAACTGTTGATCTTAGTCCAAGTAGGCTTACTGAACCAACAAGAGAGCAGCCATTATGTAAACCCCATTCATTAAAGGGGTTTACTTTAGCCCAGCACAGGGTATTGTAATGTCAGGATATTATGAAGATTCCACCTCCGATGGCAAGTGGAATGCTATTCAAAAGGTCATCATCACATGGTGGGTTGCTGCCAAAAACTCACCACCCTTTAATCTGGCTACTGGTAACTGAAGACTAGGAAAAGACTAATGTTCCTCAGTAATAGATAATCCTTTAGACAACGGCTGTACCATCATGTGCACACAGTAGTCTTTTGGGTGTGGATCCATGATAGAAATGTTATATACTAGTCACATAGATACTTGCTTGAAAGCCCATGGATGGAAATTATTAAGCTCATACCTTGGTTTATGAGCTTAATTTGTTCCACAATGATGCTTATAAACCAAAGCACTTGTCTATCAAAGCAAATTTCCCCATAAAAATTAATGAAACTCAGATTATTCATTCCAGGGCCCTATAGACCACATAATGTACAAACAAAATGACAAACCTCACTAAAGAAATTGACTGGAAGTCCACGTCCACACTATGGTTTAGGTACCTGGCTACAGAATCTGCTCTGCTCGGGACTAACAACTGGACTTTACTCCCCTTTTTTAATGTGACAATTTAAAAAATGCAATTTGTAGCCATATACACATGACTAGCAGCCCCATGACTATAAATGGTTTGAAAAAATAAGAATGTTGAAAACAAATTAAATGAAAAGATTAAAAAAGAAAAACAAAACCCTAAGCTGCACTTGCCTTTGAAAACCTTTGTGGCTGGTGCAAGGGAGACCTCTGTTCTTCTCTCATCCCTCTGTTTTGGAGGCTTGCTTGAGATGGAATGTTCTAGATAATCACCCACAATCCAGCAGGGAGAGAGAGAGAGAGAGAGAGAGAGAGAGAGAACTGGCAGACTTGTGATCATATTACCTGATCCAGTGCTTGTGTTGCAAGACATTGCTTGTTGATCAAGCCAAAATTGATCAGAAATGGTTGTCTTGCAAAACACTCATAGACCATGGTATTTGTAACCAAGGTATTAGTGTACATTTTTCATCCTTTAATACCGTCTTTAAGCCACATATTTACACCAACTTCTATCTGCCATAACTGCCACTCCAGTTCAACTATGTAGTTATAAGTTTAATTGTATGCCTTTGGGACAGGAGATCCATATTGAGACATACAAACAACATATACATATGTCATATTGGAGGTAGGTTTTGAGTGAAAATGCTTCTGTATGTCTGAAGAAGTGGACATGTCCATGAGATCTTACATTAAAATATAATACTTCATCTTTAAGGTGCCCCATGTTTTTGTCTTTTTTCTTCTTCGATTTTTTGCAGTGAAAACTGTAATTCTGTTTGCTTTCATTGAATCCTTAGTAACCTCTGCAGGCACCTTTGACCCAGTCCCTGTTGCCAGGACACTGCAACACCTAGGAGATCAGTATAATGAAGAAATTGAGACAACAGTACAAGGGATTCTTCAAGAGAAAAACATGGTAATGAACTCTCCTAGTCCCTGGTTCAAAAAAATTCCTATTTCTCAGGGAAAACTGCCCAGGGTAACTTCACAGTGGTGAAACAAAGTCAGATAGGCAGCAGGAGTTCAGGAATAGCCAAAGGTAGTCAAACTAGAGAAATCATGACATGGGCAGGGGCTATGGGATCTCAAGCATATCTCCAAGATTGCTAGATCTGAAAACGAAAGAGTAGAGCAAGGAGGAAGTGACAGCACAGAGGCCCTTTTGCAGGAGGGATTTGTATGACCGTTCAGTAGGTGAGGGAACCAGCATTCTATAACAGTATTTCCAGGCTACAAATTATTGTGCGAAACATATTTGACTAGAGATGGGCACCTTACAAAAATTGACACGATGTTTCATCACTTTGTAGGCTTTCGAAACATCATGAAATGAAACATCGTTTTGTTATGAGTACCCAGCTTGCTGGGGGGGCAATGTGTAGCCTGCACACTGTAATTAAAATTGTAAACCGCCCAGAGACCACTTGTAGTGGTATGGGGCGGTATATAAGCAGAACACTTTGCTTTGCTTTTGCTTTATGAAATGAAATGCTTCTTTTTTCCTTTGAAAATGAAACATTTTGTTACTCTGTAAAATGGCTCCCTTGTAAAAAACTACCCACCACATTCAGTGCCTCTAGGACCCAGGGGAGCCACTTTCTAGATTAACAAATCATTTCATTATTGTTTCATTTCATTATGATCTTTTATTTTACAAAAAAATAATTTAAAATAAAATGAAACAAACCACTACCGTGTTTCCCTGAAAATAAGACACTGTCTTATATTTATTTTTTCTCAAGAAAACACACTAGGGCTTATTTTCAGGGGATGTCTTAAGTATAATATGCTTGAATGTCAGCCCTGCACACAACTAGGTCTTATTATCAGGGTAGGGCTTATATTTAACAAATGCATAGAAATCCTGCTAGGGCTTATTTTTTGGGGAGGTCTTATTTTCGGCAAAACAGGGTAGTAGAAACAAAATGAAACTCTATTTTTCCATTTCATGCCCATCCCTATATTTGACCTAAAGTGACCTATACTACTCTGAACCTCGTAGTAGTATTTCAGGAACTGTGACTACTGAAAATAATGTTGGTTCATGAAACTAAAAAAACATTGACTTATGAGTCGATTGATAATAAGGGCATTTACTGTATACTGAAAATGTTCCGTGTGCTGCAGCGGTTTTCAAGCTATGCTGGCTGGATTTTTTTCTCTTGTGCCAGATTGTCTAGTTTAGGATCCTCTGTGTTCACAGCTGAAGAAATTCAGAGAAACAACAGAGCAGCTGAGCCGTAATTCTGGATTGGAATATGAACTAAGCTTTCTGGCGGTTGCTGTGAAGCTGTTCCAGTGCCTTGCCCGGGTTGCTCCTACTGTAGTGGAACCAGACTTACTAATACAGACAATCAATGGAAATCCTGAAGTCAGAGGCTATATTGAAAGGCAAGGCGGTTGGGTAAGTTAAGTTAAATGCCACCCTCCAACAGCATATGCAATGCAGTGTAGAAACTGCATAGGAATTGTACCTTCCCCGTTACTGGCAACATGTGGCCCTTTAGGCACTGTAAAGCTGAAATGCCCACCAGGGTTCGTTGGTATAGCCAGTGATGAAGAATGGCAAGAGTTGTAGTCCAACAGGAATTCCAAATGTTCTCCACAGCATACTTAGATTTTGCAACATGCTTTCTTTTAAAATATCTGTGATTGTGATCAAAGCATTTTCCAGGCAAACCTTTATCCTCTGCTGGATGGGTGAACAAATGGAACCAAGCACAGTGTAATGCAGCAACTGCTTCTTTGATCAATGGATAGGTTCAGAATTGCCATTTTTGGCCCAATGTCTTTCTCAGGATGCAGATGGGTGCAGCCTCTGAATGGTCTCATACTGATAGGTAGGGACCCCATAATCCAAGTAGATTTCATATCAGTGTCATGAGAGATTTGCTAGATGACTTTGGGGTGGGTTTAATTCCATTTGCTCCTTCTTTCTCACATTTCTAATGACTTCTGTTCTTTGATCTTAGGAAAACTTTGGAAACAGAGGAAGCCAGCACAATCCTTGATCTCTCACCTCCAGTACAAGAAGAATTGATAGGTTTCTACAGCAGGAAGTGAACAGAGGCTGAAAAGAAATAAAAACAAAAACTAAACCAACAAAAGCCAACTGCACGGGAATATTCTGTTGCCAGTGCTCTGGGATGGTGCAGACTGGGATAAGGAAAAGGTAGATGGTGATATAAGGTTAGATCTCTCAGTCATGAGAAGTACAGTACATAGCTAAGGATTTCTAGTTCCTGATTATCAGGTTTTAATCAGGGTGCGGCTTTGTCCAAAGCAGCACCATTCTTCCACTATTGGCCCTGGTTTATTGCCAGTAAGAAATATGATTGTAGAACAGGCTTCCAGGGTGGAATAGTTTAAGTTTACATTGTGTTTAAACTCAGTTTTATTTGAACTACATTTCCTTTCTGTTACCCCTGGCTCCCAGCCAAAAGAAAAGCTGATTGAACTAAATTGTTTTTTAAAATATGGTTGGTCGCTGGTGGCTAGATACCTCAGTAAATTGGGAAAATAGACTACAGAGCCAGGGGTTAGGAGCTAAATTTACCACTGTGCCTCTGAGGAGAAGAGTTAGCTTGTGTACCCCTGGGCAAACTGCACAACCCTACAGCACCACCAGGAGAAGGGATTGGTAAACTTTATACCTAGGAAACCTGCCCAGGTTGACTTGACAGCACATAATTAATTAGAAGATGTCTGGATTTTGGACTACGATTCCAATAATCCCTTATCAATGGCTATGCTGTCCAAAGCTTCTGGGAACTGACCACTTTCTCGTGGACAAAAAGTTCCCTAGCCGTGATCTATATGAATGAGTCGACTGAGGGTATTATTTAATAAATTCATTCTTTTAACAGTGATTGGGCCCACACCAGATACCTTCAATAGAATTTTATTTACCCAGGCATGCTGACTATATTTAACTCCCTATAATCTGAAAAATGAAATCTTCATGAGTGCTTTTCCTATTACTTTTTCTGTCTTTAAATGCAGGGGCCCCCCACCCCTGGGCTTTGGACCAGTATTGGTCCGTAGCTTGTCGGGAACTGGGCCACACAAAACCACGTTAATAAGGGCTTAAAGGGCCCTTCCAATTCCCTGCGTAGCACCCTCAGTGGCCAGCAGAGTTGCCTCTAAGACATGGGCCCAAGCAGGTGTGCACGCTTCTTCCCCCGCACCTCTCCCCGTACAGGGCTCTTCCTTCCCCACGCATCTGTCAGAACTGTTTTTGTTTAGGTTACAATGGAACCAGTGTGGGGTGGTAGTGTTGTTGTTTGTGTGGACACATATGGGGGAAAGCCCTGTGAGAAAAAAGGACTGGAATTATCCCAAAACCATTCCCCGCCTCCCCGATCTGTAGAAAATTTGTCTTCCACGAAACCAGTTGCTGGTGCCACAAAGGTTGGGGACAACTGTTTTGATACATAAAACCTTTTCAGGAAGGGATGCCAGATTAACTGGTTACTTGACAGACAGGAATGATTATCTGGAAGTCCTTGGAGTCAAAAGCAATGTGCACATCCAATGAACCTGATTCTGAAGGAGAAACCACAGTCTCAGGATGCAAGAACATGCATAAATTTCTCTTTGTATCAATTTTGTTGAAGATGTTTTGGACTGAATTTTATAGCCAGCTTCAGGGACAGGGAATTTTAATTTACAGTATATTCCAAATCTGTTCCCAGCTCCACTATATTAAAGCAAAGTGTTCTGCTTATATACTGCCCAATACCACTTCAAGTAGCTTCTGGGCGGTTTACAGTTTAATTACACTCTGCAGGCTACACATTGCCCCCCCCCCCCGGAAGCTGGGTACTCATTTTACTGACCTCAGAAGGATGGAAGGCTGAGTCAACCATGAGCCTGCTACCTGGGATTGAACCCCAGGTTGTGAGCACAGTTTTAGCTGCAGTACAGGCATTTAACCACTGCACCATGGTTACACGCAACATTACATTGAAATAAATGGAGATTAATTTCCTATATTGTGAGACTGTGGTTTCTCCTTCAGAATCAGATATATGGAAGCTATTGACTAATGAAATAAACTTGCCTTTTTGTTTAATCAACAGATCTTGACAAGAGTAGTTATGAGAATAAGTAGGATCAACCAGCGCAGAATGGCCCATGGAATAAAATGCCAGTTTCTAAAACAGAGAAGGGGAAAAGATTATTATATATTGAATTGTTCCTACACATTTTAATTATTATTTTATTTTATTTTAGAGTATTTTTACCCCACCTTTCTGCTTGGAAAAGGACCCAACGCGGC
The DNA here is from genome assembly GCA_023846285.1 of Phrynocephalus versicolor. Taxonomy (NCBI): domain Eukaryota; kingdom Metazoa; phylum Chordata; class Lepidosauria; order Squamata; family Agamidae; genus Phrynocephalus; species Phrynocephalus versicolor. The sequence continues at coordinate 70,294,956 of JAHTLZ010000129.1, read as the reverse complement.
TTACAGTAATGAGGGATAATATACAGTTCAGTAGAATTAAGACATGTTCAAGTATTGAGAACAGGGAATTGGGGTACATCTTACAGCATTATGAGGGAAATAGATTAGAATCTCAAGCTAAATAAATCTTTATTTGATTAACAGACATGGTATCGTATGATCAGGTGTGAGTATTTGAAGCTCTTCCTCTCCTTGATATTTATAGACACATACATGTACATTACTGGAATAGGAACTGGCAAGCCACTCCAGTACTCCTGCCAAGAAAACTCCATGGACATGGAGTCACGTAGAGTCATTAATGACTGTAACGACACAACACACACATACACATGTACATTAAACTACTATTTCAAAGTAGTTTAAGTACTGCTATTTCTTTATATATATGATTTAATTAAACCATTAATAATAATAATATTGAGTGTGGGGTCTTTGTGATGCTCTGTACCAACACTAAATTCCTTGTAAATTTAAAGCAGAAATACATAGAACTCACATCTTAAAACTGTAAGGATGATTTTGTTAGGACTCAAAAAAACTGGAGTGTTAAGGCAAAAATACAAATATATTCCCAATATCTTACAAATACTGATTTAGGTACCGTTCACTAGGTTGAAAGGAATGGGATTGGGAGTTTAAATCTGCACGGTGCCTTCTGGGAGAAGGAAGAAAACCAACATCACCTAGAGTGCTGTGGCTGATGGGGTTACATATCCTGCCATCTGTGCGACCTTGAGCCACCTGTGTTGTCCCAGTATGCCACCCTGAAGGAGGCAGTTTCACCATAACTCTAAACTGACTTGTCAGGACACACAATAATTGTAATCTAGGTGAGCATATGTTTAGCAAAGTACTCCCTAAAAGGGCCACAGAAAGAAGTTGTTGTTGTCTTTCACCCTCAACTCAGTAAAGTTAGATAGGGAGGAGCGACCCAGAGCAACCCAGTCTCTTCAGTATGCTGCAGGTCATAAGTTCTCATTTGAGCACCAAGGAGAAGTGTCATTTGTATATTAACTGTGAGCCTTTTTATATATGAAGAAAAAATAGTGTGAAGAATAAGGTTTTCTTCCCAGCCCCAGACCAAACCAGCTGACAGGGTATTTTTATTTTTTTATTTCCACTTTCGCTTAATGGTTTTCATTTCCCTTTTTTATTATTTATACTCTGCCTTTCTTCCCCAGAGGACGTAAAGTGAGTTACAATATTAACATTGTCAATATTAAAAGCTGGTAATAATATTAAATTGTTACAATAGTAAAAAGCAATTATACCACATCCATATGAAAAACTGATACAGAAAAAAAATGTAAAATAATTTAAAAAATTTAAAAAAGATACACAACCCAATTTTTAAAAGCTCACACACATGTACACCATGGGCAACCACTTGGAGAAAAAACTTCCTGAAAAAAAAGGTCTTTGATTTCTGGCAGAAGAAGATCAAAGGGTTGTGGGGGCAATGCTGCTTCCTGCAGGAGGGAGTTATGGAGCTTTGAATCAGCAACAGAGAAAACTTTCTCTTGTGTCCTCATCAAGAGACCAAGAGGAAAAGTGTTTCAATTATTATCTTAACACTTGGGTAGATTTATAGATAGAGATGTAGTCTGTTTCAGATAGTAGGACCCAAGTTTAGAGAGGGAAGCAGCCTCCAAGCCATCATCTTTCCTTCTCCTCGGTGCTGGCCAATCAGGAGCTATGCAAGGACATGCATCATCCCACATCCCTGTGTGATTGGCCAGCATCAGGGAGAAGGACAGATGACACATTGGAGGCTGCTTCCTTGTTGGAGTTTCACCCCGTGCGACCCAATGTAAGGTAAGTCAGTGGTTGATTTCATTCCAGATGGTGGGTCCCAGTTCCAAACAGCTGTTGTGTTCCGTTTTGGAACTGAAGCCCTTCAAAACCCCACCTGGAATACTGTGTCCAGTTCTGTGTGCCTCAATTTAAAAAGGATATTGACAATCTCGAGCGGGCACCTTCTATCCTCCACTTCCCCTGGTGCGGAACCGAAATGGGTGCAGGAGGGGCAGCTGGAGCGGCCCATGGACATTTTTTGGGGGGGGGTGCACGCATGCACACGCATTTCAAAACTCTCTTCCCGTTCTGGCTAGCGCCTAGGAAAACTTGACAGCTATGTTTGAAGTCCAAAAGCAAGCTTTGAATTGAATGTGAGCCAAACTAACAGCCTGTGGAATTTACCATTCATGACACAGTCCTTCCACAATGGCAGTGGTAGCGGAGCAGGCGACACAGATCCGCTGCTCAGAGACCAGGAGGGAAAAGAGGGAGTTGCTCTTCCTCGGACCCTCTTTTAAATCCTCTGGGACAGCCCCCTGGAATGTGCCTTGCCCCAATGGGGCTGCTCCTTCCTGGTGCCCTTTTCCGTGTCCAGGTGTTTCCCCCTCACCTTCCCCATGCCGGACCTCTGGACAACCTCCTCCTCCCACGTGGGGGTCACCCTCAGTCTTTTGTTTTGGTCATCCCATTCTGGCAGCAACCTTTGGGCCTGTATGTCAGGCCATCTCCTTTATCATCCAAATATAACATCAGTCCTATCATAGCTGTTTTAACCGGAGTTTTATACTGCCTGTAACCAGCCTCAGTTGACAATCTGGACCCAATATGGTTTCTAAACATTTTCCAAAGGCCACCCCATATACAAAACAATACAACAATCTAAACTAAGGATGTGGGTAATGCTGGCATAATGACCAAAGCAGAAATAAAAGATTAATTTAGAAACAAGATAACTTGATTTCTATGTGAAGTTAGCCACTGAATATTCTTATGATAGACAACACTTACGTTTGCTCAACGTTATGATTCCAAGTGGAATTGGATGGGAGAGACACACTGGTATTTGACTTGGAATAGACTGGGAAAGCTGTAGTAACTTCAGTTGAAGAAGAAGTAATAGAAGAGATTGTGGTTTCCAAGTACGTGTGTTCTTCAGGAGCTGTATATAATGATAAAAAATGTTGGTTTTACTCCCCCTTGCGCATCAGCAGGCAAAAGATGAAGGAAGTGGTACCTTTTACAAATGCTTGGAAATCTTGGATTGGTGTCTCATGCTGCAAACTAATTACTAGGTGGGAAGCAACTGAAGTAGTAAAGTATGTTTGGATATTTATAGGAATTTACTTACTTGTACTTTACTCTGCTCAGATTAGGGATGAGCAAAATGTGAAGGGAAATTGTGGTGCAGACTGCATATGACCCCCAGGCCCCAAATGTAGCCTTCTATTATTCCATCCCCTACACCTTACATATTACTTCTGTATTTTAAAATTTTATTCAAAAGTTTCCCTTTTACTTCTAAAGAAATTGAGGGACAATTACGATATTATAGCACACACAGAGACAAACTCATCCTGGGATTCCCTTCTCCAGATTTTTAATATAAAATGCATTGATAGTAGGGGCTACTTCAACAGAGAAGAAAGAAATATATTTTGGGGTGACATTTCCAAACAGATGTGTAAGCTTAGCTCTTTTAGATCAAGTCTGTTGCTCTCTGACTCTTTGTGTAACTTTGTGGGTATTCCAAAGATCCATTAAAAAAATAAACCTGGGACAAACATTAAGAAAAAGAAGATTCTTAAGAACGTAAGATGAGCCTTGCTGGAACAGGCCACAGCCCATCCAATCCAACATTCTCTCTCATACAAAGGTTCACCATTTGCTTCAGGGTATTCCCAAGCAGAAGTCTTTACCTGCTTATGATTCACCACAAATGGCATTGAGTTTGCTGTGGCACACTGGTTTGATACCTTCACTGAGCTGTCCACCAGGACACCAGGGTCCCTTTCCTGGTTTGTTGCAGCCTCAGTTTATAAATGTAATTGGGGTTGTTTGCCCCAACGTACATCACTCTGCACTTACTAATGTTGAAGCTCATTTGCTACAAACAGTTTGTATAAGATTGTGAGACAGCTGAAAGCAGCTGTGGGAGTGATCAGTCTTCCAAGGCAGCAAGGAAATTAGAGAGAGATGTAACACCTGTCTCAGGGGAGGAGAGAGCTCTGGCAGGTCTAGAAATAGGAGGGAAAAACAGCATCTAGGTGGTGGTGGTGGTGGTGGTGGTGGTGGTGGTGGTGGTGGTGGTGG
>JAHTLZ010000129.1:70239377-70290836 GCA_023846285.1 Phrynocephalus versicolor | reverse complement strand
CATTTGGAATGAATTAATTCCTTTATACAAGGTACTACTGTAGAGTGTTTTTGTTTGTTGCTTGTCATACCGCAAGAAATTATTGGTTACAGAGCCAACAATAGGATTGCTTCCCAATTGCATATGGGAATGAAGTCAGTAGCTTACCTTTATTAACCTCCATTTGCACTGCAGTCATTATATCCATGTAGGGTCTGTCAATTCCACACCAATATGTTCCTGAATCACTAGCCACCAGTTGCTTCATGGTCACCAAAAAATTTCCTCTCCGGTTGTCAATGAGTATCAATCTACTTTTATAGTTCTGCTTTATAAACTTCTCTGTGTCTCCTAAAATATCACAAGATGTTCTGGAACTTCCCTTGCACCAGTACTTTGTCCTAAACATGTACCTTTTTACATCATAGGGGCAGGTAACTGTAATAGTTCCCCCTTCTATGGCAGTCTTTTTATCACTCCAAACTGCCGTGAAACCACCTGTTGGGAAAAAAATGTTGTCAGAAGCTGGTAGAAGTTTAACATTACTTCATGCTACATAATAATCAGATTTTGTTGTTTTCTAAATGGTGAAATTCACGTTAGCCCTCTTACATCTTAGAACAGGCATGTCCAAAGTCAGGCCCGGGGGCCAAATGTGGCCCGTTTTCAAATTTCGAGCGGCCCACAGCCTCTTCTTGCCACTGGCTCAGCCTGCCACACATCCCCACCAGCGGGCCCCTCCCCATATTGGATAGAGATGTCAGCTTGCAGTTTTACAGTTTGCCTGCCCTCCCTGCCTCCATCTGTCCTCCCAGCCACCTGCCCAGCCTACCCGTCCCCCGCTCTGTTGCTGCAGCATCCTCCCCACCTCCTTGCATGTCCTAGAGGCTTGTCTAAAGTCCGGCCCGGGGGCCAAATGCAACTGAGTGCTCACCCCCCCCCACATTTTCATCTCACCAAGTCTGGACCTTCTGGCAAAAAGTTTTGACAACCCTTAGAATCATAGACTTGTGAGGTCGGAAGGGGCCGATAAGGCCATCATGTCCAACCACCTACTCAATGCAGGACTCCAAATCAAAAGATATCTGATAAACGGTTGTCTGTTTTTCCTTGAATGCCTCCAGCCTTGGAGCACTCACGGCCTCCCAAAGTAACTGGATCCATTGCCATAGTGCACTAACTATCAGGAAGTTTTTCCTGATATTAAAACAAATATCATTTATCATTATTTTATTTATTTATTATTTATCATTATTTTAATTCTCTTATTTATATATTCTGAACTCTAGGATGTTTGAGAACAGATCCTACCCTTCCTCCGTGTGACAGACTTTTAGATATTTGTAGAGGGCTATCATCTCCCCTCACATTTCTTTTCTCCGGCCTAGCTACGTCCAGTTCTTTCAGTCTTTCCTCACCAGGCTTGCTTTCTAATCCCTGGTCATTCTTACTGCCCTCCAATAAACTTGCTCCAGTTTGCTAGTATTTAATATATGTAAAATATTATTAACATATTCCTTTCAAATTAACTGCTCTTTACATTCTGAAAGCAAAATAAAGACACATAGCTGTGTGGTCCCTATCAGATTTTAGTGCTAATTCAGAGAGGCAATGTTTCCAGAATACCTGTAGGTTTTCTGTTTCTTTCTGTTGGATAGCAGCAAGTGAATTAGAAGTGCCATGTGTCATACTTTGAAGAGAATAGTCCGGGTTAGCCCTGGTTAGTACTTTGGTGGGCAACCACCAGGGAATACCAGGTGCTGTAGGCCGGTGGTCCCCAACACCCGGGCCGCGGACCGGTGCCGGTCCGTGGACCAATCGGCACCGGGCCGCCAGAGGAAACCAGGGGAAACTCCTCCTCCCTTCCGTCCCTGATCTCTTCAGCACGTGCCCCGGGAGGAGGAGGGAGGAGGAGGAGGCAGGGGAGCCAATGAGCGCTGCGCTTGTTGGGGGGCGGCCCGCTGCCCAATGGGCGGGCGGCTTGTTGCGTTGGGGGGCTGCCGCCGCGGTCGCTGGTGGTGCTGTCGCTCCTCCTCCTCTTGGTCGGAGGCGGCGGCAGCAGCAGCACCAGCACCAGCACCAGCACCAGCAGCAGAAGGAGGGCTTGAAGAAGGCAGAGGTGGCACGCGCCTGCCCGCCAGGCGGGAGCGAACCTTAGCAACTGCGGCGGTGGCGGCGGCCCGCCCACCCACCGACCGGCCCGCCAGCCATGGAGGTGGCGGCGGCTCCGGCCCCGGCGGCGGAGGGAGGAGGAGGAGGAGGCCGCTGAGGGGGGTTCTCGGTCGCGGCGCGGAGGAAGGCAGGACGCCGGTAAGCCAGCCTCTCCCCTCTCTCGCTGTCCTCCCTCTTGGTGTGTGTGTGTGTGTGTTTGGAGGGCGGAGGAGGAGGGCTGGGGGGGTCACGGGAAGGAGCCTCGCTGTGTCCGCCAAAGCGCCCGGTGTGACAGCTTGCCTCCCCTTTTCCTCCTCCTCCGCCCTCCTCCTCCTCCTCTTCTCTCCCCCGGCAAGCAATGGAAGAAGGCTGGAGGAGCGCAGGAGGAGCCGCCGCCGCCTTTGCCTCCCTCCTCCGCCCGCCGGCAGCTGCGGCGCATCCTCCTCCTCGCCCTCCACCAGTAGCAGCAGCAGCAGCAGCAGCAGCCACGGCGGCAGATCAGGCGCGAAGGAGGGTGGGCGGGGGGGAGGCTGCCTCTCGATATCTCTTTTTTCCCAACCCCCCCCGCCGCCGCCTCCCCCCTGCAATCACCCCTGCCCCGCCGCCGCGACCTCCCGCTCCTCCTTCTCCTCCTCGTGCCCCGTGGCTTGTGGGGAGGGCGAGAGAGGGCGGAGCCGAGTGAGAGGGGGGCCGGCGGAGGGCTCACTCGCCCGGACGGACCCCGGAGGGTGGGGAGTGGGGGAGGGTCGTCGCCCGTGCGCCTGCCGCTCCTCCGCCTTTGGGGTTCGTCGCGGAGCCGCTTTTCTGCAGCGGGTGGGGGGAGGTGTGTGTGTGTGTGTGTGTGTGCGTGCGTGCGTGCGTGTGTGTGTGTGTGTGTGTGTGTGCGTGTTAGCGTGCGCTGGCGCACGCACGCGGGTGAGTGTGGGAGGGGGACGGGCGTGGAGGAGTGCATGCCCCCCCGGGCCACGGAAAAATTGTCGACCATTTGCCGGTCCTCGGCAAAAAAAAAGGTTGGGGAGCACTGCTGTAGGCGCCTGGAGTAGGAACTGGCAAGCCACTCCAGTATTCCTGCCAAGAAAACTCCATGGACGTGGAGTCATGAAGGGTCGGTCATGACTGTAATGACACAACACACACACACATTAAAAAGTAACAAATGTAAGTGAATAGAGTAGGGTCTTGAAGTTGCCATCCCCATATAACATTTGGGCAAGGACTGACCAGGGATGCAGGGATGCAGGATTAGAACTTGATGTTCAAACCCCCACATCCACTTCCACCTATGTTTTTACATATACAAATTGTCTGCAGATATTATTGATAAAGCATGAATGGCCCCTTTTCTGGCTTTTATTGTCTTGGCTTGTTGATATAATTCCACCTCAACCCTTTTAATCCACTTTCCAATTCAAGATGCTGTAAAGAGCTGGGAAGCACAAAAAGACAGCAGTTTTGATCCTTCACATTGCATCACAATTTCTAGTGTAATTCATATTATCTTAAGCACATCCGTAGCTCAGTCCTAAACACAACGAATTCAGAGAAAATCCTAATGTTCCATAGCATTTCACTGTTTATGTGGCACTTGGAGCCTTTTCTGTGGGCACCGGACATCACCCCTTCACAGCCACCTGTATTCAGGTTAAATGGCTGTATTGGCACTTTGTGGGAAATTAATGGGTTTTGAGTCGCAATTTGGGCACTCGGTCTCTAAAAGGTTCGCCATCACTGGCCTAGGAAATGTGAGTGTCTGCTGATCCCTTTACTATCATAAGGATTCATTTGAAAGATTATTGTCCCAGGCCAATAGGTGATTGTGACAGTGGCTCTGACATGCATTGCAGATCTGTGGATTCTTGTACTGTAGTATGAAATCAGGGACTAGGAACAAGCAACTGTCAATGTATTATTGGATCACAGCTCCCAGAATTATTCGTGAGCTGTGCTGGCTAGAACTGAAAGAAGGTGCAGCCTAGCATCTTCTGGAGGCTGCACTTGACTGTTACTGTCTTAGTTTACGCAGACACTATTCCATATTTTGGTTCGGTGTATCAAGTTTGCACCTGGAAACAAGGGATAAGAAGACACACTTCTGAAAGTTGTCCTACAGCATTTTTCTTACCTGAACATAAAAATATCCAAAGAGTAAAGAAGATTTTCATCTTGGAGGCTGACACCAATTCTTTCATCTGAACCTGCTGCGTTAGGGAGGTAGTTTGTTCTGCTCTAGCCAGTTCTTACAATTCACAGAAATAGTCACCACAGAGACAATTATACTAGGCAGATGCAACCTACTTATTTGACACAACAAAGAACATACCAATAGCATCTTGCGGATGACCACATCCTGGCAAGAGAAGCCGACCTGTCAGATAAAGCTTCCTTCCAGACTACGACTATGTCACCTGACCTGATGCTTGTGTGGGGTTAAGATCAATCCCAGGCCTGCTTATCAAAAACTCTCAATAGAAATGAATAGGATCCTACTTTGGATGTGCTTCCATATGAAATTATAAATTAACACTGTCTTCTCTCCCCACCACACACACATATGTACAGACTTATAATCCTTTAACAAAATGGCATTCAGAAATGCAGCATCAAGAAGAAGAAAATTGAACTTTCGAGCTGCGCTGACGCTGCTGTTAGACAAATTGTATAGGCTTCTCATTTATTTTTAAGAAGAATTCAAAGTATTCTTGTGACAGACAGCTCAGATAACGTTGCATACAACAGGGTTGGCATCTCGGATAACATTACTTACAGCTGTATTTTGGTGTTTACTAACCATCTGTACAAACTATACAATGGGATATTTAGGAACATATCTGTTTTCTTTTGCCATGAAAACAGAAGCCTTAGCACAATGCCAGAAAGGAATGGGACAGATCTAAAAAGGGTCAGAACAGAATGTTTTAAGTACAAAAACCTGTGCATGCCATAATTTGTTTCAAATCAAACCACACCAAAAGCGATCCAAATAGTGAGCTACAGTACAGTAGGAGCCTGGTATCTGCTGGAGATCGGTTCTAGGCCTTCCTGTGGATAATGAAAACCATGGATAAGAGAGAACACCCCCCAAAAAAACCTGCTGTTTTGTGACAGTAGCTTGCTTTATGGATGTTGTTTTGTGACAGTAGCTTGCTTTACAGCTGCTGTTTGTGACAGTAGCTTGCTTTGCGGTAGCTGAATTATTTATTTAATTTTTTCCCTCTGCCAACCATGGATAACTGAATCAGTGGTTAATGAATCAGTGGATATGGGGTCCTACTTTATAACCATTTGAGCAGGCTGTGGTTTATCACCTTATTCCAGTTTGGTGAATAAAATACTCCCCTTTAAATCTTAACTTTTGTGTACATCTTTTTGGTTTGTTTTGGGGATCTGTAGATTCACCTTTCCAGAAAACCTGGAAAACACATACAGCCATTCATCAGAGGTATTTCCTTATTTCTCTGGCAATCCTGTAATGGGTTTAAAGCAAGTAAACAAGTGGGGGCATAGACACCCAGAGAGAAACCACTGACTGCCAGCAGTGATGGTAAAACTTGGCTATGCTTCTACAGTACATTCTAAACAGGATGGCTCAAGCTTCACAAAGTTTCATCTACTTTGCTTACCTACCATGTTCATAGCTAGAAGGCTTGCTTTGTGATTTCATTATCTGAGACTTATAGCAGCACTAATATTATGGAACCTTTTGGAAGGCTTTAATTTAATTTTCAGTTTTATCTTCATTTTGAAAATGTGGCAAGTTACACTAGAAGAACATTGGCAATCAGTAGCCTGAACTGTTTTTTATCTAAACCTAAATAGATCTATATCTAAATAGAGCATGTGGTGCTCACTGCAAACCATTGACTTCTTAAGTTCTTAAGCCAGCATGTTCTTCTGTGCCTATATGTCCCTGTATGAGCTGTCTGGAGTGCTAAGGTCATGAACAGAGGCATTTCTCTCACTCTTACCACCTTCACAGGAGAGGGTGTTCTCTATTGCTGCTCTCATACTTTGGAAGTCCTTTCCATAGGAGGCCAGACTGCCCTCATCTTTACTGTCTTTCTGCAAGAAGGCAAAGGTCTTTCTCTTCAAGCAACTTTTTCCTGACTTACTGACTGCCTGTTACATGACGTTTAGATAGACTGCTATGCATTACTGCTTGGAGTGAGTTTGCAGTACTACTGTGTTTTTCCATTTTTAGTTTGCTATCTCCCAGAGTGGCATTTTCCCCTTCTATTTGTTTCCTTATTGTTCTTAATAAACTGTTCTCTTCAGTACATGTTTCTGAGCGACAGGAGCAGAAAGAAGCTGACTCATTCATGATCAATGGTCAGAAAATTGAAACAGCAGTATCTAGTTAACAGCCACAATCAAACTAATGGGTGTGTGTAGTGGCTGAAAGTATGCTACTACAACAAGTGAAGTGGGAATGTGTATTTTGTATTTTCACAGCTAGGCTAGGACTGACACAAGATTATACTGCCTGTCAAAATTTCAGTCTTTTTGCTTATAGCCCATTATGCTAACATTAAGCCATACAATACACTGGGTCTCCGGTGAAACTATTATTTTTTCAGAATTGATAGTACAGTATATGTATTTTTTTAAAGCATGCTTCTAAGGAAAGTGTAAAGGAAAGTGTTATCTATTATCTATTATTTATTTTTATTTTAGAGTAGTTTTACCCTGCCTCTCTCTGTTGAAAATGACTCAAGGCGGCGTCAATTCCCATCAGCCATCTCAAGGGTAAGGAAGGAGTGATTTCATCATTAGTTGACCAACATCAGGGGGCACAGGCTCCCTTTTTTCTGTTCTACTTTCCCTGTTTGTGGGAGCATTGGTTGACAAAACAATATTGACAGTGGAGTTTTGAGGTAGAAATAAGGCAATTGCTGAATCACAATTAAGTAAGAAAAAACAGTCAAGATGAGGACCGGGAAGACAGTCCTTTTGTGGTGGTTTATTGTACAAACAAGTTATTCCCTCATTTGCTTGGAAAAACTGATCAAAGGGTTTTACTTGCATGCAAGTATACAGCATGTAGGATTGTAGCTCTGAAATGGTAGCTTATTAAATTTTGTAATGTAAGATGTAGATCAGGGCTGTCCAACTTTGAACAGGCCGAGGTCTACTACAAAGTGCCTGAGGGCTACTACACTAATACCTCTACTTGCGAATTTTATCCATTCGAAGCACATGCTTGTAAGTAAAAAAAAAAATTGTAAGTAGAGCAGCAGTTTCCCATAGGAATGCATTGAAATTTGTTCCCTCTGGAACAGGTTAATTGATTTTTCAATGCATTCCTATGGGAAGGCTGACCATGCATATGCTCCCCTTGCACACACTCAATCATCTGCCCGGGGGGGGGAGCAGGGGACCACGCCATGGCCCTTGAACTGCCCCGCTCAGCTGAGACAGTGGCCTGGCAGACCCAAAACTTTACTGGGGCAGTGGTGGTCCTTGGGATGATGGGGGAGGGAGTGGTGGAGAATTTATCTCCTCACTTTTTTATTGGTGGCTCGCAGGCTACTTTTTAATCCTTCATGGGCTACTGGTAGCCCGCGGTCTACCTGTTGGGCAGGCCTGATGTAGATGTTTGGAACATGGATTTATAGTGGTGACATCCCAAAATAACATGGCATATAGTCACTTACTGAAATTAAAAATGGTAGCTGCTGAGAATCTTTGCTGTTTCTTTGCTGTAAGAAATTGTTTAGAGCTAGTTGGGATGTTTTGAACATTCCTTGTGTGTGTTTTTAAAAAGATATGCTGATTATTTATTTTTTGTTGGAAATCCCCCAGCCATGAGAAAAAGCAAATGGGAGGAATAAACATTTCCTTATTTGGATTCTGTTTTGACTATCAAGTCTGTTTCCCAATCCCAACACATGGGGAAGAGCACATATTAATCATTGACATATACCAAAACAGAAACAGCTGGGGGCAGTGCTTCCCTTTGGCAGAATGACTCTAGTTTTCTACTCTCTGGATTTACACATGTTATAAATCAAGTAGGAGGGAAGGTAGTTAAAATTTGAGTTTTTCTTTTGTAGCAATTGAACAAAGATTTTCCAGAATGTGTATGGATGCTTGTAGCCAAGTCACTCAAATAATATGTGTTCCAGAAACTGGCTAGTCTCTGATTCATTGACCTCTGCCTAATTTCAACATGCTAATACAAATATTTGATCCTGGTATGGTTTTGTAAAGTTCAATTGAGGTCGTGTGAAAGCGTGGTATTGTCTGGATATTTTCAGGCTTCCTGGCAAAGCCTGACTAGTGCAGTTTGGGGGTAAAGTAATTTCTTTGAAAGGAAAGGGTGAATGAGGAATCATACATACAGGAATCTCTCTCTCTCTCTCTCTCTCTCTCTCTCTGTGTGTGTGTGTGTGTGTTTGCATGTGTGTGCATATTTTCTGAGACGACAATTGATCAGTATGGGTATTTCAAACTGCTGAGTGAAGAGGAAAGTATTGATAATGGACACTGACCTGCTAAATTCCCTGAATTGGGTGTGTGTTCCTTATGATTAACAGAGATTTTTTTTTAAATTTTCCTGGTCATCAAGCAGAAATTACTTCAAAGAACTACCTGGTGAGAATCTGTTCTTGGAGAAAACTGAGCAGCAGGTTTAGCAGGATCAGTGCAAACAAAACAACATGCTTTAACTCATAAAAAGGAGGCACTAGGGCCCAGCGTGGAAGCCTCTTTTCAATTCCCCCCCTGTGGCTGTTGCTACATACATACAAATTTCCTTTAGGTCTTGTGATGAACCGAACAAACCACAAACTTCAACAGGAACCATCTGTACTGGTGATTGTTTCCATTGCAGCATGTACTGGTTATGTCCATCTTCACCTCTGACAGTTCAGCTTCACCTGATTTACCAGTATGGATCAAAAAGAAATTCTCATGCAAAACCTGGAAAGGGCCAAAAATATCATATGTAATCGAGAGGAATTCACAAACGAATTTTTGGTAAGTAGCCTATAAGAATATTTGGGGCATTCTAAAAGGATTCACGTGTCTACTGCAGCGAGTTGTAGCTTAGTTATGCAGTATGTTCTAGTATGTAATAATTAGCTGGACCTCAAACAACAGGGAAGAATCAGATAGATTGTTTTATTTATTATTATTTATTATTATTTTAATTGCTTGAATCTTTCACGGCTTTATTGCCTCAAATCCTGGCCTTTCTGTTTCTTCACATGTGATCACTTAGCACTGGGTTGAATACACAATGATTTGCTGTGCTTTTCTCACAATGTGGGCAGGCGGTAACGGGACTTGATAGTGGGGGTCCCGTTACATTTGTAGTATGTCTCAACTTAGCCAATGCCAGATCCACGTTTTAGAGAGTGGAGCCCCTTACAGGAATGGATCCATTTCTGTGTTACTATCAATCAGTATTACCTTTTTGCTAGCTATCTCCTTTGTGAATGACTCACAACACTGTCAAGAAGAGAAGGGAAAGTGGGGGATACTTCCATTTTGGCTTGTTCTCATACCTGGTGAGGGCATGTAAAGGGTTGGTCACGGTAAGGTGGAGCAGAGTCTAATTAAGGGGATGAGTAGTGGACCCCTGTTGGACTGTGGGCCTTGTCAGGCATGGAATGATACCACCATTTGAATCTAGTCCTGTTCTTAGCTACTGTTTCTAAAAGGCAGGGAAAGCATCGTTTTGCTAAAATGGTGGGAATTAATTCAGTCCTCCTTAGTCTCCCCATACTAAGCAGGGCAAAGCTTTTAAAAGTTGAGTTTTGGAGTACAGCCCTCAGAATGTTCCAGCCTTACGCTGACAGGTGGATTCTGAGCCTTCTGCTAAAAATCCCCAAGTGTTTTCAGTTTCTGAGTAGAATACGTGTGGCAGAAACACCTAATGGAATATGTGTGTAAAGAGGTGCAGAAGACACATGGTCTGCTTTATGAACAATACAGCCATGCTGTCTCTGTTCAGCATAAGTAGGCATTTATGCAAACAATCCTACCTGTGTTGCCAGATGGCCATCCTACGCCTCAGCTTCTTCTTTTCAGCCAAGCAATTGTGCACCCACTCATGCAACACACAGCAGGTGACGAGTAAAAAACAGCTGTGTGATTTTTCTTATGTTAATGGTTTTTCCCAATAGGATTTTGGCCACATTTCCCCATCAGCCAACATTTAATTCCTTCCTGGACAAAAAAGAGAGAAATGGAAAGAGGTGTATCAACTCTTGTGTAGAGTATGTCATACCCTTGGAAGATCACTGGTAAAAGCAGCATTGGTTTTTCTAGTTAGAAAGATTAGCAAAAGATAAAAAAAAAACACACACACAAAGAGATTGGAGAGATGATAACAGCCACTGATTAATCATAGTTAAAATGGTAGTGGATCAAGAGTCTCAGTAAGACAATAAAAACTGTTCTGAGGAGCCTTGGCATTCCACAGAGGTTTAACAGAGGAACTTCAATAAAGAAATCACCAATGGCAGGCACGTTTCCATGAATGACAGCCAAACCATGTTCACAGTGTCTGTTTTGTACAAGAAGCTGTTATATATTAGATATGGAAGCTATATTCAGTCTGCACACATGGGTGTCCATGGAGGGAAGAGATACCCACCTCAAAAAGTCTTAATGTGTTCATTTGTCTAAATATGTCTAGACAGATGTGTGTTGTTGTTGTGGTGTGCTAACATACTACCATACAGCTTTGCCCCCTTTCAGAAAAAGCCCTGCAAATATTCTTGTATACTTCCCATGTTTCTTAACTGAAAAACTGATGGCGTTCTGTTTATATTGTGAAGACAGAATTGCTGGCATGTTGGTAAAGAAGGCATTAAAATGAAGTTTTGCAACTGAATTCAGACATTGTCACTGACATAAATTAAAGTTTGAGAAGCAAATACAGTAATACCTCAGATAACAAATGTCCCTGATAATGAATATTTCAGATAACAAATGGAAATTTTTGGGTATAGGGTTGCCTTGGATAATGAATGTTCCCTATGGACCGCCTCAGATAATGAATGTTACAAAATGCCTTGCAAAAAAAGTGTACCCAGGATGCATTGCAGCCCTTGTAGTTTGTGGAGGGGAGAGAAGAGTTAGAATGTTTTTTTTCCATGGTGTTTTGGAACCATTCTGGACATTTTTTGCTGAGGGATTTGGACTTGGAAAGGTAGGGAGCTAGCTTTTATTAATCTTTGCTCTGCTTTTCTTTGCACTTTGGGTGGGAAAAGGCTGGGCTCGGCTTTCTGGTTTTATGCTTGTTTGTCTGTTTGGATCTTTTCCCCCTTTGCACGTAGGTGGGAAAAGGCTGGACTAGGCTTGTTGGTTTCATTTATCCGTGTTTTCATTGCACTGCAGGGGGTTTGTTCTGGGGTGGTGGTGTTCCAGCACTTCATGTCTTTAAAGTGCACTTTATAAAGAGGTCTGAACCCACCCAGCCAGATTTTTGCCTTTTTTCAGACCTCCGGAATGGATCAACCCGCTTCCCATTCATTCAATGGGAAACCGCGTTTTGGATTATGAATGTTTTCAGATAATACATTGCCTCGGAGAACGGATTAAATTCATTATTCGAGGTACCACTGTACTTAGTTCCCAAGTTCTAGCAGTATTATTTATTTCTACTTCTATATAGTTAGTATAGGTAGTTTTCCAAACCTCTAAGAATATGATCACGTGAAGTTTTTCCTTCGTGTGTTCACAGAACTATAATGCCCTTGAATCTGTGAACAGGAGGTGAACATTTTATATTTTCAATGTTGTAATACAAGTTGTTTAGTCACAATAAAAGCATAGAAAATCCATTTCTCCTTACTAGTGGTTAACCTCCAGGATGTGGGCATGTAATTCAAAAACACATAAGCATCAGCAAAAAATAAAAGCACATACTATGGTGCAAGAGGCATATAAATATTGAATTCTTCTCCCAAAGATCTTACAACTAGACATGAAGAGATACATAAGGTGAATTATGGTGTTAGTAATTAGAGTTACTCAGACGTTTATCAAGAAGTGTTGTGATGGCCAGTATATAAATGTAATTCTAACTGGCTAAGTGAGTCCTTAATATACAGTACATGGATAAAGCAGATATGGAAGCCAAGGCCACTCCACTGGTTGAGAAAGATAGTGCTGTCCAATTTCTTGTTCCACTTAATCCTAAAACCTTAGTACTGTAGTGACAACAAATACTTGTATGGAAATTTTTGGGCTTCCTCTCCCATATTAAATCAAGGAGGAGACCTTGAGGCTCTTTAGGTACCATCAAATGCCATCCAGCTATTAAATGCATTACCAAGACCAACCAATGGGCCCGAAATAAGAAGTGTTGTATCCTTCCATAGAAAAGGCTTTCTCCCAACTTTTTGTCAATGTAGCATGTGAAAATGGATAAAACGGAAAATTCTGTGACAGTAAGCACCATAGCAATAATTGTTGGGGAAGTAAAATCTACTATAATTGGTAGCTATCCATTCAGAAAAGAAAACCAGACGGGAAGTTTTAAAGAAGGGCCTAAGATGCATGGTTCAACTGAGAAGAACAATGCCAGTAGCTGGTAGAAGTTAGCAAATAGGGCAGATGATGTAAATTGAGATCAGGAAAGTCAAATCTGCCTTCATGAAATGTGAACTGCAGCCTCTTTACAGAAATTATGGCCATATCTGCATGTTATAAAAAGTGAATTTGCACAAATAATGTGTACAATCCAAGGTATAACATTAATTTTGAATGAATTTACCTTGCCCTAAGGAACAAATGTATGGGTGGTCATCTGTTCAAATTTAAGAATATTGTAGCAATCAGTTTATTAAAATATAGCATTATCTGTTGTGAAACATCCATGGGAATCATTGTTTCAAAATAAATAACAGTCCAGGGCACTACAAAAATTCCAGTCAGCAGAAACACTCCATAACATATTGTCTCCCACTGGTATCAAGATGTTGCCCAGTTAACTGAAAAACAAAACCAATATCCAACTGCATCCATAACCTTCATGAAGGCTGGAATGGAAGTCATAAGTTCAGAGATAAACAATAAAAGATAATGTCCAGAAAAAGAAAAATACATTCAGAAGAATTAGGCATAAAGCTGTTGTGTCTAGCACAATACAGAGGCTCCCAAAATTAATCAAATATACAAGGAGCAAGAGAACAAGATGTCTGGTAGCTCTTTCAAGGGGAAATGGTGCAGACAAAATACCATCAGCTAAAGCCAGGATCTTGGAAGTGAATAAAGAATGCAGAATCCAAACCTTCTCAAAAATTTAGGAGGAAAACTAGTCTTAACTAGCATAGAAAATACCAATTAATGGATTTTGATGCTGTTCAGAATCAAATGAAATACTAGTATGGAGGCTTTAGCAAGATTCCAGTATTAGACAAGGTCGTTGCCCAACCCCCATTTTGGAGGGCTAGGATTTTTTCCTTAGGATTTTCTTCTTTAGCCTTTGACGTGTCATCCTCCCTCTGCAAGGCAGCAGTGCTGGTTTGGGTCCACCTGGGTATTTTATTTCCCCAGTACTCTGGTGAACATTCCCCTATCCGCCACCTGGGGAGGCGCCTAATGGGAGACCCAGCAACTCCACACGGGAGAAAGACTATCATATATAGATAAAGACTATTATTCACCATTTATTTTTTATCTACTGTTTCCTGCTGTCCTGGGCCCACAAATGGGTACTCATCATTTCTTTTCAAGATCATTGTGTGTGTTCACATGTAAGTGGCTTGTTTTCCTACATTGGAGACTTAAATAAAAACTCGACATGGGCTACATCATTACTCAATTTAAAACGCTTATTTTATTACTTTGTTTTTTTTAAATTACTGTACTAACAGCATTTACAACTGACTTGTTCTAAACAGAAAAATGTTCTTGGCATTGCTTGTGACAATACCTTATAGCTTTTGATATGAAATTACTCCACCCTCCCTGCAGTTTGCATGCTAAACCTCTTTGTGAGGTGGGGACAGCTAGGCACAGTGAGGGGAAGAGCTTTCCATTGTCTCCTTTCCTGGTGATCTAAAGGATGTTGATACTATTAAATCAGACACTCACTCATTTATTCCTCAGAGTGTAGACAATATAGATGCCAATGTGGCCCATTCCGGTATTTTGCTGATCATAGGATGATGGAATAATGGAGTTGAAAGGGGTCTATAAGGTATTTGAGCCCAACACCCTCTTCTGTTGCCTACTTGCATCTTTGCCGCTATTCCTGTTCCCTCTCCATTTGCTCTCCATTTAAAATGGTGGTGGTGGAGGTCTTGATAGTTTCACTTGTGTACATTTAAAAAATAAAGCACTTATGTATACACCACCAATGAGCAGCAGCACCATCAGAACAAAAGTCTCATATGAGGAGGCTGCAAGAGGGATGGATTCTGGTGAAGGTTTTATGAAGACAGGATGGTTGTATCCAAAAGACAAACATGCAGGGCATTCAAGCCATCAAATATGGACTGAACCGGACTAGAAGTGTTGGTATCTTCAAAAAGTGAATGATACTCTGGCCACCCCACTTCTAGCCTCCATCTTTTCTTTACCTGCCCGACTTTTCTCCACTTTTCTTTTTGCTTCTTTCCTGGCTTGTCAACTTGCTTACTTGTTTGGTTTTTGAACATAGGCTCTGTTTTTGAAAAATTGGTTACTGGTACATTCAGCTTGGTTGGTGAACAGTAGTAGAAGCCTGCTCTGCTTTGAGATCAAGTACAAATGTGGTATATAGTAGCAGCTACAAAAGAACAACAGTGCAGGTCTAATTTAATTGTGTGCCATCAAGTTCATCAAGTTGACTCTTTCCAAGACTGTATAGTATAGAATAATCAGAACTGGTTTTACCATTTCTTCCTCAAGGGGATATTGGTACCATGCAGCTTGCCCAAGATTGGGTTTTCTACACGGCACAGTGAAAAATCACACTCCTGGCATCTGGCTTCATAGCAAGAAGCCATGCTCACTAAGCCATACTGATCTGGTGTAGTATAAACTGAAAATATGTTCTTAGTCTTTTAAGAACATTACATATTTATGAAAATGTGTTTCTGTCTCTTACTATACAAATATAAAAATTATGTTATATATCTAACGTGGGTTTCATATAGACAAAGAGACAGATAAACACTGTGCCTGCACACACATGCACATAGATGCATGTGTGTGTGTGTGTGTGTGTGTGTGTCCATATATATATATGGGTCTCCCAGTAGGTTTACCAAGTAAATAACTTATCATTCACTGAGAATTCAGGACCAAAATGTGAGATCATATGTGGGGTCTTGTAACAGACATAATGGACTGGGCATCTTAGTATCAACTGTGAAAATAATACACGTGAATGTGTTGGTGCATACAAGGGACAAACAATGTGGATTTCCTATGCTACCTCTTAAACAATTATATTTACTAGCTTTGCTGGTGAGTCCAGGAGCTATTTGAAAAGGAACGGGGAGACCACTGTTCAGCCTTTAAAGACATCACATGAGTTATCAGATTGTGGTTCATGTTGCCTGGGCCAAGATATGCCTGCCTGTGTGGAGATCTACATAGCAGTTCCCAAAAACTTCTGTCAGCAACCTATGATGGGAGAACTTTAGTGACCACTTAGACATATGAGTGGTAAATAAAGACAAAGGCACATACTTGGGCATATATGGATCTGTTGTACTGTTGTCAAATCTTTGGCTAACTGCTGCAGACAAAACAAAAATCTTGCAATGAGAGTTACTTGAAAGAAATGTAGGCTTAATCTAATAGGGAAGTTTGGGTCTAAAATCCTCTGTCTTAATCAAAGAGTTAAGCCAGATGACCTCTTGGACTCTTCCAGCTTTCTCATTCAACAGTTCTCATTGGACTGCGCCTACACAATCTCCTAATGGGATTCTGAGTCATTATCCATTTTCTCTCACACAGCTCCATATTTTGCATTTTTGGGATAGTCTTGTCCTGAGTCTGGGGTTAAAAAATACAGCATAGATACTTTCTGTTTCTGTCAAAATTTCTCCATGCTACAGTAGCTGTGTCCAGACATCTTACCCACAGGCGTAATGGTGGGGATAGAGATAGGGCAGAAAGACAAAGACAGTTTTGCAGATGATTCTGAGCCCTTTTTATTCATTCATCAAAAACTGTGCAGACACTAAAGACATGAAATCCCTCTCCTCCTCTCCTGCTTCATTTATTTATTAATATACAGACACATATGTACCTTTCTCCCTTAAAGGCTCTTAACAAAATAATGTAACATCTACAAAAATAATAAAATCGAGATAAATTAAACAAGAGTTTTAAAAATGAAACAAAAGAACCAGCGGGAAACAACAGAACCATCAAACTGAGATTAGCTGTTTTAAGTTTAATAAAGTAATAGTAATTTAACAATTATGGTGACCTTTTGGGTTTTTTTCCAGGTATAGAGTACTCAGAAATGGGTTTACCATTCCCTTCTTGGGATTATACAGCTTGCCCAAAGAAGCCACCCAGGCTGGCTCTTATGCGATGCACGGGGGGCGGGGGGCGGAATCAAACTCTCAACCACTAGCTTCATAACCAGACACCTGCCACCCGGAGCTATTCAGCCAGCTTAGTTTTAAGTTGAGCATGTTCAAAACAGGTGGGATTGCCCTTCATCCCTCTTTGCATAGAGGACACAGTGGGAATCTCCTTGATGGAGAGTGACTGCTGTTAATATTTTTGACCAACAGTTTTTGAGGAAGTGTGGCTGCTGAGAATTCCTTTGAAATCAAGGAAATCTCAGAAAAGCAATGCTAAGGAGGCTAGATTTCTACACTTATGATGGTGTCATTACACTATTGTACAAGATTTCTGGAAATATAAATCCTGAGAAAAATAAGAAAAGGATGCTAATGGATATATAGTGGGTCCTATTGTGAAATCATTTGCAGGACTGGGTTTAGAAAAACCATGGGACCTTGGCTGCCAGTCTTACAGAAAGCAGAAAGAAAGAGAGGGGGGGAGGAGGGAGGGAGAGGGAGAGAGATAGAAACATGATACCGGTCTGCATAAAAATTGAATTTGTATTCCTTCATGGAGTTGGGGGGTTGGTGACAGTTGGACTTGATGGCTTTATAGGCTCCATCCAACTTCACTATTCTCTGTTTCTATGAACAGAGAAGGTTAGAAATGAATACATTAAAAGTAGGGATGCACACAGGGCACCAGACTCAGATTTAGCTGGAAGGAGGGCACAGATAGTTGCCCAGCCTGCTTTATGCTGTTTTTTGTGACACTCTGACTCTTGTCTGTGTTATTGACATAATTTGAGCATTTTCATATTCATATTAAAAAGCAAATCTGTTTAGCCAAATGGAGCCAATAGCAATAGCTGAAATTTGACTTGTGGATGGGAACCTCAGAGGGGTAGCGAATAGCATGATTTTACTTCTACCCCAGGCATGTATTTAGTAACTATGAAAAGGCTAGTGGGCAGTGATATTTGCACTGATACAGAGAAAAAAGGCAGAGGTGAGCAAGGGAGGCGACGTAGATCTTTGCACATTAATTCTAATCTTGCCAATCAAGGTCATATTAGAAGAACACATGCATTTCAACACACATACTTGAACCCTGGTAATAAACTGACTAAACCAGATAAGAAAAAGAAAATAAAACTTGAGAATACAAGGCAGCACGTCAGCAAATATTTCAATCGGCCCTGCATCTACATGGGGCATACAAAGGGATATATAATTTACTGTACATTTACCTCTATCTGAGTATTCCTTAACACTTCAGTGCTGCTAGTGCCAAGGAGAGCGGCTGTGTTTTATGGTTTAGTTTGGCTGTCTTCTCTTTTCACGGGGTCAGCTTTTGGTTTTTCTTTTCTTTTGTTCAAATTATGGTGCTTATTTGGTTAAAACCTGGTCTCACAAATGCCAGATGAAACATAAAGGATCTGTAAGGTTTTCCCTACAGTGTGGGTGATCTGCAGCTCTGTGCTCCACTCCACACAGAGTCCCTGAGCCACACAAATAATGCCCTTGATTCGGTCTGTTTCTTCCCACTGTCTGAAGGCAATGCAAATCTCTACCTACCAGTTACAACAAAGATAGCCAGGCAGTGACAGAACTCTGATTAAATTCACAAACAACTGAGTAAAATAATTTATAGTTTTGGTTCAGGGATTAACATTTGAAAAAGAAAGAGTGTTGTTGGGCCTAAAAGCTCACAAAAACATCTTTATGTTTCTGTAATTTGAACCACTTATATTATGACTTCAAAATTGCAAATATTTGTAACAATATGACAAATGATAGCATTATAACCGTTGTCCCTAATTTTCAACAAGAAGAATTAATGTTTGAAGTTATAAACATCACTGGATTTAATGGGTTGAAAAAGACTTTGTTATAACACAGCACAGAGAAAGCAAGCAAGCTTGCAAGCGAACATAATACTGCTGTTTCCCACCATGGCTCTGATGTGATACACAAAAGGAACTTGTGGTAGTGAGTTTCTCATAAGCTATATTGTTTTAAAACCTAAAACTTGCATAGGTTGCTTCTGCAAGTTTCTTTTACAGGAAGTAGATTGATAGGGAGTGCCATTCAATTGCAATTCCTCCCCCCCCCTTTTGTTTAAGGAGGCAAAAGTGTTTTTATTTGAGTTTTTCACTAGAACACTTATTGATGAATTTGGTTTAAGGGAGTGTTGGAGCACACTGAATTCTTGGGGAAGGGTGATTTCCACACTGACCTTGGCTGCTATTTTTTTTATTGATTGCTGAAGTCAGGTGTCCATCAGAAGTTCCATTCCTGCCAATACATTCCTTTCAGCTAGCTTTCCTTAGGCTAGCTGGAAGAAGCATGGAGGGAATGAATGAGAGAGCACAGGCCATGCTTGAATTAAACTGAATGGGACCAATGTTCTTATGGAATGTTTTCTTGTAAAAGAATGATCGTAGTTCTGCAGAGTAGTATGGTGGAAAATAGTAGAGGGTGGGATAAAACGGAATTGAAATCCATTGTGGTACCATCTCCCCAGTGAGCTGCGCCTTGCAGAGTCCCTGCCCGCCTTTAAAAGGGCTTTGAAAACCTACCTGTTTAAGGAGGCTTTTGGCGACCTTCTTACCTAAGTTTCTGTGGGGTTTTTTTGGGTCCCCCCCCCTGCGTCATCCTTGTTGGGTTTGCCCTCCTCCTCTTCTTATTGGTGTTGTTTTTATCTCTTTTGCTTTGTTTTATTGTTAGCCGTCCAGAGTTCCTATTTGGAAGATGGGCGGGATATAAGTGCAACAAACAAACAAACAAACAAACAAACAAACAAACAAACAAACAAACAAACAAACAAACAAACAAACAAACAAACAAACAAACAAACAAACAAACAAACAAACTGAATGTAACTGGAACACCATCTTGATGCCTGCTATAAAATATGGCCTTTTTGTAACACTGTATTTTTGTTAGTCAGGATTATGTGACAAAACTATAGCTATTGTCAAATGACAACTTGAAATTTATGCAAATCTTGGCTACATTCTAGGAATCTAGAATCACATACTTGTCTAATCTACAGCAAGGCTTTATTGTGTTTATTATGATGGTTGGAAACACAAGCATTTTTTAAGGGTGGAGAGTGAGGCACTTGACAAAAATGTTGTAGCACTTAGCTACAGATGAACTGCTTTTTTAAAAGCCACAGACAACTGATTCTTGTATTTTTAGAGACATCTTAACTAAGTGTGATTCCACTGCATCACAACTGTTCAAAGGCAGCAGAAGTTCTATATGGATGAGTAATTTTCTCTGAAGCCACATCAGAAAAGCATATACCCAAGTCTACACACACACACACACACACACACACACACTTTCCACTGCTTTAAAACCTCCACAGCAAAGTAATGATGGCTGTTTATTTCTCACTGTGGTTGTCTCAACAGAGAGGCTAGTCAGGAAATAATGAGAGATGTAGCCCTGTGGCAATTAACGTGTTCTATGTAACACCATTTTATGATTTAACCGCAGAAATTGAAAAGGCAATCAGCATCCTACAAAGCGGACAAAATCTACCCAACATCTACGTCTGAGAGACCAGAAAATGTCAGCAAGAACCGATATAAGGACATCTTGCCATGTAAGCTGGGAAAAGAACAATTTCTTATATGTTTTGAATGAATTGGCTAGAATGACGACACGATAATGTTGTGACTGTGTTTGCTCTATATAATACTGGACAAGTTGCTTGAACATTATGAAAACCTAGGCATAGTATGTATCATTGGGTTCTTTTTAAGGAGATAAAAATATTTTAAACAAAAAACAAACAAACAAAACCTTAAACAAATGAATGAACAGAAGGATTCCTTTCCCTGCAGCTCAATGTGTCTCTGAAAATCTTAAAAAGCGTCAGAAGGGTCTCTTGAAGAATGTGAGCCAATATTCCCATTCCCCATTGTCTCTTGTGCTCCCTTCCTCCTTCACTGGCGAAGGTGCACCTGAGCTTTCTCACACAAAGAGGGAACAGAAACATTCCTTTTTGTAAATATCCTGAACTAAAATTGTCTTAGGATTCAAGACCGTAAGCATTTGCATGGCCAAATCCTCTGACCTAAATACACTGGCGTCGCACAATCGGTGCAACCTTTGGAGGCAAAGTACCACAAGTTTTAGAAATACTGTGGACGTAATTACTTGTGTAGGGGTTGTGTAACTCAGTGAACAACTAATACTGTCATGATTTCTTAATTTAGGGGAATTTGCCTTATTTCATTTCCATAGTTATTGGAGATCAAATTCCATTTGTTATTTATTTGCCTACTGTACATAATTGCCATCTGTTTGATGGCCTTTGTGTAAACCGCCCAGAGTTCCCTTGGGAAAATCAGTGTGGTATAGAAATGAATGAATGAATGAATAAATAAATAAATAAATAGCTATGCAAGGGGATTTTGGCCAGGAGGTTGCA
The DNA here is from genome assembly GCA_023846285.1 of Phrynocephalus versicolor. Taxonomy (NCBI): domain Eukaryota; kingdom Metazoa; phylum Chordata; class Lepidosauria; order Squamata; family Agamidae; genus Phrynocephalus; species Phrynocephalus versicolor. Next base: position 70,269,791 of record JAHTLZ010000129.1, on the reverse strand, counting down.
AAACAAGCCAAAGTGCAGACCCCACTCATCAAGACTCTGTTACCATTGGTGCACACTTCTAGCCTAGCTGTGTTTACTGGATTGCTTTCTACTATTATGCATAGCCACCAGGGGACACATGCCTTCTAACATTATTGTCAGAAAGTTACAAACAAGCAAGCAAACCCCACATTTGCTTGCTTTAGTTAGTAGTAAAACCAGCACCAGCTATGAAACTCCTTCAACAGCAAAAAGGGGAAGTGTTCTCATGAAGATTAGTCAGTGAGTTCCTATGAGACCTTTGCAACTGATCAAATTTATTAGAAATCATGGAAGCGTTTGCCGTATCTTTTTCCCAACAACAAAATTGCTTAACTGACTAATGCTCTCTGTCTTTTTGATACACCAATTCTGTGATTCTTGTGGACATTATTTATTTATTTTTATTTATTTTATTTTAGAGTATTTTTACCCCGCCTTTCTCTTTGGAAAAGGACTCGAGGCCTTATACATTATACAACTGAGTCTCCTCTAAGTCCTCCATCAAAATCAACCAACTCTGGAGAAACCCTCTTAATATGAACTCTGCAGCTCACTTTTATCTCTTGAAGTTCATCCACTCTGTAGAACAGAGGAACTTGACTGCTGGATAGCATAGTGGTTTAAGGCAGAAGATGGGAATTTGATTCCTCACTGTACTTCCCTGAGCAGAGGCTAAACTTGATGAACCATGGGTCCCTTCAAGCTTTTCTGTTCTCATTGTTTTTTCCCACTTGTGTAGAAGGAACCAAATTCATTCAGTAAAATCAGAATGCCTTATCATTGGCAAGAATATCCAAAGCAAGTGGAAGAGAAAAAACCCTTGCACAGAATGATAGTGTTTTAGTTCACAGCAATGTTGCTGGTTATTTCCCCCCTTCTACTTTGCATTCAGACAGGAAATGCCATCTTAGAATAATCTTAGAACTGCAAGGCTGGAAGAAACCCAGTATAGATCATTGAATCTGGCCCCTGTCAAGGAGGTGCAGTGAGAAATCAAACTCCCAGCCTCTGACTCTGCCGTCAGAGACGTAAACTGCTGAGCTATCCCTTATTCTAAATATGATGAAGTGTAGCACTCCATGACCCCAAAGATGCTGAACGTATGCATTTCCATGCAAGCACTTGCAATGCCTGTGCAGCAGGGCTTATCCTGCACAAAGGCACTGAAAGGTAACTGAATGAAAGTGAATAAACTGAAACTTAAACCAGACTCCTGGGTTTTGCAACGCCTTGCTATGGGAGGTTAGACTGGCTCCATCCTCGCTGTCCTTCCACAAGCAGCTCTAGACCGTTCTCTTCAGGCAATTTTTCCCTGAGCGAATGGCTGCCAGTTTGAATGTGTTTTGGTGTTGCTAATGTTCTTTTGGTATGGTATTTGTATACTCACCATTGTTAGCATTAAGTACTGTCTTTTAATTATGTTAGCTTTTAAAGGAGAAAGGTGGGGTAAAAATAAATAAATAAATAAAGCAACTCTCATAATGATGCTTTGGTTTGGCTTCACTAGCATCTGTTATGTAACACAGCTAATAGGTTTCCTCCCCCATCCCTCTTTTACTCCTTCTAGATGATCACAGCAGAGTGAAGCTATCTCTTATCACATCAGACAAAGATTCAAATTATATCAATGCAAACTTCATCAAGGTAATCATCTGTTTTAGTAGTTCCCTGTCCCAAACTTGAGACCTTTGATTGTCCTGGACTACAATTCATAGATCTTCCAGGTGGCACAGTCGATAGAGAGGGCTTCTGGAACTCTTGGAGTCCAAATGTGGGAATTACTGATCTAGAGTACAGAATAGCCACAACTCGGGTTGTGCATAAAGGTAGAAAGGGAGCAATGGGGGGAAAGTGCTTCTCCAGGCAAGGAAATCCACTGATAGATCAAAAATGAGAGATGTGAAAATGTCTAATCATGCAAGTATATGAGGGCAGGGTATGGTCATGGGAAGAGTTAGTAGGGAGCAGATATATCTGGCGGGGAGGAGCTTTGCAATGCAGAAGGCATCCCAAACTCCCACAATGCTGACATCTCTAGAGATGTAACTCTGTTTACCTCAGCACTCTGTGCCAACAGAAGGCACCTGGATGGAGCATTCCAGGTCAAATAATTGATTACAGTGGTACCTTGTATAAAGGAATTAATTCATTTCAAATGATATTCTGTTAAGCAAATTTTCCTTTATAAAAATTTCCCATAGGAATGCATTGAAAACGGAGTAATCCCGAATTGCAACCATTTTTATGTTGTACAGATTCGCCCCATAGACTATTCTGTTAAGCAAATTTCCCCTCTCTCTGGAATTTTTTTTATGTTGTACAGATTTTATATTATACCAACTGTTTGTTATACAAGGGTCCACTGTACAGTAAAACAGATGGTGGGGAGACAGGCAGAAGAGAACATTTGCACAGCTTCATGGCACTCTGCTTGTTAATAGCTGTTGTGCAATACTACACACCAGCTCATACTAGTTTTACCACTCATCCACTGTGTCTTGAGGCAAGGAAACAAAACCTTTGCCAAAGTTGGAGAAAAGAGGATCTGGTGCCTCTTGAAATGAAAGAGAAAAGGGGGGATGGGTATTGCATCCAACCTCTGCCCTACTGGATAATGATGAGGATCGGTGTGGCATTTGTATTCAGGTTAAATTGCTGTATTGGCATGTTGCGAAGAATTAGTGGGTTTTGAATCGCAGTCTCGGCACTTGGTCTCCAAATGGTTTGCCATCACTGTTCTAGGGTCATCTTAATTCAAAGCTGACTTGACAACATGTAATATGCCTCATGAGGGAATTTAGGAACTGCCGTGGCCAGCACAATATGAAGAGCACAATATAAAACAAGCAGGAAAACGCTGAAAATGTGTTTAGGATTCGAATCAAACGGAACCACACGTTCCATGGATTTGAATCGGGAAGCGGATTGAGCAGATTCCCGAGGTCCAGGAAGGGAATCTGTCAGCCCGCTTGGAGCGCACTTCAGGGGGCGTGGTCGGAGCGACCACGCACCGACCCCAGAGGGACGTGAGGCGCCGTTCCGTCGAACGGAGCCGCAGCGGAGCCACGAACCACAGCGAGGGGTACATGAAGTAACTGCCTTTGCTTCCTTCTTCAAGCCGCAAGGGATCTTCAGCTGTCCCTGTGGGGAACTCAAGGTGACTAAGGCCAGGAGATCTTGCCATTTATTTTTCTGACATTCACCAACACATGTGTAATTTCAAGCAGCGAAGTCAAACTTGGTTGCTGTGGCCTTTTCATGGCTCTGCCCTCAGCTATACCAGCCTGACAATAGTATTCATTCCCCTCCATTAGTTTCAGTTAGTGAGAGGGTATTTAAAAAAAACCCATAGCCTACTGTGATGTGGGATGAGGAGGAAACCCCCTCTCCTCTGTGCTTTGGAGTTGGTGAATAGCCCTCCATCTTGCTCTTCTGTTGCCATTAGGATTTTCCCATATATTTGAGGGTAAGTGGATTTGCTTGTCTTATGGCAGAATTTCTGTGGGAAATTCCTTGAAGGTCTCGATTCTTCAGCTCCTTTAGTTGTGTGAGGTCACCAATGCCTTTTTAAAGCAGTGTTTCTAGGGTTAAAAAGGCAACCTATTATATGATACCACCAGGGAAAATACGAGAAATGTGGCAGAGTTTACAGGATCTGGGTGATTTTTAAAGAACTACTCAAGTGTATATTTTGTTTGTTGTCTTCTTAAGGGTGTGTATGAGCCAAAGACTTACATAGCTACCCAGGGTCCCCTTTCCACAACTGTTGTAGATTTTTGGAGGATGATTTGGGAGTATAAAGTTCAGGTAAGATGAGAATCTGTTTAATCCTTTACAGTGAAAGCTGCGGGATGGCATGTTACCAAAAAAATAGTGTACATCATTCATATACTGCAGCACAGTACAGTACATCTATTTGTGTACATTACATTATTGAAGAATATAGAGGCTCACCAATGCATACGGCTGATATAAGCTAGCAAACATTGCAGGTATAAAGCTTTGTCTTTTCTGATGGAGGGGCAGGGTCTCATAAAAAGAACAGAGATAAGGTGGCCAGTGATTAATTACTGAAACCACTGCATGTACCTCCCGCCACCTGCAAATGGAGAACAGCCTCACCCACCACTCCATCAGACATTCTCTCACCCCTGCTGCTGCTTAGGTTTCTCTGTTACCCTTTGTTTTCAAGCAGTTTTCTTGTCTGGCTCTCTTACAATTTTACATGTGTGCAGTCATATACTATTCATCACTATTTTTCATAAGCTGCTTTGGTACTCATATTCTACATTTTCTTCCAATACAGCAATAAGTCTCTCTCTGTCTCTCCCCCTTCCACCCAATATAGCAGATTCAGAAGCTTGGCAGCTATGGAAGGAGACTGGGATGAACAGCAAATGCAGCTGTTTTTAAACAAAGTTGTAGATTAAAATCCCGCTTTTGTCCCCAGCTTTCTAAGTCTGAAGGCATTACACCTGAAGTAAAATTAAGCAAACACGTTTAGCATATTGTTCGGTTTCCAGAGGTTTCTTTTGTAGCTCTGCAAAATGGATGGTTTTAATGTAGCCAAATGTAAAGTAATGCATATTGGGGCAAAATATCAAAATTTTATCTATCAACTCATGGGCTCTGAGTTATCTGTGACGGATCAGGAAAGAGATCTTGGTGTGTTGGTGGACAGCTCCATGAAGGTGTCTACCCAATGTGTGGCAGTGGTGAAGAAGGCCAATTCCATGCTAGGGATTATCAAAAAGGGGATTGAAAATAAAACAGCCAACATTATAATGCCATTCATCATTGGCATCCTTCAGTCTTGAAAGACTATGGTATCATGCCTGGAGTAGAGATCCTAAAAACAGCACCTAGTGTGACTAAATAGACCAATTCGGGAATGGCAGTCTCTACCGCACTGGGGGCAGAATAGTGCCATTATACAAAACAATAGTATAACAATTGTACACCTGAAGTATTGTGTACAACTCTGGTCATCGCATCTCAAGAAAGACATAGTGGAACTGGAAAAGGTGCAGAAGACAGCGACTAAAATGATTACTGGGCTGGGGCACCTCCCTTATGAGGAAAGGCTAAAACATTTGGGGCTCTTTAGTCTGGAAAAAAGGCGCCTGAGGGGGGATATGATTGGGACGTACAAAATAATGCAGGGCATGAATAAAGTGGATAGAGGGAAGCTCTTCTCCCTCTCCCAAAATACCAGAACTAGGGGATATCCACTCAAATTGAGGGCTGGAAGAGTAAGAACAGACAAAAGAAAATATTTTTTTCACCCAACGCGTTGTTAGTCTGTGGAACTCCCTGCCACAGGATGTGGTGATGGCATCTGGCCTGGATGCCTTCAAAAGGGGATTGGACAGATTCCTGGGAAAAGTCCATCACAGGTTACAAACCATGATGGAGATGTGTAATTCCCCAGGCTTAAAACCAGGATACTTCAAGGGCCAGATGCAGGGGAGTGGTATCAGGAGACAGGTATCTAGTCTCATGCGCTCCCAAACACATCTGGTGGGGCCACTGTGAGATACAGGAAGCTGGACAAGATGGGCCTTTGGCCTGATCCTGCATGGCTCTTATGTTCTTATGGTGTCTGTATGTCTACAAATGATAACTATCACCACTTGAGCTAGCGACATAATGAGATTTTTGTCTCTCTCCCACCCCCACCCCCAACCCTGGCACTCAAGAGGTACTTCTTTCTGTCTTTCTAGATTGTGGTGATGGCTTGTCTGGAATTTGAAATGGGGAAAGTAAGTACGATATTATGTGGAGAATGGCACATATGAGGTGTAGTGGCCAAACTGTCAACTACAGCAAAAGTTGAAATTTATTACTGTTTTCAAAGATGTGATTCTACAAACCTTTTGTGATTCAGCAGCCATAGTGGCAAACAAAGCCTGTGTTTATGTCCCAAAGCCATACCACTAAACGAAAAAAATTTGCAAGCGATAGGCAATGTAAAAAGCTATAGCTATGATAATAAGAGGTTTTTAGTGGTCAAGGAATTCTCCTTGACAATTATGGAACTATCCATAATGTATAATTTTGTCCTAGGTCTTTTTAGTCAGGCACTGTCTGTATTCAGTAGTTCTGATTATCCTTCTAGCTATTGTTCCATGATTCATTTCTGAATTGTTAACTGTGTTGTAACTTTGATTGCCCTTTTCAGAATATTGGATGTATTTAAAACTTGAGACACTAAAAGACAGAAGTGAAATAAAATCTTCTACATACAACTTTAGGTCCAAGCTCATGAGATGGAAATGTTGTGATCCAGTCCTTAATAGACGAAACACTGACTGAAATCCTGTTGTGAGTTATGCCAACAGCATAGCTCAGCATGCAAGATTTCATTTACAACAATTCACAATTAAAAGTTACACTATTTACATATTGTATTTGCACAACAGTTCAGCCGCTAATTCCATATTTAGGCTTGTTGCTCTCTCAACAGAAAATACTGTCTATTTGTTTTAACATGAGTTTGTTTCAAACTGTATTTGGCAAAGTAACTTTGTTTTGTAACTGATCCTTCAAGAGAACATGGCTTTCTCTGCATGTCTGATGTCTCAAGTATGGAACATTAAAAACAGGTGAGCTTCTGGGAGCTGTGATCCAAAACATCTGGAGTGCCAAAGGTTTTCCACCACTGTCATAGCTGAACCTTTAAGCAACACTGATGCTAGTTTCAGTACTTCTAGCCACTATTATAATGGTTGGAAACTGATGGTTCCCAGTCATTGAAGGTCACCAGCTTCAAAAGTCAGACAGGAAGTCCTTATTATGCCTTTACAGTCTAAGACTCAAATGCATAGAGCTCTTGGTAATTGTGAGTGCCGGCAGCCATTTGGTAGGTAATCCGAGAAACAAACAAAATGGCCTGTAGTGCTCTATCCTTTAGAGCAGGTCACCTTGCTCCTTGGGGCAAAGCAGCTGAACTAGTTGTTATTCTGAGAAAGGTATGAGAACTGAGGCAGCAGGAAAACAGGTAAACGTTTTCAACTTCTTCCAACAGAGAAAATGTGAACGCTACTGGGTGGAAGTGGACGAGACCCCGCTCCAGTTAGGCCCTTTCTGTATTTCCTGTGTGAGTATAATAATTGCACTCCCACTTTTCTTATCTTGATTTGTAGGCGGTGCTTTGCTTCATGGAAATAATTGCTATTCCAATGTTATCTTGTTTGTTTTCCATACAGGAGGCTGAAAAAGAGAGAAAGGAGTATGTGATTCGCATTCTGAAAGTGAAACTGAATGAGAGTGTAAGGGTGGCACAATCCGGGCATGTGGTGAGCTTGGTGAGGGTGTAACATGCAAAGTAGGCACTCGCCATTGGGGCAGCAAATGGAAGCAATTGTTAGTCTCTGTCATTGACCCAATACGTCTGTGAAGATTCTCAGTCATCCAGGTGTGTTTAACTGGGTGTTGAGTCATGGCTACTGGACTTCTTTTTTGAGAGATAGAAACATTTCGCTGTTGATCCAAACAGCTTCATTGGTCCGATGAAGTTGTTTGGATGAACAGCGAAACGTTTCTATATCTCAAAAAAGAAGTCCAGTAGCCATGACTCAACACCCAGTCATTGACCCAAGTATTTTTCTTCTGTGGTGAAGGCAGGAGGCACAGAGGCCAACACAACATCACTGAAAGAGCTCACAGTTCAGCAGGAACTATGCCTGCACTCGGGTATTTCTTTGCAAGTTCTGTTCATCATGCAATGAAGGAGATACCAGGCCCTGTCCTCCTTTGGCGTCATTCCTCTTGTGTGGAAAATGACAACTCTGAAAAGGAGAGGAACAGGAACACTGGGTTTCCAGTGTTTGTGTTTGTGTGACGAACTTGGGGCAGGGTATTGTGGTTAGATGCTCTGCTGGTCATGTGTTGGATAAGTAATACCTGACTAGGGCTATTCATGGTTCCACTGATATTAGGAGGAAGAAGTGGTATTTGAAAAAGGTCTCAGGGTATACTTGTATACCAGATACAGAAGCGTATGCCTCAATGAATTTAGCGGGATTCATCAGTTACACAAAGGTCTTCTTGAAGCAAAACAAGTTGAGGAGCCATATAGCAGTTACAAAAACCAAATACAAAAGTAGAACAGGTGAATTGGTGACAAATATTAACAATATTAAAAATATTAAGACAGTGATGTTCTTCGGAGCCTCCCCATCTGGGTATGGAGGCCCTCTCCCCAGCCTGGAAGGAGTTTCTCTCCAGCTGGCAGATAGGGCTCGGAATCTGGGGGTGGTTCTGGATCCGGCGCTTACCTTGGAGGCCCAGGTGGCGGCCGCGACCAGAACCGCCTTTTATCACCTCCGTCAAATCGCCCAGATCCGCCCATATCTAAATGGGGACTCTCTGAGAACAGTGGTGCAAGCACTGGTGATCTCGAGGCTGGACTACTGCAACACTCTTTACATGGGGTTGCCCTTGACTCTCCTCCGGCATTTGCAGTGGGTGCAAAATGCGGCAGCCAGGCTGGTGGCGGGTGTGCGTTGTCATGACCACATCACCCCGGTCCTGGCTCGCCTACATTGGTTACCCGTTGCATCCTGGATTAGATTCAAGGTCTTGGTTTTAGTTTATAAAACCCTCTATGGCTTGGGCCCAGACTACCTGTCAGAGCGGATCATCCAGCCCTCAACGTCGGCCCGTCCAGTTCGGCAGTCGCGGGCGCACACGCTTCGGATTGCCACCCCGAGAGAGGCCCGGAAAACTTCCACCCGTAACCGGGCCTTCTCGGTGGTTGGCCCTTCTCTCTGGAACAGCCTCCCTAGCGATGTGCGCTCTGCAGAGTCCCTGCTGGCCTTCCGTGGCGCAGTGGTTAAATGCCTGTACTGCAGGTAAAACTGTGCTCACGGCCTGGGTTCAATCCCCGGCAGCAGGCTCAAGGTTCACTCAGCCTTCCATCCTTCCGAGGTCGGTAAAATGAGTACCCAGCTTGCTGGGGGGGCAATGTGTAGCCTGCACTTTGTAATTAAAATTGTAAACCGCCCAGAGACTACTTGTAGTAGTATGGGGCGGTATATAAGCAGAACACTTTGCTTTGCTTTGCCAAGCGTTAAAAACTCTGCTTTTCGGCAAGGCCTTCGGTGACTTAGTTTAGGTCCCCCCCCCCGCCATCGGTCTGCATATGCACGCTATTTGGAGCATTTGGTTTTTCATGCCAGGGTGCCAAAGTTGTTTGTTTGTTGTTGTTTACTTGCTTTATTGTTTGTTCTATTTGTGTTTTATCGCTGATTTTTCAGCCTTTTGTAAGCCGCCCAGAGTTCCTACGGGAAGATGGGTGGGGTATAAATTCAATAAATAAATAAATAAATAAATATTAAATATTAAGTAAGGTCCTCTTAATCAGTAGAAATATGAATGGGGGAAATTAGCTTGGAAAGCAGAGTCTGCTGGATTTTGGACAGCCACACACTTGCACAATAGAAAGGTCTGGGTATGGTTTAACCCTATGCAGGATGTGTGGTACACACATTATTTTTTTTCAAATGACCCCAAGCTTATAGGTACCCACAGTAGCCAGCTTTTCACCACCATCAATATATATACAATTATATAGTATTGTAAGCTACCTCTGATGAGTTACAAACTATTTTGGCTGGCTTAGACCTGAATAGAAAATTAAGGCCCATTAGTTTTACAAAATACCTGCTTTCCATAGGGAGACAAACACTCTTGATGTGGATCAACACTTAGTCCCTACATTTTTAGACAATCTTTGGGTCTCTGGTTCTGAAACTGTCAGAATAAGCATCTGCACTTAAAACTTACTGCCACATCACTTAGGTGAAACTAATCACCAAAACTTCTTATCCTTGGGTTCCTTCCGTAGGAAATCAGAACAGTCTATCATTTTCATTACAAATGTTGGCCAGATCATGATGTCCCCTCTTCAATCAATCCAATTCTTCAGCTCATACGGGAAATGCGCTGCTACCAAGCACACAGCGAAGTACCTATCTGTGTACACTGCAGGTATGGCCGCTTGGCGACTTCTTAAGTTTCAAGAGCACAGAAATGGCCTGCTGTTCTATTATTGCTCAACAGCAAATACACACAGGCTTAAAGGGATCATTTGGTGGTTGCAGTTGGCTGTGTTAATTGGGTCTTTATCTTCGCATTTTCTCTGTTATCACCCTTCTCTGTTGGTTTCCATGTCTCGATTATTCTCCACGTCTCTTTGTTCTGTGCTGTTCTCAGGCTTCTGTCATGAGCACGTGTTCCATGGTTACACACACTGTAAGGAATGTGGCTCCCATGAGGCTGTAACAGAATTCTACAAAAACTTTATCTCTGTACACTCTTAAGATTGGAACGTAGTTTGGGTTCTGTAAATAAGACACAAAAAATGTGTGTAGGAGTGTAGCAGAACATTGCAGATAACCATCAGTGAAACAGGCAACCAAGTGCTGTACTGTATTTTTCCATCTATAAGATGCTCCAAAGTATAAGACAACCCTCACTTTTCTCACCCAAAATTGTAAGAGAAAGGAGAAAGAGGAGACCATCCGGGATGGATCGCCCCCTCCTTTCCGCACCCACAAGCCAAACATGATTGCAGCACCCAGGGGCACAGAAGCACTTTCACAAACACACACTTTTAAGGTGCCTGTACTTGCTCAAAAGCCTCTTACGCTCCATTCCCTTGCCCAGTGCCGCTTTCGCCCCTCAGCATGTGTTAGATTGTGAGCATCTTGAAGCAGTAATTTTTAGGCTTGCAGGAGTCTCATGCGGGCTGCTACCTCTTGCTTGACTTTCATAGGAGGAGAGAGATTTTAAAACAAAATTGAGAAAGAGGATTCTGTCCTGAAAGATCTTCCCCATCTTCTTGCCTTGCACCCGGTGGGCGTAGGCGGAGTGGGCTCTTCTTTCTCAGCTTTGTTTTTAAATCTCTCCCGTAAACCTAAAAGCTGCTGTCGGAGATACTCACAATGTATCAGTTGCTGAAAGACCCGCAAGAAAGGGGCCCTGTGTAAGAAAGAGGTGGCTGTTGATTTTAATGGGAGGGAAAAAATCCCATTGAAATCAAGAAGGCTTCTGGGCAAGTACAGGTGCCTTAAAAATGTGTGTGTGTGTGTGTGTGTGTTCGTAAAAGGGTTTGTGAAAAGTGCTTCCATGCCCCTGGACTGTGCAATAATGCTTGCCTTGAGGATGCGGAAAGGGGCCAATGCTAAACCTGAGAAAGACAATCCCTGCCACCTGCCGATAATGTATAAGATGACCCTCAATTTTTAGCCTAGCCATTTTGGGGGGGGGGCCGGGGAGCGCCTTCTAAGCAGAAATATACAGTATGTTTTAATTTAATAAAACAGATATTCCTTTCCTGCCATAAGCACATTATGAAGTTGAGCTCTTAAGTGTAGGACATAATAAGGGAGGAGCTACACAAGCATGATGGAGAAAGGAGACAGTAATAAATACATAGTGGAGTCCATTGCTCAGAACTACAGTGGTACCTCTACTTATGAGTTTAATCTGTTCTGAATGCATGCTCTTAAGTCAAAGAACTCTTAAGTAGAGCAGCCCTATTAAAAAATTTAAAAAATGTAAGTAGAGCAGACTGTATCTAAAATTTGTAACACAGCAGTTCAAACGCCAACGGCTTTTCATTCTTAAGCCACTCATAAGTAGAGGTACCATTGTACTAGTTTTTTGTATACAACTCCTAGAATCTTTCAGCCAAAAATGGGCAGGGCACATGTTTTCCATCTCCTTCTGATGTGGCATTCTTATGTAGACCAATTGTTGTTATATGCTGTCAAGTTGCTTTCGGCCCTTGGTGACACTATAAATGAGTGACCTCCAGATGTTTCTGTCATCAGTGGCCCAGCAAGCCTCTTGCAAACTCAAGCCTGTGGTTTTCTTTCTTTCTTACATTTTCGAGTCTTTCAGAGAGTCTTATCTTCTTACGAAATGCCCAAAGTATGAAAGCCTTCTTTGTCATGTTTGTTTCTAGAGAGAGTTTGGGCTTGAGATGATCTACGACCCACTTGTTTGTCATTCTGGTGGAAGTTCCTGTCATTTCTAGTTGAAAGTAGTAATTATTCCAGTATCTGACAAAATCTGGAGCAATTCTACAATGGGCGTTTATACACGACCCCTAAACTCCGCAGCAAATGGCTGCAAGCTCTGGAGCTTAAAAATGTTTCCCCACCAGCTCCGGAGTTTAGAGGAAATTAAGTGTGACCCCGCCCACCTAAGCGCGACCCAGTGCACTTTTCTTGTACCTGCTCTTCCCGGGTGAAAATTGTTTGATGCGGTGTAAGGATAGTGAGTGCGGGGCTCTCCTCGCTTCTGTTTGTTGTTTTTTTGGCTCCCGCCCCTTTAAGAGCTACTTTACGGAGACAGGAATGTTGTTGCTGGGGCAAGAACGGAGGCAGAACGGGAGGTGAGCCACGATCTTTTCTTCCTTTTCTCTCTCCCTCCCCTCACGCAGCCAGCAGCCAGGGTGGGGACACAAGAAGAGCGACAAGCCCCTAAGATCTCTGGTCCGAATTTAAGGGACCAGCGGATCTTAGGGGTCGTGTAAAAGTGCCCAATGTGGTATCTAATAAGTCCGAGACCTAGACCTATCCTGAAAAACAACTGTGTTGTTAGGAGAGGAACAAGGCAGAGTTTGGACATTAGCTAAGCAAGCCCTAGAAGGGGAAAATTCCCTATCTTCTTTAGCCACTGCTGCAGATAAATTAAGCATGAGTGATTTAATAGCCTGCACCAACATATTTCTTTGCTTATAGTAAGCTTGCATTTTTTTAAAATCTAGTTTACCAATCCAGTAACTGGGACACAGTACAAAGGAAAAAATACAGCCCTTCAAGTATTGGGGGCTATTTAGACCCTAACTGACATTGGGGAAACCTTTTAAACTGTGTGCAGAGGACCTCAGGAATCTGATGCAACTGGCTGATCATGGGAATAATACGGTCTTGGCATTCTGTGCCAAGGAGATCGACAACAGCACCGCACCAGTTTCAGCTTCCTAGGCATTTACTATGTGCAGCTGAAAGATCTGAAGTGGCATGTTTTGTTTACCTCTAGTGGATTAGGAGGATTAGCTGTTGAAAGCTGGTCACTCATGTCTCATAAGCCAGGAATGAAACCTGAATAACAAATCCAAATGCAAAATACTGTAACATATTCATTTGCCTGCTCTGGAATGCAATCTTTCACCACAGACATGGCTCTTTGGCAGGTTTATGTGCCATCTTCCTAAATCAATTTTACTAGTGTTCATTGTTCAGATGATCCATCCTTGTATCTGAGATATTCTTCATGAGAGCTTGGGAAAGTTACTTTTGGGGACTACAACTTCAAGAATACCCCCATCACTATGGCCATTACAGGTTGGAAGTTTCTGGGAGATTCCAGGAGGAAAAGTCTGTCATAGGTTACGAGCCATGATGGGGATTTCAGACTTTCCTTGGGGCTTTTCACAATAAGGGGGAAAACTGCCTTTTTAGAACTTCAGTGCCCAGAATCAAGAAGTGAGCTTGTTGACTGAAATTGCATTGGCTTCCAAAAGTTATAATTTTTTATAAATGTACAAGTAGCACTAAAATTAAAGAACAACAAAACTTGAAAAGCCTAGCAGACCAAGAAGATGTTAATGTCCACCTGAAATGGAGATCTGCAATCAAGGATTATATCCTTCAGTGTATTTTTTTTAACCAATGCATGGGATTTATTTGACTATTCCTAGATTAACATCCTGAAGCTATATTCCTCCTTCATGTTGATGTTATAAAGGTCTCTTGTTGAAATATGTTGGGAATCACACATTACAACCCTTCATCCTTGGGCGGTATATAAGTACTAAAATAAATACATACATAAATAAATAAATAACTCCTATGCTAGTCAGTGGCTAGAATCAACACAAGATGGCAGAGGTGAGGGCTATTATTCAGTTGACAGGTTTTTCACTCCCTGGTGAATGAGGGCACTGATGACACACAGACGGTTTTTTTTAGGGAAAGGTTGAATATTCTTTGTTAACATACTGTGCTGCTGAATGGAAAGTAGGAGCTGTTCTTGTCCCTCATTGTGGTTTTTCCCCCCAGTGCGGGCTGTGGGCGAACAGGAGTCATCTGTGCCCTTGACTATACCTGGAGCTTGCTAAAAGATGAAGTGAGTGTTTATTTCCATCTACAACTTCTGTTGAACAATTCATTCATAGGCCCATGTGTCAGGCCATTTAAGTCACTGGAAGGAATCACCCACCAAAGACATTTTAATTTCCATGCTATAAGAAATTTGTTGACTTTTAAGCAGAAACTTTTACATAAGTGGGAGCAACGATTAATTATTGCTGAAGGTTCCACTAAGGGGCTACAATTCAGTTATAAATGCAATGCAATATCTGGATCATTTCCCCCAGGCATTCAATAGCATCAATAGTTCTTCTTTTTTTCTCTCTCCTAAGATTCTTCCAATGAACTTCAGCATTTTCAATGTGATTCAGGAAATGCGCACACAGAGACCTTCATTAGTGCAGACTCAGGTAGGTTCAGAAGATTTTGATTGTTCAGATAACATAGAGCATAAAGCAGCATTTAGCAAGGCTGCCTGTGCTTTCAGTGGATGAACGTGTCTGCATTATACTGTTTTATTTATTTTATTTTATTTGAACTGTCATGGCTTCATCTTGAAAAATCCTGAGATTTGCAGTTTGAAAAGGCACTTGAAATTCTTTGCTCTGTAAATCTAGTGCAGTCTAGAACAGTAGTTTTCCTCCTTCAGATATTATCACCACCCAACTCCTTTAACTAGTTGGTCACATTGGCAGCAGCATCTCGAAGTTCAAGTCCAAAATATCTGGAAGATCAAAAGCTGAGAAGGTGCTGCACTAGAACTTGATAGCAGATTATTATTATTTTTTTAAGCAGGGAATGTTAAGTGCCTGATCAAACTGCAAACCTCGAGATGTCATAGGCGGGAGCTATAAACTGTCATACCAAACTGCCACACATAAGACTTTCCTTCCTTAAATCACAGGAACAAGAATTGGAGTGCCTGCGGTCATCATTACTATGATTTAAGGCAAGGTATTTTATGTGTAGCAATAATGGAAAAGGTCTCATTTTACAACCCAAAGCCACTTAGAAAGTTTTAAGAGGAGCAAGCAATGATTGTGTTGAAAAAATGGAGATCAGAATTCAAAACGTTTAAGTGCTCTGTTGATTCTTTCCCAAGGGGTGCCATTTAACAAACTACTGCGGACCCTCGTATAACAAGCAGTTTGTTTAAAAGAAAATCCGCTTAAAGGAAAAAATTTCTGGAGATAGGGGGAAATCACTTAACAGAATCACCTATGGGGCAAATCTGTACAACAGAAAAATGGCCACGATTAGGGATCAATCAGTTTTCAATGTATTCCTATCAGAAATTTGTACAAAGAGAAATTTGCTTAACAGAATTTCATTTAGAACGAATTAATTCCTTTATACAAGGTTCCACTGTACTGTAGTTGGTAAAGGGGCACACAATACGCAAAATGCTTATTAGTATCGGAAAATAATCCATTCTGAAAATGCTATGCCAGAGGTGACCACAAAACTTGAACCTTGTGATCAGCTCTCCTTTTGTAACCTTGGATCTATATGCAGTGCTTTGTGAAATAAATGGAATGAAGGAAAAACATTGCCATTTCCTCTTCCGTATTGCCAAAGCCCTGAGTGAAACACAGTCAGTTCTGCTCATTATAAATGAATATTCCCAACCTTAGTGTCAAGTATACACTGCAACCCTTAGTTCATGTGCTAGACATCAGCACATCAGAGTTTTAACATGTTGAACAGTTCAGGCCTCTGGTGGAAAGAAATGAATAAGAAAAAGTGGCATATCTCCCCGTGATTCACTGAGGTCATCTTTCAGGAGCAGTATAAATTGGTCTATGATGCTGTGATTGAGCTCTTTAAGAGGCAACTTGAAGCATTCCACAGAAATTCTGATGCCATTGCTGTGGAGGTAAGTCTCTGTACTGAGCCTGGCTATAAACTATAAAACATTGTCCTCCTGACAATTAATTGCCTTCTAACAAAGACAGGTCCAAACAGGAACAAGAAGTGTTTGAAATGCTTTATCTATACCTGATGATAAATATTCCACATTGGTTTGAGTACAGTCCCCTTAGGTATTCTGAATGTCAGGCATGCAAAAGCAAAAAAGTGTTCTGCTTATATACCGCCCCATACCACTACAAGTAGTCTCTGGGCGGTTTACAATTTTAATTACAGTGTGCAGACTACACATTGCCCCCCCCCCCAGCAAGCTGGGTACTCATTTTACTGACCTCGGAAGGATGGAAGGGTGAGTGAACCTTGAGCCTGCTACCTGGGATTGAATCCCAGGTCGTGAGCACAGTTTCACCTGCAGTACAGGCATTTTACCACTGTGCCACGAGGCTCTTGTTGCAGATGCAATGCAACCGTTGCATGCAATCACACCATCTGGAGTCATTTACAAAATTTCTGGACTTGGATTTTTCAGCGTCTATGAACTCATCTTGCAACAGCATGATTGGATAGGATGGAATTCCAGCAATGTAGGGTCCTTCTTTTCCAAGACAGCTAACTACTTATTAGAATTATAGTGGAAATTGCTAACTAAGAAAGACAACCCTAGGATGAATCCATTGCTTTGACTTCAGGCTAGAATCTTCTTATCAACAGTGGTTTTTAGCGCACCCCTCCCATTTTTGTTTACTGCTTGGCTTGAGCCCAGTTCTGTTCCTTTTGTATCTGCTGTGTGACAGTGATATGGCCTAGCAGAGACATATGGCCAAGCTTATGCACAGAGCATTTAGCCAGGATGTGGTTTCACAGATCTTGACTATTGACTTTCACAGCTTTCAGGCCAAAGGGAAGGGTGTTTAACTAAACGTTTTACTAAAAATGGCATCAGGGAAGAGGCCTTTGAGATTGAAAGGTTCAAAGGAAGCTGACCTTCTGTTTAGCTTAGATGAACGAAAACAAGATGCCCCAGACAAAGAGCTATATGCTGGATATTCGGGGCACACTCCATTCATCATCCCATAGCAGGTGAACTATGATATGCTGAACATAACTTTATTCCATAAAACACAAACCCAGGGAACCCAGTGGGAAGAAGAATCAAGCTTTGCCTTCTCTCTGTTTCTAGCTCTGTGTTCAGGTCCAAGGTGGCAAGAGAGACCCAGTAGAGAGAGAGAGAGACATCAGTGGCCAGGGTTTGCAGAAGTACTTAAAATAAAAACATAAGACCGGAAACCCCAGAGGAAACCCACAAAATAGCCAAATTAGGACTGGAAGTGATTGACAGCTACAGAATTCTATCTGGTAGTTAAGAGGTGAAAGGTCGGAAGAGGAGGGGTGTGTTGTGTCGTTACAGTTGTGACCGACTCTTCATGACTCCATGTCCTTGGAGTTTTCTTGGCAGGAGTACTGGAGTGGCTCGCCACTTCCTACTCCAGGCGCCTACAGCACCTGGTATTCCCTGGTGGTCTCCCATCCAAGTACTAACCAGGGCCGACCCTGCTTAGCTTCCGAAATCAAGCGAGATCGGATGTGCCTAGGGCATCTAGGCAGAGGAGGGGAGGGGAGCAGAACAGGGATCTTCTGCTGTGGAAAACATTACTCCACACTGCAATAATTCATTGCAGGATCTATACGCCACCTTAAGCTATTCTATGATCCTAAGAAGGATTCTTGCATTTTGAGATGCCTGGTACAAATTGACAGTCTCCCCCCCCCCCCCCAATACGCTATCTGAAGCAGAAACCTACTTGTTGAAGTGATGAGCAGTTTGTCTGGTGGAGTGTTTCCTCTTCAATAATCCACCTATGTTGAAAAGTTGCAAATGTGTGAGGAAAGAGAAGATTATTCATTTCCACTTTAGCTGTTCAGAATTTCCACCCGGGAGATAGATCATCAATTTACATTTCCCAGAGGAGGCCACTTTAATAGTAATCATGTCTCATCAAGTCAATTCAGACTTATGGCAACCCTTTTCAGGGTTTTCTAGGTAGAGAATACTCAGATATGGTTTACCAATCCCTTCTTCTGGGGGTGCTTCTGGGACCATGCAGGTTACGCAAGACCACACAGGCTGGCTCTTCTCCTGAGAGACATAGTGGAGAATCGAATCTCCAAACTTTGGCTCTCCTGGACTGTGCTGCTTCTCCGTGGCAGGCAAGATGGCTCTACTTGCAGGAAGCACTGTGGGAAACTGAACTCCCAACGTTTGGTTCTGCAGCCAGATTTAATGGCTTAAAATATGATTCAGCCAAGAAATACTTCAGAGCTAAAATACAAATACTAGCCCTGTCGTATTTGTAGAACATTTTCCACCCTGATTGTCAGTGCTCTAGCTAGATTGGTATCTAACCAAATCTGGATCTTCTGTCCCAGATCCAGCCATTAAGACCAGGGACTTGTTCGCTTTTAGCCCCAGCATATATTTATGGACCCATTTTTAATGTTAATATTACAATTGTAAAGTGGTTGGGCTGCAGTTGCACATCTCCTTGGGTTCCTGACCCATTGGCAAGGCTCCTGACCCATTAGTGCAAGCACAATTTTCTAATCTTTGGAATCTTCAAAACTCTACCCATATGTCTTTTCTAGAGTGAAACTAACCAAGGAGTACCCCAAGCATTCCAGGCTCTCAAACGTCTCAGCAGGTAAGAACACACACACATTTTAAACACAGCACACAGTCCATGCACATTTGACATACATTCACAGGTAAGTCCCAGTGAACTTAACAAAATGTATTTATCCTTATAAATCCTACTGATCTTAACTGGTCATATATTTATTTCTTTACTGAAATAAGTGAGAGTTCAAACTGAAATGAAGCTTTGGCTAGTTTTATTGAAAGCAAAGTTGGGTACTGATGTTAAACCATTTACAGTAACCCCCCCCCCGCCTATCGCGGGGGTGAGGGACCCACCCAACCCATGATACATGAAAATTTGCGATATGCGGAAGGGGGTCGGGGGGGCGGGGGGTGATCAGAAGGGCCTGGGGGCGGCGGGGAGTGATGCGATCACTCCCTGCGGCCCCCCGCGCGGCTCTGAGGCTTCCAGGAGGGGCCGGGGGGCGGCAGGGAGCAATGCGATCATTCCCCGCAGGCCTCCCGCACAGCTCCAAGGCCTCCCGGAGGGGCCTGGGGGGCGGCGGGGAGCAATGCGATCGCTCCCCGCCACGACCCCCCACAGGTACTGCAATCCCGCGATATAGTAGGACTGCAGTACCTGAACCGCGAAATGGCGGGGGGTGACTGTATTTTAGTCTCTTCTTCACCTTGTCCTCTGTGACTACCTAACTGGACCTTAGAAAGATCTATTTAGGTTTATGTCAGTGAGCAGCTGGCTAAAAGAAACTCTCAAGTTCAGAAGCAGTTAAGCCTCTGAATACCAACAGTCAGTGAGAAGAAAATGACATGGGCTATTATCATGAGAGAAAACTTAAATCTGATTAACTACCAACCCAAACAATATCCTAGATTAAATGGACCTCCTTTTAACCCAGAAGGCTTTTTCCATTCTATTCTTACTAAGAGCTTATAGACCGAACATGATCTACCAAACTTGACCATCATAATAAAGGATACAAGTACCATGGAGAAAGTTTGCATAAATTCTGTTAGAAGTGAGTGGTTTTTTATTACCTCTCCCAGAATTCCGTAGACAGCATTCTCGGTGTTGTGCTCCAGAGGCAGAAATGTACACACCTCTACTTTTTTGTTCTATGCAACAATTAGTGCGTGGTGGGAGTTTGTTTGTTTGTTTTTAAGTAGCAGTAGCAGCCTAAAAAGGGGGAAACTGTGTATCTAATTGTAAAAACTAAGTATTGTTAACCTTTGCATTTTTCTTGTTAAGAATTCTGCGCAATCTGAAAGCCTACCTACTTCCACATGCACAGAAAACCTTCCAAGGAAAAAAATGAACCCCTTCATTTTCATGTCATTTGGTGGTAATAATTGTCCCTTGTAAATTATAAAGAAGTGAATATTCCAGTGGGAAAGTGGATGAAAATGGCTCTGTGTAGCAACAACATCAGCAGCTGTTAACACAGATTGTTTTGATCGCTTAACCATATGGGAACATTTCTAGCACTTAATCTAGAGCTTGGGAAGGTTACCTCTTTGGACTATGACTACCAGAATCTCCCAACCGGTATGGCCATTTGTGAAGCTGGATGGGAGGTTCTACGACTTGAGTCCATCCAAAAAATAGCTTTCCAAATTCTGGATGCATTTGCCCTTTGAGTGGTTTAAAAAACAAAACAAAACCTCTTGAGTGCTTATAACTATGATTAGGACAAGGACTTTCCTACAGAGGGGTAAAAAAGGAAAATCATATTATCTGTGTTGCAGTTCATCGAGAGAAGAAGAGAATTCTCTGTTTTCTTGTCATGGTGTGTGTGGCGTGGGCACAAGTGACCAATCCAGAAATGATGTTTCGCCAGTGAGACAAGAATTTTCTGTTGGCACCTTGAACACCAACACCATCGGAAACATGGCTGCCACTGCAGAATGGAACAACTGGTCGGCCAGGCAGACACTCCATAAACATCACAGTTTGGAATCTGTGGATCTGTTTTGCGCAGAACTATCTTTACCTTTGCAACCTAGTAGCAAAACGGGGACGACCTTAGACACAAAGCTGCCTCTAACACGGACCAAATCAATCCCTTTTGAATTGGTATCACAGAAAACACCTGAAACGCTGACAGCAAAGGGCTCTGGATCCTGTCTTGCGCTAGACTCAAGTTCTTCCAACAAGTTATCAAGTGACACACGGCGTTGTATATTCAGAAAGCTCCATCATCAGCCTTGCACTTGGTCATCAGAAGATCCTTACTTTTCCTCTCTGTCATCTGATGAGCCGTATTCCCCAGCACTTCCGGTCCCTGCTGTGAGCCCGTCTGAATCTGTCCCCTCACTTTCCTCTGCTGTGGATCTCACAGACCACTCCTTGGATCATACTAGTCTTGATCATTCTATGTACAGCTCCTGGGCCCAGAATACTGTCCTTTTGGATGCAACAGTATCATCTCACCAGAGTAAGTTTGCGAGTTGTTCAGGTAGCATTTGAGATGTTCTGTGCAGCCAACTTCCCACCCAAGGGAAGGTTGCAGAAAGAGAGTGCATTTTGATTCCAAGGACCAAAATATAATGTAGCAACAGTGGGAATGTCAGGATTTCCAGACTCTGTCCTGTGCAGCTATCTGAAAAACAGCCCTGAAGGGTTTTCTGGCCATTCCAAGGATGCTTAGAAACCTGTAGCAAGGAGAGGAATTTGTGCTTCTCTTTATGTTGAGTGTATTTCTTCCACAAGCAAAAGGGAAGCATTAGATACAACCCCTACAGTTGAAAAGGAGACATTAATTTTTTGCATGCTCTTACTAACCTCACCTTTTATCCCCAGCTTCTCAAATGATACAGAATATACTTAAGATCCTAGTTTGTTCTGAGCTACAGTTTGTTCTGATTCCCACACTAGATTACCTGCTAACATGTGTTGGACTCCAGCTTCCATCATCTCATCAGTGGCTTTCTGCCTGGGGCTGATGGATGCTGTGGTTGTGGGGGGGCATTCAGAAAACCTTTAAAACCTCTTGTCTATGTAGCTGCCTTATCTTAGCCATCTCAGTACAAATCACCTGGAGAGCAGAAGTTGGGAGGAAGAATTTAAAAGGAAAGCTATCAGCTTTTTCACATATCTAGAAGTTGAGCCATGGCAACTGGACTTCTTTTCTTGAGAGACTGAACAGTTTCACTGCTTCGCCAAGCAACTTCCAGATAACCTCACCTGGGTGACTGAAAATCTTCACAGACTTTTTCACATGTGAAACCTCAACTGCTTTTGAGTCTCTCTGTTCCATTTCTTATTGATTTTATTATTTATTTATGCTACTTATGTGTTGCCTTTCTTCTCACAGGGTACTCAAGGAAGCTCACAATCAATTAAAACTATACAATAAACACCATTAAAACACAATAAAACTATACTAAAAACAAACATCTAACAATATTAAAAGCAGCACTAAAATTATTTATTTTTGTTCAAAAAAAAATTATTCATTTATTCAATCTCTATCCCGCCCATCTGGCAACGTGGCTAACTGTGAGATGTATTGAATTGGAAGATCTCTGAATTCAATAATGCAGCATTCCTAAAAACCTCATTTGCCACTTAGAAATCTACCTGAAAGGGAATTTCTTTGCCAGATGATGGATGAACAAGAGAGAAGGGGCCAAGTTAGCCTCTCTCAAAAGGCCTTCCACAGCCTGGGAGTAGTCACAGAGCAGGCTCCCCTTCACATCATCCACAAAGGAGACTGGGAGGCTGGCGGGCCTGACAGAAAGGCCTCTCCAGAAAATCTTAAAAGCTGAGGAGTTCATTATTGTCATCTTGGCACTGCAGAGCTGGAAGAAACTCCACTGAGTCGAGTCCCTGTCAAGGAGGCCCAGTGGGAAATTGCACTCCCAACCCGATGCCTAACCATTGAGCTATCCAGCAGTTCAAAGGGAATTATAAACCACTCCTGAGTCTTTAGCTAGGGAATTGCAGAAAGGCTCAACATAAGTTGAAATTAACTTGGCAATATGTGGTTATTACTGTTCCGGTGATATTACAACAACTATAGCTAAATTTCTATTTGAGCATTCAGATGTTTTGTAATGTGAGCATTTCCTTTGATTTGCAGGGGTGCAAATCTGTATGTTTATATTAAACCTCCCCAAATCTCCCAGGCTAACATTGTTAATTCTGAGACTCATAGTCCAAAACCACAAATTTGTGCCCCTCACCTGAGAATTTAGATGATGTTGTTTAAAGCATCAGAGGCCTGTGGCAAAGTACTAGCTTTTTCCTAGATAGAGTTATAGATTTTGGTCTTGGATGCCTGTGCATTTCTTCTACCTAATGAAATAAATTTTGAACATACAATTCCTTGTATAAAGGAATTAATTCATTCCAAATGAAATTATGTTAAGCAAATTTTCCTTTATACGAATTTCCCATAGGAATGCATTGAAAACAGAGTAATCCCTATTTGCAACCATTTTTATGTTGTACAGATTTGCCCCATAGACGATTCTGTTAAGCAAATTTCCCCTATCTCCAGAATTTGTTTATGTTGTGCAGATTTTATGTTATACACCCCTTTGTTATACGAGGGTCCACTGTAATTCTTATGGCTTGCCCTTTATTTTTAAATATAGCAGTAATAAGATATCAGTGCTGACAGCAAATTCAATGTTTTTGGGAGGTGGGGCAGTGAACCAGGAGCTATCCAAGGTACTGAACCTAGTTTGAGAACATGGAAGAGCACCATGGATATCTCTTGTAACATTCAGATTGAAACCCAGAATAGATTCATCAGAACATACTTTCCATGGAGAAGGTCCCAGGTTCATCCTCCCACCATCGCCATTTTAAAATGCTCTTGTTGCTAAGAGCACCTTTCACTTAAGACCTTTGAGATCTTGTGCCAAGTTAAATAGGAAGAATGGAGTTGAATGCACCAGTAGTTGGATTCAGAACGAAGCAGTTCCAAGTGTTTCAAAATTCTCATTCATCTGCAAATACTGTGGAATGAACAGCTACACTTTGGAATGTTATTGAGCTTTGGAAAACTATTTTGCTTGGGCTTCCAACTGCCATCATCTATGAGTCTGGGGTATGAGAGGAGTTGTCATTCAAATGGTGATATTTCTAGGATGTTCAGTGTAGGTGATTCCTCAAGGAGGTTCCAGAGATGTCTAGTTTTGATTTCAATATATCACCTGGGAGCGATAGGTATTAATGGATGCAACCTGAGGATGCTAAATTCCAGTTTTTTAAAATTAGCAGATTGTCCTCAATTGGATGAAGAAATTCCTCCTCCATTGCCCAAAAGGACTCCTGAATCATTTATTATACCTGGAGAAGAGGGTAAGCTCAAACAGCTAAGTGAATATAGCTGTACAGAGGTGCTTGTGCAAGACATAGCTGTCTTTCATTGCTTCTGCTATCTAGTGAATGATTGGGGGGGTTGGGGGGGGGGAAGGAAATCAGTTGAGACTTCTAGTTTTCCTTTTTCTGCAGATGCCCCTTTGTTGGCAGCTTCCAATCACCAACCAACACCCCAGAATGAAAAAATCAGAATCGCTAAGGAATGGAGCAGCATGTCTCAGCTTAAATTTCTTGATGACTCTGTGAGACCGAGGCCAAGTAAGGTAACTCGTTAGAAACTTTATACATCCCTGCCAGAGATATTGCTTTATGGATCTCCTGACTTAGGCAAAAATGAAAGCTGCTGCTTTGAACATTGGATTGCTATGAATAGTGTCTCCATTTTGCAGCATATGAAGTTTGGACAGTATTTCTGAAAGGACAGATTGCATTAACTTTGGAAGAGTCAGTTGGCATTAAGAGTCTTAAAGATGCCCAGGAAATTCCAGTAATGACTGCAGCAGTTGCTGTCATCCGTCCCTGTTTCTGAAATGCAGTGGGGGCTGAAGTTACTAACTAGGGGCCAAAGCCTATGTTGTACAAAATTAATGGGGGAAAGTGTGGAAGGGGAAGGAGGAAAAATAGAACAAAATATTGTTCCATTTAAAAAACAGACACTTTTATACCTCATAACTTAGAGTAAATGATTTTTAATCTAAATCCCATTTGAGAGAATATCAAATTACAAATGCAAGAATAACATAAGAAATAGAACATGCTAAATGTACAAGGATAGGCAGGATATTCAATCATCAGTTGTAGCTGGCACCTCTTTATTGTTCACCTATGCCAGTGTTGGCGAACCTATGCCATGGGTGCCAAAGGTGGCACTCGGAGCCCTTTCTGTGGGCACCTGACATCGCCCCTTCACAGCCACCTGTATTCAGGTTAAATTGCTGTATTGGCAAGTTGCGAAAAATTAGTGGGTTTAGAATTGCAGTTTGGGCATTCGGTCTCTAAAAGGTTCACCATCACTGACCTATGCACTAAAAACGTAATGCAGTCATATTGAACTGAAAAAAAAGTAACAATATTCTCTTTTTGTTCATTCACAGAGTATGAAGCTACAGCGACCCAGATCAGGTATACCTCTTCCTAACCTTCCTATCATTAAGTTGGTGCAGCAATCAAGTTACGGTAGTTGCTTTGTTACAAAGCTGGATATATAGTTCCCTTAAGGCACCCTACATTTCATATCAGTTCTTCAATCTTATCAATGGGAGACATCCTTTGGTCAGGAACTAAATGATATACTAAGCGAACTAAATGATATACTAAGCATGCAGTGTTCCTCAATATTTTATTTAAGAATTAGTGTTTCCATTTGTTTTCTGCCTATGAAGGCTCCCAACACAATGTATAATGAAATAGATAAAAGCATTATTGAATAACAACCTAAAAAGATAAATATTAATGGCTGTCAAAATAATACAATTATGGCTGCTCAGTGGAAACTTCAACAGGGCTGGAGCTCCTGTCTGACTTCCTTCAGGGGGAGTTGAATAAATGTAGAACAATATCACATTGATCTATTATTTTCCCCCTCTTGTCCCTAGCAGTCTCTTAATGTATTCTTGAGACATGTTTTCAGAAACTCATGATTTGAGCATGGGGACATCCAGTGCCCACATGTTCCTTGTAAGGGATATTAATACAAAATGTTTGCATTAATACAAAACGGCCGAGTTGAAGACATTGCCGAGAAGGCAGGTTCAATCAAATCAAATTGATTGCATTGCCTCACGATTTTGGGAAGTGGGCCATGAAGATGTTTTGCTTTAATTATGGTTTGGTTTCATGCTTTTCAAAATCACATATCTTTGCAGAGATTCATCCGGGTTGGTCTCCATCCCCTTCCCCTCCCCCACTTCCTGAAAGAACTCCCGAGTCATTTCTTCTTGCTGATGAGGAACGTAAGTACAGTGGATTTTGCGATCTTGTCCTCAGAAGGCACTATTATTTGAAGAGAAAGTGAAAACATACAAATGCATGCTTAAAGAAATTTTGCTCTGAAAATAGCCTATAGATCATGGGTGGAGGAGAACATTGGTATTAATTATACAATGAACTTTTCTCGAGCACTGTATCAAAGGTCATTTGGAATGCAAAAAAGAAAAAAGAAAAACTCTACTCAATATCAGATATCTGGGGTCTGACTGGACTGGAAACATACTCTAGAATGTAATACAATAGAGCATTAAATGCCTGTGCGATATCAATAATAGAATCATAGAATAATTGAATTGGAAGGGGCCTATAATGCTATTGAGTCCAGCCCCCTGCTCAATGCAGGAATCCAAGTCAAAGCAGATCTGACAACTGGTTGCCCAATTTTCTCTTGAACGAACTAATAGCTTTTGTCCACTTTTGCTAGACATGGTTGTCTACAGAACTTGTTTTGTCAATGATCTTTCTATCATTTAGAGCAGCATCAAACCACAGCCAGCTCTTCTGTCAACAGCCTCCAGTGCTGGTGTGCATATTTTAAACTTGGGCCTTTCGGATGTTGTAGGACTACAGTTCTCATTATTACTGTTCCTTGGAGATACTGGATGTAATAGGAATAGATGTCCTGAAATAACTGGAGGGATGCAGTGTGTATTTGATGAACCAACTTAGTTACTATGCAGAACAAGTGGTGAAACTATGGTCTTCTTGTTGATGATGAATCCCAACACCCATCATTACTGGCCACTGGCCATGGTAGTTGGGACTCATGGAACTAAGGAGCCCTACTATATATGGAATGCCACAGCTTTTCCACCCCTGGTTTACATGGTTCCTTACTTCCTCCATTGTTATAAAACAGCTGGGATAGGAATCTGTTTGACCATTCTGCTTGCACAATGGGCCAATGCACAACCATTGTTACATTTAGGGAACTTGTAGAAGACAGGTGTCTAGTGTCCCCTTGCACAGTTGGGTGAATGGTGTGCTTTGCAGTCTCATAAACAGAGGCTGTAACTCTCCACTGATGGACAGTGGGATAAATGCCTTGATTGTTACATAGCAGTTCTTTTTTTGCTTTTGATTTCTGTCAATTTTTGAATGCACCAAGTTTTTGGCACTTCACTAGAAATAGATTTCTGGAATTCTGATTTGTCTGGTATTATCCTGCATGCATTAGTGTCTTAGTTCATATTCCCCTGAGATTCACCGCACAAACATACACTATACAGTGGTACCTCTGATAACGAAATTAATTTGTTCTCTGAAGCAAATCATTATCCAAACATCAATTATCTGAAACGTGGTTTTCCAATGAAATGAATTGGAAACCGATTAATCTGTACTGGAGGTCTGAAAAAAGACAAAAAGCTTGGGTCTTTTCCCAGACCTCTTTATAAAGTACACTTTAAAGGCATGCAGTGCTGCAATGCAATGCAAACATGGACAAAAGAAAGCAGCAAGACTACCACAGCCTGTTCCCACCCAAAGTGCAATGGGGAAAAATGCAAACATACACAAACACAAGCAGCAAAAGTACCCCATCCTGCTCCCACCAAAAATGAAAAGCAGTGCAAAGATTTATAAAAGCTAGCTACCTACCATTCTAAGTTCGAAAGGTCCAAATCCCTCAGCAAAAAACGCCCAGAATGGCTCCAAAACACCATGAAAAAAAATCACTCTAACTCCTCCCACCCCTCTTCAAACTACAGGGGGTGCAATGCATCCTGGGTATACTTTTTTTTGCAAGGCATTATGAAACTTTCACTATCTGAGGCAGCCCATAGGGAGCATTTGTTATCTGAGGCAGCCCTATACCCAGACATTTCCATTCACTATGCGAAACATTCATTATCCGAGGTATTTCTGTATTTGGACATATTTGGACATGACAGATCCACCATTTCTTGTGCTGTAGGACTGTGAAGATTCTCAGTCATCCAGGTGAGTTTATCTGGAAGCTGAGTCAAATTTGGACATATTTGGACATGACAGATCCACCATTTCTTGTGCTGTAGGACTGTGAAGATTCTCAGTCATCCAAGGTGAGTTTATCTGTAAGTTGAGTCATGGCAACTGGACTTCTTTTCTTGAGAGATTGAAATGTTTCGTTGCTCATCCAAACAGCTTCGTCAGTCTGAGGAAAGCTAGTTTTGAGTCCTCCATGTTATAGCTCACCTTGACCTCATGTCACCCTAGTCTGAAATAGGCTCATAAGATGACAATGACCTGAATAGGCTCATTGGGTGGACAATAGTCTCAGTAGGCTAATCAGGTGGGGAATGGCCTAAGAATGGAATGGCCTAAGATGGATGAATCTGGTCATTCCCTACATGGCTGGAGTGTCTGAAAAGCTTAATAGGATTTTTGGCAAACACTACATCCCTGTTTACTTCAAACCCACAAACACACTAAGGCAGAGACTCGTCCACCCAAAGAGCCTGACACCAAAACAAAAATAGAAATATATTATATGTGGTCCAGTGCAGTGACGGATGTGCAGACCTCTACACTGGAGAAACTAAACAGCCATTAAACAGGAGGATGGCTCAACATAGGAGGGGTAATAGCTCAGGACCAGAATTAGCAGTATACCTCCTCTTGAAGGACAAAGGACACTCATTCAAAGATGAGGATGTACATGTATTATACAGAGAAGATAGGTGATTTGAGAGAAGAGTCAGGGAAGCCATTCATGTGAGTATTGAAAGCTCCTCTCTCAACAGAGGTGGGGGGCTCAGGCACAGTCTATCTGGCACTTATCAGGCAGTGATTTCAACAATCCCCAGACAAATAAAAATACTTCACACCTCCACCAAGAAGACAAGGGCTAAATGACTCATACTTTATGGGTGTTGGGAAGGTTATAAAGGTGCACCTTTGGCCATTGCCCACCTAATGAGCCTATTGAGACCACAGTATTGTCCACCTAATGAGCCTATTCAGGCCATTGTCCATCTTATGAGCCTATTTCAGACCAAGGTGACATGAGGTCAAAGTGAACTATAAAATGGAGGACATAGAACTAGCTTTCAGACTGAAGAAGCTGCTTGGATGAGCAGTAAAACATTTCTATATCTCAAGAAAAGAAACCCAGTTGTCATGACTAGACATGAGTGTTTCATTTCAGAAGGGGTCTGGTTCTGAAACGAAACATGGCAGCACAACTGCTGTTCGGAACTGAGACTCACCCTCCAGAATGAAATCAACCACTGATTTACCTTCTTTTTGGGTTGCGTGGGGTGAAACTCAAATGAGGCTTCTGACACATCATCTTTCCTTCTTCCTGGCACTGGCCGATCAGGAGCTGTGGAAGGACATGCATTATCCCGCCTCCCTGTTTAATTGGCCAGCACCAGGGAGAAGGAAAGATGATGTATTGGAGTCTTCTTCCTCAATGGAGTTTCACCTCGCACAACCACACAATTTCGTTCCAGAGGGTGGGTCCTGGTTCCAAATAGCTGCTGTGTTCTGTTTTGGAACTGGACCCCTTCCAAAACGAAACACCCATGTCTAGCCATGACTCAACTTTCAGGTTGTGCCCTAGGATCACAACCCATTTTCAGTCCCATGGCTGAAACCTGAAATATATAAATAAGTAAAGAGCATTACTGAGCACATAAAGGGAGTCTTTTTCACATCCTGTCCTACACATTTGGAGGATAAACACTTGGGAATAAAGCTGTCTGAGAATGGATTTCCTGCACGTTAACTTTCTCATGCACTGAAGTGCCTCTCAAGTGACTCTTTTGTGTATCGTGTTTTTGTAGCTCAGCCATCTGTGATAAACAATGTTGTGAGCCTTGGAGACACTGGGATAAAATTAACAGAGAAGTCACTAAAGGACACAAAATGCTTCAGGAGGAGCAAGGTAAAGAAAACATAGAGAATTCAAGCTGTAGGGACTTGTCTAGGAATGGAGAAGCAGGATCCCCCACTTTATTATTATTATTATATGAGTTTCACAGGCACTGAGAATTCAGAGAATTCAGATGTCTTTCTCCAAGGTATCAGTTCATTTGGGGAAGAAATTGCACTTCTCTAGAATTTAAAATAAGGTGCTTTTTCAGTATAACAATACTAACTCCTCAAACTACAAACACTTCCTTTCTGCTTATGGCTTATTGTCAGATGCATATGTTGGTTAGCATCTGTAACATCAGTTGCAATGGGTGACAGTTCTTCTCAAAAGATGGCCATGACTCCTCCTTCATAGAGGGTTGTCCCCTTCTAGAAGCTCCAAATGGTGTAAAGATAACTGAACCAGAAAAAGAAAGAGCAAGAGCCTTGAAGTTGTCTACTAACAATTACCACCTGGCAACCAGTCTTCCCATCCTCCCTTGTAATTTTATGTATGGCAATTATATTGCAATTTGTGGGTCTATATATATAAACCAGCACACACACACACACACACACACACACACACACACACACACACACAC